>CM019067.1:164123072-165323072 GCA_009667805.1 Leptobrachium leishanense
CAGGCCCATAGAGATCTTAATCCGGCCCTGGACCTGAATGTTTTGTTTTCTTTTTGTTTTTAAATTTTAATGGTAAATGACCAAACTGGATCTCAAGTCTGCTTTATATTTCAATATAATTTCATGAATCTGCCAATGTATTAATTTGTATGTTCCCCACACACTTATTATTCACTTCCAATTGCATAGAAATCTATAGCAGGAGAATCGTGACAGGTGAGAGCAACTGGCCTTTATAAATAATGCCTGCAGAGCAGCGTGATGGCGGCAACCAGTGCAGGACCAAAGTAACTTGTGCTTTGTGACATCTAATCAAGCAATGAGATATCACTTTGATCTTTATGTTCAAAGAGATAGCTATGTCTTGATGGGGTATCACACAGAAAGTGAACCTGCTGATGACGAGAAAGATAAAGATAAGTGATCCAAGTTGTGACAATAGACCATTGTCAGCTATTTTTATAACCACAGAGATAGAATAGGATCTCTATCCAAAATATATGGATAGGTAATCAACCCTTTAAGAGGAACCTCTAGGCCACCATTTCTTGTGCTCCAGCGACTCTGTCCACCTTGGTTTTCGCTAAATGCCTTGGCCGATATCGGGGTGCAGATAATGACACACACAGATTTAGGTTATCACCTCTATGCGCACAGCATTAAAGCTTGTGCATATATTTTATTAGACTCAGAGGGAAGAGTTGTTTCATAAGAGGACCACAGGAATGTCATGCATCAGTCTATAACCTTGTCACGAGTTACTTCGTTCTGTATAGCAGGAACGAACATCTCTAGAACTCAAAACTTTACAATAAACCACACAAGCCATAATTAGGTTTCCTTAAAATAATCACCATAAGCCAAGATTTGTAGTGCTGGAGTGAGCAATAGCTTAACCATAATCTTTTCATTGCTTTGAAGGAAGGCACTTCAATATTATTCTGTAATACTATCATTTCAATCTAAAAATCAAATTTAAACATTTCTAGGTGTCATGCCCGGCTCCGCGGCCTTCCCCCGACCCACACCGCCATGCTGGGAGAGGTTCCCTACTCACCCGAGGTCCCTCGTGGCGCGTTGCTCCGAGTTCCGGGTCTGCAGGATGGAGGGGAAGAGCCAGGAGACGCCCCACGCCGCCGGCTGGATCCAAGCCCTGTAGAGGAATGCGCGCACGCGCGAGAACAAACCCTCCTATGTAGTGTAAAATCAGGTACTCTGGCGCCCTCGGCTGGCCGATTAAGGGTACTGCGGGACACCTGCTCTGGAGATCCTCGAATGCCTCCCATTGACCTATCAAAGATCCAGGTACCTCAACTCCACCTACGAGAACCAGGTGAGAGATATTCTCATGATCCCATGAACCCTATTTAAATCCGCCTTCCTTCCCAGCACATTATCCAGGTTCTACTGTGCTTCCGCCTCAGTTTTCCTAGAGTCCTTGTATTCCTTGATCACGTATCTTCTGACCCTTCGACCCGGTATCCGGATTGTGCCAATGACTACGCCACCTTCTTCAACCCTTCGACCCGGATTGTGCCACCTACTACGCCGCCGCCTTCTACACTCTTCGACCCGGATTGTACCATCGACCACGCCATCATCCTCGTTATTATCCGTTGTTCTTCCTGGGACTTTGTTTTACGAATTCCACTCCAACCTTATTGACTGTATTATTTTCTGGACTTCAACTACTATTTATGGTTCACTAAAAGATTACTTTACTCTCCATCGCCTCCTGATTTCCTTATCCATAGCTTGCCATTGGGTTCCATACACACACTTCACAGGGGATCCAAACCCTGCATTACAGAAGAACCTGGATCATCATGGAACCCGCAAGCACCGCTCAGGTTCTTGCTATCCTCACCGAACAGATGGCCGCCCTAGCCAAGATGGTACAGAACCTACAGACCAGCCAAGAAACCTTACTCCACAGAGAGAGGAGTCGCGCCGAGGCCACGGCACTACCTCCTTCACCCTCCGGTTCCGTTATTCAACAGGCCGAACTCCTCGCTCCAGAACCCAGAGCCAATGCACCCGAACGGTTTTCCGGTGATCGCACAAAGTACCGCACCTTTATCACCGCCTGCGAACTTATGTTCTCTCTTTGTCCCCGTACGTATGGATCTGACTCCGTAAAAGTGCGCTCAGCCATTTCATTGATGTCCGGGGCTCCACAGGACTGGGCCTTCCAACTTCTGCGTGAAGGGAGTCCTCTTCTATCCTCCTGGAATTCCTTCGTCCAAGCCATGAACCCTATATATGATGACCCTCTGCGTTCATCAACCGCATTAACCACAATTCGGCATCTACGACAAGGACGACGACCAGTGGAGGACTACATCTCCGAGTTTCGAGCTGTGGCCGCAGATACAGGCTTGAACGACGTGGGTCTTAGAGATCATTTCCGTCATGGTCTCTCTGATCAACTAAAAGACGAACTGGCCCGAATAGGGGTTCCCACAACACTGGACGCCATGATCCTGCGATCCCTAACCCTGGACCAACGTTTCAGAGAGAGACGTCAAGAGAGAATGGCCACCGCTCCTTCCTTACCCGTCCGGCGGTCTGAAACTCCATCCACGACCTCTGTCAGATTCCCCAACTCCACTCCTTCACCTCCCGAACCCATGGAGATTGGCTTAGCACGAGGTCCCTTGTCCCCTGCTGAACGAAGCAGACGACGCACGCAAAACCTCTGCCTGTACTGCGGTCAACCCGGTCACCTCCTGCGTGGCTGCCCTATACGACCACCACTTCCTTCTGACGGAGGTAAGAACCATTCTCCGTAATATCACTTCAATGTGTGTTTGGTTCCACCTCCACTCATATGACCATTCCTGTCACCCTGCAGTGGGAAGATAGAAGTGTGAACGTGTCTGCCATCATAGACTCCGGGGCTAGTAACAACTTCTTCGATCTCACCCTCGCTACCTCCCTAGCGATCCCTACACGACTGAAGAAGACTCCCACACCATTACAAATGGTCGACGGAAGCACACTACGTACCGGCCCCATCACCCATGAAACCACTCCTTTGTCGCTGCTCATCGGTACTAAACACCAGGAGCGCCTCCAATGGGACATTGTACCTTCTCCTTTGTTCCCTCTGGTTCTAGGGCTTCTTTGGCTTCGCACCCATAATCCTTCCATCGACTGGTCCTCCAACACCGTCTCTTTCCCTTCTCACCATTGCCAACACTTCTGTACGAACGGGTATACCACCGAAAAGATTGGGTTTTCTACCTACCCAGCTTCTGAACTACCGGTCAAGTATTCTGACTTCCAAGATGTGTTTGAGAAGAAAGGGGCCGACACACTACCTCCACACAGGGAATACGATTGCCCCATCGACCTTCTTCCAGGAGCACCCATACCCCATGGGCGCATTTATAACCTATCCGTTCCTGAATCCCAATCCTTGAAGGAGTATATTGAGGACGGGCTCCAAAAAGGATTCATACGTCACTCCACTTCACCTGCCGGGGCCGGTATCTTCTTTGTTGGGAAACGAGATGGTGGGCTCCGACCATGCGTCGACTACAGAGCATTGAACGCAATCACGGTACGTAACCGTTATCCACTACCACTGATCCCCGAGTTACTGGATAGAGTGAAGGATGCTTGTATCTTCACAAAGATTGATCTCCGCGGAGCCTATAATTTGGTGCGAATGAGACGAGGGGACGAGTGGAAGACCGCCTTCCGTTCTCGATATGGTCACTTTGAGTATCGCGTCATGCCGTTCGGCTTGTGTAATGCCCCAGCTGCCTTTCAACACTTTCTCAATGACATCTTTCGTGACATCCTGGATACCTTCCTGGTGATTTATTTGGATGATCTACTGATATTCTCCCGCTCTCTCCAAGAGCACGAACAGCACGTCCGACTCGTCCTGTCTCGCCTCCGTCAGCACAAATTATATGGTAAAATTGAAAAAAGTACCTTCGAAACCCCATCCATCGAATTTTTGGGATACATTCTGTCACCAGGGCATGTCGAAATGGATGAAGCCAAGGTCAAGGCCATCCTCGATTGGCCAACACCTAAAGACAAAAGGCGGTCCAACAATTCATGGGGTTTGCCAACTTCTATCGACGTTTCATCCGATCCTTTTCACACCTCAGCGCACCTATTACATCGCTAACCAAAAAGGACGTGCGATTTCAATGGTCTGCAGAGGCTCAACAGGCCTTCGAGAGACTTAAGAAGAGCTTCACCCAAGCACCCGTCCTAAAACAGCCTGAGGCTCACCTCCCATACTATTTAGAGACAGACGCCTCCGACATTGCACTGGGCGCAATCCTATCTCAGAGATCCGGGGACAAGAAACTCCTGCATCCGGTAGCCTTTTACTCCAGACGCCTCAATTCTGCCGAACGAAACTATAACATAGGTGAGAAAGAACTGCTTGCGATAAAGAACGCTCTCGAAGAGTGGAGACACCTTCTCGAAGGAGCGACACACCCTGTAACCGTTTTTACTGACCATCGCAACCTTGAATACCTCCGTACTGCCAAACGACTCCAACCCCGACAAGCCAGGTGGGCGCTCTTCTTCTCTCGTTTCTCACTACTCATCACGTATCGACCTGGAAAGAGAAACGGAAAGGCGGATGCCCTCTCTCGTCAGTATGATTCTGGTACGCCCTCTACCACGACACCAAACGACACGATCCTGCCTAGTGGCTTCTTCTGTGCTACAAAAGACACCCTAATGGAGCAGATACAAAGGTACAGTCGACATCCACCTACAAACATCCAAGGACTCGTCCCCATCAAAGGATACCTGTATCACGAAAAACAGATATATGCACCTCCGGAGACCCGCCTACAAGTACTACAAACTGCACACGATATTCCAGCTGCCGGCCACGGGGGTATCAAGAAGACCATAAACACCGTACAACGATATTTCTGGTGGCCATCAGTCAAGAAGGATGTTGCCGCCTTTGTTCTTTCCTGTCCTATCTGTGCACGTAACAAACAACCAAGAGCTCGCCCTGCCGGTCTTCTACAACCCTTGGCGCTTCCACAACATCCATGGAAAGACCTCTCGATGGATTTCATCGTTGACTTACCCCCCTCACGCCAACACAACGATCTTTGTAGTGGTGGACCGTTGCACCAAAATGGCCCACTTCATTCCAGCAATAGGCCTTCCTACCGCTGCCAGACAGCTACACTCTTCATCAGAGAAATATTCCGACTGCATGGCATCCCTCATTCCATCGTTTCAGACAGAGGATCCCAGTTCACTTCTCGCTTCTGGTCTCAAATGTGCCGTAGTCTAAAAATTTCTAGATATCTCTCCTCTGCATTTCATCCTCAGAGCAACGGACAAACCGAACGGACGAACCAGACGTTGGAACAGTACCTCCGCTGTTATACCACACATCTCCAAGGCGACTGGCTGGACATCTTGCCACTCGCTGAGTTCGCCTACAATAACCAGGTACATTCGTCAACACGTCTTTCTCCTTTCTATGCCAACTACGGATACCACCCCGATATTCTACCCGACATACCTCCGAGCACTCCGGTTCCTGAAGTGGCAAACCGTCTAAGACCCTTACGCCTCCAACTACGAACATTACGCCATCAACTACAACAGGCTCAAGACACTCAAAAAAAGGTATGCAGACCGTAACCGAAGACCCGCTCCGCGATACGCACCCGGAGACAAGGTGTTGCTGTCCACTGCTCATCTCCGACTAGACTGCCCGTCTAAGAAACTGGGGCCTCGTTCATCGGCCCGTTCCAGGTCCTCAAAATGGTCAATCCGGTGGCAGCCCATTTAACCCTTCCTTCCTCCTACAGGATTCACCCTGTTTTCCATGTCTCCCTCCTAAAGCGTTGGCGTGACAATCCTTTTCCTGGACGACACGCCGACCCGATCGCTCCCGTGTTGGTGTCCGGAGATGAGGAATACGAGGTCTCAAGGATCCTGGATTCCCGACTACGTTATGGCAAGTTGGAGTACCTGGTCCACTGGAAAGGTTACGGTCCGGAAGATCGCTCCTGGGAACCTGGCACCAATATACATGCTCCGGCTAAGGTTCGTGCCTTTCATCTTCGTTACCCCTCCAAACCATCAGTGAGGCGCACCCGGGGGTCGCGCCTTGGTGGGGGGTCCTGTCATGCCCGCTCCGCGGCCTTCCCCCGACCCACACCGCCATGCTGGGAGAGGTTCCCTACTCACCCGAGGTCCCTCGTGGCGCGTTGCTCCGAGTTCCGGGTCCGCAGGATGGAGGGGAAGAGCCAGGAGACGCCCCACGCCGCCGGCTGGATCCAAGCCCTGTAGAGGAATGCGCGCCGCGCGAGAACAAACCCTCCTATGTAGTGTAAAATCAGGTACTCTGGCGCCCTCGGCTGGCCGATTAAGGGTACTGCGGGACACCTGCTCTGGAGATCCTCGAATGCCTCCCATTGACCTATCAAAGATCCAGGTACCTCAACTCCACCTACGAGAACCAGGTGAGAGATATTCTCATGATCCCATGAACCCTATTTAAATCCGCCTTCCTTCCCAGCACATTATCCAGGTTCTACTGTGCCTTCCGCCTCAGTTTTCCTAGAGCTCCTTGTATTCCTTGATCACGTATTTCTGACCTTCGAACCCTCGCCCGGATTGTGCCAACACGACTAACGCCACCTTCTTCAACCCTTCGACCCGGATTGTGCCACCTACTACGCCGCCTTCTACACTCTTCGACCCGGATTGTACCATCGACCACGCCATCATCCTCGTTATTATCCGTGTTTTCCCCGGGACTTTGTTTTACGAATTCCACTCCAACCTTATTGACTGTATTATTTTCTGGACTTCAACTACTATTTATGGTTCACTAAAAGATTACTTTACTCTCCATCGCCTCCTGATTTCCTTATCCATAGCTTGCCATTGGGTTCCATACACACACTTCACAGGGGATCCAAACCCTGCATTACACTAGGATCCATAACAACCCCCACCCAAAAGAGAAAAAATTTCTTTTATCTTCAATTTATTACAAGGGCCTGCAAATTTGAGGGTCATAAAAACTGTTTTGCTGAATGCAAAAATGAGCACAGATTTGCTCCATCGCATACAGTTTTTTCACAAATGACTTTTGTCCAGGGACATGTGGTGAGATCAGTGGCTGGTGAGGCACTGGCTAGTATCAGAGGCAGATATACACTGATATTAACTAACTTTCTGCGTTTTGTGTTTAGCTGTAAATTACCTTTACTCATTTACTGTACCCACACATTATGTATTATTTTTCTCGCCCTTAAATTGACTTTCTAAAGATACCATTATTTTCATCATATCTTATACTTTACTACTAAAAAAAATAAAATATGATAGAGAAATTATTTTTCTGTGCCCCTGTGCTTTTCATACTCTGTATCCGGCAATAGAGGAAGCAGAGGGAGCTGCTTGGGTGTATCATACTCTGTATCCACCACTAGAGGGAGCAGGTGGAGCTGCCTGGGCCCCTTCCTCTCAATCAGAGGCCAGCCTCCAATGCAGGTGGTTTTTGATTGACTTGGACAATTGGCAGTGGTGCTTTCCCATTGGTCTGAGCTATTCCATTGCTCTGTCAGGGCCTCTCTGAGGCTCTGACGAGCAGTATTCAGGAAGTAGGCAGCGTGCATGTGTTCCTATTTGAACAGATGCGTAGCTGCAGACCTCCTTAGCAGCTTATGCAATTAGAGTAGCGGGGAAGCATACCACCGCTACGCAAATTGCATAGGCTGTAAAAAATATGCGTGCACTGCGCACAGAGAAAGAGGCAGAGGACTGAGCTGATGCCGGGTGAGCGCGTGGCAAGTGAGTTTATTTTATTATTTTAGCGCCTACCCTGACGGCACGTCCCTGCTTTTGTTGGATTATAAAACTGATTGAAATTAGTACTGTTAAATTCCCCAATACTGTGGTTTAAAAGTATACAAGACGATTTTGTGAACTGTTTACCATCAACAAATTATTACAGTACACAGAACACAAGAGGCTTGCCTTTCAGAATCCTAAAAGGAGAAAGAATGTGGTGAATGTCTTTTTGAAAGACATGCAAAGTATTTCACTGATATTTTGAACTGATTTCTGTTCTATATCAAAATATCGAAATAAAAGCAAAATACTGTAGATAGCCGAATTTTGTTCTGCATTTTTTTTATCTTTTATTTTGGAAAAACAATGCTGCTTTACTTGGTAAAAACACATAGAAATTGTAAATATATGACATTTCTATTATGATTTTTAAATTCAGCAACCAAATAGATATAAAAAACAGCGTACAGCTTGCATAGATGTTTTTCATCGCAGACCTGTGTTTTTGATAGATCCCTGTTGAAGAGTCCATCGATACCTGGACACTACCTACAAATACTGTTTGGTCTCCCAACAACTCGCTTAGTTTACCATGACACTGCTGCTGCACTGTAGCACCAGAAATAGTTTTCTGATCTTTGAATGCGAAGCTCATATGAATCATTGCTTGATCTCTCGTTCATGTGTCCAATCAATACTTAGGTTTAAGCACGGTTTCCCACTTTTAACTGTTGACACGTTTATTGGTCAGTGGCATAATAAAGACTGTAGGGGCGGGTGAAATGTTGCATCCCTCAAATAGATGTGCCTTTGTTTACACATGGACATGCCTGGTCCATCATCTTGTATTCATAGAGATAATGTCAGATTAACTGTGGTAAATCTCAATGAAGAAGCCTACTCAAGCCATCTCCATTGAATACACCTTGCTGTGTGTACTAGGGGTAATAACAGGAGTAACCACATATACTGTTTGGCTTTAAAACTACCTGCTTAGTTTATGATCACTTGCACTCAAGAACTCAAGTCTTGGGATATAGGTCTCTGATCTTTATGCATAAATAATCAGACAGGGCATTGCTGTAACCGCATTGCAAACCATTTTTAATTGTAGAAAATAGCTCATATTAGATCTCCATGTATGTTTACCCTTCATAACCAAGTGATTTTCTAAAAAAATATATACACTGTCAGGAACCAGTGTTTTGTTTTGTTTTTTGAGACCATTAGTTTCAGTTAAATATACAGTAAAAAATATTTAGGAATATAATAACATATTTGGCAGTCAGATGTTCCCAAAAGCTGGCCAAATGGAATTACTAAAGTTCTGAGCCTCGTGCAGGATCATCTAAGGAAATGTCCATTTGAGTCGTTATCCAGCTGGTTTTAAAAAGTGTTTGTGACAATGGTCACTTTGATCTCAGGGTATCTGGACTTGGCATTACTGTTAGTTGGTGCGGGTCTGTGGCCTTGGGCGGGGTGGTCAGACACATCACTTTATTCCCCAACACACTCCTATGTCCAAGTCACGTTGTGCCTATAAGGGTCACACCCTTCACACTTCACCACCATTTTTCCCTTGAACCAACAGCAAGCCGTGTTCAAAGCAATCTTTCCCTCTGTTTCCTGCAAGAAAGCCAGAAAGGTATTCTTCAACACATTTTGTGCCACATTGTTACTGCTGCTAGTTTATTTATTCTTCTTCCCTCTTTTTTTGATAGTTTAATTCTGTGCTGATGCTCAGTCTGCTTTACTCCTCCCTGTTGTAACACTTTGCATGACCAAATGGCGACACCCTCTAAACTCTATATTTGTTTTTATCCGCAGTTACACTTCACCACTTTTCCCCTCTGCTGTCCCACCCACCCGCCCCATCCACCCACCCCATCCACCGTCCCACCCACCCGCCCCATCCACCCACCCCATCCACCGTCCCACCCACCCGCCCCATCCCCCAGCCCACCCAGCCCCTATCCTAATTACATAGCTTCCTTTTCTCAGCTGCTTCAATCCTCGATCGGTTTAACCTCCTCATGCCCAAGCTCTTGGTCTATCATTATGCAGTGTCTGCCATATTCTTTCGGGTAATTATCTCCACACTTCCCCCGTTCCCTTTTGTTTCACTTGCCTTAGTCCCTTAGATTGTAAACTCATGTCTGGCTGAGCACTTGTATAAAGTGCTGCATTAGCAGGACAATTATCCTAAAGGCAGGGCCGTCTGTTCTTTATGTTTTATTATTATTATGTCACCTGTTTGTGCTTCCCCATTGTAAAGTGCTACGGAATCTATTGGCCCTGAATAAGTACTTTTAACTGTAACTGTGTCTGTATTATGTGTGAACATTGTTATTGTCTATATTTATATGTTACTGTGATTATTACTGTGTGTTTCACTGCAGCCCTTTCCAACCCCCCCCCCACCCCTGTATAGAATAGGTTTTACAGCTGTGAAAGCTTTAAGTGGTCTGTGTTTGTCAAACATTGCCACTCTGTCAGACTGTTGTGTGCTTATGCTGTTATCTACTTTATTGATGTCCATTTTGTGACTGCAATCTCCCCTATTGTTGCATGTCTGGACAAGGGAGATTAAAATGGGTTATGGTTAGGGACTGGCACTTGAAGAAGGGGGGAAGGTTATTCAGTATGGTAATGCCGAGGCATGTTTTTCCATGTTGGAGTAAACTGGCAGATGCAGGGAAGAATCCATGGCGCGGTACATAAGGGTATTCAGAGAGAGTGGTCAGGACGGTCCGTAGATCAATGGCTGGTGGCAGTGAGGCAAAGTCAGTGGGTACACGGTTATCAGCAGAATCACAGAGGTAGGTCAGAACAATACATAGTATGACTTGTAATGCAAAGCCATCTTGCGTTGGTGGGTTTGACCTTTTATTAGCAGGCAGGAGGGTGTGTGTTTGGTGTTTCACTGTGATTAATCCCTTTCAGTGATGGTTAGGAATGAGGGCAGCACTTTACAGGTATAGCACACATTGCAGACACTGATCCCTGACATGTATTCACTAGACATGTGCGTTTCATTTCATTCCAGATAAAAATTTGAACTAAAATTTGCAGTTTTGTTTTCAGAAGCAATTCCGAAATACGAAAATCGGCCGTACGAAATTTCGAACTACAAATTGTGGTACCAAGGAAAAAAATGAAAAATGACCCAAATGAAAAAATTCTGAAAATGACCCGAAGCTAAAAAAAAATGGAACGAAGTGATCAGAAACTAAAAAAAAAGGAACGGAAATGTCCCAAAATGAAAAAAAACAAAAAACAGAACGAAACAGGGATTTTTTTTACAATGAAACCTATAGGATTTGTCTGATTAAACCTATTGAACGAACCACCGAAAATCTGGTTTAGTGCAGCTGTCTATGGTTCTGAAACCTTTAGTACCATGGAGAGCAGCCCCTCTGCAATCCATGGTACTCAAATGGATTCAGCACCAAAAACAGGGGGATTAGGTAGGTATCTCTTTTTTTCTCTTACCCCCAATCCAAGTAATTAATACATTTGTTTCCCATTCCAAATTGACTAATAAAAGTGAAAAAACAAAATAATTTATAAAAACAAAATCAATTAAAAAAAACCCAAAAAGTAAATACAATGAAAAACGAATCGATCTGAAATAATGAACCGGTCTAAAATTCAGAATTGCTGTAACATAACAAAAGACCTGATAGAATAAAAAATTGACCGAAATGACCCGAAATGTAAAAAAAAACGGAACGAAAAAATCCGAAATGAACCGAAAAAAAAAATGCCATGCACATGTCTAGTATTCACCGTTAATGCCGCAATAATACTGGATTAAATGAAAAGATTACACTAGTTTTGTCTATTTATTAAACAGAAAAAATAGGTTTATCGACGTGAAGCAAAGAACTGAGATCAATATTTTTCACAAGGGATCCCAAGTATAGAAATCAATATGAGTTGGGAAAATTCTGATGACAACATAGGGCTTTTCAAGGGAAAAATCAGCTGACTTAATTCAAAATAGAATAAAACACATTACCGTATGTGAAAAACATGCAATTAACGTCTCATACAAGCTCAAAGCCAGCTGATTACAGCAGACTGTCTCCTAATTAACCCCTGATACAGCTGCCAATTAATCATATCCTTCATAAAAAATTCAAATTGTGCTGGTTAATACAGATCCCTGAGCATCACATATAAAAAACATCCTAATACACTGGCTTTACTAGCATGATTTTATAACTTTATATGTTTCTATAGTGTTTTTTCTTTGACAGGTGACTGTTGCTACCATAGGCTGGGTACCAGTAGGGAGTATTTTTCTGAACTTGTGATAGTATGTTGACTGTCATTGGCTGGTTGCGGCTTCATCTGCATAAAATAATCAATACTCACTTGTAAACCTCAATAGCATACAGTAATATGTTAGACAAGTTATGCTAGCCTGCATGTTTAGTGGAGCCTGGCTGACAGTTAATAAGACTGTGTATTCAGCTTTGTAAGATTGTAAGTGAAGCTGGAGAATCAGAGATTACGGATTTTTTTTATGTTTTGAACTCTTGAAATAGCAAGAGATCTGTGATGCCCTGCATACCCTAAAATGGCTTAGAATATCTGATCTGGATGACAGTAATGCACAATATGGAGCGTGAAGATATTGTTGAAAGTCATGGGTATTTTATTGATACTTTCAAAATAAGCATGGCAATGCTAGCATTTTATTGAACACTTGATTTTAACCACTTTGATGCGGAGGACGTTGATGTCCTGCCGCATCGGCACTTGGCTGCGGAGGATGCGTCCTCCCTTTGCAGCTGCGATTGGCTGGGATTCCGGCCGATCGCTGTGGCCCCCTGGTGCGGGCTGACAGTGCCAGTCCGGGGAAGGTGCCTGAAGGGGAGGGGTGAGGTCCTTTGGACCTCTCTCCCTCCCCATCCATATGGGGCAATGCAAAAAGACAGGTATCGCTTGGAAGGGCACAGCCTGCCCTTTCAAGCGGCGGCTGCCTTTAACCGCTTGGGGGCTGGATCGAGATGCGGCGCCAAAAGGCGCCAGATCGTGGCCCCCTCCCGGAGCTGGCTGACATCTTGGATGTCGGCCAAGCTTCCAGGATCTCCCCCTGCCTACTGGCGTCAGTGCGCATAGCGCTGTGAGGTCAGTTCCGGAATTAACCCCTAGCTGCCACCTATGGTGGAGATAGGGGGTTCCAATGAAGGGGTTAATGTTTGGTATCTTTGGAACGGCAAGAGCATGGCCTTTCCAATGATACCAAACATGACCATGTTATATGTAAACCATAAAAGTTAAAATAAAAAATGAAAAAATAAATAAAAAATGAAAAAATAAAATAATTATTTTTTTTGTGTTTTATTGATGCAGCAATATTGTTTCCATTTCAATTATAATGTGAACAATGATACTGCATTAACGATTTTTTCTATGGGGGGGCATTTGTGAAAAAAATCACGTAATTTCCCCCCCAAAAAATGTAACGAGTTCCCATTTCTAATTTTTTTAACAAGCGCACCCTGTAGAAAATATAATCGCAAAGGCTCGCATTATAAAATGTGAAAAAAAACACTTTACACACTGTAGATGATTGAAAATTCTAATTTTATTGCATTTTTTGTTATAATATTCAGGCAGGACATGACGTATACATATAAAAATGATATATTATGAATCTGCCGAGTCTGCCGGAAAGAATGATATATAAATTGTCTGGGTCATATAATAAAATGCAGCTTCAAATTGCATTTAAACATGATGAGCAAAAGCGGTAAAAATGAGCTCAGCACACAATGTAATAGTGAATGTAATAGTGAATCTAACCTTAACTGTTGTTTCAAGACCAATTCTATATATGTATTCCTCCCAGCATAGTAGTAGATAATGATGTATATAGTGGGAAAGTGAGACTTTTAAGATATGTCACTCTGTAACATGGTTGTTTAAAGGTTGTTAATTTCAAAAGAGCTACTGTTTTAGTTGTAGGAAGAAAAACGTTGTAGCTGGAAGTAGCAAAAATGGACCTAGTATTCAAAGAAAGGTCATGATTAATTTCACTGAAGTTCATTAGGGATCCCCCAATTGGGGGAATTAGCCCATTTCCCCCCTCGGTATAGGTAAATCTCCATCTGCCTACTGATGAAACAGTGTTTTATAAACCTGGCCTTAATCACACTACCTACGTTGAGAAAAAAATAAAACTGTATGCAGGGATTTCTCTACGTCCGTTGTAGCTTTTTCACGTCAATGCCATTTTGGCGTCCGTTGCAACATGCGTTGCCCCTGCGTGAAAAAATGTGCAGGTGCCTCGTTTGTTGTTCTCTATTGACTCCTTTGAAAAGCTACGGATGGACAGCAAACAGTGCGGTCAGACAGACGCAAAAAGTGCACTCGTGTGACGTAGCCAAAATCCTAGAATTGGGTGAACATCACTTGCTCATACGTTCTTCAGGGACCCTGGACCACAGACCCAAATACTGTCAAATACACACGGAGAAAGTAACACTGATACATTCAAACTCTCAAGTACATACAGTATACACTATAACAAACACAGGCACAGGTGCTCACAGATATGCACTCGCACAGGTGTTCAATGATATACACTCACACAAGCACTGGCTGGTATTTAGGCTGGACTTTGTCTAGTCTGAATCAAGTGTCCAGGTGGGAATCGGGCTGAACCCGCACACATGGTTACAAACCCGAACTTTGCAGGGTGAAAAACAGACAGGTGGCACCCCTACTAACTCTAAATTCCCTGACTTCGCTTTAGGGGTTATTCAGAGAGCACTGAATTTTCACCAAAATTTCGGTGCTCTCTTGTTTGGTGAACTTCGGTGGGTTCAATTCGCTGACTCTGTGGGGAACTCAGCATTCACCACAGGGCCCCAAGGTACACCAAAGGGATCTGCTGAACGCAGCCGATCAACCCAACAATTTGCGACTAAACCGCCACCGAATGAACTGCCAAATGCCGCCGAACAGGCCATCGAAAAAGCTGGTCAGCCGCTGAATGCTGCCAAACTAGGGGTAAAAAAAAACTAAATTTTTTTTAAAAGGTGTTTAAAACAATAAAAATACATGAAAATAATAAATAAGGTCCTATGAATAATAATAAAAAGGTATGTTACAGAATAAAACACCATTTAAGAAAGATGGGAATCAAAAATGTGCCCAAAATGTCTAAGGCTAATGTCAGACAAGCGCATTCTGTACGGAATGTGCGTCCGTGCTCAACGGACGTACTTTCGGACTGACGACAAGGTAGTGGCCACACAGTCTGTTTTTTTCACTGACGTTATTTTTGACTGATGTAGCAGGGAAAATAAATTTAAAATTAAAAAACATTTTGTCCGTCAAAAATGCTGGACGTATAAATGCAGTCCGTCTAACCACGTTCCATCACTCACACACAAAGCTATGCGGACGTTGCGCACTCTGCACGTCCCTTCTAGCGGTTTTACATTCTTGCCTAACCTGTGTCCATTTGCCACATTCGTCATGCGTCCGCACTTCTGTGCGGACGTACTTAGTGTGTGGGGCTCCATTTAACATGCTCCGTGTATGCTATCACGGACGTACTTATGTGCGGTAACACAGACGTGAACACTGCGTTCGTCTGACCCTAGCCTTAATAGTAAATAAATAAAAATACTTTTTGCTGCGAATGAAAAGAATAAATGTTTGAATAAAAATAATGAAAACCTTTTTTTTTACATTGAAACCTGTGGGATTTGTCTGTTTAAACCTGTCGAACTGAGGCACCTAAAAACTGGGCATTGAGGTGCAGTTCAGTGTTCTCTGAATAGATTAACCATTTCTTCTAAAAGGAGGAATATCACTGTCGCCGAAGGATGCTGAATTGCTGCGATCTGAGGAGAATTGCACCGTGCGGTGACATTCACTGTTTGGTGCAATTCACTGGCAATTCAGCTCTTATTGAATTTTCCCTTTTTTCTTTTCCTTTTTTTCCCCCTACAATCTCTTTGCACAGTACTCTTTCCCTTTTCCTTATGAAGTTTGCTGGTTTTATGGTCCAAGCATCCACTGCAAATGATCATGCCTACCTCCTAGCTGATGAGGGTCCAACAAACCCGAAACAGCGCTGTCCTAGAAGTGGCTTCGACCAGTTGCATAAACCTTATCTCTGCTACAGAGCCACAGTGTGACATAGCATTGATTTTAGGGTTCTGTGTAATAACAGACCCAGGATGCATAAAAGTGAGACAGAGGTCATTTGCATATCCTACCCAGAATTACTTGCTGCATATGGGGAATGTGGCACAGGAGCTCTGGGATGCAATTCATCGAATTGCTGTTATGTGCAGGTGGCTTCTGCAATATTAAACACACTTATTATAGTGTGGATGCTTTTTATCTCACTTTTAGTCCTTCACCACAACTCTTGTAGAAACTATATTATATATAAAACACCAAAAAAGAGCACTCCATATCAATGACCATCTTCATCCACCATTTTCTGCAACAAAAAAACCACACATTTCAGAAATTGAAAAAACCTGACTGAGGTAAAATGATGGGGATTCAGTTAACAAAATATGATCATAGTTTGCGTAAACCTGTCACAGTCGCCAATGCACCCCATCGTTGACAGGTCCTATCTAACTTGACTGTATCTGCATTTACAGAATTAACTCACCATAGAGCTTCCAGCAGGCACTGGCCTTTATAGGCTGTCACGGTGGGATACACCCATGAACAGGGAGGGGTGCATACCCAAGAGAGTTGTCAGCTCTCCATATGTATAGAACAAACCACGGGGGGGGGGGAGGTTGCACTCAACCTAAACTTGCAACACAAGCGGGTGCATCTAAGACTTTAAATACAAAACACCAAAAAAGAGCACTCCATATCTATGACCACCTTCATCCACCATTTTCTGCAACAAAAAAACACACACATTTCCGTGACAGCCTATAAAGGCTAGCGCCTGCTGGGAAGCTCTATGGTGAGTTAATCCTGTAAATGCAGATACAGTCAAGTGAGATAGGACCTGTCAACGATGGGGTACATTGGCGACTGTGACAGGCTTACGCAAACTGTGATCATACTTTGTTAACTGAATCCCCATCATTTTACCTCAGTCAGGTTTTTTGAAATTTTGAAATGTGTTTTTTTTTTTGCAGAAAATGGTGGTCATAGATATGGAGTGCTCTTTTTTGTTGTTTTGTTTTTAAAGTCTTAGATGCACCCGCTTGTGTTGCAAGTTTAGGTTGAGTGCAACCCCCCTGTGGTTTGTTTTATATATATATATATATATCTCCACCACTTGCATCCTGATGAAAGTCTGTGATGGTCAAACTGAAAGGTTGAGAGTGCAGTAAAGTATTAAAAAAGAATTGTAGTCCCTGGAGTGCTTCTATTTCTTGGACTATACAGTGGCTTGGTGTTGCACCAGGCAGTGGATTATGTATTTGTGACTGCCGGATTTACATTGAATAATAAATATATATATATATACATATTTTAATTTATTACCTTCTGCCAGCTCGGAAATTTCCAATGAAGCTTTCTTTGCTAGTCTTGATGTTTAAATATGCTATAATGCAAAGAACACTTATTTCCATATTTGTAATTCAACAGATGTATTAATTCAAGGAGCAATTGACTCACTGTCTGCATTAGATTACTGTGCTTGTCTGCAGTTGCTCTGTCATTCTTTCTCTATTCTTCTGCATGTTCCTTTATCTTACGTTGAAATTGAAAATGGTAATAATGTAAAAAAAAAATCAAGCTGTGTATAAAATAAAACCATTTAAAAATCATGTACCTATATTTCTAAACCTGTACGGTTGGACTTGGTCTGTTTTGAGAGGCATCTGTTTAATTAATTAACAAATGCTTCTTAGAAAGTTTGTATATCTTATTGAGACTTTTTTTAAATATCTCTTTGGACACTAAGAGAATTTTATAATCATTCTTTGACTTTTCTAATTTATATTGCAGTTTCTTAAAATGTACCTTTTTTGCCTACAGGCATAGGGAGCTCTATTGCAATCCTTTCTGCATTGTAATAAATCTACTAGTGCCAAAACGTATTTTCTTTGTTTAAATGCAAATTTGCATTTTTTTCCTTAGCTTCTGTTTAACATTGAGTCAATGTCACCGTATTGCATACTTGTATATTTTA
Source organism: Leptobrachium leishanense (assembly GCA_009667805.1). Classification (NCBI taxonomy): domain Eukaryota; kingdom Metazoa; phylum Chordata; class Amphibia; order Anura; family Megophryidae; genus Leptobrachium; species Leptobrachium leishanense. The sequence continues at coordinate 164,141,035 of CM019067.1, forward strand.
ATTTTACTATTATAGCACCTATAAAATGAACAGAAACTTTTAATAAAAACTAAAGAGATACGTTTGGACTATCCACATAATTTTATGGTCCGCAGACTCTACTATTACCATGGTGATGGTCCTTCAAATTGTCTTCAAGCTCACTAGGCATTAAAAACATTTGGAAATGAGAGATGTACTAGTTGAAGTAATACTTGCAGTTGCAATTAATGCAATGGCAATGATTATTCATTCTGCTTTCAATAACGTTTGGACCTTATTTCATCTGAGTCCTTATGTGTAACAAGTGAGCTGCAAACTATAACAGCCCCACTACTTTATCACGATGCCTCCTGCCCTATTCCATCTGAGCTGCAACCTTTTTTTGAGGCTCGGCTGCTCTATGTGCTTTTTATAAGTCTATAAATTAGTAGGCAGCTGGAGAATAACAAACAATTCCAAGATTGCTCATTATTCTCACTTACAGAGCTGCAAGAAACTGGTGTTAAGTGACTGTGCTTTGGCTGCTCTAATGCTAATATTGTGTATGTGGTGGCAAAGCAATGTTATAAATATGAGAGGAGATGGCAGGTTCCCCACTCAAACCCTACCCATGCAAAGTGAGTGGATGCTATAATAAACTAATGAGGGTTGGACAATGCCATTGTCCCATGGTTGTGAAAGGAGTTATCGGAGAGGTTGCTTATGTATAGCCCCCATTTACTGTTTGTGCGGATGCATTCAAACTACTCTATTCACATACTTTTTAGATGGCATTGCAAACTATTGGGCCATTTATAACAATAAAAATGTAATTTAAAACAAAAGCAAAGTATCTTATTTATGCAGAGCAGTTTCTAACAATATTTAGTATAGTTTAGAGACGCATTGCTGGAAGTTTAATTGATTTGTTTGCAGCTCTGTTATACTCCTGCACTCCCTGAATATACAGAAGAGTTCCTAAATGAAGGGACACTAGAATTAAAGAGACAGGAGAATTTGGGCCCAAATTCCAACTGTCCCTTAAATACAGAGACTATTGGGAGATATGCACCCAGGTACACACGCATTCGCAGCTGTATAAAGAACCCAGACACACACTCATAGACATACACAGCTGAATACATCACCCAAACACACAAAGACATATACAGCTGTAAACAACCAGACACACACTCATACACAGGCACACAAAAAAGCATACACATACATAGCTATAAACACACCCAATTTATGCACCAGATGCTTACAAATTATATATATATATACAGTATATATAGAGTCCAAAATGGTCCAGCTCAACGCTCTGAATTTCCAAGAATACTGCCGAGGTGCTGAATCCCAATGGTGGATGGATATTGTATCAAAAGTGGGAGCACTCAGGGACTTAAAATAAAATAACAAAAATTTATTGGAGATACAGTACATTAAAATCCAACGTTTCAGCTCACACAGTCAGTTCACAGCTCAGTTCATCAGGGATAAAAACATTAACGCATCAACCCTTTTTATATTGTATGTTATTTTTTGTTCACCTATTACAGCACCCATTATCATTTTCACATTGTTCACACCAGATCTCTTCCATTTATATGTCCCTCACATCTCACTCCACACTCCCTTGTTATTCACCACTTTCGGCGCATCAGCACACTCAGCACATCTAGCTTCAACCACAGGTGCACATCACACACAAACTCATATCATTCCACTTTACAACACACACTGGTTTTTGTAGCAGTCATCACTAGACATGTGCATTCGTTTTAGTACTAAAACGATTTAGTCCGAATTTTGGGATAATTTAGTTTTCGTATGACTCAAGAGAAACGAAACTGCTCAGTACAAAAAACGAAAGAAACTAAAGTAAAATGCACTACATTTTAGTTTCAGTCCTTTTTGTGATATTACATTGATGAGTGAAGGAGACCAGCAATGAAGAGAGCAACATCGCAACATCCGAAGTTCTGCACCCTCCACATGCCAATGCAGTAGGATGTTCTATACAGCGAGGGGCATTAATTAATGCAGGAGGATGTTCTATACATTATACAGAGAGGGTTATTAATGCAGGAGGATGTTATATACATTGTACAGAGAAAGGTATAAATTGAGGAGGATTCTATACAGAGAGGGACATTAATTAATTCAGGAGGATGTTCTATAGATTATACAGAGAGGGGTATTAATTAATGCAGGTGGATGTTGTATACATTATACAGAGAGGGGTATTAATTAATGCAGGAGTATGTTCTAAACATTATACAAAGAGGAGCCTTTTTTTTAGCCCTTTAAATCCAGTGGCTGTGAGCGCTGAGATCGGCTGCTTGTTACATTGTACTGAGAGATAGTGTATCAGGCTTAGTTGTTACAGCAACTGACTGTAACAGCGCTCAGAGTTTCAGTAAAACAAGGAAATAATATTGTTCTAACCTCTTATATATAAAAATATTATTTACAAGTTTTACTGAAACTCTGGGCGCTGTGATGAGCAGCAGTCAATTACTGTAACAGCTTTGCCTGACACGGGGCAGTATTACAATGTTGGTGCTAACTTAACCAGAGCTGTTGTAAAATGAAAACCTCCATAGGCTATAATCGCTCTGGGAAGTTTACAACAGCTCTGGTTAAGTTAGCACCAGCTGTGTAATATGGCCCACATTGTGCTGAGAGTGAGAGATACTGTAACAAGCAGCGAGCAGCGATCTCAGCCCTCTGAGGAGCCACTACAACAGTAATTGTATCCACTGGTTTTCGGATGAATGAAATTAGTTTTCATACTAAAGAACTGAAAACGAATTTCTTTAGCAACTAAATAAATTGCATTTTAGGACTAATGCATTAGTTCAAAACGAAATTTTGTGCTGTGCACATGTCTAGTCATCACTACCATATTAGATGTCATGTCGAATTTCAAAACACTTTTGTGCACTAAGTAGAGGCACATTCAGATTCCTAGAATATTTGATATTATCCGTTATGTTGCTTCTAGGTTACAAATTTAATGGTGTTCCTTGCTCCTCCCTTTCCCCCACCTTGCATCCGCCTGTTCCCTGATTTAATATGTGGTTATGTTACCATGGTTACAGGGTAAATTGTTTACTCAACTACAGTAACCACTTCTTTCAGGACACGTAGAGTCGGGGTCCATATGTCATTTCCGGTTCCGGAACTCGCAGACGGTTTGACACATACGGTTGGTAAGTTACTTTATTACATACAACATATAAAGGGATGATGCGTTAATGTTTTTATCCCTGATGAAAGCTCCTATGTGAGCTGAAACGTTGGATTTTAATGTATCTCCAATAAATTTTTGTTATTTTATAAGTCAGTGAGTGCTCTCACTTTTGTTACAATATATACATACAGTGGCAAGAAAAAGTATGTGAACCCTTTGGGATTACGTGGAGTTTTGCATGAATTGGTCATAAAATGTGCTCTGATCTTCATCTAAGTCACAACAATTTGAAAAACACAGTCTGCTTAAAATAATACAATACAAACATTATATGTTTTCACGTGTTTATTGAACATAACATGTAAACATTCACAGTGCAGGGTGGAAAAAGTATGTGAACCCCTAGCCTAATGACTTCTCCAAGAGCTAATTGGAGCCAGGAGTGAGCCAACATTGAGTCCAATCTCCAAAAGCCTTGATGTTCATGTGTCCACGGTAAGACAGACTGTCTACAAATGGAGAAAGTTCAGCACTCTTGCTACTCTCCCTAGGTGTGGTTGTCCTGTAAAGATGACTGCAAGAGCACAGCGCAGAATGCTTAATGAGGTAAAGAAGAATCCTAGAGTGTCAGCTAAAGACTTACAGAAATCTCTGGCACATGCTAACATTTTTGTTGACACATCTACAATAAGGAAAACATTAAACAAGAATGGAGTACATGGGAGGACACCACGGAGGAAGCCATTGCTGTCCAAAAAGAATATTGCAGCACGTTTGAAGTTTGCAAAAGCTTGAAATATTCTGTGGACAGATGAAACCAAACTGGAGTTGTTTGGAAAAAACACACAACACTATGTGTGGAGAAAAAAAGGCACAGCACACCAACATCAAAACCTCATCCCCACTGTAAAACATGGCGGAGGGAGCATCATGGTTTGGGGCTGCTTTGCTGCCTCAGGGCCTGGACGGATTGTTGTCATTGATGGAAAAATGAATTCCAGAGTTTATCAAGACATTTTGCAGGAAAACGTAAGACCATCTGTCCGCCAACTGAAGCTCCGCAGAGGATGGGTGATGCAACAGGACAATGACCCAAAGCATACAAGTAATTCAACAAAAGAATGGCTTCAACAAAACAAAATACGCCTTCTGGAGTGGCCCAGTCAGAGTCCTGACCTCAACCCGATTGAAATGCTGTGGCATGACCTTAAGAGAGCGATTCACACCAGACATCCCAAGAATATTGCTACACTGAAACAGTTTTGTGAAGAGGAGTGGTCCAAAATTACTCCAGATTGTTGTGCAGGTCTGATCTGCAACTACAGGAAACGTTTGGTTGAGGTTATTGCTGCCAAAGTCAACCAGTTATTAAGTCCAAAGGTTCACATACTTTTTCCACCCTGCACTGTGAATGTTTACATGTTCTGTTCAATAAAAACATGAAAACATATACAGGGTTATTCAAAGAGATCCGAATTGCTTGAGAAAGGTAACCGAACGCTGAAAATCAGCGTTTGGTTACCTTTCTTGGCCATTCTGCTATCCAGAGAGCAGGCAATTCGCCAAATCCTGGCGAATTGCCTGCACATACGGTGGCTGTTCGGTGCCTGTTCGAGGGCAGTAAAAACCCCATGAAAAAGCACTGCTTCGGCTATTCAGAGAACACAAACCAGCAGTGAAAGGTTCCGAAATGCCCTGCCATTCGGTGGTTTAATTCGGCAAATTTATTCAGGAGAATCCCATAGGCTTCAATGTTAAAAATATTCCTGTTTTAATTCAATATCTAATAAACCGTTCATTATAAAATTCTGCAGTAAAGAGTCTCTTTATTTATAGATTATTTAGGCTATTTTAAGCTTTTTTCTGATTTTTTTTTTTTTTAAAAGTCCGATTTTTATTTTTTTTAAGTTTACTTATTTTTTCTGTAACAGCCCTCTTTATTATCATTCCCTGGTCCTCATATGTAAATTTCAGACATTTTCGCTCAGAAGTTTCTTTTCAAACAGTGTTTTACTTTTCAAACATTCATGCAAACTGTTTTTCTAATTTATTCACTTCACTCTGTCTGCGGTGTCGGCTTTTTCCGGCGGCTTCGCTGTGTGTGATCGGCTTCTGCTCGGGTTTTTCCGTGGTTTTTGGCAGGTTAATCCAGATGTTTTTGCGAGTTTTCGGCGTGCATGCTCTGGGTTTTGCGGTTCGTTTTCGTCAGGTTTGCGGTAGCTTTTCCCTACATTTCGGGGACTCTGTGGTGTTTGCTGAATACACCGCAGGCTCACCGAAATGGGATCGGCAAAAGGAACTGAATTAAAGAGAACGAAAAGTCACCGAACGTGCGGTGACTTTTCGAATCTCTTTGAATAACCCTGATAATGTTTGTGTTGTATTATTTTAAGCAGACTGTGTTTTTCAAATTGTTCTGACTTAGATGAAGATCAGAGCACATTTTATGACCAATTCATGCAAAACTCCACGTAATCCCAAAGGGTTCACATACTTTTTCTTGCCACTGTATATATATTCATCCTTGGACATACAGTATACTCACTATAGAGGTGTATAGATTTTAATGTATCCAAGAAATAGCTTTGTCAAGTCAACTCCATAGATCACATAGACGTTAACCCCATCGCTTCTGAGCCATTTATTTTCCCATATGCTGTGCTAATTTTGATCATTCTTGCTGATTTATGTTTAACCCCTTTGCTACAAAGTGATTTTCACAAGAAGCCATTTTCAATAACCAGTGTTTTTATTTTATATAAAATTGTTTTAATTAATTGCAGAGTGAAAATTATTTGGGAATATTCCTTACTGTAATAACCTATTTGGCTGGCAGATGGCGCCATCTAACGGTCAAATGGAGATACAATAGTTTAAGCTGCAGCTCATGGTTTCCTGCACCTGTTGGTGAAAGCCCGACATGTCAGGGCATTCTTCATCCGATTTAAAATGGTCATAGCACCACAGGCATTATGCCCACAGGGCTAAAACCTCGGGGGCACCTTCTGAAGCCCAAAAGCAAATGAAATTAATTTAAATGGCTTTTATCCTTCAGAGTTGCAAATCAAGATATCTTGGTCCTTAAGGGGTTAATAACCACGTTTACCCCTTATCTCTTGTATTTTAAACTGGTTCTGCTAAATCTGTGCCTAAAGTTTAGCTATACCAGTACACCTGCCTGACGTAATGGTAGGACAGTTCAACATTTACAATAAACCTTTAAATTAATTTTGTTTTTATTAAGTTGTTTTATTACCGAAATTTTAGTGTAATATAGATATAGAATACACCAAGGGGGCAGCACTCAATCTTTACTAAAAATAGTGGATGGGTGCTCCTCAAGACAAAAAAGTAGAACAAACCAGGAAGAGGAAATTTAAACCCTTTAAAGATTCTAACAACTCTTAAACCATTGAAGATTTTTTCTGGATGAAAAGGGCTAACAACCCTCAGCAAGCAGCCCTTCCTGCCGCAGATGTTCCATATGCATGCTCAATTTAACCTTGAATTACAGTTTGACCTGTTGAGATTGAAGTCATTGGCGCTGTGATGGCGCTAATTTTTTAACTCCTTAAGGATGCTTAACGCCTCGCCAAGAGGTGCCATCGCGTCTTGCAAGCCGCAGGTTGCGGCGCACCCTGCAGTCGATTTCAGGCCATCCCCATGCAGCCAATGACTGCTGCGGGGATGGGCTGAGGCGGCCCATTGAAGACAACGGGCCATGCCAGTATCCCCTGCATCTTCAAAGACCTCCCGCCACTGGAGCGGCAAGGGGTTAATAGATCTTACAGTTAAAAACCTTTTAAAAAATCTTTAGTGGGTTAAAAATTGGTAAAATCTTTAAATGTATGAGTTACTGGTAAAGTCTTTGAAGGCATGAGTTGATGTGCTCTCCTCCTGGTTTGATATATTTATAACCCCCCCCCAGATTTTACTAGATAAAATACTTGCAAATCACGCCATCATATTTAGCTTCTAACTTTATTGTAATAATTAAAATTCTTCTTTTGGGTCATCAAACACGCATATAGGAGTAAGGATTATGTAAATTCACCTTCTTGTAAGAAAAAATGTATAAATTCTATTCCTTATACAAACATTGTTTCTCGTAGTGAAGCCCAAAACCCAAAAAGCTGACTGTTTATTGGTGTTGCAAATATCCCATCAATTAAAATATATACTTACAAGAAACCATACACTTTGATCTACTTTGTGCATGCTACAATGATAATGTGCAGGATTATTAAAAGAGATCCAAATTGTGGCCAAAATGTAACCGAACAGTAAAATTCAGTGTACGGTTACCTTTCCTGGCCATTCGGCTATTCAGAGAGCATGCAGTTCGCCAAATGGTGCCTGTTCGGTGCCTGTTCGGTGGCAGTGAAATCCCCATAGAGAAGCAATGCTTCGTCTATTCAGAGAACACAAACCAGCAGGGAAAAGTTGCCGAATTGCCCTGCTGTTCGGGGGTTTCATTCGACAGGTTTATTCAGGCGAATCCCATAGGCTTTAATGTTAAATATATTCCCGTTTTAATTCAATATCTAATAAACCGTTAATTATAATATTCTGCAGTAAAAAGTCTTTCTTTTTCGATTTTTTTTTAGGATCTTTTAGGCATTTTTCGGGATTTTTTAGCAAAACGTTTTTTTTCTTTATTAAATCGTTTTTTCTTTTTCTGTAATAGCCCTTTTTATTATCATTCATTGGACCTTCTATGTAAATTTCAGACATTTTCGTTCTGTAGTTTCTTTGCAAACGGCATTTCACTTTTCAAACATTCAAGCATACAGGTTTTTTTTCCACTCCATTCGTCTGCGGTGTCTGCTTTTTCCGGCGGCTGCTCTGCGTTGTGATCGGCGGCTGCTTGGGTTTCTCCGGCATGTTCAATCCAGCTGTTTATGCGGGTTTCGGTGTGCGTTCGCCGGGTTTTGCGGTGAGTGTTCTTCGGGTTTGCGGCGGCTTTTCCCTGCACTACGACGGCCGTGGTGCTTGCTGAATACACCGCAGGGTCGCCGAAATGGGATCGCCAAATCACACCTTATTGAAGAGAACGAAAAGTCACCGAACGTGCGGTGACTTTTCGATTCTCTTTGAATGACCCTGCCAGTCAAATCTGAGAAAACACATATAAAATAAATATTTGTCTAGATAGCAAACAAGAATCAACTCCATAAAGCTCAGAGGAAAAAGTACTAACAAACTGGACAAAACTTAAAAGAATTATCCCCAATGCATGTTTACCTCTATTTTTGCAAGTCATACCATCAAAGCAATTAGATATTTTACAGATTTCTTTAGTGTTGTATTTTAAAGCTGCTGTGACATGTGCTTTCAAGTTTGAATAATGAATATACCTAATGGTTACAATATGGAATTGCTTATAATATAAATTGCTGAATTAATTTATATCATTTAGTCACAGTTGGCAGTTTTATCTTTTATATATTCTTAAAATGCTGCTCAGGCTTCCCTGTTCGTGGCTGCAGGATTATTATTTTCCACTGCAGGCATAGACAGGCTTCCTGATATATGCGGAGGAGATATGGATCTTCCAGAATGCAAGGCAAATGCTGACAGTAAATCTAGTAATAATTTTAGAATAGGTGAGGTGACCATAACAATGAGAAGAATATTTAATACGGTATGATACGTTAAGATAAACATAGCACTGCTCTTACAAGTTTAGTGCTGACTATATGTAAATGACTGAATGAAATCTCAAAAAAGAACGAATAAAGGAAACAGAAAGTGGTTCCATTTATAGCAAAGTTAATTATGTGTTAAGTGTTAATGTACAGCTATAGTGCTATTGTCATGTTTTACCCATGAGTTCAATATTATAGTAAGAATAAAGGATATAGCATTTCACTGTATTTCAAACCTATGCAATTTATTTAATTATTGGGTTTTAAGGAACCACACATTTTATGTCCAATTAGTTAATATGAGGACAGGATGGAAAATCACGTGATGCTACATAAAACAATAAAATATATTCGTTCAATAAATGAAAAGGACCATAAAAAGGATAGTAAAATATATGTGAGGCATATGTTTTTCTTTCATTTCCTAAAATACATGCATAATTATGTGAACTGTAAGTCTGAACGGTTTTAAGTATTTACAAACGTTTCATAAACATACAGATATATTCAAAGAAAGGTGAAACTCAGGAGAATGACTGGAGAAGTGAAAATTCTAGCTCAAAATAGCCAAACCAGAAAAATTCTTCCATTTATCCCACTTTCCAAATCGGCTATTTGGTCTAGATTGTTTGCTTCTCCTGCCAGTTCTCCTGAGTTTCACCTTTCTCTTAATAACCCCGAATGGCCTCTGAAGCTAATCCATGTTTAACTCCTTCACCATCAAATGTGTTTCCAATAAACCCCCTTTTAATATTACTTTTCTTACAGTATCAAATAGATGGGAATATTCCCAACGCATTTCTTGCTGTAATAATGTATTTGGCAGGCAGATGTCACCATCTATTGGCCCTATAGAGTTACTGCAGTTCTATGTTCCCGAGGATAATCAACTGGAGAAAAGTCCATCAGAGACCATCTCTGTTTTTAAAAGTGTTAACTCAAATTTTGGAGCACAAATTTCCACGAAATTAATCTGCAACAAGCAAATTTGAATTGCAATGATACAGATTATCCCAGACAATGTTAATACTATCTCGGGCTGCTGTGTCTGCTACTGCTCATCTTGGTATAGACGATCACAGTAGTGAAGGGGATAAAAACAGTTTACAGAATTTTTTATTTATGTTGGTGACAAAATCAAAAATTCCATTTTCAAGATGTCATTATCAAAAATAGATTTTCAGCGTTCGGTTACCTTTCTCCAGCCATTCGGATCTCTTCGGAGAACCCTGTATGTATAGCTACATAAAGACCATCAGGGTTATCCAAAGAGATCCGTGTGGCTGGAGAAAGGTAACCGAACGCTGAAAATCAGCGTTCGGTTACCTTTCCTGGCCATTCGGCTATCCAGAGAGCAGGCAATTCGCCAAATCCTGGCGAAATGCCTTCACATACGGTGCCTGTTCGGTGCCTGTTCGAGGGCAGTGAACTCCCATAAAAAAGCAATGCTTCGGCTATTCAGAGAACAGAAACCAGCAGTGAAAGTTTCCCAAAATGTCCAGCCATTCGGTGGTTTAATTCGGCAGGTTTATTCAGGCGAATCACATAGGCTTCAATGTTAAAAATATTCCCGTTTTAATTCAATATCTAATAAACCGTTCATTATAATATTCTGCAGTAAAGAGTCTCTTCATTTATAGATTTTTTAGGATACCTTAAGCATTTTTTTGGATTATTTTAAAAAAAAATCATTTTTTTTTAAATTTTACTTATTTTCTCTGTAACAGCCCTCTTTATTATCATTCCCTGGACCTAATATGTAAATTTCAGACATTTTCGCTCAGTAGTTTCTTTGCAAACAGCGTTTCACTTTTCAAACATTCAAGCAAACTGTTTTTTTAATTTATTCACTGCATTTGTCTGTGGTGTCGGCTTTTTCCAGCGGCTGCTCTACGTGTGATCGGCTCCTGTTTGGGTTTTTCCGTGGTTTTCGGCGGGGTTAATCCAGATGTTTTTGCAGGTTTTCGGCGTGCATTCGCTGGGTTTCTGTGGTTAGTTTTCGGTGGGTTTGCGGCGACCTTTCCCTGCATTTCGGGGACCCTGTGGTGCTTGCTGAATACACTGCAGGGTCGCCGAAATGGGATCGGCAAAACGAACCGAATTGAATAGAAAGAAAAGTCACCAAACATGCGGTGACTTTTCGATTCTCTTTGAATTACCCTGCATGTTTTGCTCTAGACCAGTGGTTCCCAACCACGGTCTTCAAGTACCCCTAACAGATCAGGTTTTCCAGATATCTGAAGCACAGCACAGGTGATATGATTTGCTGCTCAGTGATTGCAGGATTCATTCTGCATTTCCGCAAGGTGATCCTTAAGGCTGGGGTCAGACGACCGCAGCGCGAACGCGCGTGCAGCCGCACTTTATCACTGCCGTAGTAGCAGCAAAAGACGGCCAATGACGGCCAATATACGAAGTACGGCCGCACGAAAGTGCGGCCGCGCAACCCAAGCGGCAACCAAATGCATTTTTTCGAGAACGTGAAACCGCTAGTACTGACATACAGAGTGCGCTGCATCTGCTAGCGGCGTGTGTGCGTGATTAGGAGACGTCAGACGCTGCTAATGTCCGGCCTGCATAACGTCCAGATGCAAAAAGTGTTTTATTGATGATCCGTACAAAATCACGGACGAAAATGCGCATCGTATGACCGCTATCGCGTGCTCCGTGAAAAAATACGTCCATTCGTTCAAACGCACTTTTTCACGGACGACGCGAAAAATGCGTTCGTCTGACCCTGGCCTTGTAGGGGTAAATGAGGACCACGGTTGGGAACACTGCTATAGACCATATTATGAGTTACAAAGAAGGAGATTTATAAACCAAAATATGGTTAAACAGTATGGATTATTTAAATAAGCATGTTATTTCATGTTCATTATATTAAGCATGTGCTTCATTCAGCATAATAGAAGAATTTACAAATGAATGTGCGAACCAATACAATATAATCGAATTCAATACTTTTGATGAACCTGCTTTGAGAAGTAATTCTGTCAGTTCTCCCTCCTCCAACACACATCTTATCCCTGCTTGCCTCTCTTCTGTGAAGCTGATCATTAACTCCACGGCCCACGTATTGGATTACCATTTTTTTTTACCAGTGATCATAATCCTATACATTACTGTATTTGAGTTTCAAATTCCAGGCCCGGTAAGCCATTTACAATGTGCAACTATTTACACATGTTGCATATGCATGACTTAGAGTATATATAATGGGGCAGGGATCACTTTCTATATTCTGTCCCCCTCTCCTCTTCAAAAATCATATGTGACTGTCAAGAAGAGGAAAGCTGTGTTTATACATTAACAGTAGAATATGTTTGAAAGGGGAAAGTCTTAAATGAATATGCTTACTCTTCTGTCTTTCTGCCATATGAGAGGAGGTAATTTGCTTGCTTGATTTCTGAGACGGCTCTCCTCCTCACCTCTCCTCTCCCGATGCAAAGTCAATGTGTGAGATCACAAATCCCTAATGACAGCAAACTGAGCATGCCTAAGGCTGGCGGCACACTAGCAAACATTTTGCGTCCGTTTGACCGTACTGTTTGACGTCCATCGTAGCTTTATAAAGGAGTCAATTAAACACACCACAAGAAGCACCTGCACACTTTTTCACGGACGGGCAACGCATATAGCTATGGACGCGAAAACAACATCGACGTGAAAAAGCTAAACTGACGCAGAAACAACGCCGCCATGTGTTTTCCTAGGTTGTGGAGACATCAGACGTTATGGATGCACTTTACGCAGTACTCACAATATCTCCCGTGAAAAAGTGCGTCCGTAACGGACGCAGTACAGTGTGCTCGTGTGCCGCCTCTCTAAAACTGCCTCAGACAGGACTGGTTTCACAACTGATGACTGAAGTAAGCAGTTATATGAAGAGTAACCCCTTGCTGACTATCGCCACCTCGGCAATGAAATGGGACTATGTGACTGCTGACATGACAGCAAGATAGAAACATAGAAAATGTCGGCAGATAAGAACCTTTCGGCCCATCTAGTCTGCCCAATTACATGGATACTTTATAAAGAGCAATAAAGGTGGTAAAGTGGCACAGATGATATGTGGATGGACAGTCTTTATGCAGCAGCAAGGGCACAAACGCACACTCCCAAGTGCGGATAGTCAATAGATAAAGCGTTATGTAGAGTCCTCGCGCTTGCACAAATAGTCCAGTGAGTGAGTAGTACTTCAAATGATCTAGAAAACATAACAGGAGACACACATTGCGCAGTACATCCTTATGACACCTGGATTCTAGAAAGCTTAGTAATCAACTCACTTATTTCTGAGCCCCATGAAGTCGGCTCTAAACTATACAGGCATGAATATGTGGATACGATCTCACCAGCCCGTCCTACCAGCGACAATCTGCTGTGATGAACTGGTCCAAAGATGGAATGCTGGATCCACAGAATATATCACAAGCGAAGCGTCAGCAGGATAGATAAATAAATTTATTGCAGCACTAACGTGTTTCGACCTGTTGGTCTTTATCAAAGTGCAAAAATACATAATAAAATGCAATACATAACATTTATTTATACCAAAGAAAATGGGGGTAATAGGCGGCATCATGCCACAACCTCGTTATCTCAATTGGTATCAGCACACCCTACTTCCGGTCACTAGGGAACCCAGCACCGGCGGACGTCCGACACCCAAACGGGCGCACAATAATTGCGTCCATCTGTTTCGACCCCCGCCAGTCTGAGTCACCGAGCGCCATTTTGGAGGAGGGAAAATAAATATTTCAGATGCATCCCGCCCTTGCAGCATTGCAACTTCATTATCCCAGCAAACGTTAGCAAGCTTGCTTCCGGTCGTTCCGGGTCTCGAGCCAGCAGGTCCCCGCTATCCAATCGGCGCACAATGATTGCGTCCACACGCAATCCTTGGCTGACCAATATTCCGAAAGGCCAGATATTGAGAGTCAGGCGTAATTGCTCGAAATTAAGTGATTTTGAAGAACAGGCGGGCTTTCTGAAAAAACAGTTTGTACAAAAAGGTTACGATGAAATCGAGATAGACAAGGATTATAAGAAAGTGAGAGAGATGGATAGGGCTCAACTGCTTATCTATTAGAAGAGAAATGGTGATAAAGATAAATTTGACTCACAAGTACCCTTCATCACGAACTACTCTACAAATCACAACATCATATCAAAAATTCTTAAGAAAAATTGGGGCCTGTTGCATCAGAACAAAGATATTGTCAAGTATATTGGTGATAAACCTAAAGTTATCTATAGAGGGACCAAAAATTTAAAGATGCTATTGACCAAAAGTGTTCTAGATAAAGAGAAAGTCCCTGAAACTTTACTGTCTAAGTTTAAGAAAATAGGCTTCCATAAATGTGGGGTATGTAAATGTTGTAGGACAGCTACAGATAGTAATAGGTGCATCATGGATTTTAAATCTCATTCTAATAATCAACTGTTCTCTATCCAGACATTCTTAACTTGTAATTTTACTAATATGATCTACCTATTGTGGTGTCCGTGTGGGCTACAATACATTGGACGAACTAGCAGGATGTTGAAAACTAGAGTAGCTGAACACATTTACAATATTAAAAGAAAATATGATAAGCACAGTGTATCAGCCCATTTTTTTAAACATCACAACGGTAACCCTAAAGTTCTCGGTTTCGCTGGTATTCAGCCTGGTTAAAAAACACTGGAGAGGGGGTGATATTGAAAAGAACTTAAACCCACTAGAATCTAAATGGATATTTGATATAGGATGTTTAACACCTGAGGGCTTGAATATAGATATGGAGATTAATGCTTTATTGTAGTATATTACATATACAGTATTTTTTTAAAATACATTTTTGATTTTTATATTTTTACCACTTTTATTGTCTTTTTTACTGCTTATTGTAATGATGGAAACCACGCCTATCCTGCATAATACAATTGTGTGTTATGTAGAGTAGTATATATGGTTCTTTAAGTTGACAAGTGACATCTGAATATCTTATGAGGATTGTCATTATTAACCAGTATCTAATTGAATTGATATTTATTAATTTGATTGGAAAGTCATAACGGCACGATATATTCGGGTGTCCTTTTCCCTTTTCCAATATGGCGCCCGGAGATTCGAGCTGACGTAGGTCTATGCGTGTGGACGCAATCATTGTGCACCCATTGGGTAGCGGGGACCTGCTGGCTCGAGACCCGGAACGACCGGAAGCAAGCTTGCTAATGTTTGCTGGGATAATGAAGTTGCAATGCTGCAAGGGCGGGATGCATCTGAAATATTTATTTTCCCTCCTCCAAAATGGCGCTCGGTGACTCAGACTGGCGGGGGTTGAAACAGATGGACGCAATTATTGTGCGCCCGTTTGGGTGTCGGACGTCCGCCGGTACTGGGTTCCCGAGTGACCGGAAGTAGGGTGTGCTGATACCAATTGAGATAACGAGGTTGTGGCATGATGCCGCCTATTACCCCCATTTTCTTTGGTATAAATAAATGTTATGTATTGCATTTTATTATGTATTTTTGCACTTTGATAAAGACCAACAGGTCGAAACGTGTTAGTCCTGCAATAAATTTATTTATCTATCATGCTGACACTTCGCTTGTGATATATTCTGGGGATCCAGCATTCCATCTTTGGACCAGGTCATCACCGCAGATTGTCGCTGGTAGGACAGGCTGGTGAGATCGTATCCACATATTCATGCCTTTATAGTTTAGAGCCGACTTCATGGGGCTCAGAAATAAGTGAGTTGATTACTAAGCTTTCTAGAATCCAGGTGTCATAAGGATGTACTGCTTAATGTGTGTCTCCTGTTATGTTTTCTAGATCATTTGAAACACTACTCACTCAATGGACTATTTGTGCAAGCGCGAGGACTCTACATACCGCTTCTACATGGATACTTTACCTGGATTTATCATTTATTTGGGATAGCCTTATGCCTATCCCATGCCTGATTAAATTCAATCACTGTTTTGGCCTCTACCACTTCTACTGGAAGGCTATTCCATGTATCCACCACCCTCTCAGTAAAAAAATGCTTCCTGTTGTTACTTTTAAACCTTTGCCCCTCTAATCTATGACTATGTCCTCTTGTTTTGCTACTTTGCTTCCTTATAAATATACTCCCTTCCTCTACCTTGTGGATTCCCTTTACGTATTTAAATGTTTCTATCATATCTCTTCTGTCTCGCCTTTTTTCCAAGCTATACATGTTAAGATCATTAAGCCTTTACTGGTAACTTTTCTCCTTCAAGCCATACACCATTTTAGTAGCCCTTCTCTGAACTCTCTCTAAGGTGTCTATATCCTTCTGGAGATATGGTCTCCAGTACTGCACACAGTACTCCAAGTGAGGTCTCACCAGTGCTCTGTACAGTGGCATGAGCACTTCCCATTTCCTACTGTTATTACCTCTCTCTACACACAACCAAGCATTCTGCTAGCATTTCCTGCTGCTCTATTACATTGACTACTTACCTTTAGATCCTCTGCAATAATAACCCCTAAATCCCTTTCCTCAGATGTTGAGGTTAGGACTGTATCAAATATTCTATATTCAGCCTTTGGGTTTTTACGCCCCAGGTGCATTATCTTGCACTTATCCACATTAAAACTCAATTGCCACAGCTCCGACCATTTTTTTAGTTTACCTAAATCATTTGGCTGATCCCTCCAGGAACGTCAACCCTGTTGCAAATCTTTGTGTCATCAGCAAAAACACATACTTTACCATTAATACCTTCTGCAATATCACTAAGGCTGGGGTCAGACGAGCGTAGTGTTCACGTCCGTGATTGCGCCTTAAAGTACGTCCGTGATAGCATGACAGAAAGCCCATCGGAGCCCGTTACACGAAGTACGTCCGCACTGAACTGCGTACGCACAACGGCCGCGGCCCACGGACGCAAGGCAGGCAAGAACGTACAACTCCTAGAACGGCCGCACAAAGTGCGCTGCGTCCGCAACGTCTGCATAGCTTTGTGTGTGAGTGATGGAACGTGGTCAGACGGACTGCATTTATACATCCAGAATTTTTCACGGACAAAATGGTTTTGCTTTTTAAATTATTTTCCCTCCTACATCCGTCAAAATATACGTCAGTGAATAAACGGACTGTGTGGCCACTACTGTGTCTTCCGTACTGACGTACGTCCGTGTGCACGGACGTACAGTCCGTAGAAATCACGCTCGTCTGACCCTAGCCTAATAAAAATATTAAAGAGAATGGGTCCAAGTACTGACCCCTGAGGTACCCCACTGGTAACAAGACCTTGCGCCGAATAAACTCCATTTACCACAACCCTCTGTTGCCTGTCACTCAGCCACTGCCTAATCCATTCAACAATATTGGAATCCAAGCTCAAAGATTGCAATTTATTGATAAGCCTTCTATGCTGAACAGTATCAAAAGCCTTACTGAAATCTAAATAAGCAATGTCTACTGCACCACCTTTGTCTATTATTTTTGTTACCCAATCAAAAAAATCAATAAGATTAGTTTGGCATGATCTCCCTGAGGTAAACCCATGTTGTTTCTGATCTTGTAATCTATGTGTTTTTAGATGTTCAACAATCCTTTCCTTTAACATGGTTTCCATTAATTTCCCCACTACTGACGTAAGACTAACTGGCCTATAGTTCCGATTCCTCCCTACTACCCTTCTTGTAAATGGGCCCAATATTTGCTAATTTCCAGTCTTCTGGGACGACTCCCGTTAACAAGGATTGGTTAAATAAATCTGTTAACGGTTTTGCTATTACACCACTGAGCTCTTTTAATAACTTAGGGTGGATCCCATCTGGCCCCATTGACTTATTTGTCTTTACTTTAGACAGCTGCTGTAGAACCTCCTCCTCTGTAAACTCATATGTAAATGTCTCGTTAGTGTTTCCTCCTAACTGAGGTCCCTTTCCTTCCTTTTCTTCTGCAAAGAATGAACAAAAATATTCATTGAGGCAGTCAGCTAGACTTTTATCCTCTTCTACATACCTTCCTTCCTTTGTTTTTAATCTAACTAATCCTTGTTTTACTTTTCTTTTCTCGTTTATGTATCTAAAAATGTTTTGTCCCCCTTTTTTACTGACTGAGGTATTTCCTCTTCTGCGTGTGCTTTGGAAGCTCTTATAAATTGCTTTGCCTCTTTCTGCCTAATCTTATAGTTTTGTATAGTTTCTGAGTTTTTTTATAATTATTGAATGCTATCTTTTTGTTCTTCACTATTTTGGCCACTTCTGAAGAGTACCACAGTGGTTTCTTCCCTTTTTTGTTTTTGCCAACAAGCCGAATGCAATTGCCTGTGGCCTTCAATAATGCCTCCTTTAAATAATCCCATTTCTCCTGGACTCCCTTTAAACTCCTCCAGTCTGATAATGACTCATTCACACAAAATCTAATTTTAGAAAAATCTGTTTTTTTAAAGTCTAAAACTTTTGTTCTTGTGTGGTGCGGCTCCATCCCTGTTCTTATATTAAACCACACTGACTGGTGATCACTAGATCCCACATTTTCACCTACAACAACGTCTGCTACCAAACCTCCATTTGTGAGTATTAAATCCAATATGGCCTCTTTACGGGTCGGCTCCTCAACTGCTTGTGTTAGAGATAATCCCAGTAGGGAGTTTAGAATATTTGTACTCCTGGTGCACCTAGCTATTTTGGTTTTCCAGTTGACATCAGGAAGATTAAAGTCCCCCATGATAATAACTTCCCCCTTCATTGTCATTTTGACTATTTCCTCCACTAGCAGATTATCTAGCTCTTCTACTTGTCCAGGGGGTCTATAGATCACACCTACACGAGCTACTGTATGATTACCAAATGTTAGCGTAACCCAAACTGACTCTATGTTCACCTCGCTCACTTTTATTTGGTTAGTTTTTATGTTGTTTTTTTACTTACAGGGCCACTCCTCCTCCTTTCCTACCTTCTCTGTCTTTTCTATATAAAGAGTACCCCGGTATTGTTATGTCCCAGTTATTTTTCTCACTGAACCATGTCTCAGTAACCACCACTAAATCTACTTTTTCAGCTGCCATCATTGCCTCCAGTTCATTGATTTTATTGACTAAACTGCGAGCATTTATAGACACGACTCTGAGCTTGTCATTTCTTACCCTGCATGTTGCTTGCACCCTCAGATTTAGTTTTGGGAGACAATGGGGCAGATTGTTTTTTACAATTTTTCCCCCTCCTAGTTTAAATATTCCTTTGTGAAACCTTTGAACTTCTCACTGACAACATATGTTCCCCTATGAGTAAGATGCAAACCATCTTTTTTATACAGTTCCTTTCTGCTCCAATTAGAGCTATCATGGGACACAAAGCCAAATCCTTGCTCCCGACACCATTCCTGAAGCCACAAATTAAACTCCCTAGTGCGCATCTGCCTATCCTGAATGTTATGCACAGGCAGAACTTCAGAGAATGACACCGTGGACGCAATCTGCTGTATTTCACCTCCAAGAACACAAAAATCTTCCTTAATCTCAGAAACCTCATTGCTAGCCAAGTCATTTGTCCCTAGATGGACTAGAACGTCCACTTCCCCTTCCTGCTTTGCTTGTTTGACAATATTGAGAATACGTCTCCTGTCTCTACGAGCAGTAGCCCCAGGAAGACATCTCACCAAACCACTACTCTCCAGCTCAACACCTCTTATGATAGAATCACCCAGCAACAATTGCCTTCTATCAAGTCCCACCTTTTCCTTTTTGTCCTTGGTTGCAGTCTTGCATACCTTAGGCATAGGGGATGGTGGGTCCTCAACTTTGGTGTCTGAGCCTACTTCCGTCTTACCACTACACTCTGAAAGTGCCTCAAACGAATTAAGAAGAGCCACAGACTGTGGGACATGCCTTCTATCCACAAGTCTAAGTCTACCAGATCCTACAGTAGTCCATCTGCCACTCCTAGGAGGCCTCTGTGGCAGTGGCTTTGTAACAGTCATAGCCTGAGTTTGTCTAACAGATAATTTACAAATCTCAGACTTCAAACAGGCAATTTCCTGCTGCAATAAAGAGAACTGCCTACATATCAGGCACACTCCAAACCTCCAAAAATTGGATCTAAAAACAAATGCATGACAGCTATTACACTGGACCAAGCCTGCCATTATAAAATGAAAGAATGGATTTAAAACAAGCAAATCTTAACTTTTTGTAGGTTTTCTAACCTCAGACTACCTCCAGAGTATCTCCAGAATATCTCTAAGTGCCTCACTTGGCAAGGATTGCATTTAGAAGGCTGCACAAGCTCTATAGCTCTTATAGATAGTCGTGTTTCTAGCTGTGATAAGGAAAGAAAATCGAAAGTAGTGTTTTGTCTATGGCTATAGAACAGAGATCACCAAATCCAGACCCCTAGGTGCTTACAGCCTAAAATTCCCAGACTTCTGTGAATGCAATAAATGGCCAGAGAATCATGAGGAGTGTAGTTCAGAAACATCTGGGGGGCCAGAGTTTGAGATCCTTGCTGTAGGGTATCACAAGAAAGACCTAACATATATATATATATATATATATAGTAATCGAAGGAAGAACGGCGGCACTCCAGGACAATAAAAAATCCAAGCGTTTTTATTCCAAAATCAACGTTTCAGCCCCAACCCGAGGCTTTCATCAGGATACAAACACAACATCAAATAAACAATATTTATAGATATCGCCATGCTTACCACTCCCTCTAGAACGGCGTTCCCGAACATCCAACGCGCAGGTGCCAAGTGCCGTCGGCGTAATTAAACATGGACGGCGCGTAACCCCGGCAACCCACAACGCTGTTCCCATCGCGAGCGTCGGAACGGGAAAAAAAACCACATAAAAACAAAACTGAAAAAATACAAAAAGAAGTGTGAAGGAACATATTAAAACCCGGTTGGGTTTTGCACAGAGGCACAGATCCTCGTACAGCAAGGCTTGTAACGGCTAGCGCTCACCGCTTTCCTTACGTCAAGGTCCCCGAGTGTCCACTACTCAAACACCAAGCGTCGTAGACGCAACTGGGCGTGGACAGCGCGTAACCCCGGCAACCCATGACGCGTATCAAATCACGCACATCTCAATAGAGGTGAGACAAAAAAGACCTCAAAAAATGCAAAACCGAAAAAATTTGATCATTTACTTACTATATACACATGGGCCTACATGTATACCAACTTTTTGGCTTAGATTTTTGCCTTTCCTTAATGTTTGGTTGGGTTTATTTTTTCGGTTTTGCATTTTTTGAGGTCTTTTTTGTCTCACCTCTATTGAGATGTGCGTGATTTGATACGCGTCATGGGTTGCCGGGGTTACGCGCTGTCCACGCCCAGTTGCGTCTACGACGCTTGGTGTTTGAGTAGTGGACACTCGGGGACCTTGACGTAAGGAAAGCGGTGAGCGCTAGCCGTTACAAGCCTTGCTGTACGAGGATCTGTGCCTCTGTGCAAAACCCAACCGGGTTTTAATATGTTCCTTCACACTTCTTTTTGTATTTTTCAGTTTTGTTTTTATGTGGTTTTTTTTCCCGTTCCGACGCTCGCGATGGGAACAGCGTTGTGGGTTGCCGGGGTTACGCGCCGTCCATGTTTAATTACGCCGACGGCACTTGGCACCTGCGCGTTGGATGTTCGGGAACGCCGTTCTAGAGGGAGTGGTAAGCATGGAGATATCTATAAATATTGTTTATTTGATGTTGTGTTTGTATCCTGATGAAAGCCTCGGGTGGGGCTGAAACGTTGATTTTGGAATAAAAACGCTTGGATTTTTTATTGTCCTGGAGTGCCGCCGTTCTTCCTTCGATTACTGTCTATCCTTAGCCTAAATTCGGCAGGCACCGGGCACAAGGGACACTTGGAAGCTGGAGTGCTCAGTTCGTGTATTTTCTATATATATATATATATATATAAAAATAAAAATCACAAGTATAGCAGTACGTAGTGATACCTTTTTTATTGGACTAACGTTACATTTAAATGATGAGCTTTCGAGAGTATTCCTCTCTTCCTCAGGTCTGGATGCTTACTGATCAGTTCCTAGAATTGAACATTAGGACATCAAGGGTCACATGGGTGGATGTATTAGATGTCATAAAAAGTGAGAGTCAAATGAACATACTATTTGACTCTCACTTTTTACGACATCTAATACCCCCACCCATGTGATCCTTAATGTCCAATTCTAGGAACTGATCAGTATAGCATCCAGACCTGAGGAATAGAGGTTACACTCTCGAAAGCTCGTCTTTTAAATGTAACGTTAGTCCAATAAAAAAGGTATTACTACATACTGCTATACTTGTGATTTTGGCATCTGGACTAACACAGCTTATCAAATTTACTTATATATATATACTAAATAATAAAATGGAACAAACACATAGCAAAGTCACTAAAAGAGACCTCAGTCACAAAACATTGGAAACTCGAAAAAGGGTCAGCCACGAGGAAGTTAAATCCTTTTCTGGAAGCTAATGCAAAAATTATGGTAAAATAATATGTATATTAGTATATACTATGTATATGTATATTAGTTGTTCTGCCTCCCACTGTACAGTGCTACAGAACATGTTAGTGCTTTATAAAACACTTGCAACTGTAACTGTTATTGATTTCTAGAAAATTCTAATGTATTAAGGAAAAGCTTGATTACTATTGCAATTCTATGTGATGATTTTTATTGAATAAGGATGTATCATTAACCACTTCAATGCGGAGGACACGCTCAGCGCGTCCTCCGCATTACCGCTGGTATGCGGAGGACGCGCTGAGCGCGTCCTCCCATTGGGGTCAGCGTTCGGCCGAGTTCCGGCCGATCGCTGGCCCCTCAGGTGCGGGCTGACATCCTCGATGTCAGCCCGGCATCCGGAACCGCAGCCGCTGGAATTAGGTGTCATCGCGGCAGCGCGATGACACCTAATTCAGGCGCCCCCCCCGCATGTGCGGAGGAGGCGCCTGAAAGGGAGGGGGGGAGGTCCTTCGGACCTCTCTCCCTCCCGATCGGTGGCGTTGCGGGGGTTAAGCCAGGCATCATTTGGAAGGGCACAGCCTGCCCTTCCAAATGGTGCCTGGCATTAACCCCTGGGGAGCTGGATCGCGAATCGGCGCTGAAAAGCGCCGGTTCGCGATCCTTTCCCGGAGCTGGCCGACATCCAAGATGTCGGCCAAGCTCCTGGAACTCCCCCTGAGGACTGGCGTCATCGTGCGTAGCAGGATGACGCCAGTCCTAGAGTTAACCCCTAACTGCCACCAACGGTGGAGATAGGGAGTTCCAATGAACTCCCTATCTCCCGATCCGTGGCAGCTAGGGGTTAATGTTTGGTATGGTTGGATCGGCCAGAGCATGGCCGTTCCAACGATATCAAACACGAATGTGAAAAAGTTTTTTAAAAAAAATTAAAATTAAAATTAAAAATAAAAATATATTTAAAAACAAATTATAAAAAAATAAACATTTTTTTTTCTTTTTTTTGGTTTGTTAGTGTAGCAATATTGTTCCCATTTCAATTATAATGTGAACAATGATGCTGCACTAACGATTTTTGAATGCGGTGCGTTTGTTAAAAATCGCGTAATTTTCCCCCAAAAAAAATGTAACGAGACCCCATCTCTAATTTTTTAACGAGCGCACCCCATACAAAATATAACCGCAATTGCTCGCATGTTAAAATGTGAAAAAAAACACTTTACACGTTGTAAATTATTGAAAATACATATTTTATTGCATTTTTTGTTATAATATACAGACATGACATAACGTATACATATAATAATGACATATTATGAATCTACCGAGTCTGACGGAAAGAACGATATATAATATGTCTGGGTAATATACTAAAATAAGCCTTCAAAACACGTTTAAACATGATGAGCAAAACCGGTAAAAATTACCTCAGCACAGAGGCGGGAAAAGCCTCAGCAGCGAAAGGGTTAAATGTAATATCTTCTTATAAGAGTGTGAGCAAAGTTGTGAAATATACTAATTGTGAAAGTTACAATATAAACAGTAACCACAAAACTTATGTTTAAAAGAAATCAACTTAAATAGAAAACACACATTTTCCAGTAACCATGATAAAATATGCTGCACGGCGAACTGACTCATTTTTCCATATACAACGGTTTTTCACCTGTAAGATGTTGGTTATTCACTCCCCATACCTTAAAGCAAGAAAACAGATTTATTGTGGATGCCTTCAAGCATGAGATTGCTAAGAGTCCCATAGTTGTTGCAGCTGTATTTGAAAATTGTCATGACTGCAAGCGCTTTTATTACAAAGAAGGTTTTCTATTTGTCCCATTCAACTTGAGAGACCATCTACTTACTGCTTCGAAACAGGAAAGCAAAACGCAAAACTACATTGGCAATGGGGAAAGGGACATATTTTTATTTTTTTTACAAAAAAGTACATTTTGAAGGATGTTTAACATAATATTTCAAAACAGAAATGCATTTTTATCTGCTGTTCATCAAGTTTGGGAAAAATAAATAATATAGTTTGAAAGTGAAATAATGCTTTCATCAAGTAATGCTGCAGCTCATCTTTCATGGACAAATGTGTGCATGCTGTCTTATATGAACATTGTCAAGAATAAGGTGAAATGTTAAAAAAAACAACACAGTAGGCTTATGTACTGTACAGTGTACATATGATTTACTAGAAAATGAATAAAAATTGAGCAGGAGGTTACGATAATAAACTAAAAAATTATAACATTATCATTGTATAAAGGCTTCTTTTTCCAGAGAGCTATATTCTCTGCTCTTTAGGTAAAAAAATGACTTACAGGGTTATTCAAAGACATCCGAATTGCTGGCAAAAGGTACCTTTCCTGGCCATTCGGCTATTCAGAGAACAGGCAATTCGCCAAGTGTTGGCGAATTGCCTGCACATACGGTGCCTGTTCGGTGCCTGTTCGGTGCCTGTTTGAGGGCAGTGAAATCCCCATAGCTTCGTCTATTCAGAGAACAAAAACCAGCAGTGAAAAGTTGCCGAAATGCCCTGCCATTCGGTTGCTTCATTCGACAGATTTATTCAGGCAAACCCCATAGGCTTCAATGTTAAAAATAATCCCGTTTTAATTCAATATCTAATAAACTGTTTATTATAATATTCTAAGGTAGAAAGTCTCTTTATTAATAGATTTTTTAGGATCTTTTAGGCATTTTTCAGGATTTTTTTTGCAAACGTTTTTTATTTTTTCTGTAACAGACCTTTTTATTATCATTCCTTGGACCTCATATGTAAATTTCAGCCATTTTCGTTCTGTAGTTACTTTGCAAACAGCGTTTCACTTTACAAACATTCAAGCGTACTGTTTGTTTTTTTGTCACTCCATTCGTCTGCGGTGTCGGGTTTTTCCGGCGACTGCTCTGCGCTCTGATCGGCTCCTGTTCGGGTTTCTCCGGCGTCTTCGGTGGGGTTAATCCAGATGTTTTGCGGGTTTCGGTGTGCATTCGCCTGGGTTTTTCAGTGAGTGTTCGGAAGGTTTTCGGCAGCTTTTCCCTGCACTATGACGGCCCTGTGGTGCTCGCTGAATACACCGCAGGGTCGCCGAAATGGGATCGCCAAATCGCACCAAATTGAAGAGAACTAAAAGTCACCGAACGTGCAGTGACTTTTCGATTCTCTTTGAATAACCCTGTTAGTATTTTTAAACTGACCCAGTTTAAAACTTTATTGTAGAGCAATGAAAAAGACATTGTGCATTTTGAATGGAATTAAATGCGCTGAATGTAGAATGGGTCACAGATAAGTAAGACATCCAGGGACCTATCCCAACCCAGCTGCTAACGTATGTAGCCATTATAATAATGATTCCCTTTGTTAAAGAAACACGCTGCTCATCCTGACCACTTTAGAGTTACAAAGTAATAGGATGTGGGGGGGGGGGGGTGATTCCCAGCTCCCCTGGATTTTTAGATATTTCTGGGTGAAGTGGGGATGTTTCCTCCACCACAGCCAGCATCACCAGCAGCCTGAAGTTTTGATTTTCTCGTCTGCCAGTCACCAGCTTGATCACTAGTGACGTTGCCACGCATAGACCAATCACTGTAGCAAAAGCATACCTTTAGCAGTTGAAACCATTGATGGTAGACCCCTTGCTACACTAATTATCACTTTACAATCTAGGCTTTTATTTATTATTATTATTGTCATTTATATAGCACCAACAGTTTCTGCAGCCCTGTACAATAACCAAAGGGAACGAGATACAGATAAACAGACATTGGATGGTAACACCAGGGGGGTTATTCAGAGAGATCCAAAATTTGGCCGAAATGTAACCGGACACTGAATTTCAGCAAACGGGGGCATTTCGGGGCCATTCGGCTATTCAGAGAGCAGGCAATTCGTCAAATATTGGCGAATTGCCTGCACATACGGTTCCTGTTTGAGGGCAGTGAAATCCCCCATAGAGAAGCAATGGTTCATCTATTCAGAGAACACTGAACAGCTGAGGAATGTCAGTGAAGTGTCCTGCCGTTCAGTGGTTTTATTCGTCAGGTTTATTCAAGCTTCAATGTTAAAAATATTCCAGGTTTAAATCAATATCTAATAAACCGTTTATCATTTTATTCTGAAGTAAAAAGTCTTTTTATTTTAACATTTTTTATGATCTTTTAGGCATTTTTTTACGTTTTTTTTCTCAATCATTTTTTTCATTTTTCTGTAACAGACGTCTTTATTATCATTCATTAAATCTTATATGTAAATTCAAGACATTTAGTAGTTTTTTTGCAAACAGCGTTTCAAATTCAAAACTTTAAAGCAAACTGTTCTTTTTTTTTTCACCCCGTTTGTCTGCGTGTCGGCTTTTTCTGGCGGCTGCTCTGTGCTGTGTTATCGGCGGCTGCTCGGATTTTTTCGGCATGCTCGGTTTGGTTTTTTGCAGCAGTTTCTGTGAGTTTTCGGTGAGTGTTCGGCGAGTGTCCTGCGGGTTTGCGGTGAGTATTCCCTGCACTATGGGGTCCCTGCGGTGCGTGCTGAATACACCACAGGGCCGGTGAACTAGGAATCTCCAAATTGCCTCAAAGTGTGGGGAACGGAAAGTCACCGAACGTGCGGTGACTTTTCGGATCTCTCTGTAGGTGTAGTAGAGGGTCCTACTCATAGGAGCTTAAGCCTGAGACACACTGAGCTTCCCAATATCTAGAGAATGAACATAGAAAATAGACATACAAGGCAGCGCTTCTCCACACTCTTAGGGAAATGGGTAACGGGAAAATGGATATGATATACAGAGGTCTTATAGAATATTGGTTGTTATTATGTATCAGCAATGGCCAAAATTTGGCATAATATTGGTCTTATGCATACATACATCAATTTTATTTAGTCATGGTTATCTACAGTATATTTTTTAACAGTGACCCTAATATGTTTTAAATAGACGTCCACAATACGGTCCTTATAGATTGGTTTGAATACCTAGTATGTACTGCTTCCTATTTTATGTAGGCCATTCACTGCACGGAAAGCCCTGAACATGCATTCCATATATAGATGTCAAGACATAATGTTAAACTTAAATGGGGATAGATCTAAAAGTAGACTATTGTTATATGTGTATCAGCCCCCTTATATGAGTATGTTTTCAGTGCAAAGTATATGAACCATGTGTTTATGTAAACGTTTCACTGAGAAACTCCTTTAATAATCATTCTGCAATTGCTTCCCATTGGAAGCAAAAAGGAAAAAGAAAAAAAAAAGTTTTACATTTGCACGTATGTACATGAAGGGGCCCTGGTATACTTCAATCTAAAGTACAAAATATAAGACCTGAATCTATAACGTATATCAGCTCTCTAATATGATTATATTGGTTTAATGCAAAGTATATGAACTATGTGTTTATTTAAAATGTTTATTCAGAAACCCCATGAATAATTACTAATGCTGCCCATAGTAGCAAAAAATGTTTTATATTTGTACGTATGCACATGTAGGGGCCTCAGTATACCCCGGTCTAAAGTGCACTACACAACACCCAAAGTGCAAAATGTATACTGGCCCCCTAATGTGCAGATTATATTAACTATGTGTTCATTTAAAAATGTTCATCAAAAACCCTATTAAAATTACTTCTGATGTTTTACATATGCACATGTAGGGGCATCAATATACTTCAAATTTGCACTGCACAACACCTAAAGTGTAAAATGATGTTTCTTGTGCAGAGACGTGTGCTTTTTATTAATACATGGTATTGTCTCTTATCTTATTTATTCTGATGAGTTCTTCAATACACTGAAGGCCCTGGTATATGCATAGGACTATTCCAGCTATAGGTAATGGAAATAAAAATCTAGGATGTGAAAATGAAAGTGTTAATCCCAGGAAAGGGCAAACAGGAGCTGCCCCATGAACAGACTTATGATGTTTTTGGTTGGAGAAGGAGGATGACAAGCAGCAACTGTCCTCACTCGCAGCCTCCCGATGACATCATGATATGCAAAAAGGGAGGTGATTGCTGATTCCTTCCCATGTGGTTTCACTTTGCTGTTCTGAATATTTTTTTATTTTTTTGGCTATATAAACCCTGAAAGGACTATGGGTGCCACATGCTTTTTGTCCCTTGCCACTGATGAAGCGCCCCTGAGGCGAGAAACGCGTTTGGCTGTCCGCTTATTTATTTTATATATTGTTTTAATAAATCTTTTTCCAGCATATCTGGCCTTTATGTTACCTTTGTTCTTATACTGAGGTTTACACACGCGGCTACCCTGGAATATTTCTGCTGGAGATTCAATTCTATTTGGTCTCAGTGCGGGAGTATGAGGCGAAGAGGTTGGCCCTGAACACCTGTGAGGTCTACATATGAGAGCTAGCAGCTCTCGAAAAGTGTGAGTAGTGAATATTACAACCTTACTATAGCAGTATATTCTGTGCAATACTGTACCATTATCTGTATTTTTTTTTGAGGTCCTCCTATTTTGAAGACTTTGATTGATTTACTCCACGCCTAATCCTCAAGGGACTACCATTGCTTGTGAGCATTATTCCATATTTACCACTTCACTTATACACTGCATCCTTTTAAGTTGAAGCGCTGTCCCCATTTCCTTACTTCACATTTTGCAATTTGTTCTGGTGACGGGAGCATCACAGTGTGGGAATATAGCGAATCCTTAAAAGTGTATATCTAGCGCCACGGAGTATAGCCATTTTTCCTTTTTATTAAGCAGCGATGGATTCTGCATAGAATGTTCAGTTTGAGTAACCCTCTATGTGAAGATGTTCTTAGTGCATCAAAGAATTTTCATCAGACTTGTGTCATGAATACCTCAAAAATAAAATACACAATACATGGTGCAATATTGTAAGAACACTAAAAATGATGTGCATATAGAAGTGGCAGATTGGTAACTCACACTTTTTGAGAGCTTACAGCCCTCATATGATAGCCTCCCAGGTTGTTACAGGCCAACCCGCTTGCCTATATTCTCCTGGTCGTTCAATTACCCGTGGATAATGAAAGGTACCTCAGAATCTCTGTGCAGGAGGATGGACACAGAGGATGTAGAAATTTCAGGATAAAATATATGTATTTATTTTCCCAAGAAAAAGGGTAAAATTTTACACCTAGTAAAAAACAAACAAATTAAAAAAGACTCAGGCCAGAGCCAAACGCGTTTCGCACCTCTCCGGGCGCTTCTTCAGTGGCAAAGGTAAAAAGGGATTACAGTCCTTTTCTTCCTCCGTTCTTAAATAATGTGGAACGGAGAAAAGAAAGTGAAACCACCTGTGATTCGTTACGTATGGGTGGTAGTTCCGGCGCTTGTCAATGATGTAGCTCCATAGTGGAGGCTACAGATCTTTAGTGCGGACCGGAAGTCTGTATTAAAATGTTTAACATTCCGTATTTTCGTCTTAACTCACACCAGGAGCTTTCTTTTTCTTCGCAAATGGACTTACATATCTTACGCGCTCACTGTCCTCCTCTTTCCATCAGTGTCAGCATCATGTTCATACCAAAAAACGGTCCCTATTCATTCGTCATAGTCCATATAAAAAGACATATTACAGAGGTCATGATGGGAGTAAAAAGCATGAAAAAGGAGAAGGAAAAAAAAGAAAAAGAAAAAGCTTTTTTTATTATAATATAGTATGCCATACAAACACTTAGGGCCCTATTACATTCTTCGCGCATTTGTTTTGCGCGCGCGCAAATGCGCATTTGCGCGAGTGCAAAACCATTTGCGCAGAGCGTCTTATTTCAACGTTCGTGCAAACGATGCGTGTTATTGTCTAATGCGGGTGGACCTGCGTGAGCGTGATGAGCTGTGCGCGTCCTATACTTAACATTGTGAGCGCAAATTCGTTTGTGCGCTGGTGCGCAGATGGTATTTCAATCGATGCGCATCTTTTTACGAACGACATTGCCGCGCATATTTTTAACGTCTTTGAAAAGCTGGTGGTAACTGCAAATTGGAACGTTCTGGCCAAAACGAAAAACACCAGCCCCAAAAAAAAATACAGCACAGTATAGTTACACAAGCTACACATACCCAAACAATAAAATTGTGAATTCGTGCATATTTTTTTTATTGCTGCAGCATGTATACTTAGATTTACTTTGACAGGCGCAAAAACTTAAGTGAGTCAGTTAAGGTAAATTGATGTCAATCAAGGTTCTTAATTCTGATTGCACACTGATTTACGTGCGCTACGTTACGGCGCGCATATTACACTTCGTTTTGCGCATCGTTTTTAGGAACGTTATTTTTTGCCGGATGAGAAAATGCATTCGGATCGGAATGCCGCGTTAAATTTCGCGCGATAAAGCTGGACGATGCCCGCAGAAAAATTTGCACTGCGCGAGCGCAATTGCGCAGACAGTGTAATAGAGCCCTTAATGTATTACTAGCTCTGTGAGGGATATTGGAATGTCTATTTAACCAAAAGCAAAACTTGAATATTCCTCTTAAGAGTGGATGATATATAGTATAATTCGAGACATTGGTTCCTACCCACGGGCCTTAACAACAGGGGCGGCGGGCCATATACGGCCCGTGGGCTGTAGGTTGCTGACCCCTGGTCTAGAGGGATTGGGGTTGAGGAAGACAAGTAGTATTTTACTAGATGGCAGGTTCATTAGTGGCAGTGGTTCGGGAATGGTAAGGCCATAGAAGCAGCTTCAATCATGTGTGAGTAGGTGAGTGAAGGGATGAGTTGCATCAGTGATGTGGTATGCTAATCTTAAGAGATGGGTTTTGAGGGATGTCTTGAAGGACTGAAGATCAGGGGAGTGTTTGATAGGGTGAGGCAAGTCATTCCACAGGACCAGAGCTGCCCTTGAGAAGTCTTGGAGGTGAGAGTTGCCCGTGCGGTTGTAGACAGGTGGAGATCGCCTGCCAACCAGAGTTTTCTAGACGAGACGTGTTTGCGTAGTAACAAAGACAGGCAGGGAGGGGTTGAGTTATTGAGCGATTTGAACGTGAACGTCAGTATTTTAAACTGTATCCTGAAATGTACAGGAAGCCAATGGAAGGACTGACAGAGGGGGGAGGTACGTGAGGTGCATCTGGGAAAAATAAGCCTGGCATCTAAATCATTACAGATTGCAAAGGGGTAATATGGGAGTTGGGGAGGCCAATAAGGAGCAAGTTGCAGTAATCAATTTGTGAAATAATAAGAGAATGAACAAAGCACCTTTGCGGTATCTTGCGTCAGAAAGGGCGGACGCAGGCGATTTTCTTGAGTTGATAGTAACAAGATTTGGTCACTGTCTGGATGTGGGGACAGAATGTTAGATCTGAATCAAAAGTGACACCAAGGCAGCGAGCTTGAGACATCGGGCTAATGAGCGCTCCATTTATCTGTAGAGAGATAGATGGCATTGGGTTTTTCTTGGAGGGAGGAACAACAAGAATTTCAGTTTTGGCAAGATTGAGTTTAAGGAGGCAAAACACATCCAATTTGAGACGGCAGAACGATGGTCAGTGACTCGATCCAGGAGAGCAGGAGAGAGATCAGGGGAGGAGAGGTATATTTGAATGTCATCACGTATAGGTGGTACTGGAATCCAAAGGAGCTGATAAGTTTGCCAAGCAAGGCAGTGTAGATTGAAAAGAGAAGAGGGCCCAGTACTGAACCTTGGGGCAGCCCAACAGAGAAAGTTTGCCGGGAGGAGGTACTTCCTGACAATGAGACACTAAATGATCATTGAGATAGGTAGGAAGAGAACCAGGAAAGAACAGTACTTTGAAGGCCTATATCACTATGAGTTTGACGGAGGAGTGAGAGGTCAACTGTATCAAAGGCGGCAGAGAGGTCACGAAGGATCAGCAGACAGTAGCACCCATTAGATTTAGCAGTTACAAGTTCATTGGTGAGTTTCGCAGGAGCCGTTTCCAGCGAGTGCAGTGAGCAAAAGCCAGATTGCAGAGGGTCAAGGAGAGAGTGGGTATTCAGGTAGTCAATCAGACAACAAGCTTTTCAAGGAGTTTGGAGGCAAAAGGGAAGAGGGACATGGGGCGGTAGTTGGAGGGAGCAGTTGGATCCAGAAACAGCTTTTTTAGGATCGGACAGTTTCTGTTCGTCACACTGAGGAACTGTTATTCCAGGTTATTTCGTTTCCTAATTGTCAGGATCCATGCCTGCTGTTCGCTGGCATATCTGTGCTTGCAGCACATCCAGGAAAAGTGCAGCCCTCAGGTTCAGCACAAAACCAGAACCTTCACAGTTAATCACAAAACACACACACACCACACTCCTGTGTCTGCAATAAAGGTTCTCTCTGCCCCTCCCTCTGGACTTCTGCATTATCTCCTATACCTTGACCTGAAGAGACCTATGATTGCCTATTCTCTATGTGTACCAGACCTCTGCTTTGCCCACTGACTCTGCATCCTCTCTGCCAGCCCCTGAACCTCAGACCGACTCCTGACTACGATTCCTGCCTAGCCCTCTTGACACCACGCTATACCGCAAGGTACTGTCTGTCAATAACCCCTGAACTCACTGCATAATGGGCTTAATACAACCAGACTGGGACCCCACCAGCGCTGAGCCTGACACTAATTTCCAGGTGATTTTGGGTTACCCTTCAACACAACAGGAAAATAAAATAAATGGCAGATTCAGCGCTTCCTTCAACTGTAGTCTCTTGCTTTCGGTATTCTTCTGTTTATTGTCACTTTGTACCTCAAATAAAACAGAAAAAATCCATAGTGCGCCAAGCGGAGTTCACACAAACAATGGTAAAGAAGGAGTTTTACTCACATTCTAGAGTGTCTCACTCAGACATTAGATTGGATCAGCGACCTGTGATATTAGAGAGAGCACCGGATCTCCCATATAGCTATCAAGATCCTTTTCGCACCATACAAAGTTTCAGTGTGCCAGGAGTTTAAAACAAGGCTAATTTATTCATAAAAAGAAGTAAAACATGGGTTACCCTTGGCTGCTCACACATAATCAGTGTATAGACTGTACGGGGAAACAGATTATGGTATGGAGCAAGAAATGTTTGCATAATTGTGTCAAAGTACCCTTAATGCTGAGTACTCTGCTATTACTGCTCCCCCTCTTCCAACGAAAATCTTCTCTCGATATGAAGATTTACCCAGAGTTTTTGACAAGAGACAGGCCCCTCATATGTAATCCATTTACCCATAATGTAAATTTTCCTCCTCCTGTCATGGTACAGGGGAACCTAGAATATGAGGTTCAATCTATTTTAGATTTCAGACTTTCACATGGGTGCTTACAGCATTTTATACACTAGAGATGGTATCATATTCATACACATATCTATAGAATAGATAAAGGGTCCTTTGGACAGAGTGTCATGCATGGTAGCATTAGAAAAACTACAGCAATGGCCTTTCCAATAATACCAAACATGACCAGGTTATATCTACAAATAAAAAATTAATACAAAATTATTTTCTTTTTTTTTTAAATTGCAGCACTATTGTTTACTTTTCAAATATAAAGTGAACGATTATGCTGCACTAACTCACCTTCCAATTACTCACAATGCCATCAAGCGTGGAGGTGATGGCACAATGAATTATTATGCTGTAGGGAAGTATGGCACACTGCGGATTCATTGGAAGCCTGCATCTGATCTTCACACTGTACAAGTTCAGGTGAGGTGCCATTGGAAAGGTCAGAGTCTGCCCTTTCCAATACTACCAAATATGACCATGTAATGTGTAAAAATACAAAGCACTTTTTTTCTTTTTCTCTTAATTTCTAAGGCGGTTGCGTTATGTGCTTTTATTTATAAAGCAAACAATGCCACTGCACTAACTCATCTTTTCATTTCCCACGCCAGGACCAAATGTGGAGGTAATGGAGCAATGAGTTATTACATGTTGGTTCATCTAATACACAAGCTGCTGCACCGCTGCGTGGAGAGAAGGGGTCTTTTGGACATCTGTATTTCTGTTCTTTATGCATCACGTAGTTAAGTTATGTGTCTGTAGACTGGTCAGAATTAGGGATGAGCTGTTCGGTTCGATCAGTTCGGAGTTCGATTCGAACATTGGCAGTTCGAAAGTTCGCAAACTTCAAACCTTTTGGCGTGTTCGGTTCGAGTTCTAAAAAATTTTTTTATGAAAGAAGTATAAAAAATGCTTTAAATATACAAAAAAATCTAGAAATAAAGAGACTCTTTACTGCAGAATATTATAAGCAACGGTTTATTAGATATTGAATTAAAAACTAATGTCTAGGTGCAAAGATTCTCACCTCTAAATGACCTGTGCTCTCAAACGGCGTAAACAACAGGTGTTTAATTAGTGTTTGGAAATAACATGTGCTTCTAATTAGTCTGGTCTCATGAATTTGATACATTGTATGCAGACTGGGAGTGCTAGGTGTTGTGTGTGGGTCTGTGATGGCGATGTTTCCATGCATCCTACAAATCCGCCACTTCACCGGCAGGTTATGGGGACCTCCTAGGCACAATATTTGAAGGAATTTTTCATTTTTATTTTTAACCCTTATTTTATGGAAACTCACTGTTCCTTTAACCCTTTCACTGCTGAGGCATTTCACCGCTGTGTGCTGAGCTAATTTTTACCGCTTTCGCTCATCATGTTTAAACGCGATCTGAAGCCACATTTTATTATACAACCCAGACATATTATATATTGTTCTTTCCGGCAGACTCGGCAGATTCATAATATATCATTTTTATATGTATACGATATGTTCTGCCTGTATATTATAACAAAAAATGCAATAAAACTTGAATTTTTAATCATCTGCAGCGTGTAAAGTGGTTTTTTTCACCTTTTATCAAATGAACATTTGCGGTTATATTTTCTATGGGGTGCGCTTGTACAAAAATTAGAAATGGGGACTTATTAAATTTTTGGGGGGAATTATGTGATTTTTAGCAAACGCACACCATAGAAAAAAATCATTAGTGCAGCATCATTGTTCACATTATAATTGAAATGTGAACACTATTGCTGCATTAATAAAAATAACACACAAAAAAAACATGTTTTTATTTTTTTTATTTTTTTACTTTATACCTGGTCATGTTGGGTATCATTTGAAAGGCCATGCTCAGGCCTTTTGATTGACACCCTCCATGACCCCTAGCTGCCACAGTTCTGGAGATATCAGGGTTCAAATGAACCCCCTATTTCCACCAGGGGATTCCGGGCAGCTAGGGGTTCCCCGGCTATTTGACGTCATCACGCTATGCGTGAGGACGTCAGGCAGTGAGGGGAGACCCGGGGGTGGAGCCGCCATCCAAGATGGCGGGCCCACTGATGCTATGCCGCACTTCGGCGCCACAGTGCGACCCGGTGCCTAAGGGATTAAAGCCAGGTACCGCTTAAAAGGCATTGCCGGGTGTCACCTGGAAATGACGTCATGGTGCATGGCACAATGATGTCAATTACGTCAGGAGGAGCTTGACTTCAGCATCTGAGGACGCTGAAGTCAGAACACCGTGGGACCCCGGACAGAGAGGTGAGTATCTCCGCCGGGGGTCCCGCAAAGCTGATGATGTGTGGGACATGTCCTCCTCAGCATACAGCGGGAGTAACTGAGGACGTGTCCCACACGTTATCAGCAGTGAAGGGGTTAAAAACTTCTTTTTTTTTAACTTTTTGTCCTTGTTTCCTGTCCCCCAGGGCACTACCCGAACCCGGACATTGTTTTTAAATGTTTCTATACATCCTACAAATCCGCCACTTCACGGGCAGGTTATGGGGAGCTCCTAGGCACGATATTTGAAGGAATTTTTTGTTTTTATTTTTAACCCTTATTTCATGGAAAACTCACTGTCCCTACAAAAAGTTTTTTTTTAAAAGTCCTTGTTTCCTGTCCCCCAGGGCACTACCCGGACCCCCATACACCTTTTATGGCAAATATCTAGCATATATGTCCTCTTGGAGGGCACTCTAAAAATCTAACTTTGAGTCCCATTGACTTGTATTGAGTTTGTGTTCGAGTTCGAATGCGAACCGAACTCGGGGGTGTTCGGCTCATCCCTAGTCAGAATCTGGACTTTCTTATGCTACCAAACATGACCAAGTAAAATGTAAAAAAAAAAACACAAACAAGATTTTGTAATTTTTTTAATAAATTTTCTTGTTCCAAAGAAAGAAAGAAGGAAGATTTTTTTGTTCGTTGTTGTCATTGTCTATTTCTCACGCATAAAATGAGAAATACCACTACCATTACTCACCTTCTCATTTCCCACTCCTGGATCAAGGTCAGTTTTTTTTGTACACAGTCATATTATTCATAAACCACAATCTTCCAAAATAGAAGTGAAAATTCTTTTTTTTCCCCAGTTTTAATTAAAATTACTTATTTTACATAGAAACATAGAAAATGTCGGCAGATAAGAACCTTTTCGGCCCATCTAGTCTGCCCAATTACATGGATACTTTACCTGGATTTATCGTTTATTTAGGATAGCCTTATGCCTATCCCATGCCTGCTTAAATTCAATCACTGTTTTGGCCTCTACCACTTCTATTAGAAAGGCTGTTCCATGTATCCACCACCCTCTCAGTAAAATAATACTTCCTGATGTTACTTTTAAACCTTTGCCCCTCTAATCTAAGACTATGTCCTCTTGTTTTGCTACTTTGTTTCCTTTTAAATATACTCCCTTCCTCTACCTTGTGGATTCCCTTTACGTATTTAAATGTTTCTATCATATCTCCTCTGTCTCGTCTTTTTTCCAAGCTATACATGTTAAGATCATTAAGCCTTTCCTGGTAACTTTTCTCCTTCAAGACGTACGTACACCATTTTATTAGCTCATCTCTGAACTCTCTCTAAGGTGTCTATATCCTTCTGGAGATACGGTCTCCAGTACTGCACACAGTACTCCAAGTGAGGTCTCACCAGTGCTCTGTACAGTGTGAAAGGTATTTTAATATGATAGGTAGTTTTTTTATATTCTTGCATTAGTGTGAAATCCCCCCCTTTCCTTGTTTCAGTACGGTGTCTGTTCAGTTTTGCTTCCTCTCGATGCTATTCAGCGAGGTGATGGAAATAGATATCCAGTGTTAACTTAGAAATGCCCACAAAACTTTTGTTACATGATTTAGAAATGTATCTGCTCTGATTGGCTGTTATATCACATTCCTATGTTGGGAGTGAACACTGCAGGAAGTTTTTTTCTATAACGAACATTTCTATTGGATGTTGAAATAATAAACGGATCTGACAGACCACGAGCTGATCAGATGATAATCTGCCATATCTCGGTGTGGTTGTTTTCTGTCGTCTCCTCTGATCAGAGTCGCGCAGCGTCTTACTTCAATTTTGATATATAAGAAGAAACTTGAAAAGGTTTATGGTAATTACACTGGAAATATAGAATTAATCAGTTGGTGCCAGGAGTGGAATTTAATAATTCAATTATCTGATATGATTTATTTCATAGATAAAAGAAGAAGGGTACGGCGCTTCCCAGTGCAAGTAGGTATGAAAAAATTAGTTACCCAATAAGTAACAGGCGTCTTCAATTGAAGGAGGATCAATACCTCAAAAAGAAAACACACATAGTACAATATTGCTAATATACAAATATATGATTTGGAAGTGTAGTGGCTCTCACTCACGCTAAAGAGAGCCTCACCCGGCTCTGGCAATATTCGCCCGTGGGTAGAATTTAGATAGGCCCTCCCACTGGCCACTTCAGTAGACGGAGGTTTTCGAGGAGTATGTGCAGATGTTGATTCTCTGTTTGAAAGCTGGCGTATAGATGGGTCAGGAATGGACTGCTCGTGGCGATCTGAAGGACTCTCCGCTCGATGTGACAGCTGCTTGATCTTCTCAACTGGCTCCTCTTTTCGATGACCTTGAGGGCCAGTGGTTGCCGCGTCAATTTGTCCAATGCCAATAGGACGTGGTGGCACCGATAAAAAAAAAAATTGTGTCGCTTGTCAGGCCAGTCCTGCCAGGAAGTGCCGGTACTCAGTAGCAACACCTGGTGCTGCTACTGAGTACCGGCACTTCCTGGCAGGACTGGCCCGACAAGCGACACAATGGCCAGTGGGAGGGCCTATCTAAATTCTACCCACGGGCGAATATTGCCAGAGCCGGGTGAGGCTCTCTTTAGCGTGAGTGAGAGCCACTACACTTCCAAATCATATATTTGTATATCTATACTATAATAGAATAAGCCTAAAAACGTCCGTCGCCAAAAGCCGTCTGCGCATGCGCGACGGACTTTTGAAAGCGGCCGTTAAAACACACAGGTAGCTGCGCGTGCCGGCCGCGTGAAAAAAAAAAAAAAACGGCACGAGCCGCGCGCAGCTACCCGTGTTTACACGGCCGCCAGATGCCCCGATCCTCCAGCGCTGACCGTCCTCCGGCTGCCGGCGGGCCTCCAGGCTCAAGGGAGCCCCCGGCTCGGTTTGGGCCTACAGGCCCAGCCGAGCCGGGGACTCGCCTGAGCCTAGAGGTCCGCCGAATAGGCCGCCGGCAGTCGGTCAGCGCTGGAGGTTCGGGGCTGAAGTTCTAGAGGCCGGCTGAGCAGCCCGCTCGCAAAACATACTCACCTAAATCCGCCCCGATCCTCCAGCGGTGACCGGCTGCCGAGCGGGCTGCTCAGCCGGCCTCTAGGCTCAGGCGAGTCCCCGGCTCGGCTTGGGCCTACAGGCCCAGCCGAGCCAGGGACTCGCCTGAGCCTAGAGGCCGGCTGAGCAGCCCGCTCGCAAAACATACTCACCTAAATCCGCCCCGATCCTCCAGCGCTGAGCGGCTGCCGAGCGGGCTGCTCAGCCGGCCTCTAGGCTCAGGCGAGTCCCCGGCTCGGCTGGGCCTGTAGGCCCAAGCCGAGCCGGGGACTCGCCTGAGCCTAGAAGCCGGCTGAGCAGCCCGCTCGGCATCCGCTCAGCGCTGGAGGATCGGGGCCGAAGTTCAAAAAAAACATACATAACTCCATACGTCGTCCCTGAGCTCCAACGGGGACCGGCGGCCTGCTCGGCGGCCTCCAGGCTCGGGCGAGCCCCCAGCTCGGTTTGGGCCTACAGGCCCAGCCGAGCCGGGGACTCGCCTAAGCCTGGAGGTCCGCCGAGCAGGCCGCCGGTCCCCGCTGGAGCTCAGGGACGAAATACCCATAACACAATCGAAAAATTCGGCCCAGAACTCCAGCGGTGACCTCCTCCGGTCGAGCGGGCTGCTCGACCGGTCTCCAGGCTCAGGCGAGCCCCCGGCTCGGCATGGGCCTACAGGCCCAGACCGAGCCGGGGACTCGCCTGAGTCTAGAGGCCGGCCGAGCAGCCCGCTCGGCCGGAAGAGGTCACCGCGGTACACAAAACATACATAACCCCCTACTGCGTCCCTGAGCTCCAGCGGTGACCGGCTGCCGACCGGCCTCCATGCTCAGGCGAGTAGCCAGCAGTTTGGCCGACTGTTGCAGGCTGCTCGGCCGGCCTCCTAGCATAGGCGAGCCCCCGGCTCAGCTGGGCCCGTAGGCCCAAGGCAAGCCGGGGGCTCGCTTAAGCTAGGAGGCCGGCCGAGCAGCCTGCTACAGCCCCAGCTGGAGTTCCGGGCCTATGTAGGGTGTAAGTTGCCAAAACATACTCACCCACATCGGCCCTTACATCCTCCAGCGATGGCGGTCTCAGCTCACAGCGCCCTCTATCTCTTTCTCAGTTGGTCGCCGGCATGATGTCACGAAAGCCTTTGACCCGGGGTCAAAGGCTTTCGTGACATCATGCCGGCGACCAACTGAGAAAGAGAGAGAGGGCGCTGTGAGCTGAGACCGCCATCGCTGGAGGATGTAAGGGCCGATGTGGGTGAGTATGTTTTCAACTGGCGCAGGACTCGAGGCCGATGTAGGTGAGTATATGCTCTCAAAACCCACCCTTTATAGCTCGGCCGGTATCCAGGATTAAGGCAAGCCCCCGGTTCGGCTTGGGCCTAGAGGCCCAGTCGAGCCGG
Organism: Leptobrachium leishanense; assembly: GCA_009667805.1. Lineage (NCBI taxonomy): Eukaryota > Metazoa > Chordata > Amphibia > Anura > Megophryidae > Leptobrachium > Leptobrachium leishanense. The sequence goes on from CM019067.1 coordinate 164,181,213, forward strand.
GGACTCGCCTGAGCCTCCCGGCCCAGGCGAGTCCCCGGCTCGGCTGGACCTCTAGGCCCACGCCAAGCCGGGGGCTTTCCTTAAGCTTGGATACCGGCCGACTTAGAAAGGGTGGGTGTTGAGAGCATATACTCACCTACATTAGCCCGGAGCTCCAGCGGTGGTTGTCACAGGCTGCTCGGGCGGCCTCCAAGCTCAGGCGAGCTCCCGGCTTGCCTTTGGCCTACAGGCCCAGGTGAGCCGGGGGCTCGCCTGAGCTAGGAGGCGGCCGAGCAGCCTGTGACAGCCACCGCTGGAGCCCCGAGTCAATGTAGGGGGATTGTAGGCTAAACATACTCACCCACATGGGCCCTTAGCTTCTCCGGCGATGGCGGTCCCGTTTGCAGCGTCCTCTCTTTCCGCTGGTCGCCGGCATGATGTCACGAGCCCTTTGACCCTGGCATGTTGACCCGGGGTCAAAGGCTTTCGCGACGTCATTTCCGGCGTCCAATGGAGATTGAAGATGCTGGAAGCGGGCTGACCATCGCTGGAGGAGCTAAGGGCCCATGTGGGTGAGTATGTGTACATCGGCCCGTAGCTCAACCGGTGGCAGTCATTCGACTGTTGCAGGCTGGTCGGCCGGCGTCCAGACTCAGGACAGTCCCCGGCTCGGCTGGGCCTGTAGGCCCAAGCCGAGCCGGGGGCTGTCCTGAGTCTGGAGGCCGCCGACCAGCCCGCTCAGCTGGAGGAGGTCACCGGTCGAGCTCTGGGCTGATTTATGGGCGTAAGTTTTGGGTATTTAGTCCCCGATTCTCCAGCGGTGACCGGCTGCCGAGCGGCCTGCTCGGCCAGGCTCAGGCGAGTCCCCGGCTCGGCTGGGCCTGTAGGCCCAGGCCAAGCCGGGGCCTCGCCTGAGCGTGAAAGCCGGCCGAGCAGGCCGCTCGGCAGCCGGTCACCGCTGGAGCACAGGGACGCATTAGGGGGATATGTATGTTTAGTGTACCACGGCCTCTGATTCCCCAGCGGTGACCTCCTCCGGCCGAGCGGGCTGCTCGGCCGGCCTCTAGACTCAGGCGAGTCCCCGGCTCGGCCTGTAGGCCCAAGCCGAGCCGGGGGCTCGCCTGAGCCTGGAGGCCGGCCGAGCAGCCCGACCGGAGGAGGTCCCCGCTGGAGTTCAGGGCCCATGTATCTGAGTATTCGAAATAGTCACTAAAGATATTTAACGTTACTTGATGCTTCTGTGTTTTCCTTTCGACAAACATTCATACACACCACACTTTTCAATAGACTGCCCTCTGGGCAGGCTTTACATCTAGTTAGCAATATTGTACTATGTGTGTTTTCTTTTTGAGGTATTGATCCTCCTTCAATTGAAGACGCCTGTTACTTATTGGGTAACTAATTTTTTCATACCTACTTGCACTGGGAAGCGCCGTACCCTTCTTCTTTTTTCTATTGCTCTTTCTGTCTTTTAGGGATGACACATATGGGTTCAGTGGCGATCGTGCTTTAGGCTCTATCCTGCATAATCACTTACTGTTGCGCCTACCTTTTTTCTATTTTTTATGATTTATTTCATGTTAAACAATTGCCTATATAGATAAAAGAATCTTTGCTTCCACAGGGAGACTGCCTGTGAGAGCCACTGTGTTGTTGTAGGACTCTCTGTCTGTTTTTCTTTGTTTCTTGTTTGTTTATCTTAACTCGCCTGATAGAGAACTGTTAATGAGTGGTGACTCACTCGTTATGTTGATGTACCCTGATAAAGTTCTGGTGCTGAGTATTTGTTATGTCACTCACCCGGGAAGCTGAAAGATGTTCCTTGCGTTGAATAAATGTGTTTGTTTTTGTGTCCATAGTGTAGCTCCTTTGAGTTCTGGCTCGTAGCATTTTATTTTAATTGATTAGGTCCGGTTTCTTCTTATATAGCAAGATAGAAAGCAAAATAGAGTTGCTTCCATTGAGAGCAATTTTTCTTTTGCATTCTTGCCATTTTAATTTTTTTTGTTATTTTTTTTATTTTTTGCGTTGCTGTATGTTCGCGCTGTCTTATTTTATAATTTAACAAAGAAAAAAATGTCATCTGCGCTTATTCCAATTATACCGTGTGAAACTAAACACAATTAGAGGTTTGGTTTCTTATTAATGGCCATTATAAGACTAGCTCGCCCGCCAACGTCACGGCACCTCTAAAATGGCGAGTCCTAACCGAAATGAAACCACAGACTGCTACATAGCAAACCATACCTGCTCATGCTGCTTGTCAAACATGAGGTAGACTGGTGGGCCTTTATTTATGCTCCCCCAGAAACAAAATCCACTTTGGGATCAAAACAAAGACACGGAGCGGAGTCTTGCTGCAGGGATGACCTGGCTGGAAGTACATTGAAAAATACATAGTGCAGGAGGGGTGGGGTCGTGCCTATTCCCCGAAGGGTTGGCTGCAAGCACCAAATGCATCCAGCCCAACAACATGTGTAGAACATAACAAAGAAAAAAATGTCATCAGCGCTTACTCCAATTATACCGTGTGAAACTAAACACAATTAGAGGTTTGGTTTCTTATTAATCGCCATTATAAGACTAGCTCGCCCGCCAACGTCACAGCACCTCTAAAAGGGCGAGTCCTAACCAAAATGAAACCACAGGCTGCTACATAGAAAACCATACCTGCTCATGCTGCTTGTCAAACATGAGGTAGACTGGTGGGCCTTTATTTATGCTCCCCCAGAAACAAAATCCACTTATTGTGTTTAGTTTCACACGGTATAATTGGAGTAAGCGCAGATGACATTTTTTTCTTTGTTTTGAATTGATTATTAGATAAATGAACTTTTACATTCAAGTTATTATATTTTTCTTGTTCGGTGAATTATATTTTGGGAAATGGGAATAAATAGTTATTTAATGTCTAGATTAGGCATTTTGGCCCAGGCTCCAAGTGTGGTTCACTGGAAGAGTGAATCTAGAGAGATAAGTGTATTTTATGCTCATAAAGGGCCTCCTTGGGGAATCCTTTTTGTATATCCTAAAAGGTAGAGAGGTATTTTAAGAGTAATTACCAGATTTTTTCTTCCCCTCTGAGCATCTAGAATGATCTAGAGGTATTAAGTGAGGATACTATGGCCACAGGTATAATTAGTTTAATTGCCTAGTTTGTTTTATACAATCGTGATCATTAAAATGGATATGTGATCAATGAGACGATTGAAAGGTATTTTAATATGATAGGTAGTTTTTTTTATATTCTTGCATTAGTGTGAAATCCCCCCCCCCTTTCCTTGTTTCAGTACGGTGTCTGTTCAGTTTCGTTTCCTCTCGATGCTAGTCAGCGAGGTGATGGAAATAGATATCCAGTGTTAACTTAGAAATGCCCGCAAAATCTTTGTTACATGATGTAGAAATGTATCTGCTCTGATTGGCTGTTATATCACATTCCTATGTTGGGAGTGAACACTGCAGGAAGTTTTTTTCTATAACGAACATTTCTATTGGATGTTGAAATAATAAACGGATCTGACAGACCACGAACTGATCAGATGATAATCTGCCATATCTCGGTGTGGTTGTTTTCTATCGTCTCCTCTGATCAGAGTCGCACAGCGCCTTACTTCAATTTTGATATATAAGAAGAAACTTGAAAAGGTTTATGGTAATTACACTGGAAATATAGAATTTATCACAGTGGCACGAGCACTTCCCTTTTCCTACTGCTAATACCTCTCCCTACACAACCAAGCATTCTGCTAGCATTTCCTGCTGCTCTATTATATTGACATTTTCTCAGAAAAATGCAGCAACAGGTTCTTTTTAAACAAAAGTGCCCCATAGACTCATATATAACCATAAAGGTTTGGATGATAAAATGTGAAGAAAATATAATTTATATTAACTAAACAGGAGGTATGGCTTGCAGAGGAGCTTGGACACCAGCCTAATCCATGGAAACTATAGACCCAGAGACTATGCAATGAGATTCTGGCACCTGCACCCCTGTTTTGCACTGCATCATAACTGTATTGACTATTCATTGGAATACCAGGCTGTTGTTTGTTTGTGGATGTCGATTTAAGTAATGTTTTTAGTGTTAGAGCTATTGTTGGTGTGCCTCTATTTATCGTTCTTTCTTGTTTTGAAAAACAGAATTGTTAAATGTAATTTAGTCATTTCGATAGTGTGACATCGTTAAGCGTTTGTTTGTAGTGTGATGTGATTAAGTCAGTGTGGTAGCACATTGCATTTCCCTTCTTATGTAATCAGTTTGCTCTCTTGCTTCTTTTGTGTTTCCTCAGTAAAGTAGAATTAGTCTGTTTCCCACTTTATCAAGGTATTTTTAGCAGTTTTAGCCTTCCTTAATGCAGTTCTCTGGGAGATACTTGGCACAATCAGGTAGTGCTGGAGGAAAAAAAAAAGATTCCATGACAGCTTATTTTCCTTTGGAGAAGGGATGAACGCTGTGCAGAACACAGTAGGTCTGGTTCCCGAACCAGGGTCTAGTCCTTTCCTCTCTACTACAGAGTGTAATCATTTAATTTTAGAGAGCTTTCAAAGCTGCCAACCTCAGCCGTATAAATTGTCCTGACATCCCTGTGATAACCCTTCTTCTGTTGTCACTTTTTTCATTTCTTTTACTGCAATGGAGCCTATTCTCTCACCAAATTCTTTTTTCTCGCTCTCAGACTTCCTCCACCTTAACAGCCTTCTTCTCCAGACTATTAACCATTTAGCCTAACTGATAATCAGCATAGCATCAGGTAAAGACTTACAGGGTTATTCAGAGAGAGGTGAAAACCAGGAGAATGACTGGAAAAGTGAAAATTCTAGGTCAAAATAGTCAAACCAGAAACATTCTCCCATTTATCTCACTTTCCAAATTGACTATTTGGTCTAGATTGTTCATTCTCCTGCCAATTCTCCTGGTTTTCACATCTCCCTGAATAACCCTGTTAGTGCCTCAAAAGAGATACAATATAGAATTTTGCAATCTGATCTCTTTATGTAAGAAATCTGCAGTGCTAACCAACAGGTTTTCCTGTTTCCAGACACGCTGCCATAAACCAATACGACATCTCTGGCTTTCCTTTACTCTCTTGTGCCACGTGAGTCAACTTGCCGAATTACATAGGAGCACAATGCATTCATGATGATTACATAAGCTTCAAATAAGAATTAAACATTCTGCAGGAGTCTACTTCCAATGTGCCCTCCCTCTGCATGAACTAGACCTCATCCAAGAAAACATGGCTGATCCGAAAATCTTGTTTATTTCCAACAGCACATCACTTCTCAAACAACTGGCAAGGAGAGCAAAATTTTGGGCTATGACTTAATTATTTGTGTAAAAGCAGGTTATGGTAAGAGGTTAATTGATTGCTTCGAGGTATGTGCACTCATGATGAATAGAACTGTCCATACTTTGAGGTAACACTCCGCGCAGAATGTCTAAGGCTAGGGTCAGACTAACGCATGTTAAGTATGGGATGCGCATAGTACCTTAAGCTCGCGCATGCGGGTTTAGCGTTAGGAAGGTGATCTGGGTGGTGGGCATTAAAGTCACTTATCCTGGTGTTAACGCTTACTCACCCGAACACTACCGTTAGCGTTCACTAGGGAATAGAGCCTCTAGATTCCAGAGTAGAGATAAAAATTCTAGACACCCAGACATATATACAAGTGGGAGCTTTTATTCAGAGCATGTGAAACACATTTCGGTGCAATGCCACTGCTGCACTATTTTTGCAGCAGGAATAACATTCCTCTGCATTCCGTCTCAACTCAACCATTGGATATTGTACTCGAAAGCTCTCGTGATATGATATCTTAAGTTGCTGGTACAAGTTTTAACATTAATATTAAATATTTCAATATTTTAATATTAAATATTAATATACATTATGGAGTTTTACATTTCTGCAGTGTTTGCTATTGATCTTGTATTTAGTATTATGTGTTTATCGTTTTTTGGGGGAATTGTGTCATCTGGTTATGTATCTTTCCTGGAATTAGATATATAACACATCAGTTTACTCTGTATGTTTAAGTCATTTGTCCTTGGTTTTCTGTTATACAAATTCATATTAAGCCATGCAACCTTGGCATAAGTACTGAATTTTCAGCACATACAGAAAAAAGAAGACCTTTCATCACAATGCATAATTAAAGTCTTGCCTTGGAATAAATGCCCCATATATCACCTTGAATTATTTTCTTTGATTCACACTTAATGTTGAGATGAGTGACCTTAAAACAATATTTTTTTTCATATCTTTGCATATAAAGTATTTATCTGTAAATATCAAATGACTTGTTTTTCATTTTCTACGTGTCACATTCTTTTATGTACATTTCTGCTGTTGCTAGGATATGTAAGGCCATGCAAAGACTTTTGTTAAGCACGAACATTTTACAGGGCCATTCCAGTGTGCTGACCTTAAAAATGACATCTATCATGTATAGAGTGAATAGAATGTTGCTTGTTGTATTGTATGTCGAATTCTCAAAATAAAAGCACTAACAACTAGTCCTTATGATAAGGTGAATGATTTGGCTGCTTAGAATTCACCAATAAAGGAGGGTGCCATTATAATAGCGCTAGAGTTGAGATATATAGGTGGAACTAGAAAAGAAGAGGGCAATCGTACTGCCAAAATGTTACTTTTCTTACTGAATGCACGTTAAAATAAATGGAGTTCCATAGTGGTAAAAACGTTTGAAATATTATTACACAGGCGTGAACATCCTTAGACGTACTGCATTGCACTTACATGCTTCCAAGTAAAAGCCTTGACTGCATCATCGGTTTATTATGCTAAAATCACCGAGACCTTGTCTGACTGGAAGACGTATAATCAAAACTCATGTGTGACATGTGGGAAATTCAGAGCACACCAACATCAGAGGAGGACAGGAAGAAGTCACTGTACACAACCCTTATATTAAGCAAGAATGGGTAGTGACACTTCTTCCAAAATCCTAAAATAATTAAGAATTTTGCAAATGATGGTGCGGTCCAAAATTAAATAAAAATGACGTTACAGAAACAGATACATTTAATAGAGCCAGTGATTGACTGGAAAACCTCAGCAATGAAGTACATTATTACTGAGCCCTGATACTGAGTATACTCATTGTGACCCAATTGTACCGGCTGGGTGGAGTAGAGGTAACATCACTGCTCTGCATGGAGAGAGCCTGCGGAGTCCTTGGTTCGATCCTGACGAGCACCTCTCCAGTAAGTGTCCTTGGGCAAGACACCTAACGGTACATACTTGCCACCCAGGACATACTTGGAAACGAGAGAAATCTCAATGTTCCTTCCCAGTAAAATACTTTCTCAAAAAAAAAAAAAAATTCTGGTGCAATGCAAAGGTCGATGTTTATTTCAAATGAAATTCATTTGCAAATGGGCTGTAGAACATGTCCCTGAAATTGCATTGCATTGGACATGAGAGCTAAGTTATGAAAGCTTGATCTGTGTCTCCTGTGTGAAAGCTCAAGCTAAAATGTACATGTAGAAACATTTTGTGGTCAGTAAAGGGAGCCCTCTGAATGTCATAAGGGCTTACCTGCAGTGAACATTGAGACACAACTGTACATACAGTATTTACTATGTGGGTAATGAAATATCATTTTCTATAAAGCCAATGGGTGTATGTTTTCACGCCACCAGTGCCGTTGGAAAACCTAACCTGGCACTGTCTAATCATGGTATTCCATTTCTACATGGTCCTGAGTTCCTGCACAACTATGTATGTTACATCCACAGGTGCTCTCATTATCAGCCCTGTGCTCCACCATAAAAGGGTGGAGTACCCATAACTCCTTGTTTCTTCATTGTTCCACAGTCTGCCGTTTACCTTGAGAGAAGCAAGGAGCCTGTCTCCAGTTAACCTATCCACAGTTCCTGTCTACAGAAACTCCATCTACGGTTACTCCATCTAAAGTTCCTGCCTACAGATGCCCCTCTACAATTCCTGCCTTCAAGACCCTCTGCTTACAAGGTCTCTCTGCTTCCAGGGACCCTCTTCTAACAAGAACCCCTCCTGTTTCCAAGGACCCTCTGCTTACAAGACCCTCTGTCTCCATACACCCCTCTGCTACAAGTTCCTTCTATCCTCCATGCCTCCCTTGCATATCTGTTTCTTATCAGTTGTGTCGTGTGTGTGTGCCTGTGTATATACGTGTCCAGCACTTTTCCTCCTATATTTGCCTTTAGTGTCTTTCAGCCCCCTTAATTTTTCTGTTCCTTCAGTCAGCTCTTTTTGGGTCCTGTCTACCTTCCCTGCTGTTATTTATTTGCTCCATCCCTGTGTAGCGCTCACTCCCGGAGGAGCCGCTGAATAAACCTCGGGTTAGTCTCACCGCACTAGGAAATAACTATACACCAGTACTGTTGTGGATTTTTATATATTATATTCTTTACTGATCCCAATAAAGCAGCATATATTACGCATATACGGTATTTGAATGGCAAGAATTCGTAATGCGTGAAAAACATGAGGCGGTAAAAGAAAAGGTTAACCCCCTCAGTTCTGGAGTGTAAGTCCCGTGAAAAATAGCTCAAAAAATATATATGTGTGTTGTCTCGGGTACCCGGGTACTGTATTCAACTGGCCAGTGAATGAAACAAAACAATCTTCGACTAGTCACCATTGGGGCCCTGTGAATTTAAACAATATTGCAGCGTGCGTTTCTGTATTGGAACTGCGGCCTGGAGGCCTCTCACCAATCCGATGAACGAAACTGTGCAGCTCTCGATACCTCGGCCACAAGATCTTCTCCGCTGTGTACTGGGACTCCATGCTGCTGAATCTGCTCTCAGCTTGCCCAATCTCCACAACTGGAACACCGATCCGCTGCCTGCACTCCCAATCGATCAGCACAGCCTCCTAACACGGGGTCCTGCCGGAACTAGCTTTTTTCCTCCAGACCTCTCAGCGCTGCGCAGGTAGGTCTCAACGCGATTACTGTCCCGATCTCCAGCACCCGTAAGACAGCGTCTGTACTCCGGCCTGGTCGCCCATCAAGAGGTGGTTAACGCTGGAGAGGCTTACTGGTACGCCTCGCCGCAAGGTGCCATCGCGGACCTCTGATTTTGCACACCCACGCAGCTGACGTGCATCATTGGCTGCAGGAGGACAGTCTGGGTTCAGGCCATCCCACTGCAGCCAGTGGCATGCGCCTGCTGCAGGGAGGGGCAGAGGCGACCCATTGAAGTCAGCAGGGCGTACCAGTACGCCCCGCGTCTTCAATGCCCATCTGCCACAGGGAGGGCATAGAATGCCCTGCGATGGGAAAGGGTTAAGAAAATACTTTCCTCTATTTGTGACACTGGGTGCATCCAGATATTTTGTGTTGTAAGCTGCACTTCCCCACAGTATCTTTACAGCACTTGTTCCTCACTGTGTGGCATAGAATAGACTCTTTCCGAAATACATGTAGGAGCACAATGATTACTTAAACTTCAAATAAGAATTAGGCATTCTGCAGCTGGGTTAGGCAGCTGACTCACATCATTGTACTCTATGGGATGTATTCAAAGGACATCACTAAAGGGCAGATTAGAAGAATTTTAAACTCCATGTCATATCTCGGGTAGTCTGGACATCACAATAAACCTCCTTCAGTCTTATCTAAACATGCACTCCTACATTTCATCAACAGTTAAATACTGTAGAAACTAAACTAGAACTGTAAAGTAATACTTTTTTGGCAAATGTTGCATCATCAGATATTGGTAAATGTTATTTATTTATTTATAAAGTATTTTACCAGGAAGGATACATTGAGATTTCTCTCGTTTTCAAGTATGTCCTGGGTTCAAGAACATTGAAATGTTACAGTCGTTACAGAAATACAAAGTAATAAAATGCAAGATATTAAAAAACGCAAATATGTAGGAAATAGTCATTATGTTACATGTTTACAGGTGCATTCCGTAATGAGGTATGTTAATAGGGAGCTCTTGAGTGACCTAAGACTGGGCGAAGATTTGATGATGTCTTTTTGTATTGTGGTATTGCAAGTAAGGTGCTGGGCCTGGATCAGAGGTTACATCATAGGAAAAATCCACAAAATGTTAACAGGAGATAAAAACCTAAATTTATTTTTCCTTTTTTCTACATGCAGTTTCTTCAAAGAAAAAACACAGCAGCATGTGTTTTATAATGTGGTTTTGTTTTTAATTCACAAGAAATCCAATAACAGCTTATGTAAGTAGTAGTGTTCCTTTAGGCTAGGGTCAGACGAGCGCATTCTGTGTGGACTGTGCGTCCGTGCGCAACAGTAGTGCTTTCTGACTGACGACAAGGTAGTGGCCACAAGGTCCATTTTTGTGACTGACGTTTTTTTTGACTGATGTAGAAGGGGAAATAAATTAATATGAAAAACATTTTGTCTGTCAAAAATGCTGGACGTCAAAAATGCAGTTTGTCTGACTACGTTACATCACTCGCACACAAAGCTATGAGGACGCAGCGCACTCTGTGCGGACGCATCACACTCTGTGCGTCCGTTCTAGCGGATTTACGTTCTTGCCTAACCTGCGTTTGTGTTGCCGCGTCCGTTATGCATCCGCAGTTCGGTGCGGACGTACTTCGTGTGTGGGGCTCCATTGGTCATATGTATATGCTATAACGGACGTACAAATGTGCGGCAACATGGACGTGATCAGTGCGCTCGCCTGACACGGACCTAAGGCTAGGGTCAGACGAGCGCATTCTGTGCGGACTGTGCATCCATGCACAACGGAAGTACTTTCTGACTGACGACAAGATAGTGGCCATACAGGACTTTTTTTTGACTGATGTAGATGGGAAAATAAATTAATATGAAAAACATTTTGTCTGTCAAAATGCTGGACGTCAAAAATGCAGTCCTTCTGACTTCGTTCCATCACTCACACACAAAGCTATGCGGACGTTGCGGACGCAGCACACTCTGTCTGTATGTTCTAGCGGATTTACGTTCTTGCCTAACTTGCGTCTGTTTGCCGCGTCGGTTGTACGTAGGTCTCTATTGATCATAATTGTATGCTACCACGGATGTTAAAATGTGCGGCAACACGGACGTGAACACTGCACTCGTCTAAGGCCCCGTTCACACTGTACGATTTATCGCGCGGATCTTGCTGCGAAATCGGGGCAAAATCCGTGCGATGTCGCGCTATGTAGCATCTCCAATGCTTTTCAATGGAGCTGTTCACATCTTGCCGCGCAACGTCACACGATGTTGCATGTCGCAGTAGCATGTTGCTGGTACATGACCCTTTTTTTTGCGATATGGGTTTTGCGATTTCCATTGGTGGTGTTTTGCAAAATCGCGACGTTGCGCGACATTGCAAATATGAAAATCGCGCAGAAAAACGCGTGCTTTTCAAATCGCACAGTGTGAACGGGGCCTGACCCGAGCCTCAATCAGCATCTCTATAAGGCCCCGTTCACACCTGGGTGTTTTACAGCACGTTCCTGTGCGCTGTAAAACACCCAAGCACGGAAATCCCATGATTTCCTATGGGGCCCGTTCACACCTGGGCGTTTTACAGCGCACAGGAACGCTCTGTAAAACGTCCTACACCCAAAGAAGGGAGCTCCTTTTGGGCGTATTGCAGCGCGTTCACGCTGCAGTCTATGGCCGTGAATGCGATGCAATGCGTGTCCGCGTGTTTTTTACGTTTGCGAGATACGCGCATCAAAAGACGCGCAGGTGTGAACCCAGCCTCAATTATTTGCCCTTGCGTTTCTGTTACCCATATTCATATAATGTCATATTACCTTGGCATAATCACATCACTGCTAAAGATGTGAGGAAATAGGGCACATCATGCCACTGCATGCCAATGTTTTTTTATTTGTTTGTTTGCAGGTCTGAATACAATTGCATTTTATTAAACTTGAAGAGATATTTTATATCGGTCTGTGGGGCTTGTTTTTTTATTTTTCTTGTAAACCATACTGAATTTACTATTTCATGTCGTATTTGTTCTAATTGCATCTCTAGTAATTGCACTGAGCTAAATTGATTTTTTTATGTGGACATTTGTGTGTCTAAAGAATTTACAATAAGCATATATTTTTGGTATAATGTAAAAAGGATAATTTTCCAGAATATGCTGCTCATTAAAAGATGAGAATATATTATTTATTCAATCTTCTACATACAGGTCTATTCAAAGAAAGGTGAAAATCAGGAGAATTGACAGTACAAGAGAACAATCTAGCCCAAATAGCCAATTTGGAAAGTGAGATAAATGGGAGAATTTTTCTGGTTTGGCTATTTTGACCTAGAATTTTTACTTCTTCTGCCAATTCTCCCAAGTTTCACCTTTCTTTGAATAGACCTGCATGTCTATGTGCAGTGATGTATGTATGAAATGAAAGATGCTACTGAAAGCTGTATTTTTTCCCTCCTTAGTTTTCCTCCCATTTTTCTATTACAACAAGCTGCTGTGTTTGGAAATAATAAGATGTAAAACACAGCCCAGCATGGACACGAGGCACAGATTTATTTTTGAGAGCTGTAATTCTTTGTGTTGCCGTCTCCAGATATTCTGCTTAGTACTCATCTCAGATAACTATTACTTACTGCCATTACTCACCTGTTTCATGTAGTTATTAGGCATCTGTTTTACTACTCTAACCTACAGTAGTGCTTAAAAATGGCTCTCCTGAGTCAACCAAATCACACATTAAATCAAACAACCCATGATCCATTATCCCACACACACCATCTAACATCCAAGCAAATGTTCTTTACAGTGACACACTGGTTTAACATATAGGTTTTCTGGCAATTGCATTGGTTAGAATAAGAATGAACTGACACTCTTTCATACATGGCTGTTTTTGCGTTTATTCTTTGTTTCTAAAATATATTTTTCCCTTACTTTTTATTATTATATTAAGAGTAACAATATTCATTCATTAATGTATGTTTTACTCTGGCGTCTCAATTTTGGAGACACCAGTGCAGATCCCACATTATAAACATTGGTATCTTGTCCATTTTTGGACTGGCACACTCCTTTTGGAGGCATGGATTATGCAACACAGCATGATTCAAGTTTCATTGAGTGTGATGGACACATCCCTGCTGCAGCACTGATTATGTGTTAGCAGTGTATTACAAACTGCAGACCAACTCCCCTTCCTGTCCTACTGGGCAAGGCTGGATTTATAACTAAGCAAAGTAGGCATGTGCCTACAGGCGCCTGCCACAAGGGGGGTGCCCTGCACTGGAAACAGAAAGTGTTTTGTTTTTTCACAAGTTACAATCATTTAGACCACTGTAACTCTGGAGCCCTAAAGGCTATAAGGACATATGAGGTATTATTGGAAAGGTCAGATTGTGTCCTTTCCAGTGATACCAAATATAACCAGATTAGATATATGTTAACATAAAGTAACTCATTTTTTTTCTACTGCAGTACTATTATTCAGTTTGCAATTATAAAGCGAACACTGATGCTATGCTAACTTACCTTCTCATTTCCCACACTGCCAGCAAGTGTGGAGCTGATGATGCAACACATTGTTTTGTCAACAACCTAGATCGTGTCACTGCAGTGAGGGGAGACAAGGGGACTTTGGAACCTGTATCTCTGAATTGTACGTCGCACAAAGTTGAGTGAGGTGTCATTGGAAAGGTCAGAGAAAGGTCTTTACAGTGATACCAAACAGGACCATGTAATGTGTAAAAATTAAAAAATAAAAAATAAATTTCATTGTTCTATGGCAGAGGCAATATACGCTTTTACAAATAAAATGAACAATGCCACTGTACTAACTCAACGAAGGAAACAGATTCTGCCCCTTCTATTGATTTGAGCGCAGAGAGAAACTGTCCTTCAATTTTTTAAAATGTTTTTATTTGTTTAGTTTGCCTCTAAACAAAAATTTAAGAAGTAATTTTGGCATTTTTTTGTTTGGGGGTGTAGGTACCTTAAAGAATACACAATTACATTAAAACTCACAGGATGAAAGTCAAAGAGCTGGTATCAGGCACTAGTACTCATTTCCAATGGCTCCAGTAGAAATAAGAGCTGGTATATCTTGATACGAGTCCCAGAATAAGGCCCTTGGTTGGTGGCTCTGGCAGACAGTCCTTTGTATTTCAAAATTACCAACTTGTAACTGAGGAAGGCGCCCATTCCTTAGGACACATGGTGGCCCACATGATAAACAGACTGCTTTTGTACATTGTCTTCAATTGCCACTTTAAGAGGAGGCAACGTACACTTACCACTGCAAACACCCCTCCCCCAAACACACACAGGGTTATTCAGAGAAAGGTGAAAACAAGGAGAATGGCAGGAGAATGAACAATCTAGACTAAATAGCCGATTTGGAAAGTGAGATAAAGGGAAGAATTTTTCTGGTTTGGCTATTTTGACCTAGAATTTTCACTTCTCCAGTCATTCTCCTGGTTTTCACCTTTCTCTGAATAACCCTGACAGTCCCAGGACCAGTGCTTCACTTGCTGCTCCATAATGATGACTCTGTAGACAGCTTTTGTGAAATAAAGTGCAGTTTAGGGAATGTGACTGCTCAGCTTTTCCTATAACTAAATCCCAAATTGCACAAGTGGTTTGCCGCAATCCAGCAATGTCCATTTTAGGATGTTTTAGATATTGTAAAATATTGTAGTCACATACAAGACCAAGGCAAAATTGCAATGTGAACTCACAGCTAAGTTATTCCTAGAACTCAATGTTCAGAGACAGTCATGTTTTTCAGGTTTGCAAAAACGTGACCTTTTTTGATAAAAAAAATGAAAAAAAGACCTGTAACAGACTGAAGTACTGGTACCAAGATTAGTGAAATAAAATACCTTTACTATAGCTTTTTGCCTACCAATATAATAAAGCTATTTTATCTCACTATTCTTGGTACCAGTACTTCAGCCTGCTGTTACAGGTCTTTTTTTCTTGGTTTGCAGGCCTTGGTTGTCTGGGGTTATGTCCCCAATACTGGTATTATACACGTTCCTGCCTATTACAACTACCCTGTCCTTGTAATTTCCTTTACCTTTTTTTCTGGTCCCTAAGGCCCCCGGCACACGAGCGTTAACAGAGAGAGGAAGGAACGTCCGTGAAAGTGGGCGTTCCTTCCACTCTCTGCGCTCAGCGTACAAAGCGCGATCCTCCTATGGAGAATCGCGCTTTGTATCCTGTCAGCGTCCATTTAGCTTTTTGACGGGGAGGGCTTTTTCACGTCCGGTGGATGGCTTTCCCCGTCAAAAACGCATGGACGCAGGGAATTGCGGGCGCACATGACCCGTAAATACGCTCGTGTGCCGGGGGCCTAAAAGGGGCTCTTTTCCACTCTTGCCATTAAATTATCATGTGCAGTTGCTATTCTAACCTTGGTCATTGTGGCACCTTTACTGTAAATCAATGGCCCCTATACTAAGTGGAGAAGACTGAGCTAAAGTCTTTTAGGGTAGCTCGCTCTTCTCTGGATCTGGTATTTCTCAAAGAGAAAGTAAAATCATTTACAGTATCTGATAGTTACCTCTGATCCCAAGGTGGAGTGGATGGCAAAATCAATCACTTCCGCTCATCATGATCAGTGGAAGACTGGGAACGAATAGTTCTCCATGTCCCTACATGTGTCCTCCATGGCTCCTGCATTCCATTAGTGCATGCACATTCAGAACTTATAGCGTGGTGGCAACTTGACTACATGGAGTCCTATGGGCACAAGGAGCCGATACCAGCTGCAGATACCTGTCTGCACCACCCTATTATTCCAAGGCCAGCCACTACTACAGCAGTAGGGTTGGAATAGGTACAGTTATTCAGGGAAATAGTCTTTTTTTACCTGCTCCCTTTTAGTGTCAATCATGGAATAGGTCCCAGGGTGTCCTAGCTAAGAGTAGCATGGACTGGAGGTACACTACTAGTTTTAGCTTGGACACCCTTTGTAAGAAATTGGAAAAGTGATAAAATCTCAACATTGCTTAGATGTTTTTAGGGAAGATTTAAAAGCGTAGGGGCCATATTACATTCTTCACGCTAACATTGGCGCTCAGTTGCATGAGTGTTAACGTTAGCGTTGGTGGCCCTAGCTGACAATATTGCATTCCGAATGCTAACGGATTAAAAAAACTGTTAATGATTCGGAGCTTGCGCTTTTCAACGTGAGCTTACTGTATTTTGCGCTCCTTATGCTTAACATGGGAAGCACAAAGTGTTAACTAGCGTTAGGATTACAAAGTCTTAATGCTAATTATGTCTTGGGTGGTTAACTCGAAAGTTAACCACAGCTAGGACCTGTGCTAACTGATTCCGCTTCTGCAGAATCAGTCAGCACCGGTTAATGTCCAGTCAGCACCGATTTTTATGTCTAGGGACACTAGAAAAATAGTGTCCTTGATCATAAGTAATTGACGTGATGTCAGCTAATAATAACGTCTTTTACTAATAGGAATTGATGTGACACCAGTTGATTTTTGTGTCTAGAGACACTAGAAAAATAGCGTCCGTGATTATAGGTAATCTATGTGATGTTGACTAATAATAATGTCCTTTATTAATAGCGATTGAGGGGACGCCAATTTATGTGCCCAGAGACATTAGAAAGGTGCCCTTGTGTCCTTGTTTATAAGTAATTGAGGTGATGATAGCTGATTTTTATATCTGGAGATACATATCGGCACCCACAATAACGCTAACAAGGAAGAACGCATCGGACTTTGTAAATACTGCCACCAGCCTTTTCGTGCATAGGACGTGGAAGTAACCATGGTGGAATGCGGAAACAACTACGGTGGAACGCACGCCAACCCGGACTGAGGCTGACCTATTAACAGTGTGTGTATATTAAAAGGAAATGAAATGTATGTTTTTTACTGACTGATGAAGCCGAATAACTCGGCGAAACGCGTTTCAGCAGCACTAAGAGTGCTTTTACAATCATTTTATATTTATTTTATATAAGAATAAAATTCTCTTTAACCCGCCAGAGGGTGGATTTTTATTTTCCTTTATTCCACTGATGATCTGACCGGATTGATGGAGGATTCTCAGGAGGGCTAAGGGTTGCCAAGTAATACCCTACAAGCGGGATCCCCTCAGAGCCAGGACACGGGCTCTGAATTCTAACATATAGAAGCCCTGCTGAACTTGCTGTGTATAGAAGATTCCATCAATACAACATTTGAGGGATAATAAAGAGGACATTTGAAAACTGGATCTGTATGTCCTGACTTTTAAGGAGTAAACAGAATAAATCAATAGAAGTGACCATTGGAACGCTAGGTCACCATAAGCCACTATACATATATTGACTTTATGGCTAATATATAGGGGGACTTTATATGTTCTAACTATTAATGTGCACCAATCCAACAAAGATTATCGGCAGAACAGCCGACACACATACTCTACGCGCCTAAGGGCCACATTTTTTAACATTATTCTCTGTGTTCACGGTGTCAAACATACCCCTCGGGCAGTGTGGAGTAACATTTAGTGTAGGTCCTCAGTGCCCTTTTTCCCTACAATTTCTTTCATCAGCACCGGTTAAATCCCCCACCCCAAAGTCACACACTCACCTCTCATCCCGCAGCAAGAATGGCGGCTCAATCCACTTCTTTTTGCCGCCTGGGGCAGGCTACTGGATTAGCGCCTGCACCGTAATAACAAGCTAAAATGGGGACACTAAGGAGAAGCAGGTTTTCTTCCTTAGCGTCCCTGTTTTAGCGTGAAAAATTTAATATGGCCCTAGATGTTTAATGAAGGTTGTATAGGCACATTTTGTCTATAAAGGTTACATACTGGCTCCATAATCATTATTAACAGCGTGAAACATGTTCAGCATTAGAATTTGTGGAAAACCATTAGAAGGTAACACCCAGTAGATAGCATATGAAATGTTATTTGAAATGTGTAAGGTAGCATAGGTCAAAGTATGGACTGTAATTTGGATACTTTTAACATCTGTTAGCCATTTATGTGTATATTCAGTGGCCAAACCTTTCCTTTTTCTTCTAGGCTAAACTATAGCAGTGTATACATTTTTTGTTTACATATTTAGAGGTTTATTAAAGTACCAAATGCAAAACAATAATGGCAGACAAACATATAGGGTCACGCAAGGCCCTTAGTCGCAACAAATTTACAATATCATATATGATCAGACTCCAAAAACGATGGTACATTTTATAAGTATAAAAAATATTTCAAAATTAAAAAAAAATCAAAAGACGGTTCAACTCACATTATCAATAACCATTCCAGAGGATCCGAAGGATACCCATCCTGACCACCCATCCTGGTAAAGCGGCAGCGAATCATGTACTTTAGCAAACATTTCTTCATATGTACAAATCCCATCCAATTTACACAACACCTCAGATAGCGTAGGAGTCAGAGCGGAGTTCCAGTGACTGGCCAAAACAGACTTGGCGGCACCTAAAATTGCCGATATGAAACCTTTAAGAGGTAAGAGTATGTTAGTGGGAATAAGGTGCAAAATAAAAATTTCGGGTTTAAAGGAAATAGTCAAAGACGAACATACAGTAATCAAACGGCTAATATCTCTCCAGTGTATCAGTTTTTATGGCTATTATAGTACCAGTTCAATCCCTTTTATCGACAAATATACTGGACTAAAAGTATCGCATTGATCTTATCAGCATTACATTAATATTTAAAGAAAGACTTGCAAAATATTTCTGCAAGTTTAATGGGAACGGAAAAGTCTTCTGAGGTCATTGACAAATGCTGCATCCTTGGAGTCTAAGTGTAATCACTTATTGAAAGCACACAGCTTCACTTTAGAACAACAAAAAGCCTGCCTTTATTTTAATTAATGGCTGCTTTTTATAGCTTTTTTTGGTAACCATCTTCAAGGTTAGATCTTTCTGCCATTGCATATGATGCGACATTACAGTCAAAACTGAAAAAAACTTTTACAGAATTGAGTTACAACTGAAGATTGTGCTTTCTCTAATACAAAATATGCTCATAGGAAAGCGCTCCCTTCCAATGACTGGTTCAGGGGCCTTCAATGAGTTTGCTTGATTAGTGGGGCCTATAGGCCTATGGGGATGGTCTTCCCTTATATGGTGGTCTGTAAATCCCCCACTATGATACCAACAGCCTCCTTGTTCTTCCAAAGAAAAAAGAGGGGAGGACATGTGAAGGACCATTAACCACCTCTGTGGCAGGTAGAGGACAAATGGGTACTCACACTTTGTTGTGCCTATTCCAGACACCAGGAGTATCTGCTGCCGGAGTTGCAAGGGGGCTCCGACTCCCCCACCTCCTCTGGTTGGAGAAATGACGAGCAGCCGATATTATTAACGGTCTCCTTCCTTTCTCTCCCATCGCTCAGACGCTGTGTCTGTTCTGTGTTTTCTCTAAACACTAAACTTGATAAGTATTGCTTAACTAAGAAGAATGTGCAGGCATCAGCAACCTTGGCCCTCCAGATGTTTTGAAACTACATATCCCTTTATGCCAAATATTAGCTTGACCCAATGGTAGTGTACTTCCAAAACATCTGGCTGGAAAAAGTTAATAACCCCTTGTCATGGGCAGGAACTATGTCCTGGGCTCATGCTATGCTATGAAATATTAAGGCATAGGCGCATGAACTAGGGATGTGCACATTTTTTTTCCGTTTAGTTTTGTTTCGGCACGTTCGATTTTTCAAAAATTTTGTTTTGGACTGTCTCGGCCCATTTTCGTTTCGGCTCTGTGTTTTGTATTGATTTTTTTTCATGAAATCGGGGAATTTCGGTGTTTCGGATCGTCTATTCTCTTCATTTCAAAGGGTCCATCCTCGGATTTTCGTTTTGACTTCAGACGTATGGTATTTCGGATGCTCTGATATTTTGGTCGATACGGTAATCCTGCGGATTCGTTCCTTCGGACATTCGATTTTTATGAAAGATCCTTTTTTCTTATGAATAAATGTTAAGACAAATCCCAGTTTTTAAGTGTTTATTAAATATTTCTAAAACCGTTTATTATTTTGAATTGCAGCATCAGCCATTTCTTTTCTTTTTTTAGGACTATTTTTGCATTTTTTGGGAATTTTTGGGTTAATACTTAGAGTTCTTCCTAACTTATTTTAAATGTATAACGAGGTCTGTTTTTTTCTTTGCAGATGCAGAACACATACAGCTGGATTATCTCCTCACAGCCCATCCGTATGTGGTCTGTTCGGCAATGACTTTTGATACAATACATTTTGTCAGTATCAGTACCATGGATAGTAACAAGCCTGCCGTTATCCATGGTGCTGAAATGAAGAAATAGATTGAAAATATGTGTTTCACCATCGGCGCCTGTCCATGGTTCTGATCTGGACAGGTACATGGTGCTGAGTTTAAGTGAAACGGTATAACAAAATCGATTCATAAAAACAAAATCAATTTGTCATATACTGTTTCGTTTTTCTTCCGTTTCGGACTAAATCAATTCGTTATTTCGGAAGTGCTTCCAAATACGAATCTGTATAATTTTGTCCGAACTGCGATTGTAGAATTGTGGAATCAGTTAGGGTGAACCCCGGATTGCTTCGCCAGGCTGTAATACAATTGCAAAAGCATGAGGTCAGCATGATCTCTTTAGATAGTTGGAAACCTGTGGACAATTAAAGCCCACTGTCCTTGTTTACAAATAAATGCTATGACTTGGCTCAGCCAGTCAAGACCATCAATAAATTTGTAGAGCAGAGCAGTTCTGAGCTGAACCCACAAATTCATCCCTACAGGACTTTGTTCACCCAAAAAGGCACTGTGGTACGTTTACACATTTACAAGGACCAATCATTGCTGTGATACTTGGAGTATCCCTTTAAACATATTATATTCTGTTATGTATAACACAAAGTAAAGACAGCTGAAGTCATACTTAATTAATTTAATGTACCATTTGATCAAAGGTTCCCCTGCAGTAGAAAAACAGATTAATCAACATCTGGATTTTTTATATTTATGGAAGTTGCCTAAGGTTACCACTGTAACATCTTGAAACTAGAATACTTATAATCTAATAGTTTGTATTCTTCCAGCACATATGGCATATATAATTCTTTAAAGTAGCTCCTACAAAACTTAAAAATATAAAGTATTATATGAAATTAGGTTATAGAAATTATAAAAAGTTGTAAGCTTAAAGTTTGTGTCCCTATTGATTTGTTCTTGGTGTACAAGCTAATGTGATATTACAGTATATTAGATTATGACAAATATCTTTATTACTCTGAAGACTGAATAACACTGGCATGGAAAGTTCTATTCACATTTAATTCTGCAAGTTGACTCTTTACTTACTTTAGATATGAATTTAATAATTTTTCAAAAATGCATGGTAGTTCAAGGCATTAATAAACAAGTTAAAGAAAAGGTTAAACCTCTCTAAAATAAAATTATTTAGCACGATTTCAGAGGCAATGATTTTTCCAAATATTCCTGCTTTTGCATTAAATGCAGCATGGGGTAGAAAAAACCCCATAAGTATGATGTGATAAAAAAAATCACTATCCAGTGATTAAAAATAAAACTGTTAACTCTGTGCAATTTGGTCAATGTTTTTATTAGATCTCAATTATTATAAGTGTGATAATTACATAAATTAAAATTTTATGCATTGGCTTTCCAGTTCATTGTAAACTGAATTTTATTGTACGTTTGCTAGCAATACCTTCAGCTACTAAGAGATAAAAAGGTAGGGTCCTAGTCCCTTGCTAATAAAATGGGGGTGCTAATGTGGAAAATAGACACATGCAGGTTTCCCCTGTAGCATTCCCATTTTATTGCTATATACCAGGGCAGGAGCTACCATGGCACTTTGCCTCGAAATTAAGTGCTACCCTCGGTGATACTCATGGTAGCGCCCCCGTATCACCTCCTGGACTCCATAGGACTCTATGGAGGCCTGCGCTTTCGGGCTGCAAGCCATACGTGATCATGCAGCACCGCAGAGGGAGACTGGGGACTTTTTGCCTCATATAATTAATTGCCCTACCTACATGTCTCTTTCTCAGTTATCTCCAAGGAGCTTCTACCTGTACATTGCATCTCTAGTAATCCCACATTGCTCCTACTTAACTCTTTCACTACCCCACACAATTCTTTCATCAACATCTGACATTTATAAACATTGTTTCTTTGCAATACCCAAATCTAAATTTCTAAAAAGCATGCAAAATGTCTATACACGATTTTGGTATTCTACAAATGCCTGGACAAATGTTGTATATTTACAATTGCGGTAGTGAAGTTCTACTTAATTCCTATCTTTTACTCCACATCAGAAATGGTTTGTACTCTAATGAACAAACTTTTCCACTTGGAATTTGGTCTTTACTTATACATAATTCATGGGGCTTTAAGCAAGTCTCTCACATTGTAAATGACTGTATTCTAATAACTAACAGCGTGCAGGTGTTTATTGCACTCCACATACTGGAACACTCTACTCATTCTGAGCACTTTATCTTTTTAAAGTGGCCAGGATGAGAGGAGTCTTCCCCTTCTCCCTCCACTCCCAGCTTCCCCAATCTGGTGAATTCATTGGGTGAAGTGGTGGGTTTTCCTCCATCCCAGCCAGCATCACCAGCAGTCAGGATGTGGAATTTCCCAGCTGCTGGTCACATCAGTTACTAGTGACATCAACACGCAGGGAGCATGTTGACGACACCCTCTGAGATCGTCCGTGTTAGTGAGCGATTTAAGAGAGACAGCCATTGGAAATATATTCAAACACTGTTATTTTCATCAAAATCATCATTTTATGGTGCCTATGTTTTCTATGGTGTAAAACAATCTAAAGTGGGGTAATAAAGAGAAAAACTGAAACATTTAAATTGACAGAAACAAGATATGTTATATTGACAAGCTATGAATTTGCATTGAGTGGTCACAGTGCTCTGAGCATCCTCAGCCCTCTCCTCCATCCGGCGGGTGGGACTCTCTGAGGGTTGACTTAATCCTCCAAGTGCAAAGGCTTAGCTCCTCCTAGAAGTTTAGATCTGCGAGCATTTAGGTTAGTGTCAGACTAACGCATTTTTCACGTTGTCCGTGAAAAAGTGCGTTCGAACGAATGGACTTATTTTTTCACGGAATACGCAATAGCGGTCATACGATGCGCAGTTTCATCCGTGATTTTGTACGGATCATCAATAAAACACTTTTTGCGTCTGGACGTTATGTTGGCCGGACATTAGCAGCGTCTGACGTCTCCTAATCACGCACACACGCCACTAGCGGGCGCAGCGCACTCTGTACGTCCGTACTAGTGGTTTCACGTTCTCGAAAAAATGCGTTTGTTTGCCGCTTGCGTTGCGCCGCCGCACTTTTGTGCGACCGTACTTCGTATATTGGCCGTCATTGCCCGGCATCTGCTGCTAGTGCGGCCGTGATTATGTGCGGCTGCACGCGCGTTCGCACTGCCTCAGTCTGACCCTAGCCTTAGCTGAGCTTCAGGGATCAGGTCTTGGAAGAAGAAACTGATTTGGGTCCAGAATCCCTACAATGATTCTCAATGCACTAGCAGTGTCCAGCCTCCATGTGTCCACTTGATATGTTGCGGTGTGGAGGAAGACAGCAGCATGTTATGTCTTGAGCATTTATGCCACCTGCGGTCACATGATATTTTGCAGATTTCAGGATATTGTATAGTGTTCGTGACTGCGTCTTGTGCATTTTCTGCATATTCCCCATGTCACCTTGAAGTGTCTTTTCAAGATTACATTGAGCATAGGACAGGCAAATTTATTTTTGCCTGTGGTTTCTGAGCTTCTTATCGGTATGTCAATTTAGTGATTACTTCTGTATGAATTGATAGTCCGTTCAATAGATGCTAAAAAAGCAAAATGCGCAAAACTTCTATAGTATATTTTATGTACAGACAGGCCATGTTGTACAGAGTATTGTATAATCAGAAGCAGAAGAGCCAAAATGATCTTACATCTATTCATCCTTTCATCTCAGCATACATTTAGTTTTCGGCACATTTGCTGCTGTGATTATTGACTTATTCATTCAATACATTTGTGCTAATTTTCTTTCTATTCATGGCAGCATACCATATCCTAAGAAATTCTACGAGACTCAACAGTGCTAAGATCACACAGGATTTTATATATCACTTGGGTAACTATATCTAAAGTATTACATTCACTGAACAGAACCAATTTATTCCTTATATTCTGATGTGAAAATTATACAAGCCATATAAATAAATCTTTTTTATAGTATCTTTAATGCTGACCCATTGAACTAATGCATGTAAAGAAGAAAAATCATTAAATGTGCAGATTTTAATATTCGTATTTATAACTATAAATTCATAGATTCCATTTTTTTCTGTATCTTGTTGACCTGTATTGCTTTTAGAGTGTGTAATTTAATCATTTTGTCCATTTAACATCCAAGAATACAGCATGAGGTATGGTTACTTGAAAAAAATCTCAAAGCAAGCTGGTAGGACAAGTGACATTCATGTATGACATGACATTCGGCTTAGATTAAAAGCATAAAATAATAAATATCATTATAAAAAGATGTCATCCATTAAATAACATAGAAGAGAAAGACATTTGCATCCTTTTCTATATTTTTTCCTAACTCTACATTTTTTTATGTTTGCTATTCCTCGGATTTAAAGATAAAAACTCTCAAAATGTCAAAATAATCTGTGATCACCTAGTGGCTTCCTCCTCATTATATCTAAAGGAACCTGTGCCCGAGAGACGCCCTAGTAGGCAACAAAAATGGATTCTCAGTGATACCCAAAAAAAATGGAAATTTGCAGTTTGGAAACTGACCTTTTTTGTTGTCTAAAACATTTTAATATAAAAGAATTTCACCTTGCAATACAAAATAAAATTGATTCAAAATTATGGTTTGATGTAAAAAATAAATAGAAATGAAAACGGCAGATAACACAAGGCTAAATATATGAGTTTAGATTTACTTTACCAAAATTAAAAATTATGATAATTAAAAATTAAGGAAGAAGGTTAGAAACAGAATGCGATAATAGGAAGGGTGGGTCGAACAAAGGAATGTGCATATCTGGAAGTACATAGCCCGTCAGCGGGCTTCTAACCTCCCTCCTGCCGATACTCACCTCCCTCGCTCGCTCGGCGTTTATGGCAAGCTGGAAGCCTGCCTCGCCATTTCCTGGGGGCCGGCTTATCCGATGACGTCATCACGCTGCGTGATGATGTCATCGGCAGTGAAAATTCAGGATGGGGAGGGGGCTCCTTTGGAGCACGCTATCTCCCCAACCATGTAACATAGAGTGATGCTTTTTGCACCGCTGGAAAGGGGGTCTCCCCTTTCAGAGGTGAATAGCATTAACATTTTCGCTGCCGGATCGCGATTCGGCACTAATCAACGCCAAAAAGCGATTCGAACCTGGAGGGGGCTGACATCTTGGATGTCAGCCAAGCCTCCAGGTCCCTCCCCACCCACTGACAACCTCACCATATGTGTGAGGATGTCAGTGGGCCAGTTAACCCCCTAACTGCCATGTGTAGATAGGGGGATCTGGCTCAGCAGTGACGGCGTTAAAAAGCAAAAACATGTAAAATTTGTTATTTCTATTCTCGGGACAACATTTTGAAATTATTTAGCTGGGGTCTTTTTTGGTGGTTGTAAATTTTGGGGATTAAATTAACCCCTTAGTGACCGGGCGGTTTTACACAAATCCGTCCTTTAGTGACCGCTGCTGTTTTTACGTTTCTGCGCTGTTAGGGTTTAGGTCAAATTTTCCTCTTACTCGTTTATTC
This sequence comes from Leptobrachium leishanense, assembly GCA_009667805.1. Classification (NCBI taxonomy): domain Eukaryota; kingdom Metazoa; phylum Chordata; class Amphibia; order Anura; family Megophryidae; genus Leptobrachium; species Leptobrachium leishanense. Next base: position 164,206,943 of record CM019067.1, read on the forward strand.
AACCCACACATATTATACACCCTTTTTCCCGCCATTAAATGGACTTTCTAGAAATACCATTATTTCCATCATATCCAATAATTTAATATAAAAAAAATATGAAATATGATGAAACAAATGGTAAAAACACACTTTTTCGTAATTTAATCCCCTAAAGCTATAACCACCAATAAAGACCCCGGCTAAATAGTTTCCAAATTTTATCCCGAGAATAGAAATACCCAATTTTTACATGTTTTTACCTTTTAACCCTTTCACTGCTGAGCCAGTTCACCTATGTGCGCTGCGCTCATTCTGACTATTTTGTGCAAATTATTTTTAGATGACAGCCTAGGTCCTATTTAATTAAACTCCCCCCAGACAAAAAAAACTTTAAAAAAAAAAACATTTTTTTATTTTATTTAATTTTTTTATTATTTTTTTTTTACATTTTTTTTTAAAACCAAACCTGGTCATGTTTGGTATCATTTGAAAGGCCATAATCAAATATGACCATCTAGCTGCCATGGATCGGGAGATAAAGGGATCCTTAGGATCCCCTTATCTCTACATGGCAGCTAGAGGGTTAACGTCAGCGGTCCTTAACCCTTTCGCTGCTGAGGCTTTTCCCGCCCCTGTGCTGAGGTCATTTTTACCGGTTTTGCTCATCATGTTTAAAAGTGTTTTGAAGGCTTATTTTAGTATATGACCCAGACATATTATATATCGTTCTTTCCGTCAGACTCGGTAGATTCATAATATGTCATTATTATATGTATACGTTATGTCATGTCTGTATATTATAACAAAAAATGCAATAAAATATGTATTTTAAATAATTTACAATGTGTAAAGTGTTTTTTTTCACATTTTAACATGCGAGCAATTGCGGTTATATTTTGTATGGGGTACGCACGATGACGCCAGTCCTCAGGGAAAGGATCGCAAACCGGCGCTTTTCAGCGCCGATTCGCGATCCAGCTCCCCAGGGGTTAATGCCAGGCATCATTTGGAAGGGCAGGCTGTGCCCTTCCAAATGATGCCTGGGTTAACCCCCGCAGAGCCGCCGATCGGGAGGGAGAGAGGTCCGAAGGACCTCCCCCCCTCCCTTTCAGGCGCCTCCTCCGCACATGCGGGGGGGGGCGCCTGAATTTGGTGTCATCGCGCTGCCGCGATGACACCAAATTCCGGCGGCTGCTGTTCCGGATGCCGGGCTGACATCCAGGATGTCAGCCCGCACCAGAGGGGCCAGCGATCGGCTGGAACCCGGCCGAACGCTGACCCCAATGGGAGGACGCGCTCAGCGCGTCCTCCGCATACCAGCGGGAATGCTGAGGACGCGCTGAGCGCGTCCTCAGCATCGAAGTGGTTAAGGGGTTAAGAAAAAGTGTGTTTTTACCATTTTTTCATCATATTTTATATTTCTTTTTATAGTAAATTATTCGATATGATGGAAATAATGGTATTTTTAGAAAGTCCATTTAATGGCGGGAAAAATGGTGTATAATGTGTGGGTTGAATAAATGAGTAAGAGGAAAATTTGACCTAAACACTAACAGCGCAGAAACGTAAAACCAGCAGCGGTCACTAAAGGACGGATTTGTGTAAAACCGCCCGGTCACTAAGGGGTTAAACCTACTTCTCCACAGTTATAGAGCAGAGACGTTGCTGGTACATCATGCAGCAAATACTGTGAGGTAGTCAAATATCTTTTTTTTTTTTTTTTTTGTATTTAAGATTTTTATTTTGAGAGAATAAAGGGTCACAAACGACCAGCAAGGTTGGCCACGCAGGGCCAAAAATTAGACTCGCATATAAACAAACAAAGTAAGAAAAGGGGGGGGTCTCAATAGGAAGCTGAAAATCGAAAATCGAAAAGAGAGGGGGGTGGGAATATGTCGTCAGAAATCAAAGTCCTCGAAAAAGCTGTAGAATGTCGAAAAAGGAGGGTTAGGGTGACATGAAAAGTCATCAAAAATCAACACTTGGGGGGGGGAACATCCCTAGACAGGGGGGTCTCATCAAAAAGAAAAATAGGTAAGTAATAATCATCGCAGATCAACAGTTAGGGAGAAAGAGTCCTCGGAGATGTCTCAAAATGCAAAGCTAAAAGGGGATGGGGGGGTAGAAAAATGTCCTCAGAAAAACAGACGAATAAATAATAAAAAAAAAAAAAAAAAAAAAAGAGGAAGAAAAAAGGAAGTCTCAATGGGCAACTGTAAACTTGTAGCATAAAATCAAAAAAAATAAAATAAAAATAAAGGACTAGAGGATACTACTTGGCAAGTCGGCAAGAGTTCTTTCAGCCCGCATCCCTGAATGGAGCCTCTCGTAGTACAGGCAAAGCGAGGTCGCCATCATTCGCGTAGTTGGCACATCGGGAAAGATACTGATCACGTCGCGTGCCCTGCTCCCAGGACCGTCCCAGAGCCGCACAGGCCAGCAACTGGGACCAAGGCTCGTACTTCGACCGTGCGACTCCTAGGCCTCCACGGTCCGTTGCCGCCAGCACAGACCTTACAGACGCGGCTACCACTGCCCTCTCAGCGATCGCCACCCCATCAGGGCCCGTGCAGGTAATTCTTGCATTATCTCCTCGCTTCTCAGGATTCCCCTCGGTCATCTGGCAGCAAGAGCCTGGCGCAGGAGCTGGCCGTTCTAGGGTAGCTCGTCTTGGTACATCCTCCACAGTAAGTACCGCGTCCTCTGATCGCCCGGCCGGCACCCCGGTCCCCTCATCCTCGACCTCCGGGTCCGCAGCCAACTGACCAGTCCTCAGTACAGCCATCAGTCGACGCCAAGAGCCACATGTAAGCGGTTCTCCCTCTTCCTCCGGCAACTCCTGCAGACAAGTCTCCATGGCCGCAAACATCGCCTCCATTCCGCTTACCAGGATGGAGGGGCGCTCCCGTCCACACCACACTGCACACTTCTTCGTCCCCACCATCAAGGAGACCCCAGGCGCCGCCGGAAGACAGGGGCCCTCCATCCTCACTGCTAACGACAAGTGATCACCCGACAGGGGGAAACTGGAGACCCAGCGTGCGAGGCAGGGTAGGCCGCAAAATGGCCGACAGCCGTCTAGATCCCTCAGAAAAGCACAAAATAATCTCAGCTGTGCTCCGTGGGGGGGACAGGAACGGGCCCCGGAGCAATCCACGTAGTAGCCAGCCCCGCAGGAACTTCAGTAAAGGGTTTTCTAGGTAGAGACTCCGGGAAATATCGCTGAATTTCAAGAAAGGCTTGTGGAGCTCCACCAGAGCACGTCTGATTCCATGCGGTGCTGGCCACGCCCCCGTAGTCAAATATCTTGTGTGAGGTATCTTGCCCTAGGTCACTTGCTGGAAAGGTGCTCTGACTCAAACCTGCTTCTCTACAGTTGTATAGAGCAGTGATGCTAGTTCTACTCCATGTTGACGATAACTTTCTTCACATTCTGAAGTGGGGAGGCAGGAGTTCAGACAATTGTGGCAATATGCTTTACCAATAAAGAATTTCAACATGAACAGATACCATTTTAGTTGTACTAATGATACATTCAAAAGACAAACTTTGAAGCAATCACCTTTCTTCTCATTCTGTCTATATGACAAAAATGTCATCTATGTACCAGTATTACTTGTATGGGTTTGTGCCAGAGTAGTATGAATACATATTTTGGGCTTAACTCTCTTCAAACACTTGAGAATTCATATACATACAGTAGTTTGTTCTTGTTCAATAGAGTCTCTGTAAGAAAAAAAAAACGGCTATTCTTCCATTCTCCTGTATTACTTTGTGTAACTGCTACCTATTGTCACGTTTCCAGCCCTGTCCCCTGTAGGTTAGTGTCTTGGATCCTGTTACCATTCCTGGGTTCCATCCCTGGGATTTCTTTTTTGCAGGCAGCTCACTCACTTGTCTCTCTAATGTTCTGATCCACTGACTATTTAAAAGCATTGCTCCCAATATGCATTGCCCATGACTTGTCATTGTCACGGATCCCTCTGATTACCAGAAGTGTGGTCCCTTTACGCAGACCGCTCTCTACCCTTCCGATCCTTGAATGGTCGGCGAAACTAGAAAGACAATTAACCAGACAATAGATAGACAAGGGGTAACACCAGACAGAGGTATGGAATAGAGTATCGTCACGAATCCTTCTGACTACCAAGATATATATATCTTTCTGTAGCTCCCTTTCTACTCTTCCGATCCTTGAATGGTCGGCAAAGCTATGTAGACAATGAAGCAGGTAACAGACAAAGAAAGGGAAATACCAGACAGGGGTACAGAACAGATCACAAGTCCTCCCTAGGACTTTAGTAATAGCAGAGGTAATCTGATGCGTGCTTAGGATGCCACATAGACTGACCTCAGTACCAACGTTAAGGGCAGAACCTAGAGCAGAGTAAATGCCAATACCAGGGGTCATACACAGGAGGGTTCGTTTGCCAATACCAGGAGTCATACACAGGAGGGTTTGTTTGCCAATGCCAAGGGTCATACACAGGAGGGTTCGTTTGCCAATGCCAAGGGTCATACACAGGAGGGTTCGTTTGCCAATGCCAAGGGTTATACACAAGAGGGTTCGTTTGCCAATGCCAAGGGTCATACACAAGAGGATTCGTTTGCCAATGCCAAGGATCATACACAGGAGATAGCCAAAAATCACAAGAGCTCTGCGGGAGGTGAATACCACGTCAGGGCACCGGTGTATGGGAGAGACTGGGTTTTAAACCCGGCGGGTCCGCGTCACAGCGCCAGGCCCCGCCCCTCGGCGTCCCACGTGAGCGGGCCCGGAAGCGCTTACATTCGGCGCCTGGCCAGCGAGCAGCGAGGAAGCTGCTGCCAGGCGCCCCATCCCCTGAGCCACCGTGACAGTCATTCTGGATCCTTTTCAGTGTTGCTTTGTGTTTCCTATTTAAAGCAAGTTCCTGTTCTGTTTGTATATTTTGTTCTGGTATATTTTGGTTCTCTTTCCCTTTGTTTTGTTACGCCTGTCGCAGTGTTCATTGATTATTTTGGGTATTCCTTTTGTGCTAGTTCTTGTGTGGTTCAGCTGGTGGTGTTCCCTCGCTGTACTTCTGTTTTCTGGTTTATAATTTTATCTGCTGATCTCCTGTGTATAACCCTGGCTTGTTCTGACGTCCCTCTCTGGTGTTCTGATCCCTGGCTATTCTATGACTACGAGTTTATCTTTACCCATACCGTGCTGACTCTTTTCTGTTTATACGGTTTATATCCTGAGATTCTGCACGACTCTGTGGTATTTTCTATTGGCTCAGATCCAGCTACTCTAAAAACCGGCCTGTCAGTGTTAGGGTTTCTTGTCGTTGTGCCGTGCAGGAGTCTCTGCCTAGCCTTGTGGTGTTCTCACCTTCTGTCTTTATACGTATTGTCTGAGTGGTATCTTCTGCACTTAGGGCTTTTACCCCTGGAACATGGGCCCCACCACGGCTTACGCCGGGTGCTGCCGTGACACATACAGTATATTCAGTCTGTTTTAGAAACATAGAAACATAGAAAAATGTCGGCAGATAAGAACCTTTCGGCCCTTCTAGTCTGCCCAATTACATGGATACTTTACCTGGATTTATCTTTTATTTAGGATAGCCTTATGCCTATCCCATGCTTGCTTAAATTCAATTACTGTTTTGGCCTCTACCACTTCAACTGGAAGACTGTTCCATGTATCCACCACCCTCTCAGTAAAATAATGCTTCCTGATGTTACTTTTAAACCTTTGCCCCTCTAATCTAAGACTATGTCCTCTTGTAATCTTTAATTACTGTTAGCTGATGACACTAAACAGCCTAAAGCATACACAAAATCCTATGCAAATTCTCACCACCCATGCACAATAAAAAAATTATACAGTTTACTTTTTCAAAAATGTTGTATTTGTTCTATGATTTGATTCAATTTTTTTTTTAAAAAACGTATGTCTAATTTCTGTTGTCTGTTTGAAGTCTTGGAAAGTCTCTCCTAGATCTGGAAATTCCCATCTCAGATGTAAAGAGCTCAGGGAATGCAACTGAACAAACCCCAACATTTGCATTGATGTGCAGGTTTCTACAAAAGGCATTATGCAACTGACTCTTAGAAATTTATACATTTCATTAACTGTTTTTGTTTTCTCTTTCTATAAAATATCTATGTAGTAAAAACTAAAAGTACCGACAAATAAGTTAAAAATATCACTGAGAGGATCATGTCTCTGCCTAACATTGGTGATTTATTAAACAGTGTAGAAAAATGCAAGCATCTCTCCACTTGTAACCTTACAAACCAAGTATGCTGAATTTACAATACCCTGGTGTATTTTATTCATTTATTTTATACATTTTTTTATTGCGATAAGAAATGCAATGGTGACAGCCATGGAGAATAAAAACTTACCATTTATGATCATTTTCTTTTTTTTTTTCTATATGAAAGTACTTGTAAAATAAAAACAATGCCTTTTTATAGGGTTCAGGTTGATTACCATTATATATTTCTGTGTGTGTCTACTGAAGGACAAATGTTTTTCCACATTTCTGAGCTTTGATCGAGGAAATATTGAGATAATTATCAATTATAATTATGTAAAAGAATAATCTGCTCTTTTGTTTAGTGCATCCTTACTTATTATATACTGGTTTTAGTAGGCAAGCAGGACTTTTGTGTGTCAATCTACAGTATATTTTCAAATAATGCTACAATACAGTGCATATTAATACGTAATAAAAATTTAACCCTTTCGCTGCTGAGGCTTTTCCCGCCCCTATGCTGAGGTCATTTTTACCTGTTTTGCGCATCATGTTTAAACGTGTTTTGAAGGCTTATTTTAGTATATGACCCAGACATATTATATATCGTTCTTTCCATCAGACTCGGTAGATTCATAATATGTCATTATTATATGTATACGTTATGTCATGTCTGTATATTATAACAAAAAATGCAATAAAATATGTATTTTCAATAATTTACAATGTGTAAAGTGTTTTTTTCCACATTTTAACATGCGAGCAATTGCGGTTATATTTTGTATGGGGTGCGCTTGTTAAAAAAATTAGAGATGGGGTCTCGTTACATTTTTTTTTGGGGAAAATGACACTATTTTTAACAAACGCACCGCATACAAAAATCGTTAGTGCAGCATCATTGTTCACATTATAATTGAAATGGGAACAATATTGCTGCATTAACAAACCAAAAAAAAAAAAAGAGGGTTTAATTTTTTTTTTTAAATTTTTTTTTTTTATTTTTTTTTATTTTTATTTTTCATTTTTTTTTTACAAAATTTTTCACTGTAGTGTTTGGTATCGTTGGAACGGCCATGCTCTGGCCGATCCAACGATACCAACATTTAACCCCTAGCTGCCACGGATCGGGAGATAGGGAGTTCATTGGAACTCCCTATCTCCACAGTTGGTGGCAGTTAGGGGTTAACTCTAGGACTGGTGTCATCGTGCTACGCACGATGACGCCAGTCCTCTGGGGGAGTTCCCGGAGGCTTGGCCGACATCCAAGATGTCGGCCAGCTCCGGGAAAGGATCGCGAACCGGCGCTTTTCAGCGCCGATTCGCGATCCAGCTCCCCAGGGGTTAATGCCAGGCATCATTTGGAAGGGCAGGCTGTGCCCTTCCAAATGATGCCTGGGTTAACCCCCTGTGCGCCGCCGATCGGGAGGGAGAGAGGTCCGAAGGACCTCCCCCCCCTCCCTTTCAGGCGCCTCCTCCGCACATGCGGGGGGGGGCGCCTGAATTAGGTGTCATCGCGCCCCCGCGATGACACCTAATTCTGGCGGCTGCTGGTCCGGATGCCGGGCTGACATCCAGGATGTCAGCCCGCACCGGAGGGGCCAGCGATCGGCCGGAACCCGGCCGAACGCTGACCCCAATGTGAGGACGCGCTCAGCGCGTCCTCAGCACACCAGCGGGACTGCTGAGGACGCGCTCAGCGCGTCCTCAGCAGCGAAGTGGTTAATTATAAAAATTGAGAATTCAAATAAAATAGCTTTTTCTTCCAATTATTTCTACATAACCAGTACAACTAATGAAACATAGTTCACAATACATTGAATCATCCTGATTTACAAATACTCTCCATTTTTTCTTTATTTAAAGATTTAAAAAAGCTAAAAAGCAAAACAAAAAATTATATATTTGGAGAATGGTAATATAAAAATATATAAACATATACAGCGCAATCTTAGGATAATATTGGTCTTAAAAGCAAATTAGTGTGTAATGTCTAGGATTGGAAGAGAGACAAAAATAGAGTCTTATGGATATAAGAAAATGCAAGTTTAACTTTTTTAAGGCCAGGTGGGTTGTGTCCCTCCTCTGGCCCGCCTAGCAGCTGATGTGCGATGCTGCAGGGGGATGGTTTGATTTCAAGCCGTCCCATGGCAGCAAATGACCCGCCTCGTACGCCAGCTGGTGGGTGAGATGGTTGTGGGCCACTGACGTCAACGGGGCATACTAGTATGCCCTGCAGCTTCAAGACCCACCCACCGCAGGGATGGCATAATATGCCCTACGACGGGAAAGTGCTAAAATGAGGGTGAGAAGTAATATTCAGGAAAGAATCAAATAAGGAAGGTACATAAGGTATGGCTAATTGGAGGAGATATGAATTAGTAGAGCAATTGTGTCACAAGTGTTTGTCAATTTGAAATGGGAATCAAGTACTGTTGCTGTGAGCTTATTTAGCTCCTTGATCTCGCCTATTCTACATGTACTCCTATCATGGTGAGAACCTCAGAAGTGCCTAATTATTCTGCAAATATTTGTTTAGCCATATGAAACAGCTTGGTGTTGAGTAACATACTACAATTTGTTAATTGTTGGGGCAGGATAGCATAAGAATAGGCCAAGCATCCTTAGGATTCGGATCGATGAAGTACATGAAATATCTATACTATAAAAGAGTAAGCTAAAAACTGTCCGTCGCCAAAACCCTACTGCGCATGCGCGACGGACATTTGAAAGCGGCCGTTAAAACACACAGGTAGCTGCGCGTGCCGGCCGCGTGAAAAAAAAAAAAAAAAAACGGCACGAGCCGCGCGCAGCTACCCGTGTGTTTACACGGCCAGATGCCCCGATCCTCCAGCGGTGACCGTCCTCCGGCTGCCGGCGGGCCTCCAGGCTCAGGCGAGCCCCCGGCTCGGTTTGGGCCTACAGGCCCAGCCGAGCCGGGGACTCGCCTAAGCCTAGAGGCCCGCCGAGCAGGCCGCCGGCAGCCGGTCACCGCTGGAGGATCGGGGCCGAAGTTCCCAAAACATACATAACCCCATAAGTCGGCCCTGAGCTCCAGCGGAGACCTCCTCCGGCTGCCGCTGGCTGCTCGGCGGGCCTCTAGGCTCAGGCGAGCCCCCGGCTCGGTTTGGGCCTACAGGCCCAGCCGAGCCGGGGACTCGCCTAAGCCTAGAGGCCCGCCGAGCAGGCCGCCGGCAGCCGGTCACCGCTGGAGGATCGGGGCCGAAGTTCCCAAAACATACATAACCCCATAAGTCGGCCCTGAGCTCCAGCGGAGACCTCCTCCGGCTGCCGCTGGCTGCTCGGCGGGCCTCTAGGCTCAGGCGAGCCCCCGGCTCGGTTTGGGCCTACAGGCCCAGCCGAGCTGGGGACTCGCCTAAGCCTAGAGGCCCGCCGAGCACCCAGCGGCAGCCGGAGGAGGTCACCGCAGGAGGATCGGAGGCGAGGTTCCCAAAATCGGCCCTGAGCTCCAGCGGAGACCTCCTCCGGCTGCCGCTGGCTGCTCGGCGGGCCTCCAGGCTCAGGCGAGCCCCCGGCTCGGTTTGGGCCTACAGGCCCAGCCGAGCCGGGGACTCGCCTAAGCCTAGAGGCCCGCCGAGCAGCCAGCGGCAGCCGGAGGAGGTCACCGCAGGAGGATCGGAGGCGAGGTTCCCAAAACATACTCCCGTAAATCGGCCCTGAGCTCCAGCGGTGACCTCCTCCGGCTGCTCGGCGGGCCTGTAGGCCCAAACCGAGCCGGGGGCTCGCCTGAGCTTGGAGGCCCGCCTAGCAGCCTGCTCGGCCGGAGGAAGTCACCGCTGGAGCTCCGGGCCAATGTAAGAGGGTGTTGCCATACACATACTCACCGACATCGGCCCTTCTCCAGCGATGGCGGTCCCGCTTCCAGCGTCTTCTCTCTCCGTTGGTCGCCGGCATGACGTCACGAAAGCCTTTGACCCGGGTCAACATGCCAGGGTCAAAGGGTTTCGTGACATCATGCCGGCGACCGGCGGAGAAAGAGGACGCTGGAAGCGGGACCGCCATCGCTGGAGAAGGGCCGATGTCGGTGAGTATGTGTAACCTACATCCCCCTACATTGGCTCGGGGCTCCAGCAATGGCTGTCACAGGCTGCTCGGCCGGCCTCCTAGCTCAGGCGAGCCCCCGGCTCAGCTGGGCCTGTAGGCCAAAGGCAAGCCAGGGGGCTCGCCTGAGCTTGGAGGCCGCCCGAACAGCCTGTGACAGTCGGACGACAGTCACCGCTGGAGCTCTGGGTTAATGTAGGTGAGTATATGCTCTCAACACCCACCCTTTCTAGCTCGCCCAGGAATCCAAGCTTAAGGCAAGCCCCCGGCTTGGCGTGGGCCTAGATGTCCAGCCAAGCCGGGGACTCGACTGGGCCGGGGCTTGCCTTAATCTTGGATACCGGGCGAGCTAGAAAGGGTGGGTGTTGAGAGCATATACTCACCTACATCGGCTCTGAGTCCTGCGCCAGTTCACAACATACTCACCCACATCTGCCCTTAAATCCTCCAGCGATGGCGGTCTCAGCTCGCAGCGTCCACTCTCTCTCCGTTGCTCGCCGGCATGATGTCACGAAACCCTTTGACCCTGGCATGTTGACCCGGGGTCAAAGGCTTTCGTGACGTCATGCCGGCGACCAACGGAGAGAGAAGACGCTGGAAGCGGGACCGCCATCGCTGGAGAAGGGCCGATGTCGGTGAGTATGTGTATGGCAACACCCTCTTACATTGGCCCGGAGCTCCAGCGGTGACTTCCTCCGGCCGAGCAGGCTGCTAGGCGGGCCTCCAAGCTCAGGCGAGCCCCCGGCTCGGTTTGGGCCTACAGGCCCGCCGAGCAGCCGGAGGAGGTCACCGCTGGAGCTCAGGGCCGATTTACGGGAGTATGTTTTGGGAACCTCGCCTCCGATCCTCCAGCGGTGACCTCCTCCGGCTGCCGCTGGGTGCTCGGCGGGCTCTAGGCTTAGGCGAGTCCCCGGCTCGGCTGGGCCTGTAGGCCCAAACCGAGCCGGGGACTCGCCTAAGCCTAGAGGCCCGCCGAGCAGCCAGCGGCAGCCGGAGAAGGTCACCGCTGGAGGATCGGGGCCGAAGTTCCCAAAAAATACACCCCAAAATCGGCCCTGAGCTCCAGCGGAGACCTCCTCCGGCTGCCGCTGGCTGCTCGGCGGGCCTCTAGGCTTAGGCGAGCCCCCGGCTCGGTTTGGGCCTACAGGCCCAGCCGAGCCGGGGACTCGCCTAAGCCTAGAGGCTTGCCGAGCTGCCAGCGGCAGCCGGAGGAGGTCACCGCTGGGGATCAGGGCCGAGGTTCCCAAAACATACTCACCGACATCGGCCCTCCTGCGATGGCGGTCCCGCTTGCAGCATCCTCTCTCTCTCCGTTGTTCGCCGGAATGACGTCACGAAAGCCTTTGACCCCGGGGTCAAAGGCTTCCGTGACGTCATCCCGGCGACCAACGGAGAGAGAGAGAGGACGCTGGAAGCGGGACCGCCATCGCAGGAGGGCCGATGTAGGTGAGTATATCCACGAGCGGGGGGGCCATATCCACGAGCGGGGGGGCCATATCCACGAGCGGGGGGGCCATATCCACGAGCGGGGGGCCAATATCCACGAGCTGGGGGGCCGTATCCACGAGCTGGGGGGCCGTATCCACGAGTTGGGGCAGTATCCACGTGCTGGGGCAGTATCCACGAGCTGGGGCAGTATCCACGTGCTGGGGCAGTATCCACGTGCTGGGGCAGTATCCACGTGCTGGGGCGATATCCACGTGCTGGGGCAGTATCCACGAGCTGGGGCGATATCCACGTGCTGGGGCAGTATCCACGTGCTGGGGCGATATCCACGTGCTGGGGCGATATCCACGTGCTGGGGCAATATCCACGAGCTGGGGCAATATCCACGTGCTGGGGCAATATCCACGTGCTGGGGCAATATCCACGAGCTGGGGCAGTATCCACGAGCTGGGGCAGTATCCACGAGCTGGGGCGATATCCACGAGCTGGGGCGATATCCACGTGCTGGGGCGGTATCCACGAGCTGGGGCGGTATCCACGAGCTGGGGCAATATCCACGAGCTGGGGCAATATCCACGTGCTAGGGCAGTATCCACGAGCTGGGGCAGTATCCACGAGCTGGGGCAATATCCACGTGCTGGGGCAATATCCACGTGCTGGGGCAATATCCACGTGCTGGGGCAGTATCCACGAGCTGGGGCAGTATCCACGAGCTGGGGCAGTATCCACGTGCTTGGGCAGTATCCACGTGCTGGGGCAATATCCACGAGCTTGGGCAGTATCCACGAGCTGGGGCAGTATCCACGAGCTGGGGCAATATCCACGTGCTGGGGCAGTATCCACGTGCTGGGGCAGTATCCATCCACGTGCTGGGCAGTATCCATCCACGTGCTGGGGCAGTATCCACGTGCTGGGGCAATATCCACGACCTGGGGCAGTATCCACGAGCTGGGGCAGTATCCACGAGCTGGGGCAATATCCACGTGCTGGGGCAGTATCCACGTGCTGGGGCAATATCCACGTGCTGGGGCAATATCCACGTGCTGGGGCAATATCCACGTGCTGGGGCAATATCCACGTGCTGGTGCAATATCCACGTGCTGGGGCAATATCCACGTGCTGGGGCAATATCCAGGAGCTGGGGCAGTATCCACGATCTGGGGCAGTATCCACGAGCTGGGGCAATATCCACGTGCTGGGGCAGTATCCATCCACGTGCTGGGGCAATATCCACGTGCTAGGGCAGTATCCACGAGCTGGGGCAGTATCCACGAGCTGGGGCAATATCCACGTGCTGCGGCAATATCCACGTGCTGGGGCAATATCCACGTGCTGGGGCAATATCCACGTGCTGGGGCAGTATCCACGTTCTGGGGCAATATCCACGTGCTGGGGCAGTATCCACGAGCTGGGGCAATATCCACGTGCTGGGGCGGTATCCACGAGCTGGGGCGGTATCCACGAGCTGGGGCAATATCCACGTGCTGGGGCAATATCCACGTGCTGGGGCAGTATCCACGTGCTGGGGCAATATCCACGAGCTGGGGCAGTATCCACGAGCTGGGGCAGTATCCATGAGCAGGGGCAGTATATCCACAATAGACTGCCCTCTGGGCAGGCTTTACAACTAGTATATTATATTATGCTGTCCTAAAAAGGGTGTAACAGGGCCAAAGTCATCATCAGTGGAGGAAACTCCATCCTTAGTTTTCCCCAAATAATAGCTCAATTTATATCCACTAGCTAATTTTTTTGAAGAAATACAAATATATCGTCAAGTTTGGACCAATTATTTTTTTCAAAAATATCAGCTGATTCACTTGAACAGATTCAGTTACAGTTGACTTATAAAATATGTTTCCAATCAGGCCAAAAAAACAAACAAACAATTTTCTGTTCAAAACTGTCTCTAACGCCTGCTATTAACACCAACCCTAAAATTAACCCTAGTGACCAGGACTTTTAGGGTATCACATTACTTGCATCCTGGCGTTGAATTAATCGCCATTTAGTTTTGCTCTGTCGCAAGAACCTCTCTGATCATTAGTGACACCGCCAGGAATTTTGACGTTGACCGAAAGTCTGCATCGTTTATTTATTCTCCTGAAGCCACATGTCATTGCTGATCAAAGCCATACATGGTGTCACTTCATCCACGTCAATTTCGGACAGTTAAACGTTCTGATCTGACACCAACCGATAAGGGAATGTGTAAAGCAATTTAAGACCAGTCTACCTTCCGAACTGTGCCCTATTGGTTCTAGTCACAAGTGAGCGCATTATGTTTCTGCATTGTTATTCTGTATGCCGAATTTGTATTTCCTACTAACTACTCTGATTCTGTTATCTGACTCCTGTATTGTATGACTACTGCTGTCCTTTGCCTGTAAGACTACCCCTTCTGGTATCTGACCTTGGTTAATTCTCTGTTATATTTTGAGTTTTTTTGGCTTGGCAGACTAGCAGGTCTATTCAATAAAAGGTGAAACTCAGGAGGATTAACTAGAGAAGTGAAATATTCTTCCATTTATCTTTTTTTCCAAAATCTGCTACTTGTTCTAGATCAGTGTTTCCCAAACCTGTCCTCAGGAACCTTTGCCTGGCCAGGTTTTCCGGATAACTGAAGCACAGCACAGGTGATATGATTTGCTGCTCAGTGATTGCAGGATTCAGTCTGCATTTCCCCAAGGAGATCTGCAAAATCTGGCCTGGTTGAGGGTCCGAAGGACAGGTTTGGGAAACACTGGTCTAGATTGTCCTCTTCTTCTGCCAATTCTCCTGAGTTTCACCTTTTAATAAATAGACCTTTAAGTTGTGACTTAAGAAATATTAGGATTTCCTTTATGACTATTTTAAGTTAGGGTTATTCATAGGCGACTCTACAGGGGGGCAAGGGGGGCAATTGCCCCCCCTAGGTTATTCCTTGTCCCCCTATGTGCCCTCCCACCAAAAATCAGCATCCAGCTTCCTCCACTTATTCGGACTGCTGTATCTCCGTCCCTGGATCGTATCTGGACGATCTAGGTGTCGTTGGTTAGGGCAGATTCTGGCCTTTCCAATGATACCCAACATGACCATATTCAGTTTGAAGTAAAAGTCATAAAACATTAACTAATAACAGGCACTTAAACTTAAACATTTTCACAGGGTTGAAATGGCTCAGCAGTGATGCGGTTAATGTTCAGACTATAAATTACATTGTGTATTACGTTAGTTTTTGCCTTGGTTTAGTTGTATATTAAAGGGTTAATGGGTAGGCTTCATCCCTAACAGTATACATTTTATTTTTTCCTTGATTAATGGCATTGTAGGGGTTAATGGGTAGGCTACATGCCTCACAGTGTATTCATTTCATGTTTTACCTTGATTAATGGCATTTTAGGGGTTAATGGGTAGGCTAAGTGCCACATTGTTTATTATTTTTATTGTATTTCCCTGGGTTTATGGCATTTTAGGGGTTACTATGGAAGTTAGAATCTAAAGGGTATAGTCATTTTTAGATCCTCTGCTTTCGTCACATTTCGGGAATTAATTTCGCCAAAAATATAGTGAATTTCCTATTTAGCGAATGGTCACCGTAATTTGCTAAACATGGAGTCGCTGAAGCAGCAATCAGACATTCAGCGAAAACTGCCGAATTGCGGCAAATAAAATATTGAATTTAAGTATCAGGTACAACAAAAAGATATCATTGCATCACATTACTCATTGCATCACGTTACTCTGGGGTTTTGGAATCTTATTTATATATATACTTATTTAGGGCACTATTACCTGGTCTGGGTTAACCCTTGCGTCAGCATGGTTTTGCGTTAGCGCCAGGTTAATTGAGTCTAGCGCCGGACCAACAGTTTATTTGCCTTTCGCTACAAATGGGAAAAATCACTTAGCGCGTTGCTATTAGTGATTTGTACCGCAATCTTTCTGCGTCCTTTACTTAACATGACTAGTGCAAGAGATCTCTAGCGCTTTTGCAGCTAACAGATCACTTGGTGCCAACGCTAATTTTTTGAGGGGCGCTAATTGCAATATTTTACCTACTGCTCAACCCTGGTGCTAGCTCCAAAAAAAACAGAAAAAACAGATCCTTGCCCAAAATTAACAGGCAATTGAAAGGAATGCAGCACAGTTGTTCTCTTGGCCCCATACACCATAGCAATGGATCTGGTCTGCATTGTCGTTGCTGTTGCAGTCGGCTCCATTATAAATGTATCCTTTATCCACATCTATCCTAATTCTAATATATTGCCTAATTTTAAACATTTTATGCTGGGGGATATTCATAGTATGTTAGCGGGTGATTATTAGGGTGACCGTGTGGACCAAGTTTAAAGGGACACATAAGTCTTGCCCTAAAACATGTGTTATTTATATGCTGCAGCAGGGAAGTTAATGTCGCTCACCTGGCCTTCCTTTTGGATCTATTAAGTGCAGTGTAATGATTCTACATGTGTTGGGTGGCATTTATCATGCAATGCCCATCAGCCTTAATATATGTGTGAATCAAAACATGGATGATACGGCCACCTTGGAGGATTTTAATAATGCAGGGGTGAGAGGTTATTCACTGTATGTGTTCATATTCAAGCTTGGGAGGGCAGGGGTAGGTATGGCCCAGCACTCTGCACCGGGAAAAAAAAAACAGTTCTATCCTGTACACAACTGCATTAGCGCTGGGTCTCAGAGTTTTCCTAGCATGCGCCAAACGACCTTGTTCATGGACTACCGTGGAAAGGTGATCTGTTAGTAGGTCGTCAGGCACAAACAGGGTTATTCAGAGAGCGTGAAAATCAGGAGAATGACTGGAGAATGAAAAATTCCAAGTCAAAATAGCCGATTTGGAAAGTGAGATGAAAGGGAGAATTTTTCTGGTTTGGCTATTTTGACCTAGAATTTTTCATTCTCCAGTCATTCTCCTGCTTTTCACGCTCTCTGAATAACCCTGTAAGTTTTAGCGACTAGTGCTAAACTTTTCCTTTAGTGATGGTATTTTAGCTCACACCAGGTGATAGGGCCCTTAGTTTTATTCGGTGATATGATTTAGTGGTGAAAATTATTAGTGCCCCCCCAGTTTTGAATGCGGTATCTTCTTTGCCCTCCCTAAATATTGTTCCTAGAGTCGCCACTGGGGTTATTTTAAGGGTTAGGTTTAAAAAAAAAAACAACAACAAAAAAATATTCTGTTTAAGTATTTTTCGGTAAATAGTACATACAGAGTTAAGGAACCATGTGATGTAGAAAGAGCAGAAACAAGTACATATAATTTTCAGACATAGATCCACAGTGAAATGGGTAAGGATTCAGCACAACAGACCAGTAACAATGGTGGATCATTACAAAGTATAAAGTAACCGATTTTGTCAAAGAAATTGAGAGATTTTGTTAAGAAGAAATAGTACAATACACTAGTAGAAAAAAAACAACATATAATATTGGTCTCTACATGGGTAACCTATTGGAACAAAGGGGCATGAGTGAAGGCAATGAGGCACGAAAGGGGAGAGCCCTTCGAGGGATGTGAAAAGTTGTGTGCCGTGGGATAGTCTGGGAGGACAACCATAGGTTCCAGATTTTGTGGCACAGGACCACGGTATCATGAAGTTTGGCTGTCAAATATTCCATCTTATACAGATACCAAATTTTTGCTTTGATTCGTGGGAAGGACAGAGAGGTTTTTCAGCAACATGTGATACAAAAGCGCGTGGCCTTACACACCCGGTGTGCCAATTTCAGAGCAGGTCGGGCAATGCCATATAGTCTAGATGGACTGTTCAGGAAAGCAAGTAGCATCTCAGGGGTCATGGGTATTCCCAGAACCAAATGTTAACCCCTTCACTGCTGAGCCATTTCACCTCTGTGTGCTGAGCTCATTTTTACTGCTTTTGCTCATCATGTTTAAACGCGATTTGAAGTCACATTTTATTATACAGCCCATACATAGGTGATATGATTTGCTGCTCAGTGATTGCAGGATTCAGTCTGTATTTCCTCAAGGTAATCTGCAAAATCTGGCCTGGTTGAGGGTCCCGAGGAGAGGTTTGGGAAACACTGCTGTATACTATAACAAAAAAATGCAATAAAATTAGAATTTTCAATCACCTACAGCGTGTAAAGTGTTTTTTTTCCACATTTTATCATCCGAGCCTTTGCAGTTATATTTTCTATGTGGTGTGCTTGTTAAAAAAAAATAGAAATGGGGACTCGTTACATTTTTTTGGGGGGAAATTACATAGTTTTTAGCAAACACCCCCATAGAAACAAAATGTTAGTGCAGCATCATTGTTCACATTATAGTTGAAATGGGAACAATATTGCTGCATTAATAAAAATAACACACAAAAAAACACTTCTTTAAAAAAAAAAATTGTTTTTCTTTTTTTCTTTTTATTTTGAACATAGTCATATTTAGTATCATTGGAAAGGCCATGCTCTGCCCTTTCTAGGAAATCCCCAGGCAGCTAGGGGTTCCCCGGCAAACTGACATCATTCCCGCCATGCACGATGATGTCAGGTGACGAGGGGGACCTGGAGGTGGATCTGCCATCCAAGGTGGCAGCCCCCATCAGAGCTAGCCCGCGATCCGGCCGGTGCCTTAGGGGTTAAAGTCAGACACCGCTTAAAAGGGGAGACTCAAGCGGCTGCCTTCTTTTAGATCAACAGCAGTAGGTGATGTGTGAGAGGCTGAACCCGATGGATGCATGTCTTTTTTCAGCCTATGTAACTATGTAACAACCGCCGCTAAATTGGGAGAGGAGCGGCCTGATTCAGAGGCTGGGTCAGTGAAAAAGGCTCTTAACTTTGTGCGTCATCCTCTGATGTAGGAAACAGAGGAAGATACCTGAGTCTCTCAACGATCAGGGTGAGTGCTGATGGCAGGGAATGTTGCTGTGGGCCTGTGGAAAGCTCACCACTTAATCGTCCATCTTGGATGGCTGTTTTTAGTGCTAAACCTACAATAACATTAACATTGAGGGTTTCGCTGCGAGTTCAGTGTAACTTTCACAGGTAAAACAACACAAACAAAAGTGCTCTGAGATAAGACCACTTGATGGTGCTAAAACCACACAATCCTCAGGGCCTAACCCTAATACCTCAGAACAGAACACGAATAACAATCTGACACGACAGTTTATGGATTTCTACAAAAAGGGATGTGGGTCCCCACCACGAACACAATTAGTTGCCAAAATGGATGCAAACTTTATTGTAATGACATATACACACACACACACACACACACATTATAAAGACATAACACAGCAATTAAAAACAGAAACAGATGAAAAATAAAGCACGGAGTCTATATACATATCGAATCATAAATTGCTACAATGTAAAGATCAGAGCAACAGTAGCAATAAAGGGGCAGCAAAAGTTGCAGTGTTTACATGGGCTGTTTTTTATAAAGCCTCAAGATACCGGTATCAAAAGAAATAAAAATTCACCTCACTCGGAATAGCCATAAAACTCACTGTAATGGACACATACATATTCATGTATAGGTAACATTAATTGCAATAAATTCATGCATTGGCTGCAAAAGTTACCCTTAGTTCATTGGGTCCACAACAAAGCATTATAAAACAGAGGCCAGCTCCCCTTGCAATGTCCCAGCAACTGAGAAAAATGCTTTCAAGCATATATACAGACTACCAAAAATATCCAAAAAAACAATGGGGATTTAAAGGGCACCCCAAACAGTTAAAAACATGACCACATGGAAAGACCACTCTAAGCGTTTCGTCCAATACCGGGCTTTTACGGGCTCTGGCTGAAATGCACTGGGCTGGGGGGAGAAATTAACTGGGGGGCTGAAATGGGCTGGGGAGAAATGGAATGAACGGGGAGAGCAATTTACTGGTGGGCTGAAATGAACTGGACGGGGGATAATAGTAACTGATGGATGCAGAGGGTGGCATTATCCTCTGCCTTCTTTGGCTGTTTGCACGGCTCGAGATAATAAAGCTGGTAAGAGCCGCTAAGTGTTAACTACTCCCTTTTACCACCTCCGTTGGAATACGGCCCGTATGGTAAACTTGCGAGTTCCTGTACTTTTTTTAATACTTGACCCCTGCATTTATCCACATTTTCAACACTTGATTTTTCTTTTTTAATCAAGCTTACTGATAAATTCAAATTAAATCACTATAGCTGGAATTCCCATTAAAGAATATATATAAGTGTGATGATAATTGAATAATTTATTTTAACGGAAATTGAATTTCCGGTATGCACTCAATTAAATCTGCTGAACCAAAAAAATGCCCGGATTCTGACCGAAAATAATCTAAATCTCCTCGACTGACCCAAATTAAACAGAGTCCTTTATTAGGATAAATAAGTGCGGATAAGATAATAAAGTGCTTTAGTGTGTAACTTGTTTTCAAACTTTAAAGGAAAGAGGGATTTGTTTTAAACGCAAACCAAATAAACCAGACACTACACTTGACCATAGTATTTGCAAAGGTAACCTAACCCATACATTTTTAACCAATAACTCATTCATGACCTAGTAGATTCTGTTAAATAATTAGCATAATATTTATTTGTGGATAATATCCTATCCAGTTCATCCTCAACTATTGTGTACTCACACCAATTATCTGAGAGTATATGCACATTTGTGCAGGATTCACCCTGAATTTTGTTTCTGTGTGTCAAACTTGTTCTGTAAATTCATATTTGTTATATCTTGCCAGTTTTACTGCAATTATAGAATATGTTGGCACAACATAAATAATTGTAACTCATAAAAGGACTCATCTCAATTAATTGCTAAAAGCAATAAAACTAGCGAAGCAAAATACTTTACTCTTCTAGTAACCACGAGAAACCGAATGATCAGAGTGCAGAAAAATTAAGCCAAATTTATTTATTTATTTAGCAGGTTGAATTTTGCACATGATGCAACAGACATTTTGAAAATAAATTGTCCTACTGATAAATATAAATATATTTTGCATTTACTACTGAAGGGTTTATTTACAAAGCTTTTGTGTTTGCCAGTATTTTCAAGACCGGCAAACACCAGGTTGATGTGTTAAAAATCCCTGTATTATTAAAAAATACCCCCTTAACACTTTTAAATAAATCCCTAACCCCACTGCCTAAATCTAAATGTAATAGAACCCCATAATAAACAAATCCTCCCCTTAACGTGTAACTGTATGTACATATCTGACACACAAGCATTTTTTTTGCCCTCAAATAATTGGCTGGGAGAGATTTCTGGGGCTCTGGAGACAATCTTGCAATGGTCTGACTTCCTGGAAGTCAGACCACACCTTGGGACCTCCCCCCGACCACTGAAGTTACCGGGGTAAATGCAAAATATACTTTTATCCTCACGCATTTCTAAGTATTATGTGCTTTTACCTATAAAGCAAACAAGGTCATTGTACTAATTCACCTTCATTTCCCACCCCTGGTCCAAATGTGGAGGTGATGGAACAAATCGTTATTACACAATGGTTCATCTAATACACAAGACGAAGAGAGCGGGGTCCTTTGGAGCCCTGTATTTCCAGTCTCTGCACCCCACAAAGTCATCTTAGGGGTCATTGGACTGGTCAGAATATGGCCTTTCTGAAGATAACAAACAAGACTGTGACGTGCGTCACTTTGGACTTGAGGTACATGGGCTCAGAAATGTATTTGGGAGGTACAGGCCTCATGTTCTATATTATTTCCCTGCCATCTCTTATGTTGATGTCACCCTGTGCCTCTATGGTGCAGATTGTTTAATCTGTACTGTTCTTATGGTTTATATAATTGCTATGTGGTCACTGTAGCCAAACTCAACTCCCCTATGTAAAATTTTTTTAGTCTGAAAGATTTTGGTATCAGGCTGTGATTACATGACACATTGTTTCATGTCTGGACATGTCTGGTTCACTTGAGGCTGTGGGGGGAGGGTGCAAGGGTGTAATTTTCCATTGGTCTCTAAGTCCAGCTGGATGTTTATATATTTAACCCAATACAGACGTTTAGGTGTAGCTGTTCAAATCTCCCAAATCTGTGCGTATGTTATTTCTAGGGGATGCTAGCAAGGCTGTTTATGTGTCCTTAAGCGTCATCTAATAACTGGAGAAAGACACAAAAGCCTGCTTGGGAGAGCACAGGAGTCTGGCAAGGAAGCGGTATTAACAGATGTGACCCAGTTGGGGTACGGAGATCTGTTACATCGAGCATGTAATATGTAAAACAAAACAAAACAAATCACACAAAAAAGAGTCTAATTTTTCTTTCTTTTTTATAGGTTCCAAAGCAATGGTATTGTCCATTTGTCACATATAACATTTGAAATTTTTCTAGATACAAAATATATACACATCATAACGCAATACAGCATAGATATTGACACCAAAACCTGGCCCCCTCTCTGTACCAAACTCACGAGAAGTATGCAATTATAATATTTATAATATTTTGGCTGTTTGTTTTTTCTTGATAAATGTATGCTCTGCTTTGTTAAACCCATGCTCTCACATGGCCGCCCTTCCCCCTCACCAGGTCGTAAACAAATTTACCCTATTCAGCCCACACGATCTGATGCAAACTCTTTCTTCAACAGCCCAGCCACCAGCTCACATCTCCCTCAGCCACAGAGCCTGCTTCTGGACTCTGCTGTCCCACCCAGTGCTGGTCTGAAATTTGTAGCTTACTTTCCAGCTGCTTCCACTTTGCAAATCACCCTAATTAACCCAAGGTTCTAGCCCTTCCCATGATATGTTAATCTATATATTTGTGTTTTGTTTTTAATAGTTTGCATTTTATTACTTTGTAATTCTGTAACAACTGTAACCACTCAATGTTCTTGAAGCCAGGACATACTTGAAAACGAGAGAAATCTCAATTTATCCTTCCTGCTAAAATCCTTTGCAAATAAATAAAATAAGCGTATATAGAATATCACGGTGGTTATTAACACTCCTGTAGTAATCAGTATTCTCCCTGGTGCCGAGCCCTCTGTGCTGGCGCAGTCTAGAACAGGACTGCTGAAGGCTCTTTTTGCATCCATGACTGCCTGAAGGCTCCAATCGGTAATCTCTGCTATAGAAACACTGCACTCTTCCCATATAAACCAAGGTTTTTTTAGATTCAAAAGAAAATATATAAAAATGCAGACACATCTGACACGTTTTGATGTAAAGTACAAACTTTTTCAAGGATGAAGAGTGTCTACAAGCGAGCGACTTTAAATAGGCCGCTCTAGCGACTTTTTTTCCTCCTTCTGCCTGATACTTCTGGGTACTCTCCACGTGGCGAGCACTGGTCGTCTGTTGCTGCTGATGACATACTTCCGGTCGACATATAGTCTAGTTTATATATATGTTGTATCTAGACAAACTCCATACACTTTTCATTGTATCCTGTTTATTTTCAAGTGGAGAAGACATTTTGTTTGGAGTGATTTAGATAACGTATACATCTTTATTGTACCTGAGCGTTTTCACAATATTTTGTTTTAGATTACAATACAGGCACAGTGTGATTTCAATATAAGGACATACTTGAAAATGAGAAATCTCAATGTATCCTTCCTGATAAAATAATTTATAAATAAATAAGAGATGGCAGGGAAATATAGAACAAATCAAAAAGAGAGAACAACAAACATCATATGAAAATTCCAAAGGAACAGCAACAGCAGCTTAATGCATCTAAGCAGAGATTTTACCATATTTAACACTATAAAAGCTTGCAACCATTCTTACCCATTCCAGGAACACAGCAGTATTTAACTCATTCTAGACTTTTCACAAGGTTTTAAGCTCTGTTTAAAAATGGTGGAAATTTTGTTCACAATTAATGGCCATAAATTGCTTAAACCTGCCAACAGTGTCAATGTATTCCACCATTGGCAGGTCTTAATTTGCTCCTATCTTGCAAACCTAATGACTGCTCTCATGGGATTAACTCATTTACTGAGGACCAAGTCCTTACTGGAGCTTCCTGCAGTTCAAGGTTAAATAGAACCTGTGGGAAATAATATAGAACATGAAGTCGGCACCTCCCACATACATTTCTGAGCCCACGTACCTCAAGTTTAGAGTGACGTACGTCACACCCATGGACCAAGTAAATACATACACTGAATAAGTTATAAATAGGAGAAGGGGTCTGACCTCTTGCCAGTAATTAGTAGTGCTAAAGGTAACAAAGTTTGCCCAAACAACAGCTGACAAATCTCATGTGTTATTTGAACTAATAACTGTGACATTATGCAATAAAGACACACTTTTTTTCACTGTTCAGTACCAAGAGATAGTACTTCAAAAGTTTTGATTTTGTTTTGCTTTTCCTTATATTCTTTTGTATCAAAGATAGGAGTGGATGTATGGAATTTTGAACTTGATGGACATTGATCTTTTACATATTATCTACATATTATTTAGATATTAATTGAAAACAGTACGTCAGTTACATTGTGAAATCACATCTGGCCTACAGAAACATTTCTAGATCTATAAAAGCATTTTACCTGTGTACATTGCTGAAATAATTCTGAGAGATTGTAGTTACATAAACCTAAAACCTGTTACATTGTTAAAATTGTAAACCACTAGTATTATAAATCTTTAAATAGGTAAATTGATTTTCTTTTTTCTGTACCATTTTGTGGAATAATAAGGATGGTCAGACTGAATGCTCATCTTATGCAAAATGAATGGAATCAAACTGTTCATCAACGTCATAGCTTCAAGGAATTCACTGCATTATTAGTTTTGATTCCCATGCAATGGGTTTACTCTGTTATGTACTGATTTTAAATTATTGTGAACTTCTATCCAGTTAAAAGATAATACAACTTTTGAGGACTGTACCAAGCAGTGCATAACTACTGTAGATACTCGAATATAACGCTAGATTTTGGTGACAAAATTTTACCTTAAAATTAGAGGGGTCATGTTATATTCGAGACATCTGCATTGCGTGTAAAAAAAAAATAAAAGCCCAAAAAACGTGCCTTGCTCTGGATTCCAAGTGTCCCGTAAGTTCCGGTAGTCTTACTGAAGTGAATGCAGGCTCCCTGATGCTTGCAAACACTTCAGGAACTCCTGGATTTGGGAGAGGTGGGATCCATCACGGCCAGAGGGCACGCTCGGTTTAAGCCAATCTTTCGCCTCCGCCGGCCATCTAATCACTAGTAAAGAAGACAGGTGGCCGGTGGCTTCATACTTAGTAACAGCTGCAATCATTCTAGAGCAGAGCACCCTGGCCTGAGGGGTAGCCTGACTGTGTTAAGAGAACCTGGAAGGATTTTAATTGTTTACCGGTTCAGTAAAATGTTGTTCCTCGCATTATATTCGAGTCTTGAGTATTCTCTCATTTCCATAATAAATCTCTATCCATCGCGTTATATTCGGGTCGCGCTATACTCGAGTATCTATGGTATATAGTGAGGTATTTTACATTAGTTTTCATAAAAGCTACATTCAACACCAAATTATTTTACATAAAACCATTTATGACCCAATGGTTTTATGGAAAAATCACTTTCCATTGCCCATTCAGTAAATATTTACAGAGGTGTCCCACAGTATATGTTAACTGCAGGTAAGCTCTTTTTGACAGACAGGGGGCTTCCTCTGCTGACCAAAATGCACCACTATATTGACATTTTAGCTTAAGCTTCGTGTTTCTACGAAGGAAATATGGATCTCAAAGCTTTGCAAAAAATTTATGTTCGATGTGTAGACATTTCTGGGGCATGTCCTGGAACCTGTTGCAAATGAATCTTGTTTACAATAGACTAAAATCCTTTGCTTTGCTCCAGAATTAGACAATATTGAGTACACACAATCCTGGTACTGTGGCAGGTGCTTTTAAAGAGCGCATATATTGGATCTTGGTAGAAGGGGCTAATACAAAGGATTAATATTAATCAGTGTAAGCTTGTACTAAGAGATTTACCTAACATGTTTATGCAGCAATAAAAGAAGGGGCCTTTAAGTGCTAAACATTGTTCTACATGATGTAAATCAGTTTTGGAATATGATATTAAGTGCAATTCTAAACCTATTGATTAGCAATATTTTTAGTACAGCGTATACAAAGTCGGCCTAATGCATATTGATTCAAAGATAGTGCAGTAGATTGCACTGTAGTAATTCACGTACATGCAAAATGATACTTATCAAATGTATTGAATCAATTATGTATACCTATGATAAATGTTACCAGCTGGGTGGAGTAGAGGTAACATCACTGCTCTGCGTGGAGAGAGCCTGTGGAGACATGTGTTTGATCCTGGCAAGAGCACCTCTAAGTAGGTGTCCTTGGGCACACCGAACGGTACATACTCGCCACCCAGGACATACTTAAAAATGAGAGAAATCTCAATGTATCTTTCTTGGTAAAATACTTTCTCAAAAAAAATACATCATTTTTTTATCAAGTATGTAATAAGCAAACACATGATGTGTATTTTAATGGGAATACAGATGAACTGTGAATAGTACATTATACATTTTTAGGTAACAGGGTTATTCAGAGAAAGGTGAAAACCAGGAGAATAGAACAATCTAGACCAAAAAGCTGATTTGGAAAGTGAGATAAATGGGCAAATTTTTCTGGTTTGGCTATTTTGACCTAGAATTTCACTTCTCCAGTCATTCTCCTGAGGTTCACCTTTCTTTGAATAGACCTGTTCGTTTCATTAATATCTGTTAACATTTTACTTTTTTAATTACTCATGAAACACAGTTTTTTAAATTCAAATAATAGGTTTGATCAGTGTTACACAATAGTATTTTACATAAAACCAAAAGACTTCAAAATTTTTATATAATTTGAATGAGAATTTATTAAAATTCTGAAACAAAACATTTCTTAACTCCAACACATATAATTAATCTTAATAGTTAAGAATACTAATACTGTAATGGGCTTATTAATCAATTTATATTAATGATGTTTTTTAAATTTTTGTTTTTTTACTTTGTCAGTTATACTAATTTCTACATCGAGCAGCAAATTCCTGAAAACTGTCTGTTCTTTCAATTCAAACCGCATTAATGTTAAAAGATCTAATATAATGAGAATCAACTAAAATGAAAAAAATGAAATATTATTGCTTGGTGATGCCAGCTCATGCAATTATAATCTATCTTAATGGTTAAGAATATTTGTAGTACTAGGTTTATTAACTGTGACAAGTTTAATTTTAGCTATAAATCCACGACCTCTATATTCAATGGTCTGGTGAGTCAAGACCACAAGAGCTATATTTCAAGAAAAAACTAGAACATTTCACAAGTAGCTTTCAACATGACACATATCAGTGATACCTTGCGTGCAAGTATTGTAGGTTAAAAAATGTAACTATGTATTAAGATTATGGATTTCTGCCTGTTTGTCTGGAGCCCCATTAGATGAAAAAGCATAAGCAATAAATAGTAGCAATTATTGATAGACCTTGTGCTACTGTTGCCATTTTACATTCTTTGGCAATTCAATTCAATAGGCTTACCGTTCTTTTGTCTGTCCTATATTTTGCATGGGACATGCAAAATACTTTGTTTAAAAAAAATAACCAACAATAATAATGCAAGTAGGAACAATGATATGCAAATGGCTCTCCATAGCCCATGTGAGGTAGCAAAAAGTGACACTATCTAAATCCGGACATTAACTACTTGTAGTTGGTGAAAGCTACTTATTTGCCACTCATCTCATAATAGGGCCCATGAGTCAAGCATGAGTTGCTAGACATACCTCACCAACATTATATTCATGATCTTTATCTTGCTCCAGTGTAACGGGCGCAGTGGCGCTCACACAAGAGTAGCGAGGTTGATATCCTTTTGGACGGATTTATCGGTTTGATGTTAGCAAAATAAACAGTACTTTCAAACTTATACTCCAAAGCCAAGGAGTATGGCAAGACAAGAGAACTGCTACTAAGCTCCAAAGGTTGAGACCAACGGACAACTTAGAGCACACAACAAGACATCAGATCGCAAGACAGAAACGGTAGTACTGAGACATTCAGCAGGACAGGCAATGAATTGATCAGACTGAAGGGCAGTCAACACAGACAGATTTCACGTTTTCAGACCACCTTGATCGTGTACTTTGTAACTTGTGATTACCAGGGTCCGTAGATACACATACAGGTTTAGAGATGGTACTAGCCTGGGTACTATTGCAAAACGAGCAAGCTGAACGCAAGCTGATAACCAATAGTCTTTCGTATTCGCAGATGGTACAAGCGAATCAGATCATAACTCAGACCCCTAAGACCTGGAGCAAACTCCCGATAAGGCTGCAGTATGAAAAACCAGGGCGAGAGGGGAATCTCCCCACGAAATGTGTAAATCCCCAAACAGCGTGCATGGGGTTAAACCTACAGCGCACAACACTAATCACCGCTATAGCATAGAACATAGATTGGTCAGAGACAAGCTGGGCTCAAAATCAGGAGCAGGAATCGTAGACAAGCTGGGTCGGCAACAGATTAGGCAACAATGAATGATAGGAAGCGATGCGGGAACAGAATTCTACGTCATGGCAACGAGGCAACTCCTCGCGCCCTGCTTTAAACCTGGCGGCTCCTCGTGACCATGCCAGGCCCAGCCCCCTCAGACGCCGCTCGGCCATTACATGGTGCTGGCATTCGACCAGCTCTTGGCACTGAACCTTGCCCAGACCCCCCAGGAAGCATAGCAGGGGCTGAGGATGTAACATCCAGCTATAGATAATTTAGAAAGTGTAGGCAGAGTCCTAAATAGGTGGCATGTAGAATTCCTACACTCAGCATCAGGGTTTGTCTGGGCACACTGGCTACATCCCCTGTGCATGCCTATGGTTTTGCCTTAAACCTTGCATAAAACTCTTTAAAATGAGAAACAAAAATAACAAATATACACTTGCTACATCAGACATATTTTTAACATTTCACAATAAATATCCCAAAAGTCTCATTAAATACAGTATGTACTTAATAACTACTACTATTACGTCTACTACTGATATAATACTTATAATAATAGCCTACCACACTTAACAGGTTTGGGAAAAAGTTACATTCAATCTGGGGAAACATAACTTTGCAGGTTGTGTTTTTCCCTTTAGGCTATAAAACAAGGCATTCAGTTTTGATATACTGTAACCTCTACAATAAATTCAGTAAAGTATATTATAGTATACATTGGTTTCCACAGTTCCATGAAAGACGTTCTGTTTTACAAAACATAACTTTATTAACTATATTTAACCACTTCGCTGCTATGGACGTGCTGAGCACGTCCAGGAAGTTCCCGCTGCTGTGCGGAGGACGAGCTCAGCGCGTCCTGTCTTCCCGGCAGCGAAGCGGCGGTGTGGCGGAGATCCCCGGCGGCAAACAGTGTGGGACCGACATCCGACACATATGTACGCACACACATATATATACATATATACGCACGTACGCAAGCACACACGCACACTTATATATATACAAGTGCATATATACAGTGGCAAGAAAAAGTATGTGAACCCTTTGAGATTCCGTGGAGTTTTGCATGAATTGGTCATAAAATGTCCTCTGATCTTCATCTAAGTCACAACAATTTGAAAAACACAGTCTGCTTAAAATAATACAACACAAACATTATATGTTTTCATGTTTTTATTGAACAGAACATGTAAACATTCACATGTTTTTCAAATTGTTGTGACTTAGATGAACATCAGAGCACATTTTATGACCAATTCATGCAAAACTCCACATAATCCCAAAGGGTTCACATACTTTTTCTTGCCACTGTATACGCACATATATAGAATATAGATACTATCAAACGGCGTAATTTTCTTTTGAAAATACATTTTCAGAAAGCAAATTATGGCTAAAAGGTCTCTAAGCGCTGAGGAAGCAGCTGACGTCGTTATGATGTCAGACTCTGATCCCAGCGCTGATGAATCTATTGAAGATTGAGACAGCGACTTTGTCCCTGGAGCATCGTCAGATAGTAACGGTTCCAGCGACAAAGAACTACGTGATGAGCCACGGCGTGGCCGCACAGAGTTACCAGGGTGCTCCCGTGGTAGTGCAGGGACCGCACGGTCTGTAGTTGCACTACCTGATCCTGCACCGGCCCAACGGCCTATTGCAGGGGTATCTGCAACACAGGCTGTGGCAATGCCACAAATTTCTGGCAATCCTTGTATCCTAGTGGACACCACTAACTTTGAACCCATCAACTTTTTTCAACTATATATAGATGATGGGTTCTTGGAATTTATTGTTCAGCAGAGCAATCTGTATGCTGAACAATATTTTCAAGGTCTAGGGGCAGAATTGTTGCCAAGTGCGAGTGCGCATTAATGGACCCCGACCAGTTTGCCAGAGATGAGGAAGTTCTGGGCCTCACTCTGCAGATGGGGATTGTGCAAAAACCAAGCATATCCTCATACTGGTAAAAAAAGAGTACCCAAACCACCCTATCGTCCCTGCTACTATGAGCAGGGACAGATATTTATTGCTCCTGTGGTATTTGCATTATAATGATAATGCAAATGCTTTGCCCCGTGACCGCCAAGATCACGACCGACTGTACAAGTTGCGGCCACTTCTTGACCATCTAATGGCAAGATTTGAAGAGTTATACACTCCAGGCCAAAACTTGTCAGTCAACGAGTCCTTGCTGCTTTACAAGGGACGTCTTGTTTTCAAGCAGTATATCCCTTCGAAGCGAGCTCGCTATGGGATAAAACTTTATAAGCTGTGCGAAAGCTCCAGTTGACACATGTATCGCTTTCGTGTATACACTGGCAAGGACTCGCAGCTGGCCCCTCCTGACTGCCCCATCTCTCTCTCCACCAATGAAAAAAATAGTGTGGGACCTCTCTTATCCACTATTCGGTAAAGGTTACTGTATTTAGACAGATAACTTTTACACGGGTGTGCCGCTGTACACATTTTTGTACAGCAATGGTACTGGAGCCTGTGTCACGATCCGTTCGAATAGGAAAGGCTTTCCAACAAAACAGTTTGGGAAGCAAAAGAGAGGAGAAACATCTGCCTTGCTCTGCGGTGAACTGCTGGCTGTGAAATACACAGACAAAAAGGATGTGCATCTGCTTACAACAATACATAATGAATGCACATCTGCAGTTCATGTCAGATGGAGAGATTCCCCTGTCATGAAACCACTATGTGTTCAAGATTATAATCGATACATGGGGGGAGTGGACAAGTCTGACCAGATGCTTGTACCATATCTCGCTTCTCGTAAGGCATATGTATGGTACAAAAAGCTGGCAGTCCATCTGATACAGATGTCAATGCTTAACACATTCAACTTGTATCAGGCCATTCATGCCCGACAGATAATATTCCTAAAATTTCAGGAATCTGTTATCGAGTGCCTTCTCTGTCCAGAAGAGAATGCTCCAGTTGTTGGAGAGGTGGAAGATGTAATTAGGTTGCGTGACCGCCACTTTCCTGGCTACATTCCACCAACTGAAAAAAGAGTGACCCCATGTAAAAGGTGTCGGGTTTGCGCGCGGCAAGGGCGGCTTAAGGAAAGACGCCTTCAGTGCCCCGACTCTCCCTCCAAACCAGGTCTTTGTGTGCCTGATTGCTTTAAGATTTATCATACAGTGACACATTACTAGTGGCATACCGGGACCAAATTGTTTCTCGGAGAATAAACAGATTTCAGGTTGGAGGTATGCCACTGATTTTGTGCTTCTTGATAAATCTGGCAATAGCACCGTTAAGATCTTTACAGATCTTGATGACATTCTGATGGGCACAGTGCAGTGTAATCTGGACAGAGCTTTCCCGGATCATGCTGGCATTTATTCCTGGATAGTGCTATTCCTCTAAGTTTTCCCAAATAAAAATACAAAACAAAACCAGCCCCATTATTTTATAGCAGTGTTAATTCAAGCGTTAATAAAAAAACTACCCACCACAGTTCAATACCCACCTACAGTTCACTACCCACCCCCAGTTATAATGTAATTCACCCCACATACAATAAAATAGGTTGCCCCATCCCCAACAATCTGATGTCCTCCATACGTCAGATGTAGAAAGAAGCCTCTGAAGACAGATTTAACTTCGGTGTTAATGGTGTGTCTTCAACTTCTTTGTCTCTGCCCTTTTCTTTGCCCCTTCCCTTCACCCACTTCCCTTACCTCTCTTCTTTCATGAATGGTGTGTGATTGGTGTGTGGTGTGTGAGTGAAACAGATGTGAATGGGGGGGTGTTTCTATTCCACCCCCTCTAATCCTCATTGTTTCCCTTTTGCCCTTTTGTATCTTTCTCTTCTCCCCTTCCGTGTTTCTGCACTTTTCCCTTCTTTAACCCTTAACGTCACACACTCCACTTTCACTAGCTTCTTGCATGAAAGGTGTGTGATTCAGTGAGTGAAACAGATGTGAAAGATGTGTGAATGGTCAGTAACCTGGTTGGGGCCTTGATGTGGCGTTACTGCTCACATAGATGCCCCATGTGCCAATCCAACTGATTGAGTGAATGTAAAATGTGTGGCGGGCATGTTGTGTGTTTGTGCAGCATTTTGAGTCACTGTACAATTGTTGATGGGGAAAATTTAGTGAGTTTTTTTTTTTAAGAAGGCATACCTGCAATTAAATGGCTCTAGCTCAACAGGAAATTAAAACAGGCCACATAAAGTATATATTAGGAGAAACTAGACACCCAGACAAATCAAATGAGGGGTTAAATAAAATTCTATCATAAAAATAGAACGCGCAACAGCATGTGGAATTTACATTTATTTATTTTTTTAGCACAAATCCAAATTCCACAAGTTGTTGCGGGCTCAATAATTATGATAGAATAATAAGTAACCCCTCATTTGATTCATCTGGAAGTCTACTTTGTCCGGATATATACTTTATTTGGCATATTTTAGATCCCTGTTGAGCTAGAGCCATTTAATTGCAGGTATGCCTCCTTTCAAAAACCGCCATAAAAAGCAAATTAGCACCTACAACGCTGCCTAAACTCGATCTATGCAATCAAATTGGATCTATTTTTTATAGGAGGAATATATTTATATAGTTAAGCAAAAAAAAATAATTTTACTCCAAAAATTTATATGAAATTATGCAATATAAATCTTGACCTATTATGATTTTTTTTGAATAAAGTTATGAATAACAAAATAAATTTAAAAATGTGTCATAAATGGCTCTTTTTTGCAGAATTTTATCTAGTTTTATAAAATATATAGCTTTTCCATTTCAATTGGTTTAGATATACTAATTTTATGCATTACATACAATGAGTCATGACATAAGAAAAAAGCAGATTTTTAGAAAACTGCATATTTTTGTACAAAAAAAACATGAAATATTCTCCATTACACCATTTTTAAAAAGGCACCTAATGTATCAATATATGACCACAAAAGTTCTGGTCATAAAGTGTAGATAGAAAAAAATATGGAATGTTGTTCATCTGAATTTTAACAAAACTGTAATTTTTTTTTACACTTTTTTTTAAAAAAAAATCTTTACTTATACACATAATAATGATATATTTTGAATCTGTGGAGTCTTCTGAAAAAAAGGATATATAATTTGTCTGGGTCATATAATAAAACTTGACTGCAAATCGCATTTAAACATGATGAGCACAAAACGGTAAAAATGAGCTCAGCACACAGCGGTGAAATGGCTCAGCAGTGAAGGAGTTAAAAAATTAGTGCAAATTTGTCAAATAGAACATATACATTGTTTTTCCCACTAGTACACAGTCCATTTCTCTAGGGTATGTGTTCATGGTAAAATACAGTATACAAATAATTTTAGAAAGTTTCAACACAAATACAATTTTTTTTATAATCAGTAATCAAATATATAAAGGGATTTGGGCAATGCTCTTCATCTCCACAAAGATATATATATACCAAAAGGTGGTATTCCCCTGCACCTAAAATATATATCTACATCTCACATAAATCCCTTAGATTACATGTCATCTGGCATTGTTAGGTGTAATCTAAAGGGACGTGTAATCTAGGGGATGTAGGTGAGATGCGATGGATGCCTCAGAAAAAGGAAGAAAAAAGATCAGTAACCTGTGAATTAGCAAGGATGAGTACTATATATATTTCAGGACTGCGGGAGAGTGTGTGTATTTCTATTCTATGCTACTGAGGAAGCACTTTGAGCGCAAAACGTGTTTGGCCTTTTAATTATTTACTTTTTATTGTATTTTACGTTTATTTCATTTTAATAAATGTATTTTGGCACTGAGCAGCCTATGGAATTCTTTCAGCCAAATTGATCCGGGGAAGGGCTTTTTGAAAAGTTGTGCCCAATATCAACAATTTTTTTTTTTATTTTTAATTCTTTATTTAGAGAATTATACAATACAAAGAAAAGTCATGAAATCAAACGTAGGTAAATACAGCCGTCTAGGGCCAGCCAAATTAACTTCAGTCAGCCAGTCGAAAAATGTGGGAGGCAATGAGGAACATGTCAAGAAAAAAAAAAAAATAATAAAAAATAAAACCAAGGCGGGAAGTCCCAACTTCAGGCAGAACAAAAAAGGCAAAAGAAATATAAAAGCAGGGAGGGCTATCACCAAGAGCGGTACAAATTGACTTGAAAGTCCACACACAAAGCTAGTTTAAAGACCAGTGACACTTAAGTATAGATGAAAAAAGCTGGGGGGGGATAAACAATAGCACACTGCTCTCAGTCCGGTTGAAGTTCCAGAGGGTCCGGCGAGAGGCCCGCTACTGCAAGATCGGTCCAGGCGGCTTCAGGATCAGTGATGGTGTAGGAGACGTTATTATGTGTCACCACTAGAGCTCCCGCCAGACCCCATCGGTAACGGATCCCCCTCCGTCGAAGAACGGCAGTCACGGTTCGGAATCGCCTGCGAGCAAGTAGAGTCTGGAACGGAAGATCGTGATATAAAGTCAGTGTGGAGCCCTCAAATTGCACCATATCTCTCACGCCAGGGGTAGACATAAGCTTGGCCTTGAACGCCACATCCCGAAAGGCCACCACGACATCCCTGGGTGCTCCTTTCGAAAGCGCCGCAGGCCTCCTAGCCCTGAATAGTGATCCAGGCACCAAAAGCGCAGGCACAAGGAGAAAAAGCGGCAAAAGATCCCAGCAAACCACTTACAGGCTTCCAAGATGGCCGTGAGTAGTAGGCCTCAGTCGTGCCGCAGGAGTTAATCCGTTCAGGAGCGCAGATGTCAGGAGTAAGACAATCTCACTGAACCCTCTGGAGTCCCCAGCGGCGGTAAAGTGCGTCTAAAAGTCTGAGCAAGCGGTGGAAATATTCATAAAAGCCGTGTTTATCACGGAGCTTCTTCAGCATGCAGCCGCTCGCTTCCTCGGCTAGCTCCGCCCCCAATATCTACAATTTTAATGCCGGTAATCTTAGAGCCAGATTCACGCTCAACTGTAGTGAGTAGGTCTAAGTTGTTCCTATCACTTCAGTACTTTGTATGTTGATATACCTCACAATAAGGTTACCCTCTATTGTCATTTTGCAGACCTCCAGAAGTGGAATTTGGGACAGATGAGGCAGAGGGGTTGGCCCATAGCAACCCGTAAATTGCTTTAACTACAGCTGTTAGATCTGAAAAGTGTGAGGTTTTATCAACTAAATTACTATTTTGAATAGAATTCAACAGTATTATACTGCGCAGTATTCGTTTATATATCTTTTGAGGTATGTCTAGAGCCCCTGTAATGATGTGATTTGTACAAGACCCTTTTCCGGAGCACTGACACATACCATTTATGTAAGCAATTTGATGTGTGTATTCCACGCCTTTGGTGACACGGGAGCACTGTCCTTTGATATATGCTCTTTATCTTGCTGCAGATATGGAGCATCTAGAAAGTGTAAGCAGTGTCTTAACTATGCGACATGTAGGATCCCTACACCCAGGCTTGGACTGGCCAGCAGGCATTTGCCCAGTCTGCCGATGAACTACAGGGCCAGTCTGCTGGCAGACTGCAGCACTAGCAGTCCAGCATCTGAAAATGCCAGCCTATATGCAGAGAAGCCGGTTGTGCAAACAGCTAGCTGATATCCAGGGCTGGACTAGGACAAAAAAGCTTGGCAAGCCCCAGCCGACCAGTTGACCTGGGTGAGCACCAGGTGGCCGGCCGACCTAGGCGAGCCTCAGGATGTGGACGGGCCTCGGCGGCTGTCCGCCCTGAGCAGACACAAGGCAGTTGGCTGATCTAAGCAAGCCCCAGGCTCAGATCCAGTTAGGCGGCTGGTCAAACCAGCCCACTGAACCATCAGCATGGTAGCCCTGATGGCCAGTACCTGCCTGTCGATATCTGCACAAAGACTGGGTATCTCTCAGGCCTCCCAGTCCTCACATTACTCCAGAGGACTCCTGAGCAGATCTGCTTTAACAGACGAGTGCCGCAAGAAGAAGCACTTTGGGAGCTGCTCAGGAACTTAGCCCCTCAGCCGGAGGGGGCAGCTGACTGAGTGACAATCTGGCTCTGACTCTATACAACATGAAGAATTGGGAAGTTAGGAGTTCTGTGTCTGTTTGTGCTCTGTGTGTTTGCTCTGCGTGTGCGTGTGTGTGTACATTCACTCTGTGTGTGAGCTCTGTATTTGGGTGATGTGTCTGTGTGTGCATATGTGTGTTTTGTGTGTGGGTGATCTGCCTGTGTGTGCTGTGTATGTGGGTATTGTGTATGTGGATGCTGTGTGTGTGGGTGCCCTGTATGTGTGTGTGCTGTATGTGTTTGTGTGTAATTGCCCTGCCTGTGTGTGCTCTGCTTGTGTGTATGTGTGCTCTGTGTGTGGTTGCTCTGCTTGTGTGTATGTGTGCCCTGCATGTGGGTGCTCTGCTTGTGTGTATGTGTGCCCTGTGTGTGGGTGCTCTGCTTGTGTGTATGTGTGCCCTGCGTGTGGGTGCTCTGCTTGTGTGTATGTGCGCCCTGCGTGTGGGTGCTCTGCTTGTGTGTCCTGCGTGTGGGTGCTCTGCTTGTGTGTATGTGTGCTCTGCGTGTGGGTGCTCTGCTTGTGTGTATGTGTGCTCTGCACGTGGGTGCTCTGCTTGTGTGTAGGTGTGCTCTGCACGTGGGTGCTCTGCTTGTGTGTATGTGTGCTCTGCTAGAGTTAACCCCTAGCTGCCACTTATGGTTGAGATAGAGGGGTTCAATAACCCCCATATCTCCTGACTCGTGGCAGCTATTAGGAGCTTTGCCTTTTCAATGATACTAAACATGGCCATGTTATATGTAAAGAAAAAAAAACATTATAAAATAAAAACCTGCTTTTTTTGTTTGTATTATTAATGCAACATTATTGTTCACATTTCAATTATAATGTGAACAATGATTCTGCACTAATGATTTTTTTGGGGGGGGTTTAGCTAAAATCACGTAATTTTCTCAGAATAAAAGTAACGGGTTTCCAGTTCTAATTTTTTTAACAAGCTAACCCCATAGAACAAACAACTGTAAAGGCACGGTTGATAAAATGTTAAAAAAATTTTTACATGCGGTAGTTGATTGGAAATTCACTTTTTTTTTTTTACATTTTTTGTTATAGCATTCTGGCAGGGCATGACGTATACATATAATAATGATTATGAATCTGCCGAGTCTACCAAAAAAAATGATATATAATTTGTCTGGGTCTTATAAAACATGACTTCAAATCGTGTTTAAACATGATGAGCAAAAATGGTAAGAGTTAGCTCAGTAGACAGGGGTTAGCTCAGCAGCAAAAGGGTTAAACCTTCCGTAAAGCAATATAACATTGGTATGCCCCCTGCACAATATATGGTATGAATGAATACCTTTAATGTTACATTGTTCAACGGTACTCATAATGGCCATAATATTGCTCTGCTACATTAACCTGAAATAGAACATTGTGCTAATGGCTCACTAGCTTGAAATGTTCCAGTGCTATAAATGCAACGCTTACAATTTTTTTCGTTATTGTGTTTGTTCTTGTATATTTTCTGCACACACTCAGGGTTATTCAGAGAGGTGAAAACCAGTAGAATGACTGGAGAAGTGAAAATTCTAGGTCAAAGTAGCCAAACCAGAAAAATTCTCCCATTTATCTCACTTTCCAAATTGCATTTTGGTCTAGAAGATTGTTCTCTTCTCCTGCCATTCTCCTGGTTTTCACCTTTCTCTGAATAACCCTGAAACCGTTACAAACCAAACAAAAGTAATACCGTTGCTTAAGTGATACTGTCAGGGTTATTCAGAGAGCAGTGAAAAGCAGGAGAATGACTGGAGAATGGAAAATTCTAGGTCAACATAGCTGATTTGGTAAGTGAGATGAATGGGAGAATTTTTCTGGTTTGGCTATTTTGACCTAGAATTTTCCATTCTCCAATCATTCTCCTGCTTTTCACCGCTCTCTGAATAGCCCTGTGTGTTGCCTTTTCATGGTG
Organism: Leptobrachium leishanense; assembly: GCA_009667805.1. Lineage (NCBI taxonomy): Eukaryota > Metazoa > Chordata > Amphibia > Anura > Megophryidae > Leptobrachium > Leptobrachium leishanense. The sequence continues at coordinate 164,245,038 of CM019067.1, forward strand.
AGAATTTAAATTGTTTTTGCAACAGTATAACCAGTGAATTAAATAAATAAAGCATACCGCAAGTGCCCAAACAACCAGTAATTAAAGTGAATACACTTGGGTAGGTAAATACCAGTAATGTATCCGGCTGTAATCACAACAAATTCAAATGTTGTCACTGCATCATAAAAAATTAAACAATATTACCAATAGATGCTGCGCAATGGTGAACAATGGCGCAATGGTAATAGCAAAACCGTTAACAGATTTATTTAACCAATCCTTGTTAACAGGAGTCGTCCCAGAAGACTGGAAATTAGCAAATGTTGTGCCCATTTACAAGAAGGGTAGTAGGGAGGAATCGGGGAACTATAGGCCAGTTAGTCTTACGTCAGTAGTGGGGAAATTAATGGAAACCATGTTAAAGGAAAGGATTGTTGAACATCTAAAAACACATAGATTACAGGATCAGAAACAACATGGGTTTACCTCAGGGAGATCATGCCAAACTAATCTTATTGATTTTTTTGATTGGGTAACAAAAATAATAGACACAGGTGGTGCAGTAGACATTGCTTATTTAGATTTCAGTAAGGCTTTTGATACTGTTCCGCATAGAAGGCTTATCAATAAATTGCAATCTTTGAGCTTGGATTCCAATATTGTTGAATGGATTAGGCAGTGGCTGAGTGACAGACAACAGAGGGTTGTGGTAAATGGAGTTTATTCGGCGCAAGGTCTTGTTACCAGTGGGGTACCTCAGGGGTCAGTACTTGGACCCATTCTCTTTAATATTTTTATTAGTGATATTGCAGAAGGTATTAATGGAAAAGTATGTATTTTTGCTGATGACACAAAAATTTGCAACAGGGTTGACGTTCCTGGAGGGATCAGCCAAATGACAAATGATTTAGGTAAACTAAAAAAATGGTCGGAGTTGTGGCAATTGAGTTTTATGTGGATAAGTGCAAGATAATGCACCTGGGACGTAAAAACCCAAGGGCTGAATATAGAATATTTGATACAGTCCTAACCTCAACATCTGAGGAAAGGGATTTAGGGGTCATTATTTCAGAGGATCTAAGGGTAAGTAGTCAATCTAATAGAGCAGCAGGAAATGCTAGCAGAATGCTTGGTTGTGTAGGGAGAGGTATTAGCAGTAGGAAAAGGGAAGTGCTCATGCCACTGTACAGAGCACAGGTGAGACCTCACTTGGAGTACTGTGTGCAGTACTGGAGACCGTATCTCCAGAAGGATATAGACATCTTAGAGAGAGTTCAGAGAAGGGCTACTAAAATGGTGTACGGCTTGAAAGAGAAAAGTTACCAAGAAAGGCTTAATGATCTTAACATGTACAGCTTGGAAAAAAGACGAGACAGAGGAGATATGATAGAAACATTTAAATACGTAAAGGGAATCCACAAGGTAGAGGAAGGGAGTATATTTAAAAGGAAACAAAATAGCAAAACAAGAGGACATAGTCTTAGATTAGAGGGGCAAAGGTTTAAAAGTAACATCAGGAAGCATTATTTTACTGAGCGGGTGGTGGATACATGGAACAGTCTTCTAGTAGAAGTGGTAGAGGCCAAAACAGTAATTGAATTTAAGCAGGCATGGGATAGGCATAAGGCTATCCTAAACAAAAGATAAATCCAGGTCAAGTATCCATGTAATTGGGCAGACTAGATGGGCCGAAAAGTTCTTATCTGCCGACATTTTTCTATGTTTCTATGTTTCTATGTTTCTAAAATGATCAATATCTGCTAAATAATTAAAGACAGTCCATAGGGCTTTCTGATTGATAAGTAAAATATGGGTGTAAAGTCTTAATGAAATCCTCTCTCAAAACTGCAAATTCCAGTGTGCCACTCAGACATGAACACCCTGGGGAGGATCAGACCACCTTGATAGTGTAGGATCACCAAACAATAAGGTGGAGCTGAGATGTAGTGTTCTCCTTTTAAAAATAGACTTTTTTCCACTTAAAAAATAATAAAAGCAGTAATCTCACAGTTTGAAAGTCCCAGAGAGTCCACAAAACAGTAAGTCCATCTGTTCTGCTAGTGATCAGTCACTGGTGTTCTCCTGTGCTTCCTGGTTTCAGAATCCTCTCCAGTCACATGGCATGTGCATCATTGCACACATACGCGTTTCGGTCTCAAAACTTCCTCAGGGCATAATGAAGCCCAGTCATGCCTCCTTTTAAACACCAGCAAACTGGTGATGGTGACCCTTTCATTGCCAGATTACACCTTATAATAAAATGTTAATATTATATAATATAATAGTATATGCGTATTTATTACATTAAATAAGAAGGAGGAGACCAGCAAGAACGAGATAAAGAAATATGAGAGGGATAGACAGGATTATAAAAATGGTAAAGTTAGAGATTTCCCCAAAACCCCAGAATATGGATATCCATTCTGAACACAGGAAGTAGGAATCTGAATTTTCAGACGAAAAGGGGAGATAAATCCTATACAGCTAGAAAGAAGACACTCAATTAGAAGCAATTCCCAGTAACAACACGTTATCAAAATGAGGATTGGGTGTTAGTGAGGAGAAGAAAACAACGGAACAGATTTATAGATCATAGAACCCCCCCAAATGAACATAAGCAACAATGGCGAAAACCCCAAAATGTACAAACTAGGAATAACCCATGTCTTTCAATACAGAGGTATAACCTACCCAATAGATTGAAGTTTTATATGCCAAAACTCCCCAAGAGGATGATTTTTTAAGAGAATTCACGAGTGATCAGTAATCTTCGATCTCCCTCAACATCACTCAGAAGAGAAAGAAATATAAATTTCAAGCATGTAGAGGAGGAAGAAGAGTTAAATTACAGGAAGAACAAAAGTGGAATGAATAGGGATTTTTAATTTATCTAATGATACTTTGAAAAATAATGAAATTAAGTTCTTAAATAAGGGATTAAAATTTGCACCAAAAATGAATTTGGATAAATTTAACGCATATATTAACATACAAAAATTTGTGAAAATGTTATCCCTTAACACCTTAGTGACCGGGCGGTTTTACACAAATCTGTCCTTTAGCTACCGCTGCTGTTTTTACGTTTCTGCGCTGTTAGTGTTTAGGTCAAATTTTACTCTTACTTGTTTATTCAACCCACACATATTATACACCATTTTTCCTGCCATTAAATGGCATATCGAATCATTTACTATAAAAATAAATATGAAATATGATGAAAAAATGGTAAAAACACACTTGTTTCGTAATGTAATCCCCAAAAGATACAACTACCAAAAAAGACCCCAGCTAAATAGTTTCAAAATTTTGTCCCGAGAATAGAAATACCCAATTTTTACATGTTTTTGCTTTTTAACCCCTTCACTGCTGAGCCAGTTCACCTATGTTCGCTGAGCTCATTCTGACCGATTTATGCTAATTATTTTTAGATGACATCCTAGGTACTATTTAACTAAACCCCCCCAGACAAAAAAAAAAAATTATTTTTTTATTTATTTTTTTATTATTATTTATTTATTAATTTATTTTTTTAAATTAAATTTTTACACCAAACCTGGTCATGTTTGGTATCATTGGAAAGGCCATGATCAGGCCATGGATCGGGAGACAAGGGGCTCCAATACATCCCCCTATTTCCACATGGCAGCTAGGGGGTTAACTGGCCCACTGACATACTCACACATATGGTGAGGATGTCAGTGGGTGGGGGGGTGACCAGGTGGCTTGGCTGACATCCAAGATGTCAGCCCCCTCCAGGTTTGAATCGGGATTTGGCTGCAAAATAGTTAATGCTCTCACCATTCCAGTGGTGCAACTTGCATCTTAAACAGTTGGGGAGATAGAGGGCTCCAAAGGAGCCCCCCTCCCCTTCCTGAATTCTGCCCACTGACACAGTGTGATGACGTCATCGGATCGGCCGGCCTCCAGGAAACGGCAAGGCAAGCTTCAAGCTTGCCACAGACGTCGTGGGAGCTGGCGAGGGAGGTGAGTTTTGGTGGGAGGGAGGTTAGGAGCCCGCTGACATACTATGTACGTCCGCGGGTCTAAGGGAAACACGAGGGCAGGACGCACATGTTGCGTCAGCAGTCGGGAAGGGGTTAAAAAATATTTTTTAAATGTTCCTCAGAATATAGAGATAGAATAACCCCCAGAATTTAAACATTGTACTCCAAAAACCAAATCCAATTTTTATCCCCGTATGTAAAACCAGTCCACTGTTCACGTTTGAAAAAGCTGTCCTAAAAGATCTAGAGCAACACAAACCAAAACATAAATATGGTGCTAGAGATAATTTAACAACAGATGAAAGGAGAGGGTTAATTCCTCAGAGAAATTATGGGAATCGTGGTTAAGCCAGGTTAAGTTCCCCATGGTTGGAAAATATCACTAACAGTGAATTTCTAAGATTAAAACTAAATTGCCCAAAAAAAAATATTTTTGAACAGCAGGTAGAAGAATTTAATTTTAAATTTATATAAAAGGAATATCCAAGGAATTTGTTGGAGGAGACTTGGAAACCAGTGGCAATGATCCCCAGAGAGAAGCTATTAAGCACAAAAAATATAGATAATAGATGTAGAACAGGTGATAATAAGGAAACGTTATGATTATATTTGAATATAATTCAGATTAATCATTTTTGAAAAAAATAATTAGAAAACATTGGTCCATGATGAAATTAGACAAGGATCTAAATAAGATCTTACCCGAGACTCCTAAAGTCACCTTCCGAGGAGTCACACTAGTGTGAAGGATATACTGGTGAAAGGTTTTTAAAGAGGGAACCGAGAAGAGAAAATAAGTTCATGAAGGAAACTACTGGCTACTTCAGATGTAATAAGTGCAAGGGGTGTAGGAACATCAAAAATAATACAGTTAAGTGCACTAAAGACTTTAAATCGGAATACACTGAATACATTTAAGATTCTTAATTTAATAACTTGCCACTCAAGAAATTTGATCTATTTGTTAAAATGCCCACGTAATATGTAATATGTGAGTAAAACGTCACAACCCTTTCTAAAACGAATTGCCCAATATATACGTGATCTAGAAATAAGCTATAAAAATCGAAAGGGGTTATTCAGATAACACCAAACTGGCCACGGAATTGCATCGAACAGTGAATTTCCACGTACGGTGCAATTTCGTGGCCATTCGGCTATACAAGAAGCTGGCAATTTTCTAAGCGCCGCCGCGAGCATCCCCTCCATGGAGTCCATAGGACTCCATCGAGGCTTCCACTGCCAGTCGCATCATCTGCAGGATCTTGCCCCGTGAGATCTGGCTGGTCAGCTGAGTGATTTGTAGAGGGAGACTGAGGGACTTTTTATCCCCAGTCTCTCTGCTCCCGGTGGCAAGAAGCATTTCGAGCCTCCATTCTCGCCGCGGGATGAGAGGTGAGTATGTGATTTTTTTGGGGGGTTTCAGCTAGTGCTGACTGATTCTGCAGAAGCGGAATCAGTTAGCACCAGGTCCTAGCTGTGGTTAACTTTTCAGTTAACCGCAGTGGGATGTAATTAGCGGTAGTATTTATTTACTGGTAGGATTTTGTAATCCTAATGAACACTTTGTGCTCCCATGTTAAGCATAGTGAGCGCAAAGTACAGTAACCTCGCGCTGAAAGTGCAAGCTCCGAATCGAAATGTAGCGTTCGTAATGTAATATGGTCTGTCCGCGCTAGGGCCACCTAAGCTAACGTTAACGCTCACACAGCTGAGCGCTAACGTTAGCGTAAAGAATTTAATATGGCCCAAAGTATGGTGATTTATGCGACAAAAGCTAGTTGATATGTTATCATCAGGAAGCAATTTTGTGCTCTAATTTAATTAACTTGAAAATTATCTAAGAGTGCTAAAAATCTGACCAGTGTCCTCAAATTAACTTTTAAGCAGTTGAATATTTCTCGAAGTGAATTTATAAAGCACACTTAGAAAATTTGACAGAAAAGTATGTTTTAATATGATAATCATTTTTTTTATGTCCTTATTTTTTTATAAAGAAAGTATCATTTTCAGTAATGCATTTTGTGTCATCATCAGTAATTTAAACTGCTATACAGCAAGGTCTACTTTGGAGATTATTACTCGTCCTTTGGAAAATGACTCAACATTGTTTTTTAAAGAAAACCACTACTTCCAATAACGCAAAATTAAAAATATATTATATCAGCGGTTAGTTAATACATGCTTTTATTTAATAGGAACGAGAGCAAGCCTGATTCTGTGAGCAAAAGGATACTGCACATTTAAAAAACCCAAAAAGGACAAATGGAGAGCATCCATTGGGACTAAATACAAGGAAGCATAATAGCAAATGTGTTATATTTACGGTATATTATCTATCATATTGGGGTATTATGACCAGTTAATGTACTAGAGTTTTTATAAAAGAGATTTTTTGTTAAATTGCTATAAATAATATAGATTTGTTAAAATTTGCCAAGCAAGGCTACTTAAAATCCTTAAATACTCTCAAGTGACACTATTATACAGCACATTGTGGTGGTTTTTCTTGATGTAGGATGCAAATTATATTTTTGTGTATTGAATTTCCATTTTATAGTTTCAATCTTGCAAAAAAAGTGTCAAATGGATATCAAAAGACGTAAAACCCAAATAAAAAGTTAGTTATTTAAAGTTTTTCTTAATTAATCTATATTATACTTTTTAAAGTATACAGGTGAAATATACAGTATGTTACTTATAAAAAAACGGTTAAATAAAAAGGTGTAATAGTACAAGGTGCAATAAACAACCTCTTTTATGCAGTCCTTTCCTGTGGAAAATCTCAACTGAAAACAAAGCTATCAGACGTGAAAATAAATATATTTTTTGTGTTAAAGCTGTTAATAAGCTAATATTTCAACAGCTTAACACTTGATTTAACTTAGAAGATTATTACATTTTTGCAACACTCCAAAAGCACATATTAAAAAAAAGGTGGCAAATGAGAATATACATTAAAACATAATTAAGATTTCAATGTTGAATTATCATTTCTATCTGAGATCAAAAGGATAATGAAATCTCTAAATATATTAATAAATGTTACTGAGGTAATAATTTACTTCATGCTTTAGAAATCAAAACTGAATGACAAAAGAAAATTGTCATTTAATAGCTATATACTCTCTCTCTATCTATATATACAGTGGCAAGAAAAAGTATGTGAACCCTTTGGCATTATGTGGAGTTTTGCATGAATTGGTCATAAAATGTGCTCTGATCTTCATCTAAGTCACAACAATTTGAAAAACAAAGTCTGCTTAAAATAATACAACACAAACATTATATGTTTTCATGTTTTTATTGAACAGAACATGTAAACATTCACAGTGCAGGGTGGAAAAAGTATGTGAACCTTTGGACTTAATAACTGGTTGACCCTCCTTTGGCAGCAATAACCTCAACCAAACGTTTCCTGTAGTTGCAGATCAGACCTGCACAACGATATGGAGTAATTTTGGACCACTCCTCTTCACAAAACTGTTTCAGTGTAGCAATATTCTTGGGATGTCTGGTGGGAATCGCTATCTTAAGGTCATGCCACAGCATTTCAATCAGGTTGAGGTCAGGACTCTGACTGGGCCACTCCAGAAGGTGTATTTTGTTTTGTTGAAGCCATTCTTTTGTTGAATTACTTGTATGCTTTGGGTCATTGTCCTGTTGCATCACCCATCCTCTGCGGAGCTTCAGTTGGCGGACAGATGGTCTTACGTTTTCCTGCAAAATGTCTTGATAAACTCTGGAATTAATTTTTCCATCAATGACAACAATCCGTCCAGGCCCTGAGGCAGCAAAGCAGCCCCAAACCATGATGCTCCCTCCGCCATGTTTTACAGTGGGGATGAGGTTTTGATGTTGGTGTGCTGTGCCTTTTTTTCTCCACACATAGTGTTGTGTGTTTTTTCCAAACAACTCAATTTTGGTTTCATCTGTGCACAGAATATTTTGCCAGTAGTGCTGTGGAAAATCCAGGTGTTCTTTTGCAAACTTCAAATGTGCTGCAATATCCTTTTTGGACAGCAATGGCTTCCTTCGTGGTGTCCTCCCATGTACTCCATTCTTGTTTAATGTTTTCCTTATTGTAGATGTGTCAACAAAAATGTTAGCATGTGCCAGAGATTTCTGTAAGTCTTTAGCTGACACTCTAGGATTCTTCTTTACCTCATTAAGCATTCTGCGCTGTGCTCTTGCAGTCATCTTTACAGGACGACCACGTCTAGGGTGAGAAGCAACAGTGCTGAACTTTCTCCATTTGTAGACAGTCTGTCTTACCGTGGTCACATGAACATCAAGGCTTTTGGAGATACTTTTGTAACCCTTTCCAGCTTCATGCAAGTCAACAATTCTTGATGGTAGGTCTTCTGAGAGCTCTTTTCTGCGAGGCATGGTTCACATCAGGCAGTGCTTCTTGAAACCAGTAAACCCAAAACTGGTGTGTGTTTTTAAACGGCAGGACAGCTTTCAGCCACACATCCAATAATATGTACCGGCTGGGTGGAGTAGAGGTAATGTCACCGCTCTGCATGGAGAGAGCATGTTTATAAACACATGAAAACATATAATGTTTGTGTTGTTTTATTTTAAGCAGACTGTGTTTTTCAAATTGTTGTGACTTAGATGAAGATCAGAGCACATTTTATGACCAATTCATGCAAAACTCCACATAATCCCAAAGGGTTCACATACTTTATCTTGCCACTGTATATATATATATATATATATATATATATATATAGTACTTGCAAGGGTTGTGGTGGAGGGCAAAAAGTGAGATAAAAAGCCTCCACGCAATAATTACTTATGTTATTGCAGAAGCCATTTGCACATCACAGCACTTCAAAGAACTGCATCCCAGAGCCCATGTGCTACAGTCCCCATATGCAGCAAGGAACTCTGGGTAGGACATGCAAATTACATCTTTTATGCATCCTGGGTCTGTTTTTACACAGAACTCTTAAATCAATGCCATACCATATTAGATGGCTTTTTTTTAAGTTCACCTGGTCGGTAGGAAAGGTATATATGTGTTTTTCTCGTTTAACCCCATTGGTGCCAAGGTGTTCAATGAAAAGATCCAAAAAGCCTCTCGTTTTAGCAATTCGTTAGCTCGATCGCCCCCCCCCCTCTGCATAGGTGGGACATGATCAATTCCCATAACCCTAAGTGAGGGCAGGGGATGTCGCACTGCTTGAAAATGTCGAGCGACTGGCTGAGGGTGTTCATTACCAGCGAGCGCAGCCCTAATGGCTAAACGATGATTGGCCATCTGTGTTCGTAGCCCATTAATGGATTTACCCACATATGTCAGCCCACACTGGCAAGTTATTTTATATAGAGTAATAAAACCAAATAGGAGGCGCTGGAATGACAAATGGTTCTCCACGATCTATGTACTATATGGCATCTATATCCTTAAAAGGGAATTCCTACAGTAACCCTTCAGAAATATAACATGCAATACAATTAGGAAAGCGCCTTTATAGCCCACAGAATGTGTAGAACAGTTGGGTACATGTGCCTTATATATCAAAAAACCTCAACACTGTGCAGACACACAGTAAAACAAAGTTTTACCCTTTTCATGGCAATGGAGGTGTATGACCAAAATATAAGCAGGCTACCACTTTTCATGACATACATAAGTGGAAACAAAGAAAAAATAATAACATAGCGCAACCAATGTACACAGGTATTAAAAAGTGCAAATAACAGATAACCACTCACGTGGATCAGAGCCTAAAAGGTTAAGGCTCAATACTCTGGCGGTGAGTCCTTTCAGGGATGACCCCGTCCCATCTTCACTGTGTTGAGGTGTTTTGATATATAAGGCACATGTACCCAACTGTTCTACACATTCTGTGGGCTATAAAGGCGCTTTCCTAATTGTATTGCAAGTTATTTTATATACCACATATTCAGTGGTGCAAGTAATCCTGTGTTTGATTGTGAGTCTGCATTTACAGGATCAACTCACCCTAGAGCTCCCCAGCAGCTTGAGGTCTTTATAGGTTGCCACAGTGGGACACACCCGTGAACAGGGAGGGGTGCATACCCATGAGAGTTGTCAGCGCTCTATATGTATAATTCAAACCACAAGGGGGTTGCACTCAACCTAAACTAGCAACAAAAGCGGATGCATCCAAGACATAGAACACAAAACACCAGGAAAGAGCACTCCATACTAATTTATTTCATTTATTTATTTATTTATAAAGGATTTTACCAGGAAGGATACATTGACCACCTTCTTCCAACATTTTCTGCAGCAAAAAAAAATACAGTTTCAAAAAATTCTAAAAACTTGACTGAGGTGATAAATGATGGGGATTCAGTTCACAAAGTATGATCATAGTTTGCTTAAGTCTGTCACAGTCACCAATGTACCCCATCGTTGACAGGTTCCTATCTAACTTGACCGAGTCTGCATTTACAGGATCAACTCACCCTAGATCTCCCCAGCAGCTCGAGGCCTTTATAGGTTGGGACAGTGGGACACACCCGTGAACAGGGAGGGGTGCATACCCATGAGAGTTGTCAGCTCTCTATGGGCCACATTACATTCTTGTTCCTAATGGTAGCGCTCACTTGCGTGAGCACTAACGTTAGCTGTGGTGTCTACCGCATATTATAATCCAAATGCAAACGGGTTACATAACCCGTTTGAGTTTGGTACCTTGCGCTTTTCAGCGCGAGGTTACTGTACTTTGTGCTCCGTATATTTAACATGGGGAGCGCAAAGTGTTAATCAGCGATAGTATTACAATCTACTAGCGCTGATTAACGTCCGGCTGTGGATAGCAAAAAGTTAACCACAGCTAGAACTTGGTGTTAACGGAATCTGCTTCTGCAGAATCCATTAACACCATGCTAAAAATAAAAAAAACAGAAGCGTATACTCACCTCCTGTCCCACGGCAAGGACCGCGGCTCTGTCTGCCTCCTCCGGCCGATGGGAGCAGGGAAAGACTGGGGGAAAGAGTCCCCCGGTCTCTCCCTGCGTATTACTACGCCGACCGGCCGGATCTCGCGAGGCGAGATCCGGCTGGTCATGTTACCGGCAGTGGGAAACTCAATGGAGTCCTATGGACCTGGCCACTATGGGGTAATCACTTGATTCACAATTCACGTTAAAATTAAAGGACCTATCCTGCCAGCTAGATGTATCTAATACCCCTTCTCACTTGTGCCTTGGAGTCATATTGTCTCAGTGCACCTATTGCCCATGTGATATATGTGTTATTGATGGTGTCTTTGTTGCTCGTGCCTGCTGGTCTTACCCTTTTTTCTCCCTCCTTCTCCCCTCTCCCATTTTTCTTTATGTACCCTTTTATATTGATAATGCTCAATTAAGTATTATTTTATTTAAAAAATTTGCAATGTTTCAATATTACTGCCGCCTTGATGAGCACTTGACGAAAGATAAAGCTTCATAGCATCACGCTCGATAACTGTACCGTCTTCTTCCCCTTTTATGTAACATACTGTTCCCCCTTTTTTTCTTTTTGTATCCCATTTACACATCTTGAAGAATCAAAAAATTATTATATAAAAAAAGAAAAAAAGGACATTTTGCATATCATTTTTTTCATTTTTGTCTTTTTACATTTTACATAGTAATGCTTGATAAGTTTTGGAAAGGCCAGATTCTGACCTTTCCAATGACACCTTACTTGATGTAGTGTTATTTATAAAATAGAGACACTGGGTTTCCATGAACCTCACTTCCACGTGTAGCGGAATAGCGGCTTGCATTTTTATAAAAATATAAATCAAAATGCAATGTGTCATCAGCTCCATACTTGCTGCTAGGGATGAGCTGTTCGGTTCGATCAGTTCGGAGTTCGACTCGTACATTGGCAGTTCGAAAGTTCACGAACTTCGAACTTTTTGGCGTGTTCGGTTCGAGTTTGAAAATTATTTTTTTTTAAACATGTATAAAAAATGCTTAAAAAAATACTAAAAAATATAGAAATAAAGAGACTCTATACTGCAGAATATTATAAGCAACGGTTTATTAGATATTGAATTAAAAAACTACCTAATGTCTAGGTGCAAAGATTCTCACCTCCTAAATGACCTGTGCTCTCAAACGGCGTAATGAGAGCACAGGTCATTTAGGAGGTTAGGATTGCTTCTAATTAGCAATTAGAATTTGATACATTGCCTGCAGACTGGATGGGGGCTCCCACACATGTATGAACAAACACTGTGCTTGTTCTGAATTCTAAGAAGTGTTCATTTCTACTATATGATCCTCTGATATGCTGTTTAACCCTTTAAGGACCAGGGCTCTGTAAAGCCAATCATTATGATGTAGATGTTATGTCATTTGTCATCAAGGGCTTAATAAAATCTTTATCACACTCCTTAGAGTTAAACGTAATATTCGATTATTTGTATGTCATGTACCTCTCCCGAAGGGCCTATGTGAGCATACAATTATTATTGTGTTAGAAATGTCTATCAAAAAGCGTACAAGCTGAGTCGCTAGAGTCTCTGACTATCCATTGTCATATATACCTTGCTTTATACATATAATACATTCCCTCATCTAACAGGATAGTAGCCAGTCCCTGTGCATTTAAACCCCTTAAGGGTGGCTAGGTGTCGTGTGTGGGTTTCTGATGGCGATGTTTCTATACATCCTAGAAATCCGCCACTTCACGGGCAGGTTATGGGGACCTCCTAGACACGATATTTGAAGGATTTTTTTTTTTTATTTTTAACCCTTATTTTATGGAAAACTCACTGTTCCTTTAAAAATTTCTTTTTTAAAACTTTTTGTCCTTGTTTCCTGTCCCCCAGGGCACTACCCGGACCCCCATACACCTTTTATGGAAAATATCTTGCAAAGTTGCAGGACTGGTTGCGGGTTGCAGGACTGGAGTTGCGGGACTGGAGGAAGGAACTGCAAGGCTCACTTTTTACTCTGGGTAAACACACGTCTATATCATGCTTTCTCTCACGCTTCTACTCTTTACTTCTACCTTTCTCCTTAAATGGAACTCCTGCCCTTCTACCACCGACCCCTACACTATCTGCATCTCTCCCTCCCTCCTCTCGTCCCACATGATGGCCTCGCATGAGCTCCTTTGTTTCCTCAGAACATGGTCTCCCTCTATCTCTCGTGCTGCCAATCACTCCCACTCCCACAAATCCCATTCCCACCTTCTCTTTCTCACCCTCCTGCTGTTACTCTATTCAGGTGACATATCCCCTAACCCTGGCCCCACAACACATCCAATACTTCCCTCTCATCCTATCTCCATCGCACATAAATCACCTCCCTGCAAGCCCAGCAACCTCATTCCCATAATCCCTCTGCGCGTGTCCTCTTTCTACTGCGCCCTCTGGAACGCTCGCTCTGTGTGCAACAAACTCACAGCCGTCCATGACCTCTTCCTTTCAAACTCCTTCAACCTCCTAGCTTTAACTGAAACCTGGCTAACCCCCTCTGACACGGCCTCCGTTGCTGCTCTCTCACATGGCGGTCTACACTTGAGCCATACCCCCAGACCGGGTGAGAGAAATGGTGGCGGGGTCGGAATCCTGCTCTCTCCCACCTGCACCTACCAGCATCTCCCTCCACCCCCATCCCTCTCCTTCTCCTCCTTCGAAACACACTGCATCCGCCTGTTCTCTCCTCTGGCTCTCAGGGTGGCAGTCATCTACCGCCCACCGGGACCAACCTCCCAGTTCTTTGACCACTTTGCTACCTGGCTTTCTCACTTCCTGTCTTCTAATCTTCCATGCCTAGTTCTCGGGGACTTCAACATTCCCATTGATGATCCTTCCGCCCCTGCTGCCTCCAAACTTCTTTCACTCACGTCCTCCCTTGGACTCACACAATCCTCCCTCCTCCCTACCCACCGCGATGGTCACGCTATTGACCTTGTCTTTTCCAACCTCTGCTCCATTTCTGAATTCAACTGTCGCCCTTTCCCCATCTCTGACCACCACCTTCTCTCCTTCAACCTATCTGGACTTCCTAAACACCCTGCTCCCCCTCCCCACACACACACTCGCAGAAATCTACATGCTGTGGATCCCCATCAATTCTCCAATATACTTCACCACCTCCCTCATACCTCATCCTTCACCTGCCCTGATGCTGCCACTAATCACTACAACACTACGCTTATCTCTGCTCTAGACACTCTTGCTCCTCTTCGACTCTGTAAGGCCCCACGCTGCCAGCTTCAGCTCTGGCACACCCTCCAGACTCACTACCTGCAAAGATGCTCCCGCACTGCAGAGCGTGCCTGGAGGAAATCCCGCTCTGAAGCTGATTTTGTTCACTTCAAGTTTATTCTCCGGTCATACACCTCTGCCCTCCACTTGGCCAAACAATCCTTCTTCTCATCTCTTATATCTACGCTGTCCTCCAACCCTAAACGGCTCTGGTCCACCTTCAACACCCTCCTCTACCCACCTGCACCTCCCCCCACAGCTGCCTTCAGCGCTCAAGACCTGGCAGACTACTTCCTCAGTAAAACTTTAACTATCAGAAGCAACATCCCAACACAAGATAGTTATCTGCCACCTCCACTCCCACAGGTCCCCTCTGCCACCCTCTGCCGCTTCCTCCCAGCCACTGAGGAGGAAGTCAATTCCTTATTGTCCTCCTCACATCTCACCACGTGCCCGCTCGACCCCATTCCCTCACATCTAATTCCTCCCCTCTCCTCCTCCCTCACCCCTGCTCTCACACACATCTTCAACCTATCTCTCTCCACTGGCTCCTTTCCATCCGCCTTCAAACACGCGCTAGTTACCCCTTTACTAAAGAAACCATCCCTAGATCCCAACTCTCCATCCAACTACCGCCCTGTATCCCTGCTTCCCTTCACATCAAAGCTCTTAGAAAAACTAGTCTTCAACCGCCTCTCCCTCTTCCTGTCCTCCAATTCCCTACTTGACCCCCTGCAATCTGGCTTCCGTCCCCTACACTCAACTGAAACTGCCCTCACCAAAGTCACCAAGACCTCCTAACTGCTAAAAAACACGGCCACTATTCTATTCTCATCCTGCTTGACCTCTCGGCTGCTTTTGACACTGTTGACCACCCCCTCCTTCTACAGACCCTCAACTCTCTGGGTCTCGGTACACTGCACTTGCTTGGGTTGACTCCTATTTATCCAACAGGTCCTTCTGTGTGTCCTTTGCTGGTAACTCCTCCTCCTCATTGCCTCTATCTGTTGGTGTACCTCAAGGCTCTGTCCTTGGTCCTCTGCTCTTTTCCATCTACACCTCCTCCCTGGGCAAAATCATCAACAGCTTTGGCTTTAATTACCACCTCTACGCTGATGACACTCAGATCTACCTCTCTACCCCTGATCTCTCTCCCCTGTCCTTTCAAAAGTCAGTGACTGTTTATCTGGCATCTCCTCCTGGATGGCCTCCCACCACCTAAAGATCAACATGTCAAAGACTGAGCTCCTACTTATTCCTCCCTCCAATGCCTCCCCACCTCCTGACTTCTCTATCATGGTGGAGGGTATCACCATCTCCCCATCAAACCAAGTTCGCTGTCTTGGAGTTACACTTGACTCTGCTCTTTCCTTCATCCCCCACATCAAGTCTCTTTCCTCCTCCTGCCGATACCAACTGCGTAATATTTCCAGAATTCGGCCATTTCTTACCGCTGTCACCACAAAACAACTCATACACGCCCTGGTAATCTCCCGACTCGACTATTGCAATAATCTCTTATCTGGCCTCCCTCTGTCCCGCCTCTCCCCTACAATCCATCCTGAACGCCTCCGCCAGGCTAATTCACCTCACCCGCCGCTCTGTCTCTGCCGCTCCCCTCTGCGAGTCCCTTCACTGGCTCCCCATCCACTGCAGAATTAAGTTCAAAATCCTTATCCTTACCTACAAAACCCTCACTAACTCAGCTCCCCACTACCTGTCCTCACTAATCACCAATTACACCCCAGCCCGCTCCCTAAGGTCAAACAGTGACCTGCGCCTAGCTTCTCCCTGCATCACCTCTTCCCATGATAGACTGCAGGATTTCTCACGCGCAGCCCCCACTCTCTGGAACGCTCTCCATCGTACTGTCAGACTTTCCCCTAACTTCTCTTCCTTCAAACGCTCCCTTAAAACATTCCTATTTAGGGAAGCCTACCACCCAACTCACTGACGCAACCATCAATCACTCTCACCTTACAGTCCTCTCCTCCTGTTTCCAACCCCAACCCTCCCAGATTGTGAGTTCCTACGGGAATAGGGCCCTCATCTCCTCCTGTACTGTTTGTCAAATGTTGTTCAATGTATTGTAACCCTGTCTATACTGTGCTTACTGTACAGCGCTGTGGAATATGCTGGCGCTTTATAAATAAAGAATAATAATAATAATAAAATATGCCCTCTTGGAGGGCACTCTAAAAATTGAACTTTTGAGTCCCATTGACTTGCATTGAGTTCGGTTCGAGTTCGAGTTCGAGTTCGAACTTGAACTTTTGAAAATGTTCGAGTTCGAATGCGAACCGAACACGGGGGTGTTCGGCTCAGCCCTACTTGCTGCCTCCATGGAAATGAGAAGGTAAGCAATTGCAGCCACATTGTTCTCTTTATTAGTGCAAAGTGGACAACGGAGCCACTTTTGAGAAGAAAAAATGAGAAAAAGAAGATTTAGGAATTATTATTATTATTAGGGTTGCACCGATACTGATAGTAGTATCGATATCGGTGCCGATACCGGGTACTGCAGGAGTACTTGGTACTCGTGCAGTACCCCCGATATTTTCCCCCGATACCGGAAGCCGGCATTGAGCCGGCTTGCAGGCATCCGAGGGGCTGGGGCGGCTGTTCGAATGCTCTATCGGCATTCGGACAGCCGCCCCTGGAGCTCTCCACGGCATACTTACCTTCCTGAGCGATGAATGTTTCCGCGCCTCTGCACGTTATAGGACCCCAGTCGCGATCACATGGGAGTCCCACATGATCGTGGCTGGGGTCCTTCAACGAGAGCACGCATGAAGACTTTGTCGGCGCCGCTCAGGAAGGTAAGTATGCTGCGGAGAGCTCCAGGGGCAGCTGTCCAAATGCCGATTGGGCTGGGGTCTGAGCTGGGGGGCAATATCCATGAGCTGGGGGGCATTATCCATGAGCTGGGGGCAAATATCCATGAGCTGGGGCAGTATCCATGAGCTGGAGCAATATCCATGAGCTGGGGCAGTATCCATGAGCTGGGGGCAGTATCCATGAGCTGGAGCAATATCCAAGAGCTGGGGCAGTATCCATGAGAGCTTGGGGGCATTATCCATGAGCTGGGGGGCAAATATCCATGAGCTGGGGGCATATTCATGAGCTGGGGCAATATCCATGAGCTGGGGCAGTATCTATGAACTGGGGCAATATCCATGAGCTGGGGCAGTATCCATGAGCTGGGGCAAAATCTATGACCTGGGGCAGCATCCATGAGCTGGGGCAATATCCATTAGCTGGGGGCAATATCCATGTGCTGGGGCAATAGCCATGTGCTGGAGCAATATCCATGTGCTGGGGCAGTATCCATGTGCTGGGGCAGTATCCATGAGTTGGGGCAATATCCATGTGCTGGGGCAGTATCCATGAGCTGGGGTAGTATCCATGAGCTGGGGCAATATCCATGTGCTGGGGCAATATCCATGAGCTGGGGCAATATCCATGTGCTGGGGCATTATCCATGAGCTGGGGCAGTATCCATGTGCTGGGGCAATATCCATGAGCTGGGGGCAATATCCATGAGCTGGGGCAATATCCATATATCTCGGGGGATATATACATGTGAGCTGGGGGCATTTTTATGAGGTCTGTTCTTATTGGAAAGTGGTCACAGGAAATAAAATAAAAGTATCAGTACTCGGGATCGGTGAGTACTTGAAAAATAGTATTGGTAAGTGGTATAGGTGCATCCCTAATTATTATAAATTATTTTTAAACTGTATATAGTTACCTTTGGTATCACTGGAAAGACCATACTCTGACCTTTCCAATGTCATCTGAATTCACCCTTTGTGAATTTTAGATCCGGAGACACAGGAGTCCAAATAACCCCTGCATCTCCTGTTATGAGATTTTCCTGCTGGGTGGGGAAATCCCTGTTTCTGATGTTATTCCGTGCATGGCAGGAGGCAGTTCCACACTGAGGGCAGACCTCTAAGATGCCCGCTTTGGGGGAACTCTGCAATTAGCTGAAGTATTGGCCAAATGTATTTCCTGCTGCTTCTGCAGACAGACATGGAGCATTTAAACATCTGCATCACCTTATAGGTCTTTCTGACTGTAAACCAAACATAAATTAATATGTGCTTTTTGATCTTCTATCCAATTGTGTATCTGTATTCAGTGGCGTCACTAGGGTTGGTGTCACCCGGTGCGGTAACTTATGGTGTCACCCCCCCCCCGAGTTTTACGGATTTTTTTTATCTATTATTACTCCTAAATCAGTACTCCCAAATAACACTGAATGCTCATACACAGAGCACACATTACTGTGAGGTTTATTGCTGCGGAGCTCTCTCATATGCTCACACAACTTTTTGCCAACTGCCAAAAAGTACGATGCCTGTTCGAAGGCAGTGAAAGCACACATGGATATATATTGCCCCCAGCAGCTCTGGATATATTGCCCCCAGCAGCTCATCCATGGATATATATTGCGCCTCAGCTCACATATGGATATATTGCGCCTCAGCTCACACATGGATATATTGCCCCAGACCAGCTCAAACATGGATATTGCCCCAGCTCTCATGGATATGCCCCAGCAGCTCTCATGGATTTTGCCCCAGCTCCTCTCATGGATTTTGCCCCAGCTCCTCTCATGGATATACTGCCCCAGTTCCTCTCATGGATAATGCCCCAGCTAATGGATAATGCTCCAGCTCATGTATAATGCCCCAGCACATGGATATTGCCCCTGCTCATGGATACTGCCCCAGCTCATGGATATACCCCAGCAGCTCATGGATATGCCCCAGCTCATGGATATGCCCCAGCTCATGGATATGCCCCAGCTCATGGATTTGCCCCAGCTCATGGATTTGCCCGCCCCACTCATGGATTTGCCCCAGCTCATGGATACTGCCCCAGCTCATGTATACTGCCCCAGCTCATGGATATGCCCCAGCTCATGGATATGTCCAGCTCAAACATGGATTTGCCCCAGCTCATGGATATGCCCAAGCACATGGATATGCCCCAGCTCATGGATTTGTCCCAGCTCATGGATTTGCCCCAGCTCATGGATACTGCCCCAGTTCATGGATATGCCCCCCAGCTCATGGATACTGCCCCAGCTCATGGATATGCCCCAGCTCATAGATATGCCCCAGCTCATGGATTTGTCCCAGCAGCTCATGGATATGCCCCAGCTCATGGATAATGGCCCAGCACATGGATATGTCTCAGCTCACCTCCTCCTGCGCCGCGTGTTCGCTCCCTCTGAGCGTCTGGCGGCGCGCAGCTTGGGAGCTCGCCTGGGGGAGCCACGTGACCAGCCGCGATTGGCTGGTGATGTGTTTCCTCCAGGCGAGCACTGAAACTGCATGCTTTGGACGCTCGCAGGGAGCGAATACGCGGCGGAGGGTGAGACACCCGCCCTTAGGGTGACGGTGTCACCCTAAGGGTGGGTGTCACCTGGTGCGGGCTGCACCCCCCGCCCCCACGTTACGACGCCACTGTCTGCATTTAATATATCATATCACTCGCATATACGCTCATACTGCCATCTGTACTGTAGCAGTAGAATCATCCTTTGAAGTGTTAAAGCTGTTGGGTTACACAAACCCTCAGGTTGAATCAATCAGAGGTAGACATGAGAGTCTGTACTTCACTCAGCACACTGACAGAGTGGAGGGTTGTAGGATGGCTTTTTGCTCATAGTGGTCACAGTGCTCTTTGCTGCAGGGATGAGAGGGAGATGGAAAACTTTGATAGGGAACAGTGGCGTAGCGTGGGGGCGGCTGGGGGGCCGTGGCCCCGGGCGCAGTTTTGTTAGGGGCGCCCTCGGGCGCCGCCCAAGGGCCCGCGGGTTGAGGGGACCCAGATGCCGGGCAGCGGGAGTGCTGCTGCCCGGTCCTGAACAGTGAGTCCATCCGTGTTGAAGGGGATGTGGCTGCGTGCAGGCGGTCACGTGGTCCGGCTAATCAGGTGGTACTGAGTCTCTGTACCACCTGACTGGCCGGACCGCGTGACCTGCGCACGCACGTAGCCGCATCCCCTTCAACACGGACGGACTCGCACGCTGTTCAGGACTGGGCAGGCACTCCTGCTGCCCGGCATCTGGGCCCCAACCCCTGCTGGATCCAGAGCTGGGGCAAGTATCCAGGTGAGAGCTGGGGTAAAATCCATGAGCTGGGGCAAATCCATGTGAGAGCTGGGGCAAATCCATGAGCTGGCTCAAATCCATGTGAGAACTGGTGCAAATCCATGAGCTGGGGCAAATCCATGTGAGAACTGGGGCAAATCCATGAGCTGGGGCAAATCCATGAGCTGGGGCAAATCCATGAGCTGGGGCAAATCCATGTGAGAACTGGGGCAAATCCATGAGCTGGGGCAAATCCATGTGTGAGCTGGGGCAAATCCATGAGCTGGGGCAAATCCATGTGAGAACTGGGCAAATCCATGAGCTGGGGCAAATCCATGTGAGAACTGGGGCAAATCCATGTGAGAGCTGGGGCAAATCCATGAGCTGGGGCAAATCCATGTGAGAACTGGGGCAAATCCATGAGCTGGGGCAAATCCATGAGCTGGGGCAAATCCATGTGAGAACTGGGGCAAATCCATGAGCTGGGGCAAATCCATGAGCTGGGGCAAATCCATGTGAGAACTGGGGCAAATCCATGAGCTGGGGCAAATCCATGTGTGAGCTGGGGCAAATCCATGAGCTGGGGCAAATCCATGTGTGAGCTGGGGCAAATCCATGAGCTGGGGCAAATCCATGTGAGAACTGGGGCAAATCCATGAGCTGGGGCAAATACATGTGAGAACTGGGGCAAATCCATGAGCTGGGGGCAAATCCATGAGCTGGGGCGAATCCATGAGCTGGGGCAAATCCATGTGTGAGCTGGGGCAAATCCATGTGTGAGCTGGGGCAATATCCATGTGTGAGCTGGGGCAATATCCATGTGCGAGCTGGGGCAATATCCATGTGAGAGCTGGGGCAATATCCATGTGTGAGCTGGGGCAATATCCATGTGTGAAGCTGGGGCAATATCCATATGAGAGCTGGGGCAATATCCATGTGAGAGCTGGGGCAATATCCATGTGTGAGCTGGGGGCAAATCCATGGAGAGCTGGGGCAATATCCATGTGTGAGCTGGGGCAATATCCATGTGTGAGCTGGGACAATATCCATGTGAGAGCTGGGCAATCCATGAGCTGGGGCAATATCCATGTGTGAGCTGGGGCAATATCCATGTGTGAGCTGGGGCAATATCCATGTGAGAGCTGGGGGCAATATCCATGAGCTGGGCAATATCCATGTGTGAGCTGGGGCAATATCCATGTGTGAGCTGGGCAAATCCATATGTGAGCTGGGGCAAATCCATGTGTGAGCTGGGGCAATATCCATGTGTGAGCTGGGGCAATATCCATGTGTGAGCTGGGGCAAATCCATGTGTGAGCTGGGGCAATATCCATGTGTGAGCTGGGGCAAATCCATGTGTGAGCTGGGGCAATATCCATGTGTGAGCTGGGGCAATATCCATGTGTGAGCTGGGGCAAATCCAAGTGTGAGCTGGGGCAATATCCATGTGTGAGCTGGGGCAATATCCATGTGTGAGCTGGGGCAATATCCATGTGAGAGCTGGCTGGGGCAATATCCATGTGTGAGCTGGGGCAATATCCATGTGTGAGCTGGGGCAATATCCATGTGAGAGCTGGCTGGGGCAATATTCATGTGTGAGCTGGGGCAATATCCATGTGAGAGCTGGGGCAATATCCATGTGTGAGCTGGGGCAATATCCATGTGTGAGCTGGGGCAATATCCATATATGGAGCTGGGCAATATCCATGTGAGAGCTGGGGCAATATCCATGTGTGAGCTGGGGCAAATCCATGGGAGAGCTGGGGCAATATCCATGTGAGCTGGGGCAAATCCATGTGTGAGCTGGGGCAATATCCATGTGTGAGCTGGGGCAATATCCATGTGTGAGCTGGGGCAAATCCAAGTGTGAGCTGGGGCAATATCCATGTGTGAGCTGGGGCAATATCCATGTGAGAGCTGGCTGGGGCAATATTCATGTGTGAGCTGGGGCAATATCCATGTGTGAGCTGGGCAATATCCATGTGAGAGCTGGCTGGGGCAATATTCATGTGTGAGAGCTGGGGCAATATCCATGTGAGAGCTGGGGCAATATCCATGTGTGAGCTGGGGCAATATCCATGTGTGAGCTGGGGCAATATCCATATGAGAGCTGGGGCAATATCCATGTGAGAGCTGGGGCAATATCCATGTGTGAGCTGGGGCAAATCCATGGGAGAGCTGGGGCAATATCCATGTGTGAGCTGGGGCAATATCCATGTGAGAGCTGGGGCAAATCCATGAGCTGGGGCAATATCCATGTGTGAGCTGGGGCAATATCCATGTGTGAGCTGGGGCAAATCCATGTGTGAGCTGGGGCAATATCCATGAAGCTGGGGCAATATCCAGTGTGAGCTGGGGCAATATCCATGTGTGAGCTGGGGCAAATCCATATGTGAGCTGGGGCAAATCCATGTGTGAGCTGGGGCAATATCCATGTGTGAGCTGGGGCAATATCCATGTGTGAGCTGGGGCAAATCCATGTGTGAGCTGGGGCAATATCCATGTGTGAGCTGGGGCAAATCCATGTGTGAGCTGGGGCAATATCCATGTGTGAGCTGGGGCAATATCCATGTGTGAGCTGGGGCAAATCCAAGTGTGAGCTGGGGCAATATCCATGTGTGAGCTGGGGCAATATCCATGTGTGAGCTGGGGCAATATCCATGTGAGAGCTGGCTGGGGCAATATTCATGTGTGAGCTGGGGCAATATCCATGTGTGAGCTGGGGCAATATCCATGTGAGAGCTGGCTGGGGCAATATTCATGTGTGAGCTGGGGCAATATCCATGTGAGAGCTGGGGCAATATCGATAACGTGTCCACAGGTTGGGGGGGACGCACAATTCTTGGCTGGCCCCGGGCGCTGACAACCCATGCTACGCCACTGATAGGGAATAAAACTCTTTTTCCCCATGTATGTGTTAGGAAAAAATACCAAAAACAAGTATATGAGAGCATTGAGTATGGCCAAGGGCATAAGTGGTCTGCCCTTCATTGTGTCCTCGCACATGTCTTATGAAGATTGTTTGTAACTGATCTTTGTCTATTTTTCCACTCCCCTACCACAAATCCCAAAGATTTAAGGTTTTTGTTTTGTTTCCTTTCCATAGCTTTTCTCTATT
Source organism: Leptobrachium leishanense (assembly GCA_009667805.1). Lineage (NCBI taxonomy): Eukaryota > Metazoa > Chordata > Amphibia > Anura > Megophryidae > Leptobrachium > Leptobrachium leishanense. The sequence goes on from CM019067.1 coordinate 164,268,441, forward strand.
ACACATTAATTATCCATGAACTCCTTACTGTCCACTATCCTCTTCTCTGGTTGTTTGCGCTCTCAAATCAACTTCACTACTGTTGATTCTGACATTTTGCTGTTTCTCTGCCCACCAACTTTACACCTCTTGCTTCCATTGTATCTCATGTCCCTTGTTTTCCTTCAGAGTGTATGCTCACACGGCATCTAGCAGATCACTTATATGTAATGCTAGATTTTATCTTAAGCATTCTTTCTCTAAGAAAAATGCTTAAAAGATCCTAAAAAAATCTAAAAGTAAAGAGACTCTTTACTGCAGAATATAATAATAAATGGTTTATTAGATATTGAATTTAAACAGGAATATTTCCCGCTCATTGTTGGTCAAACATTTCCCATTCATTGTTGGTCAAACATTTCTCATTCATTGTTGGTCAAACATTTCCCACTCATTGCTGGTCAAACAATTTCCACTCATTGCTGGTCAAACATTTCCCACTCATTGCTGGTCAAACATTTCCCACTCATTGCTGGTCCAACATTTCCCATTCATTGTAGGTCAAACATTTCCCACTCATTGTTGGTCAAACATTTCCCACTCATTGCTGGTCAAAAATTCCCACTCATTGTTGGTCAAACATTTCCCACTCATTGTTGGCCAAACATTTCCCACTCGTTGGTGATAAAACATTTCCCGTGGCTTCAAATCGCATTTAAACATGAGCAAAAGCGGTAAAAATTAGCTCAGCGCACAGCAGTGAAATGACTCAGCACTCAGCAGTGAAAGGGTTAAAAACGCTTTTGTTTTAATTTTTTTTCATTGTTTCCTGTCCCCCAGGGCAGTACCCAGACCCCCATACATCTTTTATGGCCAATATCTCGCATATATGCCCTCTGGAGGAGACCTTAATTTTCTAACGTTTGAGCCCTATTGACTTGCATGGTGTTCGCATTGTGTTCGAGTTCGCGGTCAAACTTTTTCGGGTGTTCGAGGTCGAATGCGAACCGAACACGGGGGTGTTCGGTCCATCACTAGTCCTCTGGTGCTGAATCTGTTGTCAGCTCATCATTTAACCCTAGCTTGCCTTTTAACAGCAAAATTTGATTAATTGGGGTTTTAGTTAGTGATCCAAAATTCAAATGAATATCAACTATTGAATTGATATATCAACTATAGAAATGATCTTAACTTACAATACATACAAATACAACAGCAAATGACTTTATTAAACAAATCAGATTAATTTCACTGTTACACAAAGCACCCCTGTACTTGTCCACTGGCCTCTGGTGCTGAATCTGTTGTCAGCACCACAGGGTAGGGGATAGCTCAACATTTAACCCCAGCTTGCCTTTTAACAGCAAAATTTGATTAATTGGGGTTTTATTTAGTGATCCAAAGTTTGAATGAATATCAACTATCAAATTGATATATTAATTATCGAATTGATCTTAACCTACATTACATACAAGCACTACAGCAAACAACTTTATGAAAGGAAATTCAAATCAATATAAACTATCGAATCGTTCTTAATTTGATGTCAAACAAAACACAACTAAATTAAATAGGAAACAAAACTAAACAAAATTAATTTAAAACTAAAACAAAATAAAATTAATTTTCCAGCCGTGCACACCTCTAATGTATTTATAAACTACTGAAAAAGTAACACATAATTTGTTTAAGTCCTGCAATAAACCATGTGCCTTTTTCTAACCTTGTTGTAAACTTAACCAGAGCTGTTGGAAACTTACCAGAGCCATTATGATCTATGGAGTTGTTACATTTACAACAGCTCCGATTAAGTTTACATCAGGGTTGGAATAGGGTCCCATGAATTCAAATAGCTTTTAAGTGTGGTGGGTAAAATAAGCTCAGCACACTTGTGTGAAATGACTGAAGGGATTAACATTAAACATATAGATATGGCTTATAGATAGAAAATCATGCAGATGCCATGAGACAAATAACATTGATAAACATGCATTTTCCAATTTTTTACAGTGAACCAATTAATTAATGAAAATTGTAATTCTGAGAACCTAAATATATATAACTTACCTTCCATTCATACAATCCATGATGGGCAGCAGTCTATAGGTATCATTAAATAATTAGTAACTTTACTTTTTAAAACATATATGTGATGGTCAATGCATATATACAAAATATAATATTTTCTAAAATATATTATTTTAAGTAATAACATGCATAAAAAGTATTCTACTTAAATGCATAGTATATTAAAAGTAACACATGCTCATTCGTATTGCTAGAATAGTATTACTTTAAGTTTCCATATTGGTTGCGTGCATTGTAACTGGTTTTAAACAGAGTTGCAGAAGAATAATTGCCCAAAGGAAAAGTTGGTTAATTAGCCCTATTTATACATTCTGCTGGAGCAGATGGATCATCCTTAAGCTATTAATTGTGTTGCCAATGAAAGAAAGAAATATTCTTTGAAGCAGAGCTTGGCATATTATATCAAACTTCATTGTGACTATCAAAGCGTTTGCAGCATCTCTGGATCTTCTGTGCCTGTGCCAGTCAATATCCATCAAGTTAAAACTAAATGGATTATTTTTTTGATCTTCAGGAGAACACTAGATATGTTCTTGATAAAAAGTTGCTGCCCTACCCTATCTAAACTCTAAGTTACCTTTATCAAATTGCTTTCAATTGAATCTTTATGGTGGACAAACTTAGAGTCAAATAGGCAGGGGGTATTGCCATTATGTTAACGTTATTCAAATATATTTTACACCTTCAGTTTGCAGGTATACATAAATATGATTTGTAGGAAAACATTTGATCTCATAGGTGCCTAAAAAATACCACTCACAGTTACGACATGTGAAAATATATAAAGTATTTAATAAAGTGTATATTAAATTAATAACCTTGTAAAGCAAATGTTCCTTAGACATTGTAGCATTAAATTTAATATGTATTACTTTGACAAAATATGACAGTGGATATTTTCTGGTTCTTTCATGAACCTTTTAGGTATGTGAACCACATGAGCTACATGCTGGCCCCACTATCCCTCTATAATGGTAAGACACCCCAGTTGTCTACAATTACATTATTTTCATACTTATTTCATGTATACTGCATACACTGATACAGCAAGAATGGTGGGCCGATCTGCTGCTTCTGCCTACCGAGAACAGAGTGAGACTGGGGACAGAAAGTCCCCAGTCTCCCTACGTGATCACTCTGCGGCGCTGCACGATCTCGCAAGAGCGAGATCACGCAGGGCTCACGGCCCTTAAGCAGAACCCTCCATGGAGTCCTATGGATTCCAGGAGGTGATACTCGCAGTGGCGCAGAAGTGCTATCATGAGTATCATTGAGGGTAATGCTTGGTTCCTTGAAAGGCTGCTGAATTAGCGCCTGCCCTGGAATCTCACGCAAAAATGGGGAATTACGAGGAAACCTGCAGGTGCAGGTTTTCCCCGTTAGCATTCCCATTTCAGCATCTGCCTTGTTATCGAGCCTTAGGTATGTCAGCCCAAAAGCAATAGTTGTTCTGGCAATCCATTACATGTGTTAACCAATGTAGTTGCATTTCTGCACCAAGTTGTCAACAATAGGGACGTGCGTTTCGGGTTTCGGAATTTCGGAATTTTCACGAAATTTCCCGATTCAGGTCTTTCGATGCGGCCGAAATTCCGAAAAAATTTTGAGCCGAAAACGGCAAATCCGAAAAATTTTCCGAGCCGAATCGAAATTTTTTTGGAATTTTCGAATGGACTTGAAATGTGTCAAATCGAAATCTATTGCTTTGAAACGAGAACAGACTTTCCAAAAAAAACGAAAAATTTGCCAAATCGAAAATTGTTTGGAATTTTCAAATGGACTTGAAATGTGTCAAATCGAAATTTATTTTCCCTCTATTCATGATTTCAGTTCCATTCGGGATTTCGGTTCCATTTCGGTAAGTCTGGACATCGTATATTTAACAATTATCGGTTATATCGCTGATTCTGTAAATTTTGTATTTGTAAATGCGTATCACTTTTTTTTTTGTTTCCAATGATCCGATAAGAATCTTCGTATTTGGGTCAGATCCGATTTGTCCGCGGGTCGCGCATGCGCGCGCGCGGATGTCGTAACTTTATTGAGCCAGTTTTATTGACAACTTTTTGAACAAAATATTGTTTTTATTATTCATCATCATGGCCGCTGCAAGAGATGAGTGCCGGTTCAAGCACCTCATCGTCTTGCAATGATGAACCACCACCACCCAGGAATAAACGGGCCACCAATATGGCATTTGAAGAGATGTTGGAGCTGGTACGGATCTTTGATCGTAAGGATTACGATTGCAGTAAGGGCCCTTACCGCAGGAAGTCTAACGCTAGGAAGGATCGTATCTTAGACAAGCTACGCACCACCATTTTGGAGTTGTTTGGGAAGGACCGGACGAAGGACCAGTTCAGGAAACGCTGGTCTGATCTGAAGGCGCGCGAGCAGGAGCAGCTGAGACACATCCGCCGCGTCATAGCGAAACGTAAGTGTCATGTTATATTGTAAAGCTCTGCGCAAACTGTTGGCGCTATATAAATCCTGTATAATAATAATAATGTGCTTGCATGTGCTAATGTGCACAGAAATACGCTGATTTAGCTAGTCCCTTTTTTCATGCAATGTGATTGTGTATAGCTTTGCGTTTTCACAACTCGTCATACATGCATTTTTGCCATAGCTCTTCCTTTTTGTGATTTTACGTATTCGTGAAAATTGTGACATTTGATGTATGTAGATGAAGTTACAATGCTGGATTTCTTTTGGCACTGTGTGTACTGTAGTGTGCTGGGGGGGGAGGTTGTTGTGATTGAGTGATGCATACGAGATGACCCGCAGCTTGCCCAATATTGGCTCCCACCTGCGCATCAACAAATCTCTGCGTCTCTGCTAAGTGATAGGATGGGACATGTAGTTCTTCTGAAAGTGCATCCAAACAGAGCCGCCTTCAATACAGCCTCAGCAGCTGCTGAATTGTTGCAGCACAGCGATTCAGTTTGCTGCAGCAGTGTCATTGAATGCTTTAGATGCAAATTTCAAAACAAAATGGTGGATTTCTGTTGTTTCTGCAATATCCAGTTTTATTAGCAGAAACTGAAAGTGAAACTGAGGCTGAGGCCTTCTATAAAATAACTAAAAGCAGTCAGCACAATGCGCTTTGTATGCACACAACACAAATAATAGTTTTTATTGAATAAACGTAATGTTTACTTCTGAAAAAAATATATAAATGAAAGGTAATATATGTCTGTGCAGGGGAAATAAATAAATATTTTGTGACTTTAGAACTATGAGATGGGAGTAGTGGTGTGGGTCAAGCTGGTAGTGGGGTAGTGGAGGGGTGTCGCAATACTTTCGGCAATATAGTGTATAGATATACCATTTTTTCCAGTCTGCATTATTTACGTGTTATTTTTTGGATTTGGCAGAAGACAGGAAGAAGAAGGCCGCAGAATCTGCCCCGGCGGGCACCAGTGCCCCAGTGGAGGAGGAGGAGGAGGAGCCACGGGCGTCCACCAGCGCTGGTATATACTGTTTTATTTTGCAACGACTTTTGGTCAAAAACAGAAACATTTTTTGTTTACTGTATTTTAATTTAATTTTTTTATGTATAGCACAAGAGGATCAGGAGGAGGGCGAAGTTGGAGAGAGGGAGCCGGTGCAGCAGGAGGCCGCCAGTCCAGGTATTTTTTTTTTTACTGTTGTATTTTGCATCGACTTTTGTTCAAAAATAAATCAGTTTTGTTGTTTACTGTATTTTTTATTTCTTTAATTTCTTACATATAGCACCGGATATGCTGACGGTGGTGGTGGGGGAGGAGTCGGAGGAGGAGTCGGAGGAGGAGTCGGAGGAGTCGGCGCCTCAGGAGGCCGCCAGCACTGGTATATACTACTGTTATATTTTTTCAAGACTTTCAGTCAAAAATAGAAACCTGCTTTACTTACTGTATTTTCCTTCTTTCATTTATTGGATATATAGAAGAAGCCAAACCTAGCAATCGGGAGGCGATTGGCGAGCTACGCCTGGCAGTCAGAACACTCGATGCCATCCAGGAACTGCTGCAGGAACTGCGGGAGCACCTGAACAACACCGCGGACATCCTGGAGCGGCAGTAAGACAGACAATATTCAATACGGATGTGCCTCAGCTGCTCCTGCTCGCCTGCTTTGAGGTCGGACCAGAGTTTTCGGATCTGGTCCTTCGTCCCGTCTTTCCCAAACACCTACAGGATGGTGGTGCGCGTAGCTTGTCAATGATACGATCCTTTCTAAAATTATTCTTCCTGCTGTAAGGGCCCTTACTGCAGTCATAATCTTTGTAATCAAAGATGCGGACCAGCTCCAACATCTCCTCAAATGCCAGTAATTCTCCAGTGAGTGAACCAATACTCTGAACAAGATGTTCGCCTGGCTTGGAAGATGGCCGCCATTGTATGTTTGTTTGTGTTGTTTGTGCCCCTGTTGGGCAGTTTGCCATCCTTGGCATGTTCCCTTCCCTTCCCCATGTTGTAAATAAATTTTCAATTTTTTCTATATTTTCCTGTTTGTGTGCGTTGCTTTACGTTAATAAGTTAATTATGTATTGCTTGGTTTCCACACTGTTAAAATTATATGTACATAAATGTATTGACATTTCTATGGACCCTTTGTCATAAATTTGTCAACATATTTGTGGCCATGAATGTGACTGTGCACATTCTACACTTCCTGCCTGGCCAAAAATGTCACACACTAACACAACCTTGTTGTACTGCCTTGAGATTTGATTACCGACGTGGCCTGGTTTTGTTAAGCTTGGGCGATGTCACAACAACACGGATTTTTGTCTACAGTCACATTCATTGTATAACCAAGAATTTATCAAAAAATATTGATGGCAGCACTGCTTGAAGTCTTCTCCGACACAACCCAAAGATCCTTAGTGCGGCTCAGGTCTAGTTTATTTGTCCCTGTTTGCAGCTTCACGCAACACCTCCTCCCAGCTATGAGCTCTCTCTCTCCCACCGCTGCCCGCTAAGACACTGCCCGCCAACATGGTCACGTCTTTGCAGGAAGCTGCGTGCAGCCGGACGCTCTGAGGGAGCGAAAAAGGCGGCGGAGGTGAGCTGGGGCCATTATCATGAGGTGCTGGGGCATTCCATGTGCTGGGGCAAATCCATGAGGAGCTGGGGCATATCCATGAGGAGCTGGGGCAAATCCATGTGTGAGCTGGGGCATATCCATGAGGAGCTGGGGCATATCCAGGAGGAGCTGGGGCATATCCACGAGGAGCTGGGGCATATCCACAAGGAGCTGGGGCATATCCACAAGGAGCTGGGGCATGTCCACGAGGAGCTGGGGCATATCCACGAGGTGCTGGGGCAATATCCACGAGGAGCTGGGGCATATCCACGAGGAGCTGGGGCATATCCACGAGGAGCTGGGGCATGTCCACGAGGAGCTGGGGCATGTCCATGAGGAGCTGGGCATTTCCATGAGGTGCTGGGGCAATATCCATGAGGAGCTGGGGCATGTCCACGAGGAGCTGGGGCATGTCCACGAGGAGCTGGGGCATGTCCACGAGGAGCTGGGGCATGTCCACGAGGAGCTGGGCATTTCCATGAGGTGCTGGGGCAATATCCATGAGGAGCTGGGGCATGTCCACGAGGAGCTGGGGCATGTCCACGAGGAGCTGGGGCATATCCATGAGGTGCTGGGGCAATATCCATGAGGAGCTGGGGCATGTCCACGAGGTGCTGGGGCAATATCCATGAGGAGCTGGGGCATATCCATGAGGATGTCGGATGTCGGCCAAGCTTCCGGGAACTCCCCCTGAGGAGTACTCCCCCTGCATAGCACGATGACGCCAGTCCTGGAGTTAACCCCTAGTTGCCACCAATGGTGGAGATAGGGGGTTCATTGGAACCCCCTATCTCCTGATCCGTGGCAGCTAGGGGTTAAAGTTAAAGTTAAAGAGCATGGCCGTTCCAACGATACCAAACACGAATGTGAAAAACGTTTGTAAAAAAATTAAAAATAAAAAAATATTTAAAAAAATTTATAAAAAAAAATAAACAAGTTTTTTTTCTTTTTTTTGGTTTGTTAATGCAGCAATATTGTTCCCATTTCAATTATAATGTGAACAATGATGCTGCACTAACGATTTTTGTATGCCAGTGCGTTTGTTAAAAATCGTGTAATTTTCCCCAAAAAAAATGTAACGAGACCCCATCTCTAATTTTTTTAACAAGCGCACCCCAACAAAATATACCGCAATGGCTCGCATGTTAAAATGTGAAAAAAAAACACTTTACACATTGTAAATTATTGAAAAATCATATTTTATTGCATTTTTTGTTATAATATACAGACAGGTCATGACGTATACATATAATAATGACATATTATGAATCTGCCGAGTCTGATGGAAAGAACGATATATAATATGTCTGGGTCATATACTAAAATAAGCCTTCAAAACGCGTTTAAACATGATGAGCAAAACCGGTAAAAAAATAATGACCTCAGCACAGAGGTGGGAAAAGCCTCAGCAGCGAAAGGGTTAATTAAAAAAACACTATAGAATCGCCAGAATTATCGTATCGACAGAATGAATTATCGGATCCGAAAAACAAACCAAAAATTTATTATAAAAAAATATATAAAGTAGTATTAAAAAAGTAAACCATAGTAGTTTACATCAAAACGAATAGAGTTAGACAGCTTTGAAATTTCCGAAATGCAATGTGACACGAAATACGAAAAATGGTCGATATTCCGAAAACCATGTACAATGCCGAAAACCATGTACAATTCCGAAAAACCAAAATTTCCCGAAATCACGAAAAGTCGATACCAAAAACGAGTAAAGTGACACGAAAATACGAAAAATGGTCGATATTCCGAAAAATAAATGTACCCGAAAAACGAATCGAGCCGAACCGAATCGAAACAGAAAGCGGTCGAACCGAGCCGAATCGAAAAGTTTAAAAATTCGAAAAATCGAATCGAATCGAACCGAAAAAAAAATCGGTGCACATCCCTAGTCAACAATATTCTTTCTTTACTTGTGTTATATGAAACAAACATGGTCACTCTTATGTGGTAGAAAACCAGTTAATTTCTTTGTTTAAAATACTATAAATACTCCCATAGAATAAGATGCTTCCCTTGTGCTCACGTGTTTCATACTAACATGCATACACACTTGCAATTCAGATTCAAATGAACTGTAAAGGAATAATGGGTCTAAATTCATTAAAATTCAATTAACCTCTACTCTGGAGATCTGTTTTTTTTATTTCTAGATCTCAGAAATAGGGACATGATCTATGGCATTGGAGTGCAGAGAACCATATGAAAAGAACACAAAAATGGTTGGATGAAAAGTCAGCAGAAGCAGAACACAATAGGAATGGATGAGCAATGAACTTGAATGCACTGTCCGAGCTCTTTGTCAGAGTTTTCAATCTAATATTATTCTCGAAGACAAGACACATTATATGGTAAGGTACAAATCCTGTAGTGAATCTGGTTGAGCCTGGCAGGAGTAGGATAAATCGAAGGGATTTTGTCTCCACACATGACACAACCAAGGCACCTATAACCTACCTCTTTGATAGCAAGGGTCTTCTCTTCAAAGCAGGCTCGGACTGTCCATCGGGCATACTGGGCAAATGCCTGGTAGGCCGCTGGCCTTCTGTGCTGGTCAGCTGCTGGAGAGCAGGCCTTCTTCCTCCTTCAAGCCTGTCGTTGCTGCCTGAGGAACACAGGCCATGTTCCCAGGCTGCAGTCTAGGCCCGATGAGGACTTTAAGAAGGTAGCTGGCCATCTGATGCACCCTGTGACCTAATCAGAGGGAGCTGACTGTCCGTAGTCCCCCTCTGATTAGATCACAGGGAGTGCTGCATGAAATCTGACGCCAGGGCATAGGATGGAAGATGTCACATGGCACGTCCTGTGGCCTAATCAGAGGGGTCTGGCCCCCTCTGATTATGTCATAGGGAGAGCCGGATGGCTGACCGCCATCTTGAAGTCTGCAGGGCCTGGTCTCCCAGGTGGTTCCCAGTGGCCAGCACCAGAGATGCCACACTCAGGGAGAAGATAAAGCTGACCAGGGGTCCATCTGTCAAGTAAGATGGCTCCTGGTTCAGTTAACTATGTAACTCCCCCCTTCAAAGAAAAACTTACTGTATTAACTTGTATTATTTGACCGCCCTCTATTTACCCCTCTCCATGAAATAATTAAAAAAATATATATTTTGCCTCCCCCAACCACCCCCTCCTCAAAAAAGAGATTTACATTATTTTTTATTTTTTTCATATTTGTAATTTTTATTTCTGAAAGAAAATAGGTCACAAATCGACCGACAAAAGTGGACTCGCAGGGCCATACCAGAAGAGCTTCGCACTAGTAAAAAGACAGAGTCCACATTGAACCTTACACTTATTAACTGCATAAATCCAGAGGGGAGAGAAAAGAGGGAGAAACAAGGAAGGGGGGTTGTGCCGAGCTTCTCTGTGAGGGGGTGGGTAGATGGCTCCATTAAAAAGAAAAAAGAAAGAAAAAAAAAGGGGGGGAACCACCTCCAACAAGGAGGGGAAGGGAGAAGTGGCAGAGGCCATGTCCGTGACTCTCCTGGCTCTCCTGTTGACTCTCCTGGAGGCCATGGAGGGGTACAGTCACGTGGCCTGGGTACACGAGGGCCAGGCATGGCAAGAGTACCATGATGGCGCGCCCCGTGGTCACCCGGTGAAAAAAAAAAAGGGGGGAGGTGGGGAGAACATCAACCTCAATGGAACGCGTATCCTAGGGAAACACAAACAGGAGAGAAGGGGAGAAAGGCAGAACGCCATGACGAGTCAGGATATTAGCCATGTCATGATGATGACAAGTTCCAGTCTCAATCCGGGTTGCCCGGGAATGGTGTGGAGCCTGCAGGTGAGCGTGCGGCAGTCTGACACGAGAGAGCTGGAGGTAGACCGAGGGAGCGCAGGTGACCTTCAACCTCGGCGGATTAAGTGGCCACCAGTGCCTGTCCATCGCCCGTGGTGATGATGAGAGAACCAGAAGCACCCCATTTATAGCTGATATCGTGCGTGCGTAGGAGGGTGGTAACAGGCCGAAATTGCCGGCGGGTGGCAAGTAACATAAAAGGCAGGTCCCGGAATACGGCGATTGAGACCCCCTCAAAAAGGACCGTGGGCACATTCCGCACTGCACGAAAAACCGAGTGGTGCACGGCCATATCTCTGAGTGTGACGATCATGTCGCGCGACGCTTTTCCTGGGGCCAGGGCCGCCTTCCGCACCTGGAGTGCTGCGAGGACAGAGTCCCGCAAGTGTTCCGTAAAGTGGAGAACTGACTCCAGAAATCACGTAGTATAGGGCAATATGTCCGAGTCTGGTACCGTCTCCGGGACCCCCCGGAGCTTCAGGTTTCGGCGTCTGTGCCTCGTCTCTATTGCCATCATGGCTGATTGTAGGCCGCTGACCTGCTGCTGCAGAGCGTGTATGGAGGAGGAAGAAACGGCCTGCGAGCTCTCTATCGCTCTGGTGCGGTTCTGGAGATCCCCCAGTTGCATCTGGGTCTCCGCGACCGCCGCGCTGAGGGCTTGAAAATCCGCTTGCCAGGATTTCCTGGCGTCCTCCAGGAGAGCGCGAATATCGCCTTTAGGGGCGGGGAGAGCATATTCCCCCCGGGTCGGTGTCGCCACGTGGGGAGCAGGTGGAGCATCCTCGGTCTCCAAAACTGGCAGGTCCTCCACGTCAGGCAGAGCAGGGCGTGGAAGCCGTCGCACCGGTCCACCCGTCATCGAGAGGCGGATATCAGGGGTACGGGTGCCCTCCGCCGCTCCGTCTGTCTTGGATTTTTTCCCCATCTAGGTACAGGATATCTCCTCGCAGCACGAGGGAAGGTGTCAGTCTCCTCAGGCCCCAAAATGGCCGCCACGAGACAGGGGATGCGGCAACTCAGCAGTCTCCGACTCGAACGCCGGTCCGGAGGAGGGGAGTAAACGGGCTCCGGAGGTCCACCTACCGATAGCCGGCAGCAGTGTCACTTTTGGTGGAGTTTTCCCGGCTCTAAACCTCGATCGGGCCGCTGTTTAGTTATGCTGGATCGGAGCTCCACTGCTTCACGTCCATCTCGGTCCGCTGCCGGCCACGCCCCCCGAGATTTACATTATATACCGCTTGGATAAAAAAAAATTGCCCAATTTTTTTAAAAGGCTTTTTTTAAAAAATTCTGTAACAGAACATTTTATTATGTTTCAAAGTACCTTTTTATTATTCAGGCACAGTTTAATGCATCTTTATTGGTTTAAAGACCTATTAGAACAATAGCAGAGTCCTGTTTTTTTTTTTTTTGCAGTTCAGCGGCGTTTGGCAGTCAGTTCTGTGGTCTTTGGCAGTTCCATGTTACGCACACTTTGGGGACCTCACGGTGAATAGTGAATCCACCGCAGGGTCGGCAAAATGGAATCGCTGAAGTGTACCGAAGTGCACCAAACAAGAAAGCATGGAAATTTCAATATAATTTTGGCACTTTCTGAGTAACCCTTTATACTATGTGGTTTGTGTATGACGGCATCACAAGCTCCACAGTAATGTGTGTTGTGTATGAGGGTATCGAAAACTCAACAGTAATGTGTGGTGTGTACGAGGGTATCCGCTGGCATGCACAGCCCGGTGCATTAGGGTGAGCACCAACAGTGCATGTATTAATTGAAAAATTATGTTTAGAAGATTTTGCACATTATACACATTTTTCTTTAGCAACAATAAACCTGTATTTAGAGATACAGTCCGTTTTCAAGCTATTCATCATGAACCAGATAATGGAAATCTAAAATGTCCATTTAGGGGGTGAAAAAGGACTTCTTTACCCAACATTAGGGTGTGACTGAGCATACCAGACATACCCTCATAGGCGAGTGCAGGGGGTATCACAAGCTACACAGTAATGTGATGTGTGTATGAGGGTATCACAAGCTCCACAGATGCAGTGTGTATGAGGGTATCACAAGGTCCACAGTAATGTGAGGTGTGTCTGAGGGTATCACAAACTCCACAGTCGTGTGTGATGTGTATGAGGGAATCACAAGCTCCATAGCAATAAAGCTCACAGTAATCTGCGGTGTATAGAAAAAAAAGTGAGCAGCTTTGTCCAAAATGCCAGGTTCTATTTTTTGTCCCATTCCGTGACATACTTTTTAAAAGTAATATTGATGGTCAGTAAGTATTAAATTAGCACACATATTAGACCTCATTTCAAACTGTTAAGGAAGAGGACTGAAATATTGGTGAATGTAGTGACAAGGATAAATTAAATTAACCATGAGAAACAATTACATTATTTTAAATCTTAACTATCTCAGCATAACATGCCATATTACTATTTTATCCTACATTCAAGTGTTAAGTGATATGCGCAGGAAAAAGAGTTAAAATAATAAATATTGCCCGTATATAAATAAACCTGATCAGCCTCATGTTTGAGTAAATAGGCTTTAATGGGAATAATTTTTGAACCCAAGGGAAAAGTGACTCTGGCATAATTGATCTATCAGTATAAAGACAGGTTTAATATTTGACCACATGACTTCTTGCAAATATAACTACCGTATTTTACGCTCCATAAGATGCACCTGACCATAAGACGCACCTAGTTGTTAGAGGAGGAAAACAGGAAAAAAAATATTCTGAATCAAATAGTGTAATAATGGATATGCCCTCATGGATATGTCCCAGCTCTCATGGATCTGTCCCAGGAGCTCTCATGGATATGCCCCAGAAGCTCTCATGGATATGCCCCAGCTCCTCTCATGGATATGCCACAGGAGCTCTCATGGATATGCCGCAGGAGCTCTCATTGATATGCCCCAGGAGCTCTCATGGATATGCCCCAGGAGCTCTCATGGATATGCCCCAGATCCTATCATGGATATGCCCCAGCTGCTCTCATGGATATGCCCCAGCTCCTCTCATGGATATGCCCCAGCTCCTCTCATGGATATGCCCCAGCTGCTCTCATGGATATACTGCCCCAGCTGCTCTCATGGATATACTGCCTCAGGAGCTCTCATTGATACTGCCCCCAGCTCACCTCCTGCCGCCGCGTGTTCGGCTCCCTCTGAGTGTCCGGCAGCATGGAGCTTGGGCGCTCGCCTGGGGGAGCCACGTGACCAGCCGCGATCTCGCGAGAACTCGGCTGGTGACGTGGTTCCCCCAGGCGAGCGCCGAAGCTCCATAGCTTCGGACGCTCGCAGGGAGCCGAACACTGCGTCGCAGGGTGAGACACCCGCCCTTAGGGTGACGGTGTCACCCTAAGGGCGGGTGTCACCTGGTGCGGGCCGCACCCCCGCCCCCACCTTGCGACGCCACTGCCCCAACGTGCACTGTTTCTGCAGTATTCACTCCATAAGACGCACACACCTTTCCCCACACTTTTTGTGGGGAAAAAGTGCGTCTTATGGAGCGAAAAATACGGTAAGTTATACATGAGACATATTGTGTATTCAGATGAATTAACAGAATACAAAAGTGAGGTCATTTCTAGTCCTCAAAATTGATCTCATAAAATCTATGAAAACTCCCAGGAATAAAAATAAATGTTATTACATGTTAGAGTTGTCGTATAAATAGCCATGAGAAGAGGGATTTGCCACGTGAACATCTTCTGAAAAATTACAGGCCAGTACGAAGTTAATCTGTAGCTAGGCTGTTATTCTGTCCTAAACTGTGGTGTCAGATCAATAAATCGATCTGCTGAAATTGCAAGTTCTATATTTACCATGGGCAGGTATAACATTTGACCCTATAATTTCCCTCAAAAAGAAAACCAATCTATAAAAGAGGGGTACTTTTCTACTTACTAGAGATTACTTATTACAAATTCCTTTTTTTTGTCTCACATCAGTGGATCACTGGTTGCATGTCATATCAGGGTAGATATAAAATTTTGTAATTGGCTGTTTGTTATAAAAGTACAACATATTTTAACACATTAGTAAAAGAAATATCAAAGATAAATTGGTTAGAATAATACATTTTCAGATATTGTTTACCTATGCCTAGAAAACAAACCTATTAAAAATGTAAGTCATTAAATGGACAATAAAAAATTCATGAATGAATAAAAACAGAAAATCTCATATAAAATATGGGTGCACTAATGAACTTCATATACCCCACATGTATTTCATTTGAAAATTTGGGAATTTATCTTTAAAATGCTCAGCTCTTTCTGGTTCCTGGTCTTTATCTTAGGGAGCAGGCACCATGATTTCGTAACCTCTTTTTTTCTCTCCAAACAGCAGTATTGTTTAGCCGAGTAAAGGATACTTCACCAGGGTGAATAAAATAAACCGATTTATTAAAACAAACTTAAAACAATAAGTATAAAAGCAGCATAATCTGACGAGTTTCATCTTTACAACTTCTTCAAGGATAATGCCTACACTTGAATATTGTGTATAAATAGTCTTGGTGTTCCTAATTAGTAATCTTCTGTATACTCCCCTTCCGCCAGCTTCCTCTCTATCCGCCACGTGTTCCGGTCCCTGTAATACTTCCATGATGTGTCCTGCTCGTCCTACGTCATCTGCTTTTTACTTCCGGTTTCACTTTCAGTCCGTTTCGTCACTTCCGTTTTCGCTGTTCTGGATCCAGCTTTAGTGAAAGTGGAAAAAATTCTTTCATTTTCTGATTCATTTTTGGTATGGTGCTTCTTGGTTCACCAGACATCATATCTAGAGCAGAGGTGGAGGCAGGCTCTATGAACTGCTGACTAGGAGTAGTGGGAGTCACAGTTAAAGTCATATTAGACCATTCAGGTAGATTTGCAGCTTTCCTCATAAGTAGAGCCTCTTCAAACCTCTCCCTGTCCTCTTTGTGTACCTTAGTCCCATTCAAGGCAAAATGCAACTTGGGGTCAGCTTGGTTAATGATACTTCATCTTGGGCAGTGGATACCGCAGGGTCTCCTGACTCAACCTCCTGAGTGGGTATGGAGGGAACCGGGTCAGGGGTGTCCTTGGCAGTGACAAAGTGACCCGGAGACACTGCTAGGGTGGCACCACAGGTAGTTGGATCTGATACAGGGCTGTGGTAGAGGGGAGGATATGCTGGGTAGGAGTGGTATATATCATACCCGAAACAAGTACAGGCATTATCTCCATTGGTTCGATGGGATTAGAGTCCATAGGCGTGGTAGTTTCTGTCTCCATTGGAGTAAATGGTTCTGATTCCCCCGTTACCAGATGTTCTATTTCCATGGGTTCACCAAGCATGTCTTCTTTAGGCCTGGTTTCTATAGGCTTGGTAAGGGGGGAAACAGTAGGTTGTTTCATGGGCAAATATTTGAGACTGGGTGCAGGTTGTGAGGGGGGTTTGGTTACCGGAGTTGGTTTTGGCATAGGGGTTGGCTAGGAGACAGTTTGGGCAGGAGGATTAATGGGAGGAGGCTTTTGTCGTGCGTACAGATTTAGGGACAGGCTGCAAAGAGGCAGACTTTTTTGGGGGGGTTCTCACTGGGCACAGGGGAATCCAAAGACCCAGCTGTCCATAGTACATGCACAGATCTGCAGATTGTCTCCAGGCACATTACTCAGCAGACAATGGATCATGAGCTGTATTTTCCCCAGGAATGCACACCTTAGCAGAGGGGCCCCAAAGTCTCTGCAGCATGTCGATCAGGAAATTAGTCACATGCTTGCTGACTAATCACTACGGCCTCGATGGTTACAGACTTCTGCATTATGTCGCGTTTCAGGCTAACCAAAGTGGGACAGCCCAGGATGCAGTGAAACACACGGGAGGCAAAGATGTAGATAATAAACAAGGATTTATTTGGTGAGCACACAGGTTAGCACTAGTGAGGGACAAGGCAGGAATGGGGCTATCTATGGAGGGGGAACAGAGAGGCAGGACAGTAAAGGGACTAATTAGAGAACACACAGACCAACAGGACAGAAACACAGTGACAGGGGAGGAAGAGAGCTAGACACAGGTACAGATGGTACTCACATAAGACACCAGATAGACAAGACAAGGGCTGAGGACCAGGGAAATACTGGGAGGGCACTATGAACTTGAAATCTTGGAACCAGGATACTAGGAGGGTATGAGAAACTTGGAATCTTGGAACCAGGATACTAGAAGGGTACAAGCAGCAGGTGGGCAGTGGAGCAGGAACACGACAAGCAGTCAAGGTGCAATATTCAGAAGGGTAATCCAATATGCAAAGTCCACTGCCAAATACGTAGGTTAGGGGCAAGCAGATATCAAACAAAGCCCAAAGGAGAAAGTCAAGGGACTGGTACACTGGAGTCAGATAAGGTATTGTGAGAACATGCTTCTTATCTTCCTTACAGACATGCTTAAGACTGAACACTGAACAATGAAGAAGCCTAGTCTGATGGGTGCTCCACCCTTAAGTGGACAAGACAGGTAGTAATTAGAAGCACCTGGTTGTTGCGGTGCTTGCAGAAAAAAGACATCAATGGAAAGGTGCTGCCATGTCAGATGCAAGCATGGTTCTTTCTGTGATTCCTTGGGGGTGTCTGGCAGGGGTCGAGACAGAACCTTATATCTTTGGCAGAGAAAGAAAACTTCAAGAAATGGTGGGGTACGATGCCTCCAACATTTTCAATAATTTTATCCACTGGTTCCATAAACGAGCAGAGAAAGCCATAAAAGAAAACCTGAGTCAGGCTGAGTGGACTGAGTTGCTTGAACATGCTACGGGTCGTTATGCTTAAAGGTTGACGGGATCCAATTCAAAGCATGTCTGACCAAGCAGGAAAAATAACACATATTTTCTTTCACGTTTCTAGACTGAAAAGGGATATCAGCAGCATAGAAATGATGCCAAAATACAGCCCTGGAGAAGATGCCTAGATCATTTTATTTTGGTATGGTCTTCGACAGCCATAGGCTCCAGTGGTTCAGGGTTCACCAGATCATAAAAACAACATTGGAAGCTCTCCCCAAAGCATGCTAAGACTTTGTGAAGTTGTTCAATCAAACACCCACAAAGTTAGAAACACTGCTTTTTACAGCAGAATTGATGTGGGCTGAGCGAAAACAGCCAAACATTCAAACACTGCAGACAGAATCCTTTAAGGTGACAGCAGTAAGCCCTGCAATCCGCCCAAGGTGGGAGCTCATACTCAGAACATAAGTGGAATCTGTTCCCTCCTCTAATAAATTTTTACCGGCATAATTACTCTGCTTGTGGATCCTGCTTCACTTCGTTACAGAATCTGTTAAGGTTGTGCCCATTCTTCCGCGCTGCAGAATATGTTGCCGCTATATAAATAAGGAATAATAATAAAAGGTACTGAATTTTTTTTCTATAACAGAGGAAATAATCAAGGTTTTTTTTTTTTGGGCAAGAACAGTTTAAACTTTGTGAACTGGAGAGAAAGATATTGGTACAATAGCACACAGAATGAAACTGAAAATTCCCAATGGATAAGAGATAGAAGGGACAGCAAAGGAAATGAGGGTTATTGGGAACTGAGAAGATCTGCAATTAAAATGAGGGAAGAAATAAAGTTCCTAAAGAAATGGTGAATGAACTGAAGAATCGCTCTTAAATTAATTTACTTTTGAATATGGTTTATTGGGATAGGTATAAAATTATTGTATAATAAGGTTTTGCTAATGTGAAATGTAAATTCACATTTTGCCTTTCAGGACAAGAAAAGGAGGCAGAAATTCCCACGTTTTCCTCAAATTATTTTGCTCCACTAATATAATTTATAGACTGTCTTTCAGTTACTTCAGGACTGATCTAACCTAGAACGTATTATAGTGGAACTGGACACACAAAATAATATAAGAGGGTTATTCAAAGAGCGCCAACCTCGCCACCGAAGGGCAAAGATACGGTGTAATTGCGTAGCAGTTCAGCTAATCAGAAAGCTGTAAATTCGCCAAATGCTGTCCGCTAGAGATAGAAACATAGAAACATAGAAAAAATGTCGGCAGATAAGAACCTTTCGGCCCATCTAGTCTGCCCAATTACATGGATACTTAACCTGGATTTATCTTTTGTTTAGGATAGCCTTATGCCTATCCCATGCTGCTTAAATTCAATTACTGTTTTGGCCTCTACCACTTCTACTGGAAGACTGTTCCATGTATCCACCACCCTCTCAGTAAAATAATGCTTCCTGATGTTACTTTTAAACCTTTGCCCCTCTAATCTAAGACTATGTCCTCTTGTTTTGCTATTTTGTTTCCTTTTAAATATACTCCCTTCCTCTACCTTGTGGATTCCCTTTACGTATTTAAATGTTTCTATCATATCTCCTCTGTCTCGTCTTTTTTCCAAGCTGTACATGTTAAGATCATTAAGCCTTTCCTGGTAACTTTTCTCCTTCAAGCCGTACACCATTTTAGTAGCCCTTCTCTGAACTCTCTCTAAGATGTCTATATCCTTCTGGAGATACGGTCTCCAGTACTGCACACAGTACTCCAAGTGAGGTCTCACCAGTGCTCTGTACAGTGGCATGAGCACTTCCCTTTTCCTACTGCTAATACCTCTCCCTACACAACCAAGCATTCTGCTAGCATTTCCTGCTGCTCTATTACATTGACTACTTACCCTTAGATCCTCTGAAATAATAACCCCTAAATCCCTTTCCTCAGATGTTGAGGTTAGGACTGTATCAAATATTCTATATTCAGCCCTTGGGTTTTTACGTCCCAGGTGCATTATCTTGCACTTATCCACATTAAAACTCAATTGCCACAACTCCGACCATTTTTTTAGTTTACCTAAATCATTTGTCATTTGGCTGATCCCTCCAGGAACGTCAACCCTGTTGCAAATCTTTGTGTCATCAGCAAAAAGACATACTTTTCCAAGATGTGCAATTCGTTTTGTTCCGAATGGAAATTTGGACGAAATTCACCATTTTAGTATTTCGGGAGCATTTCCGAAAACAAAATATTGACCATCGAAAATTTCGAATCAATCCGAAATTTCGGTGCGATTCGGTGATTCGGATCAGTTGGTTTTTCCTTTTTTATGAGTTATTTTGTTTTTTATTGCTTATTTAAGAATGGGAAGTAGATTACTACCAATAGAATGAAAGTTTCTTTACTTATTCTTTTTTTAGGATTTGCAGCTGGAGCTATTACTGATTCTTATTAGGGATCATTCTGGCCCATAATATGTCTTTTGGCATTTAACAATCATTTTCTGTAGGCTTGATATACACCCATTTGGTTTATATTTTCTGCTTCATTTTCTACCATTGTCTTACCACTTGTGATTGAGCTTTAGCGCTAAATATACTGTATATAGTAAGCATTCTCTGGCTTCTACCAAATATGTGTGGCTCTATACACATACTTTACACGTTAGGTATACTGATGGTAGATTTTTCTTTTAATTTATATGTATATCTATGTGTGTATCATGATCATGATCAAATTTATGTTTGGCATTGTGTTATAATAAAGTTTATGTTTTATTTTACTCTCTGTCACTACTTAAACTTGTGATCCAACTGACTATACCGTGGATCAGCTGTTCACTGTTTATTAGGGTTTAACACCCCGTGATTAGTGTGACAACCACATTATTTATATTTTTTCCATCTTGCATATTATGTGTGTTACGCTACCACTATTTCTATAGCGGATATTCAATTTAAGCCCTGCACACACAGATGGGCAACACCAGTTCTTGCCTGCTTTCTCCTAGCATGCTCGCTGCTGCCAGACAGAATAATGTCAGCATACAAAGTGTGCTTACTGTGACGGAACCATTCTCTTCCGCCTGTCCTGACTCTCCAGATACCCCCTTGCCAAGATCAGCCCGGCCTCTGAGTTGCTTGGAGCTCAGTGCCTCGAGCAGCCTGATCTGCAACTCGAGATCTGCTTGATCTGAACCTCTGCCTTGGAGCCTCTTTGCATTTCCAGAAGGCCGCTCTGTGCCTTCTGAGGTTGAGTGTAGTGTAGCGTAGTTGAAGGGGACACCAGGCGAGCTGTATGTTCCAACAGGATTCTCTCTCTGTCTGAGATCTTTAATGAACAAAAACGCCACAATTTATGCTGAGATCCAACAGCCATAATTTGCATAAATGACCCACATTGACCTACTAAAATGCTAATTACATTATGTCAGATTTTTACAATAAACATTCCTCTTTCTACGTTTCATGCTGGCAAACCTGTCTTCCTGCCTTCTGTATTTGTATATTGTGTTTTTTCCCTTGTGTTTCTGCTGCTGCCAATTCCTGGGTGGCCTCTCAGGGGTTAATTGGTGTTCTGTGTGCTGCTCACCTGTTGATCCTTGCCTTGATTCCCCTGCCTATATTAGAGCAATGTACCTATAGTACATTGCTGGGTCATTTTTCTTTGCCTGGTCTCCTTGCGAGTTGTGTCCTGAGAGCTCCTTGCTGTGTTCCTGTTATCCTCTGTTTGTATATCCTTGTTTAATTTTTGCCTCTGTTATTTCTGTTCCAGTTTATGTCAGTTCCTTCTGTGTATTTAGTTCTGTCTATTTCTGTATTTTGGTTTGCTGTTTATGTTCCATTCTGATTCCCCGGTTACCAATTTTTGGCTTGGCTTACTTCCCTTCTGCTTCCTATTCCTATATCCTGTATGACGTACTCTCTCTGGTTATGATCTTTGGCTTTCCTCTATATGACTACTCTATAGTATATTCCTTGTCTGTACTGTTTCCAGGAAACCCTGTCATCTGTATACAACAAAAGACTCTGTACGGCTTCAAGGTAATACTTTCCTTTAGATTAGATCTGGCTATCCTAAAGACCGGCCTTTCAGTGCAGGGAATCTTTGGTATTGCCGTACAGAGGTCTTTAGTTAACCCTGTGTTGCTTTCATCTGTCCTTGCAGTTTACAGTGCATCTCTGCACATAGGGGCTTCTCTCAGAAACCTTGAGCTCACCTTGCTGCGAGTTATATTCATAGGGATATATGTACAGACCGACCACTTCCAAGGATCGGAGGGAAAGGATAGGGTGGTGCGTGTCTGGTGGTACTGCCACCGTAACAACATCATTTACATAATCTATTGTAAAGGAAATCAGTTAGGTTTTGGCTGAGACAATGGTGACTCCCAACCTCTGAGACATGTAAACAGATAGCAGATGAACAAAGAGAAAACCCTTTTGCCTAATCACAAATTACTCAAGCCTATTTTACAATCTATACGAAAGAAAGCATTTGAACTCGCTGCGGGTGGTATCTTTAAAAAAAACACATTTTTACCTAAAGAAATATAAGTATATTTAAAACTAAAGCTAGGCAACCCACACCAAACTAACCCAAACTATGTAAAATATATTTAAAATCACATGATATAAATGAACATAAAGTCTCTTGGGGTTTGAAGCGTGGAGCGCTACGTCAGTTCCATGATACTTACGCCATAATTCACCGAGTTGGTCCCCGTCAGGCAGGATATTCAAAATCCCATCTGAGTGACAGTTGAGTGGACTGAGGAAACTCCTCTGCTTTACACACTGCTACCAATAAAATAGGGCTGCATGGAGGGGGAGGGAGCATTCCACACAGTATCACTAGAGTCCTTGGGCCCTAACACATGTATATTAAAAGGAACAAGCCCTATTTCCTATGCCCATTTGACTTTTTCAATTTCCTGGCTGCCAGCCACAATATCAGTCAGCTCTGTATGCTGACATCATCCTTTCTCAAACCACATGCAATTGCAAGCATTCTGACAGAAGGCAGCTGATGGATTTTTCTGAAATTACACAAGTTCCAAGTGATGCAGAATTTGCATATCCTACACAACGGGAGTTGTGTAGGTATGCAAATTGAATAAAAAAACTGCAGAGATGTCTGCATTTTGGAAGCTGAGCTGACTGTTTTCACATTCTGTGCCCAGGAGGTGAAGGTACCACAGTCTAATCCGCTGTTGTTTGTATCCTAAGCTTGGTACATGAAAAGTGTAGAAGAAGCTGCAGCAAATGATGGTGCAAAGTGAGCTGGATGGGGGTGTTAAAATTGTTAATGTCCTGTATCCAGGATTCAAGTGAAGCGCCCCCCCCCCCACGCCATATCAAGAAAATGCCGTCAACATAGCGGAAATAGCATACAAGTTTATGCTGCAAAGTCACTTCATCACCACTCGTGCACATTTTTTGGGATTGCTGTTCCCCTTATGTAGTCCCTTTTTTCACATTTTTTCACTTTTGTTTGCCGACACTAGTTCACGTCTACACACGCATTGCCATACATGTCCTTTTTTCTGATTTACCTGACCCTCCCCCTCATTTCTCCTTTTTTTCTTTCAAGACTACACTTGTTCCTTCTTACAATCTCTTCACCCTCATTCTCTTCACTCCTTTGGCTT
The DNA here is from genome assembly GCA_009667805.1 of Leptobrachium leishanense. Taxonomy (NCBI): domain Eukaryota; kingdom Metazoa; phylum Chordata; class Amphibia; order Anura; family Megophryidae; genus Leptobrachium; species Leptobrachium leishanense. The sequence continues at coordinate 164,291,796 of CM019067.1, forward strand.
TATTCCTATCACTGTCCCATCTATACTCTTTATTCCCCATCATCACTAGGGATAGCACCACTAGTATTTTTTTATCCTACTCATACACCACATACTATTAGGGGCAATTTACACACCTTTCTCTTCACAGAGGCACATATGTATACCTCATATGTACACCTCACAAAGGCACATATGTATACATATATGACTTTCCTTTTTTTTGTGATTCCCATTAGATCTCCTCTGCCGAATTGCCATATACTTGAATGCCTGGTATAAATGCAGTAAATTCTTCCTCCTGCTCTTCCTACGATATATATTTAATGCAACTGCATAGACACCACCCTGGGGGTCTTGTTTTTGTTTTTAACTTTTGCAACGAGAATTGCTTGTCCCTCCCCTCCCGGCGTTGGTTGCCAAGGGCGACGCTGCACTTTGCCGCGGCCTGATGATGTCAATATATCGCATAAATGCAATTTCCGGGTTTTGGGCGTCTGCCTCCCTAATCACCATGGAGGGGATGGGTAAGTACTTTCCTTTTCAACCTACATAATGACTGTATTTTAATATAACTTCCCCTTGATAAAGGCCCTTTCTGGGCCGAAACGTTTTTTTTTTAATATGACCATTAATAAATGTATTGTTTTAACAAGTCCCTGAGTGCCTCCCGCTACCAGAACTTTTCGTTATATATTCCCCAAGGGGAGTTTGCACCTGGGCACCAAGTTTGACCATAGGAAGCCCTGACTTACAGCGCATTTATTTCCTGTTGGAGCAGAGTGCCTGGCCTTTCTTCCAATTTTGCTATATATATATTTATATATATATATAGTAATAATTGTGCACAAGCCGTCAGCAGCATCTGCCCAAATTTTTAAGAGCAAAAAGAGGGGGGGGGTTCGTCACTATATTGTTCCTTTAACGAGTTCAATATCTTGACTGATTAGTTGTTCAAAATTGTTTGAAAATGTTTTTGAGCGATTTGTTCTTCTGAATCACTCCTGGAGTACTTTCTAAAAGCAGGGAATTGTGAAAAAAATCTCATTTTACCAAACACATTAAAAGTAATTTAATCAAATAGCTGTTGTTCTGACAAGATGAACAAAATGCACATATATATTTATGAAGGCCACAAAAAGCTTTTTTTTGTATATCCAGAAATGCATTTGTTTATTTTGGAAAAAAAATCAAACTTGAAAAATATGACAGTTAAAACATGTTAAAATATATATACTTAAACTATGACAGTTATGTACTTCACACTTAATTTATTGGTTTTTTTTCTACATATCTCAAATGAAAAAAGTTTTTTAATCTATATTGATTATGCTTAATAAAATGAACACAGACTTCCTAAATTTGAATTAGCTCAGTGTATGCATTTCGGATTGTGTGACCCTTGAATAAACCACATTTTGAATGACAAATCCAAAGAAGAAATGTCCAGTAGAATTGGACTGCAGAAATAAAATGGATATATTTTATGTTTCGGTCTAGTATATAATTCAGGAGGGTTTATGCCCTTTTCAGCACAATATATTTTCAAAGTGTGGATATTCTGATATTTGTATATAGGACTATGAATAAGAGCTTGGCTAAAACACATAGGGTATTCTTATCTTATCATTTTATTCCACACTTGTCACCTTAGATCCCTGCACTGTATCCAATTTTTACATATTTCTTCAACTATATGGATGAAAAAAATAACATATTTTATGCTTCTGTTCCAGCGGATGATATTATCTTGCAAATATTGGATTTCTTTTAGTACTGCACACAGTTTGTGATATTGAGCTGTTACCTTCCGAGGAGTGCCTTCTAAATAAAGCAAGTACCAGGTAATACCTTTTCCTTTTACTTTCTTTGGTCTAGTTTTGCATATTAATAACCTGCTGTTATTTGCTGCGGTACATATGTAGAACATTTATTATGTGCAGAAAATAGGCACCAGGAAGAAAAATTGTCTTAAACAGAAAGTCGTTCCGTTTTTGGTAGGTAATGAGGTAAAAACATTCAAGAAATAATAATGTATCCATTCTTAAAAGATTAAATAACATCAATGTAAAAAAAAGGAGTATTAAAATAGAAGCACAAATTACAAGCAGTTTGGGAAGTGATTATTTAGATAAAGAAGTACAGTGAAGCAGAAATACACTTTTTTATTACATTGCAATAATTTGAAATTTTATGCACCTTATAATTTCTAATGATAAACAATAAAGATCAAGCTTCTCTATTGTGAAATTTATCTTGTGAGGTTATCGTTAACCTCTTGGTTGCGAAGGATGCACTCGGCGCGTCGTCTCGATCGCGCTCAGTGTGCGGATGACACGCTGAGAGCGTCCTCACTTTGCAGCCAATGATTGGCCTTTATTTCAGCCGATCAATGTGGTCCCCCGGTTTGGGCTGACATTCTTGGATGTCAGCCCCACCTCCGGGTCCCAAGGCAGCGACCTGACTTCATTGCGCCGGGTGTGATCACTTCTGTTTCAGCCCCCCTGCCAATGCATGGAGATTGTCTGAAGGGGGGGGTCCTCTGGACCCCTCTCACTTCCCATCACTAGCAGTCAAAGGAGGCACTGCTGGTGCATGGCTTTTCCAATGATACCAAATATGACCAGGTTCAGTTTAAAATAAAAGTTTGAAAAATTAATATAGAAATAAATAAGAATAAAAATCAAAATGTTTTCTTTTTTTAAAAATGTATTAATGCAGCACTATTTTTCACTTAATCACTATCCACTATTGTTCGATTATAATGTGACACAATGTTGCTGCACTAATGAATTTATTTTCACTTTTAGCGCAAACCGTGCTAATTCCCTGAAAAATACAGTAACTGGTTCCCATTTGTAATTTGTTTAACAAGCATACCCCCAAAGAATATATAACTGCAAAGGCTTAGATAATAAGATGTTAAAAAAAAATTTTTTACACGCTGTAGAGGATTGAAATTTCAATGGTAATTTCCTTTTTTTTACATTCTTTGTTATAACATTCAAACAGGACATGGAATATACATATAATAATGATATATTATGAATCTGCTGAGTCTGCTGTAAAAAAAGATATATAATTTGTCTGGGTCGTAGAATAAAACATGACTACGGCTAGGGTCAGACGAACGCATTTTTTGCGCTGTCCGTGAAAAAGTGCGTTCGAATGAATGGACGCATTTTTTCACAGAATACGCGATAGCGGTCATACGATGCGCATTTTCATTCGTGATTTTGTACGGTTATCAATATAACACTTTTTGTGTCTGGACGTGATGTTGGCCGGACATTAGCAGCGTCTGATGTCTCCTAATCACACACACATGCCGCTAGAGGACGCAGCGCACTCTGTACGTCAGTACTAGCGGTTTGACGTTCTCGAAAAAATGCGTTTGTTTGCCATTTGCGTTGCGCGGCCGCACTTTTGTGCGGACGTTCTTCGTATGCTGCCCGGCATTGGACGTAATTTGCTGCTAGTGCGGCCGTCATTTAGTGCGGCTAAACGCACGTTAATACTGCGTTAGTCTGACCCTACCCTACAAATCGAGTTTAAACATGATGAGCAAAACCGGTAAAAATGAGCTCAGCAAACAGAGGTGAAATGGTTCAGCAGTGAAAGGGTTAAAGATATATAGCCACACAAATAATGACTAACCATTGTACCAATTTTCATTATATCATTTCATGTCACCAGACATAGAACCCTCTACTAATCACTTGTGCAGATTAGTGCTGACCTGAAATTGCACTATTCATTAGCCCTTTCCCACTGCAGGGCTTTCAGACCTCTCTCAGATGCTGGCAGACCCTGACACTCCTCGTTGCCAGCTCCGGGACCAGTACACTGTTCCCGACTGGCCTCCCATCCTGCGCGCACCTGCTGCTGGCCGTAGCGTCTTTATGCTGCCAGCGGCCCGTAGCGCTGTTGACGACATCACGCACGTGACAGGTCTTCCCAGGCCCCTGTAATGACGCAAACCTATCAGAGGCAAGGGTGTAATATTTAGACCCCCTTAACCCTTTTTTCAGTGCCCTTTCATGGTTCCGGTGTATTCTGACCCTTAAGTGCAATATAGATCACTTCTGCCTGCCTATTTGTGTTTTGCTCGGATTTGGAATTTGACTCGTGTACCTTTATACTCCTTAGACTCGGCTTGCTTAAACGGTTAAACTCACTTTATTTGGCTCCTTTTCGCTTTTGCCAGACTTGCTGCTTGGTTCCAGTACCATCGTTCGCGTTAATATTTTTCTTACACTTTCCTGTCTTTGACAATTTAAGGACTGGTTTTTCCCTTTCTTATTCGCTATTCCTGTCTTATAGGTCTACTATCTTCCACATTGCTAAACCGAGCCACTTAAAGAACTGGTATCTGAACTGGCTAAAGGGCTACTTAGTCCTACATATCGGGTTACCCAGAACACACCCCAGAAATTCCCCCCAGCCACCCAAACAAGGGTGTCCCTGTGGTGCGTGGGAATAGAAGATGTGGGGCATACTAGTACGCTATTGATAGAGTTAAGCTGCATGGAGTTACCAGGGGTGTAGATATGAAGTAGAGCTGGAGTTAGATTGTATACTAGTGCTACCCCTTTATAGCCAAATGCTTTTTACTGAAACAAAGTGTCACAACATATACTTGAAACATGAGATGTATAGTAAACAATTAAATATAAGGTCAAAATGGCAATTTTTAAAAAAAAAAAATATTCCAAATTATTTAAAATATTAAATTTGCTCATTTTAGTTTTTCACGTATTAGTTTTTCTATTCAAGGAATATTGCTGGGATTAAAGGTTCCAAACTGTAGATGGTGTCCCTTTTCATACACAAATTCACATATGGTCTGCATTATTAGCATGGATGCAAAAATAGCATTTGTGTGGAATACAGTGAATGTGATCAAGAATAGACATGTGTGATTCGTTTCGGACTGACTCAAAAATCATTCGAAATATTGATTCAGATTGATCTGAATTTCCAATGTCTTAACCGGAACAGTTTCTGATTAAAAATAATCAAATAAAACTTAACCCTAGGCCTAACTGTAGCCCTAACCTTAATCATATGACACACCGAAGGCCATATTACATTTGTGGTGCTAAAGCGGGGACGCAAACGAGGAAAACCTGCGCCTGCAGGGTTTCCCCTTAGCATCCACGTTTTAGCACCGTATTACAGGGCAAGTGCTAATTCAGCAGCCTGCCCCATAATGCAGCACAACTCTCAATGATACACGTGGCAGCGTTTCCCTGCCCCATGAGTATCACCCTGCAGAGTCCATAGGGCTCCATGGAGAGTTGTGTTGCCAGGCCACGAGATCGTGAAGGGCTGCGGAGTGATTCGTGGAGGGAAACTGGGAACTGTTTGACAAGTCTCACTCTGCTTCCTGCAGCAAGAGGCGGGGATCGGTCCAGGATGAGAGGTGAGTATCTGATTTATTGGGGGGGTTTAGCTGGTGTTAACTGATTCTGCAGAAGCAGAATCATTTAGCGCCTGCTTCTAGCTGTGGTTACATTTTTGTTACTGCAGCGGTGGGGTAATTAGCATTAGGACTTTGAAATCCTAACACTAAGTACAGATTGCGCTCCTTATAGCTCGCACAATCACTGGTGCGATAACGGTTTACAAACGGGTTTAGTGGTACGGTTGTAATATGGGGGGCATGCGCTAAACTCACTTAACCTAGCATTAACGCTCACATATCTTAAAGTTAAGATTGTAATATGGCCTAGAAATTTTGACCCTATCCCTAACCTAACCATAATCCTAGCCTTAAAATAATCCTACTCATGGCACACACAGAAACTGTAACCCTAACCCTAGCCATAATCATATAACACAAAAAAATGGTAACCTTAACCCCAGCCTTAACAGAACCCTAAACCTAACTCCCCTAACCATTTTTATGTATTATACATAAAAGTTGGGAAAATCAGAAAAGGACAAATATATCGGACGTTTCAGAAATTTTGAATAGGGCCAATACTGAAATATTAGAAGCTTCCAAAATATCAAATCATCTGATTCCAATTATTTCTTAATCTGTTATTTTTTGACTCTGAATTAATCTGAATCGAGATTAAATTTTCCGCTGTGCACATGTCTAATGAAAACAGATTATGAAAATGGTCAGCTATCCTGCTTATAGGGATTTGTACGGATCAAAATGAGTTTATAAGCAATGCAGTTTCCAAAAAAATCCAAAAGAATATAAAAATAACTGATGCATATCAAAATTATAACATTTTATCACATTTACCACATGTATCACACTGTACCTCTCGATCTTGACTGTCAGTGTTCCCAGGATCTTTTTGGGCATGTTTGGTATTTCATATTTTATAAAAGCAAGAAATATAAATTTATTGCCATTATTTATATATATATATATTATATATATATATATATATTCCTCCAGAAATTCCGCACACGAAGTCTTCAAATATGAGGTAAATAAGAATTTTATTCGAAGAGTAATCAAATTTTATAAAAGCAAGAAATATAAATTTATTGCCATAATATATATATATATGTATATATATATATATATCACGCAAGCTATTTGTAAGTGGGCATTTTAGAACATAGCCTATTGCTTTCTGGACCATTTTATGCACACATTCTGTGACCTGAGCCTATCTTGTCACCCCTCTGATCTCTTACACATTTATGTCCCGGCATCTCCTGATTTACAAACCAAGAGCTGGAATTAGCCCAGCTAATTGTTTTTTAAATGACCTCTTATTATTGCTGTGCTGTATTAAGGCTGCACCAGTGGGCCCAACATAGTCAACATTACATTTACTATTTTTTTATGTAAACTTAAAAGTATTGATGCTGGAGGGAGCTTGTACAGTATCATCTTGTAAAATGTGAACCTCAAAACATAAATGCTGGGGCAGCATTCAACGGATGGTGTTCAAAAGTAAATCAGAAAATAATACATTAGCTACAAAAAAAAAAGAAGTGAGAATTAATCTACTGTATATTATTAGAATGAGCTTTATACTTAAATCATAATTAAATCACTTAACTATCAGAAATATTACTTTAATAAATGTTACAGTACTGAACATCTTTAGAAGCTTTTATTTTAATAGATTTTTAAATCTTCTAAACCATACATGCACTCACTATGTTGCATTGATTAAAAAATGCATCTACTATGCATAATGAGATCCCAAAATTAATATTTTTAATGCTATTTTAGGTTCTAAATATGTACTTATTCATGTCTGTGTAAAGGTAATTGTGTTTCGGTATTTAATGATTTTTTTGAAAAAAAAGTTCTTAAATCTAAATCCTCGAGTTAATGACTATTATTTTACTTGCTGCATAAGGGATTAGTATTTTAATTCAAAATTATTACAAATATATTAAAGAAGCTTTAGTAATTTATTTGGAAAGGCTGCTGCACAGTGGTGAAAGTAACTGGAAAAGTTCCAGTGTAAAATAAAGTGCTTAGTCTTCAAATGTACATATTAATTCAATTTTCTTCAGCAATAGGTTTTGAGAGCAATACAGCAACAGCTTATATGAACACAATATACAGGGTTATTACAAGAGATCTGATTTGTGGCCAAAAGGTAACCGAACCATGAAATTCAGAGTACGGTTACCTTTCTTGGCCATTCGGCTATTCAGAGAGCAGGCAGTTCGCCAAATCTTGGCGAATTGCCTGCACATACGGTGCCTGTTCGGTGCCTGTTCTAGGGCAGTGAATTCCCCATAGTAAAGCAATGCTTCGTCTATTCAGAGAACAAAAACCAGCAGTGAAAAGTTGCCAAATTGCCCTGCTGGTCGGTGGCTTCATGCGGCAGATTTATTCAGGCGAATCCCATAGGCTTCAATGTTAATAATATTCCCGTTTTAATGCAATATCTAATAAACCGTTGACTATAATATTCTGCAGTATAAAGTCTCTATAGATTTTTTAGGATCTTTTAGCCATTTTTCGGGATTTTTTATTTCCGTTTTTATTTTTAAAACTTTTTTCTGTAACAGCCCTTTTTAATATCATTCATTGGATCTTATATGTAAATTTCAGACATTTTCGTTCTGTAGTTTCTTTGCAAACAGCGTTTCACTTTTCAAACATTCAAGCAAACTGTTGTTTTTTTTTTCTCACTCCATTCGTCTGCAGAGTCAGCTTTTTAATCCAGCTGTTTTGCGGGTTTTAGTGAGTGTCCGGCGAGTTTTGCGATGAGTGTTCGGCAGGTTGGTGGTGAGTGTTCATCGGCTATGCGGTGGGTTTTCTTTGTACTTCAGGGACCCTGTGGTGCTTGATGAATACACCGCAGGGTCGCCGAAATAGGATTGCCAAATCGTGCCAAATTGAAACGAACGAAAAGTCACCAAACGTACGGGGACTTTTCGATTCTCTTTGAATAACCCTGATAGTTTTTTCCTTACTAATAAGAAAAATATACATTATTATTTAGTTGCCTAAATTGTAGGAAGTTGACATTTAATTATTATGGTGAAACTAAATGTTTCCTCTTGGATTGAGACCTGTTGAGTACATATCTACTACGATATGCTTTCATTTGTTATTTTACTTCTTTCTTTGACCTCTATGGGTAGCTGTTTTAATTGGTTTTATTCTTGCGGGGGGTACGACATGAAACATCATTTCTAATCAACATTAGTAACTAATAGCAGGCTAACGAATTGTACCTTTGCTGCAATAAATCTCTAGATAATGGCTCCCATTACACTCAAGCTATTAACATTAACAAGTGAGTCGTTAGGTGTAACGGAGCGGCTGTACCCTAACTGGTTACCTCCTTCGGCAGGCTTTCTCCCCTTTAAACAGTCCCCACAGTCGCTGGAGCAATCTTCCCTAACAGCCCACCCAAACTTTAAGCTGAAACCGAAGCTGAAAGAAGGATGTAGACCGTTGAGAATCAAAAGCAGACTAACAGTTTATTCAAAGTGTCGTACAGCTACACTGTTAAGGAACAACCCCCTTCATGAATACATCACAGATAACGTTAACAGATCCAATAACTGCACAGGGAATGGCAACTTCAAACAATAAACAATGGGATGGGGGGAGGAGGGAAGCAGGTAAAACAAACTAATATCTTCTTATAGAGAGAATGTATACTATACAGGGAGTGGGTAGTAACAGAGGTCTACAGGATACATAGAGAGGTTAGATAATAGAGGGAATGTACACAGTATACACAACAGGAGACTCTACTATAACTACATAAGAGAATAATACGCAGACATCAGAAATCTTTAGTTAGCTGGGGGATGTTTAAAACCGTGAAAAAACAAATATATTTGAAAGGTCCACCCATTCCTCAATAGTCTCTTTCACGGGCCATAGTTCTTGGGCAGGAGGCTAGCCCACAGCCCCCTCCATATTCCCCAGTAATGGTAGGTTCCATCACATTAGGTATGACTGCCCCTGCTTTTTATTGTTAATTGCTCAGTGAGAATTCCATCTGAAGTACAAACCTGTGCTTCATCTCAACTGCTACTCAGGCCTAAGCATATTTGTGCTAACGATACTTTGTATAGGAAGAACTTAGTAAAGTGAGGACAGCTGAAGAATAATGAGTAATTCCAAAGATGTTCCTTATCCTCATTTCCAGCAATAAAAATAAGAACCACCTGTAAAAAACCTGTTGTTAAGAAATGTTGTCCTATTTATTTATTTATTTGCAAAGTATTTTACCAGGAAAGATACATTGAGGTTTCTTGTTTTCAAGTAAGTCCTGGTTTCAAGAACATTGAAATATTTACAGTTGTTACAGAAATACAAAGTAATAAAATACAGGCTATAAAAACACAAAACACAAAAATAGAGATTAACACAGAAAATAAATATGTAGGAAATAAAGTCATTATGTTACTCGTTTACAGGTGCATTCTGTATTGAAGCATGTTAACAGGGAGCTCTTGAGGGACATAAGACTGGGGGCAAGATTTGATGGCATCTGGTAGGTTATTCCATAATTACGGTGCTCTGAAGGAAAATGAGGATCGAGCCCCTTTTTTTGTATTGTGGTACTGCAAGTAAGGTGCAGTCCTGGATAGGAGGTTATAGGAGGGAACTGCTAGGGGAAGCAGCCTATTCAGGTAGGGTGGTAGCTTCCCAGAAAATCTCTTAAACACCAGGTTGGAAAGTGAAGGGTGCGTCTGGATTCCAGCGACGGACAGTTTAGCTCTTTTAACATGTCACAATGGTGGGTCATGTAGTTACATTGTAGCACAAAGTGGAAGAATGAGTTATACAATGTAGTAAGTTTATGAAGGTGCATTTGCAGGGCAGGTGCATACATTACGTCTCCGCTTTCATTAGACGGCATAAGCATTTGTTGTACAATCTGTTTTCTTATCGCGAGGCTCAGGAAGGATTTGTTTCTGTTTCTAGTTTGGGGTAAAGTTTAGATGAGGGTTTTTCAATGTGGAGGCCAAAGGATAGATTTGGGTCTAACCACACACCTAGATATTTGAGAGAAGTGACTTTGGTCAGCGTGTCATTTGATTTTGTTCTGACACATAGATGCGGCTTTTGCAATATGTGTAATTTAGGTGCTGTTCCAAAGAGCTTTGAAACAGTTTTGTCAGTATTTAAAAAAAGTTTGTTATCCTCGATCCACTTTTCTACCTCTGAATTGTTCTTGCAGCATGGCCTCCAGCTGCGGAAGATTTGGTTTGCTAAATAAATAAATAAATAAATCCAATACTTATCTTTAGGTACATGGGAAAGATTATGTTGCAATCCATAGCCATATTTGACCAAAAACTGACGGACACAAACAACAAATAGTTCTCTGGTAAAATTCCACATGATCTCATACTCGTCTTTTTCTCATATCTATGGAGTCCTATGTAAATTAGGAGTACTAGGAAACTAGGATACCAGCAGTATCACATGAAATTGCTGCCATGTCGATTAATAGATCTCTTACAAAACAAGCTGAGTTGCTAACATAGCGGCTTACTCATCATAGAGCTGGTAATCGGGAACTACTACTGCTTAACCACTTCCCTACAAGTGATTTTCCAAAAAACCCTGTCAAGAACCAGCATTTTTTGGAAAAACATTTTATTTATACAGTGCAACAACCAAGTTTAATTTGCTTTTGTGCTGCTCACTTGCAGATCGAGATAGCTCGATATCAGTCACCTGATTGTGCATTTGAAGAGCCGAGTTGTATCAATCTCAGGAGTGATAGGGTTATCGGCACAAAATTGAATAATTTGTTCTCCCATATTACTAACTCAGCAAGAAAAGAGGCCAGTGTCAATAAATTTAAAGAATATAAGGATTACCACATCTTTTGCATTTTGATGTAAGTTTATATCACTGAAATGAACGATAGGACTGCCAATATCTGAACAGATGGGAAATATCATGATTAATGAGTTGTATCCAAAATCCCACTGTTATGTGAGTCTACAATGGTGCTATATCAGAATACAGTTGGCCACTGAGGTTGGCAGATCCACAGTGTTTCTGAACATATTCCACTTTTGCATGCTAATGGGAAGCAAATGAGAACTCTATCATTCACTGGAGTCCATAGTACTCCATGGAGGATTGCTCTGTAGGATTGCAAGCGCTGCGCACTGGGGACTATTCGTCCCCAGTCTCACTCTGCTCCCAACATCCAGAAGCAGCGGATAAGGCTACCACTCTTGCCCCAAGATTAAAGGTAAGTATTGGATTTATTGGGAAGGTTTAGCTGGTGCTAATTGATTCTGCAAAAGTGGAATCATTTAGCAGCAGCTTTTAGATGATAAAAAAAATTACCCCATCAGTGTGGTAATTAGCGATAGGACTTTGTAATACCTTACTTATCCTAACGCTACTTACTGATTGCGTTCCCATGTTAAATATAGGATGCGCCAAGTACAGTAAAATCACGTAAACTAGTGCAATCCCCGATGCGGTAACAGATTACAAAGGGTTTAGCGTTAGGGATGAAATATGGGGGGCATGCGTTAAACTCATGTAATGTGGGTGTTAACACCTTGCGGAGTTAGTAGTGTTTGGCGCTATATTTAATTACACAATATTCAATTGTATGGGTATGCAGCTCAGCACAGGTATGTCACTCATCCTCAAATAATAAAAAGAATACAAACTTAATCGTAAGGGAGCGCAAAGATAAATCTTGATAAAGATTCGTTCACAAATGATGTCACAATTGCTTGGTTGTCAATATATGGTCACTATAAGAGAGAAATCAACTAATTGCGCAGTATTGTAATACACATAGATCAATATGTACTCAGAAAATGGAAGAGGGTCACTCACAAACAAAGAGCCTATAGGCTCTTGATATACGCCTTTAAGCCTCTATGGGGGGCTTCTCCCATCAATAAGAATGTGGCTTGATGTAGTCAGATAGTTGGCACTTTGAACCTTGGTTAAAGGACAGAAGGACAACACATGGCACAATACCAATGGGAAACAGATGGCAATGTATAATATATACCGATCTACTCACGAATTGATGAGCCTCCCAATGGATGGCTCAGTATTTGGGCTTTGGACCACTTAAGGATGGTCCCACCTCTTGCACAGAATTCCCACTGAATGGATGTAGTCAATTATCCAGGAAATTTGGTAGAAAAAGGGGTTTATCACAAATAAAAAATATATAAATATAAAATAAATACAGGCTTCCAATTCCGAAACGCGTTTCTCTTGCTCGAACTGCAAGCTTCATCAGTCGAATAGCCTTCATTGTGTGTGATGTCCTTATTTATGATGGTAGTGGGCCAATCGGAGCTGTAATTTCCGCGTGCGTGTCACTCGCCAGTCTGCGGTTCAATCATTTGCGGGCGATGGTTAGTGACGTATTTCCTCTTCCTTTTTTCAGAGGCAATCGGAATTCTTCTATCGTGCTTCCATTTACGCATGCGTCAGTCCGCACTCGGCAACAGAAAAGGATATACATATACCATATATCACATAGCAGCCCACATTGCCCTATAGCAAAATGACAGACACAATTGTCTGGTTTGGGAGACAATTAATCTGTAATAATATTACAGATTAATTGTCTCCCAATACAGACTATTGTGTCTGTCATTTTGCTATAGGGCAATGTGGGCTGCTATGTGATATATGGTATATGTATATCCTTTTCTGTTGCCGAGTGCGGACTGACGCATGCGTAAATGGAAGCACGATAGAAGAATTCCGATTGCCTCCGAAAAAAGGAAGAGGAAATACGTCACTAACCATCGCCCGCAAATGATTGAACCGCAGACTGGCGAGTGACACGCACGCGGAAATTACAGCTCCGATTGGCCCACTACCATCATAAATAAGGACATCACACACAATGAAGGCTATCCGACTGATGAAGCTTGCAGTTCGAGCAAGAGAAACGCGTTTCGGAATTGGAAGCCTGTATTTATTTTATATTTATATATTTTTTATTTGTAATAAACCCCTTTTTCTACCAAATTTCCTGGATAATTGACTACATCCATTCAGTGGGAATTCTGTGCAAGAGGTGGGACCATCCTTAAGTGGTCCAAAGCCCAAATACTGAGCCACTCATTGGGAGGCTCATCAATTTGTGAGTAGATCGGTATATATTATACATTGCCATCTGTCTCCCATTGGTATTGTGCCATGTGTTGTCCTTCTGTCCTTTAACCGAGGTTCAAAGTGCCAACCATCTGACTACATCAAACCACATTCTTATTGATGGGAGAAGCCCCCCATAGAGGCTTAAAGGCGTATATCAAGAGCCTATAGGCTCTTTGTTTGTGAGTGACCCTCTTCCATTTTCTGAGTACATATTGATCTATGTGTATTACAATACTGCGCAATTAGTTGATTTCTCTCTTATAGTGACCATATACTGACAACCAAGCAATTGTGACATCATTTGTGAACGAATACTTATCAAGATTTATCTTTGCGCTCCCTTACGATTAAGTTTGTATTCTTTTTGTTAAACTCATTTAACCTAGCGTTAACGCTCACATAAGTGTTGGTACACTAATTCCCAAAAAGTAAAAGAGATTAGTATACATCTGTTTCGTATGTTATGGTGATATAAAGCATGTAATCGCAAAATGTTTTAAAACTAGTATTTGATTTTATTCTTTATTTTTTTTAATCTTACCATATTTGTAAAGTGTGAGTTTTTTCTGCAGATAAATTGACATCAATGTATAACTGTCTATAGCCGAATTACACCAGCGCAGTTATTGATATCAAAAGCTCAGATGGCTGTTTATGGTGTGGGAGGATGAAGTGGTTTAGGGAAAGGCAACACATGATGTGAACAAGAGAGAAGAGTGACAGTGACTGGAATGCTCATTTCAAATATTATGTTTACTATATTTGGGGGACAACATACTCTTCATCAAGTGCAAGTGAATCTTCGTGGAACTGAAAGCCATCCTTCAAGCTTTTCTACATTGTCACCATCTTATGATACTCAAATTGATTTGCACCCTCCTTCAGTTTTTTCTAAACAGTACTTTTTCATTAGTTGCATTGCTTTCTATAATTACCATTTGTCATACTTTTATCGATTGTGCTCTTCAAACATCTTACTAAATTTACAGTTACAATATACTTTGATTTCAAAATAAGCAGAGTGATGTATATATTAGATCTCAATGAGCTGGAAATGCAAATGCAGAGATTTTGTATTTTGCTGACTTGGTGAATAATTTAACAGTAATAGTTTAGTAACCAATAAATGCAATTAACACACAATCTGTTGGGAATTTCTTTATAGCATAAGACCAATGTATAGAATACCCTAAGCCCCAAATTAAATAATGATTTTTATGCAGTTGGAAAGGTATTAATTCATAGATGTGTAAAATTAAACATACAAAACCACAATACAACATTCTAGATGTGTGCTTTAAACAACACATAATTTCAGTTTTAAAATGTCCTTTATGTGAATTTGATAACCAGGTATAGTTATGCATGGAAAACATTGTTGTAATCCAGTAGTTCCCCACCCTGGTTCTCAAGTACCTCTAAAAGGCCAGGTTTTCCAGATATCTGAAGCACAGCACAGGTGATATGATTTTCAGTTTAGAGATAACAGTATTCAGTCTGCATTTCCCCAAGGTAATCCTTAAAATCTGTCTTGTGGGGTACATTTTATTATTTTTTTTGAGAAAGGATTTTACCAGGAAGGATACATTGAGATTTCTCTCGTTTTCAAGTATTTCCTGGGTGGCGTGTATGTACCGTTAGGTGTCTTGCCCAAGGACACTTACTGGAGAGGTTACTCGCTTGATGACCTTAGTTAGGAACCACTGTTCTAATTTAATGAAAGGATGAGAAGTTTCAGAAGTACAAAGTTTCAGAATAACAAGGGGGGAGGGATTTAGTGCCATAGAATATAGTAAATTCCAGGTAAAGTGTAATTAAAGGTGGGTAATAGAAGCACAAATATGTTAATTTGCAGAAGAGGTCAGTCCCAGAATGAAATCTTAAAGTCACCAATACCACAATATTTTATCGGTAGCACTGTATGAAGAGTAGGTCATCTACTCCATTCCTCGATAGCTTCTCACTAGGTCAGAGAATCTTGATTTTGTCATGAAAGAGGTACTACAGATCTGTCAGTACTAAGCATTTGTATCAAAACAAATTTCTAAAAAACTTTAATAGGTCCTGGACACGGGCAGAACAAGATGGCCAGATTTAAATCACACTTGCTGGGCAAAAGCCAAAAACCACAGCAACAGCGACCGAGTTTGTTGGGGCTGAATTGAACAATGAGCAGTTGTGTGACAGAGGGCAAACATCGGTACACCACTTTCCGCACCCCACTTTGCTGACTGCTCTCTCCTTTCACATCTCTAGGTCCGAGACTGTGACTTAGTTGATCACTCCTCACGGTAATATGTGGTTTGGTAACACACATTTCAGCCCAACAGCGCACTCTCCAGCACCCACTACAGCTGCATATTCCGCTGCTAGCAGGTTGATTTAAGTGGACAAGCTGCATCTCTGTGCCCGCAGTTTCTTCATGCACTAGATCCTGGCGCTATCTTGGGCTTTTGCACGGGCTGTACTCGTGGGCCACAAAAAAGGCTTTCTGCAAGCCGTGGTTGGCAGCTGGTTCCCTTGGCCATGCTCACTGGAGGCACCCTCAGGCATAACCATTGTCTGCAGACCTGGGCAGCTCAACTGGTCTGCTTGCCATTTTGGGCCTGTGAGGTGCCGAATGGAGCAGAAGTATTGCAATCCCAGTTTAAAATCACCTCGGCCCCGCTGCCTACTCACAAATTCCTAACGCTAATTACTAGGGATGCACCGATACCAATTTTTAAGACTAAATACGAGTATGATACTTTTTTCAGGTACTCACCGAGTGACGCTTTGGTAGGAGACCCAGGAGAACACCACTGCTGACACAAACATAAAAAAGCCAGATTAGAGTTTGCCAATACGTTCCTGAGGAAGCAAAAATCCTTTTGGAAAAATGTCCTGTGAAAAGACAAAACAAAATTACAACTTTTTGGTAAAGCCCATCATTCTACTGTTTTCAGAAAAAAAAGAGGCCTTTAAAGAAAAGAATACATTCCGTACAGTCAAAGATGGTGGAGGTTCACTGATCTTTTGGGATTGCTTTGCTGCTTCAGGCACTGAATTTCTTGACTGTGTGTATGGCTTTATGAAATCTGAAGACTAGTGTCAGAAAGTTGGGTCTCCATCAGAGGTCATAGATTTTACAGCAGGACAATGACCCAAAGCACATGTCAAAAAGCACCCAGAAATGGTTTAAGACAAACCGATACTTTGTGAAACGTTGAGATTTAACTATATAACTTGTATTGCATTATTAAATTCACTTCTATGGCACCGCACTGTTGTTGATACAGTGTCTTCAACACTCCTGTATACCTCCCTTAGAGATGGCATATCCAGCAAAAACGACATTTGGAGATGATTGGACCCTTTTCAGTAGATGGTATCGAAGGACTAACATCTATTTTATATTGCGAGTCTGGACTAATTTAGTTCTTCTAGTTTTTCCAATGTTTTATTCCAATATATTTTATGTATATTCATTTTAGGATCATTCCTCCCCATTTTGCTGTATTTTACATTCCTGGAATAACCCCAAGGAGCTGGTTAATTAAATAATGTGTTAGTTTTCCTCAAATTTCATGTACAGTATTACAATGTCAGATAATCTCAATATATTTTGCTAGTTAGTTGCTTGACGTCAGACCTCTGTATTTTTTTATGCGTAAGTGTAAAAAAGAAAAAATATAGTACATGGGACAATGTGGAGTAATCAGCATGTAGCAGAAAGTCAGCACGACATTTCAAGAATTAGTCGTTGAAGAAAAGACCAATTTGTACGGAAAAAGTAACATGTGTCAACAGCCCATTTAGTTGCCAGGCCATGTTTAATATAAGAAGCAGTTTTGATAAATTGATCCTCTCTCAGTGCAAATGAAAATGAATTGCTATTAGTTTTTATATTGTCTGTGTCAGCTCAAAATTTGTAGCGGTTTAGTGACTATTAGCTAGTTAAGAAGCAGCATGTTTTCACATTCCATTGCATACGTGGAAATCAAAAGCAACCTTTTGCAAATACTCTTTTGGAAAGTTCATGGCATTACAAAATAGCTTTCATTATTAGAAAAAAATAATACAATCTATTAGCACAAAAGATGAACTGACTTTGAACTGCATTGGTACATCAGAACATCCTCTGAAAAATATTAATATATATCTATAATGGCAAGAAAAAGTATGTGAACCCTTTGGATTTAGTTGGTTTTCTTCATGAATTTTTCATAAAATGTCACCTCATCTTCAAGGTCACAAATACAGACAGACACAACATGCTTAAAACACCATACACACAATTACAATCTTTCATGTCTTTAACACATCCCGTTAAACATTCATAGTGCTGTGGAAAAAGTAAGTGAACACTTGGAAGTAATACATAGTTGATCCTCCATTGGCAGCTGTAACCTCCACGAAGTGTCTCTCATACTTTTGGATAAGACCTGTACACCTTTCATGAGGAATTTTGGCTACTCTTCCTTACAAAACTGCTTCAGCTCAGTCATATTCTTTGGATGTTTGGTGTCGTTCCATAACATCTCTATGGGGTTAAGGGCTTGATTCTTAATGCATCACTCAAAAAGAAAGATTTAATTCCTGTAGTTGATTTATATCAATGTATACTCAACTTCTACTGTGCTTAGTATTATACACTGCCACCCTGATCCTATGTCTTGATAAACCTGGGAATTATTTTTCCCTTGATACTCTAGACCTTGAAGCAGCCCAAACTATGATACTCCCTCCATTGTACTTAACCTTTAGGACGATGTTTTCATGTTGGTACACCACACTCTTTTTACATCATGCATAGTGCGGCACATTCTTCCCAAACAACTCAACCTTAGTTTCATCAATTCACAAAACATTTTCTTAGTTGCATCATGGCATGTCAACATGATCTTTGGCAATTTCCAGGCGAGTAGAAAGTTTTGTTTTGGAACCCAGTGACTTTCTTCTTGGTGTCCTGCGATGGACACATGCCTGTGCAGTGTTTTCTGTATAGTAGACTTATGACCAGAGATGTTAACCAGTTCCACTGATTTCTTCAAGACTATAGCTGGCACTCTTGCATTCTTCTTTTTTACCTCATTGAAAATTATGTGGAATACCCTTTGAGTCATCTTGGCTGAAAGGCCACTTCTAGGGGATTATCCATTATACCAAATAATTTCCACTTATAGGCAATTTGTCTAACTTTGGACAGATGAATATGTAAGCTATTTGAGATAACTTTGTAACCCTTTCCAAATTTATGCAACAAAAAAATTTGTGATCACTGATTTTATGATAGCTGTTTTTTGGAGAAGCATGGTTCACATCAACAGATGCTTTTTGTGATTAGCAAACTCAAAATGTTTGAGTGATTTTCATAAGTCGAAGTAGCTCAAACCCACACCTTCAATGTTGTTTGATTAATTGGACACTAGGGGCCCTATTCCAAAGTTTGTGTAAACTTAATCAGAGCTGTTGTAAACTTGACAAGTCCATAGACTTTAATGGCTCTTGTAAGTTTACAACAACTCTGTTTGACACCAACTTTGGAATAGGGCCCCAGGCTTGCAATTTTCAACTCGGATTAGTTTTTGAAGCCAGGGATGGAGCCTAGGGTTCAACATATTTTTTCCAACCTATACAGTGAATATTGGAATGGCTTTAATTATTCCTCCCATTTGTAAGGATGACAAGCTACATACCCTATCACCATGTTCTGCACCCCCCATCGAAGGGAGAAGACACATATGACCCATTCAAAATGAGCAGGCTTTAATTATTTGTCCCAACTGTAACAATAACAAGTTACATGACCTGCACCTCCAGGGAAAGGAGAAGTCACAGCTGCCAGTCTACCTCTGCCTGGCAGCTGCGCAGAGCTACCACTGCTTTTTCATTATAAAAAGGACACCACCAACAGAGTTCTGTTTGCTTTTTCTATTTTGTTGTTTTTCAAATATGCTGCGCTACTCTATCCCACTCCTGATGGCACGGATCGTTACAGAGAAACGCGTAGAGTTGGTGTATTTGACTTTTTTCTTTTTAGCAAATGTAACTCTTTGACCATACTGACTTAAATCAGCTGTTGTTTTGGACCACTCACAGGTGGACATGAACAAATTTCTAAGGTACTATACATATAATGTGTCAGAATACAAATCCTTTGGGACTAGATAGATGAACTGTTCCGGTCTTTCCTTTTACTGCAAACCCAAAACGGCTTGCTTTTGCAGATACTAGATAGATTTTAGATTTTACTGGCTGGGTGGAGTAGAGGTAACATCACTGCTCTGCATGGAGAGAGCCTGTGGAGTCATGGGTTCGATCCCGACGAGCACCTCTCCAGTAAGTGTCCTTGGGCAAGACACCGAACGGTACATACTCGCCACCCAGGACATACTTGAAAACGAGAGAAATCTCAATGTATCTTCCCTGGAAAAATCCTTTCTCAAAAACAAAAATCACCCAAAAGATTTTGAGCAGACAATATGTCACATATATCCCCTAGGACATACTTCAAAACGAGAGAAATCTCAATGTATCCTTCCTGGTAAAATACTTTATAAATAAATAAATAATAGTTACAGCTACGCTTAGCATTAACCATTTTTTCCATTTCTATTGATTTGTCATTTTTCATTAGCACCACTGTGCTACATTGTATGTTTCTTTTGTTCATAGGTTTTTAGCGAAGTAAATAAAAGTTAAGTTTTAATTATCCAGAGAAGCCAGTTCATCATCTTCCATTTTCAAATTGAATGGAATATTCAATATTTACAACAACAAAGCAATAATGTGTGTGTTACAGTAGATAAAACAGATTGGGCAATATTCCAAAGATGGTGCTCAACTGCTCACTTAACCAGTGTTAACCAGTGCTGTTGTAAACTTACCAGACCCATTATAGTCTATGGAGTTGTTACGTTTGCTACAGCTCTGGTTAAGTGAGCACCAAATATGGAATAGACTTTCCTAAGCTTAGATGAACAAGGACAACAAACCAGACTTTAAGACAACTTCATACGTCAATATAGTAATTTCTCTAGGGTTCACATACTTTCGCTTGCCATTGTATTTTATCCAGTAATAGATGTATATTTTACTTTAGGATCGCAGATGCTCAAATATGTTGTGTGATATACAGTTTGTCCTTTTATAGCACATGTTGTATTTTATCGGACTGGCCAATCAATTGCTTTCCTCTACAATATTGCTTGCAATATTTAATACACTAAAATGCTGAACCAATATATCATAGTGTGCATTGCAGCATTTCTCTGCAACAGAAGATACAAAACTGCCACAAGAAACAGACTTTTTTCAGCAAACCAATATATCTATTTACTCAGGGGAGTTCGTTGTACTTTAGCCATGAACTGCTACTGTGATAAATGGCTTGCTCTTTTAGGCATTTTTCAATCAGACATTACATTGCTGCACTATTGCAAGTGTTCCGCTGAGCTACAATCTTGTAAGATGAAAGTATATGACTATGCATACTAATGTCTGATTACATTTGATGTTGCTCCTTCTCTCATAGGCACAGAACAATCCAGACCCTCTGGGAAATAGAAAGCACAACATAACAAATTCTATTGAAGGACAACTATTTTGTTTTGAATTATATCTTTACAAATGTATGTTGTTTTCTATTTGTATGGGATGAACATATAAATGGTGTTCACAGATGTTTATTTATTTTTTTCTTATATTCATGAAAGGAAGAAAAAAAAAATACGTGAACGACTAAACATATAGGATGAATAATGTAAACCAAAATGATTTAACTTTACAAATACAAAATACCTATTCCATTTAATCAACATATACCAAAGTGCTGCATGTCAGTAGACAATGAGTTTCTATTAACCCTGTGAGATTCAGAACAATGGGCTAATATTGTTAGAAACGAAGCACTGGGAAATACTAACATTTTATTTTTCAAGTGGAAGCAAACAGTGGGTTGCAGCAAGATGTCATTTTTGAATATTATTGGAAGAACATGCACGGAAAATATCTCTAGCAATATTTCAGTTTATTGTAAGGTATGAAAACAGCAGACGTGAACAGAATGCATATTGTTATCTTGGTTCTACATAGACATTTTTCAATATATTTAAATGCTCACGCTGGAAGCTTAATTTATGAAAACTAAAATTGGATTACATCATTCATCAACTAGAGGTTATCCAGCAGCTTCTACTTACTTGCGTTCAAAATAAATAATCCTTTTTTTTTCTTTAATGAATGGAAGCAGGTTTGACAGATTGATTACATGGGTTTGTGCCGGGTTACAAGGTGTATGCACCATACGTTCTATGAAACTATTGAGAGGTCCGGGCGTGAATGAAAAATCCCAGCTGTTTGTTCTGACACAACACTATACAAAAATAATGAGGGACCAACTCAGTCGTGGGTTTCTCTGCAGATCTGAAGATTACTAATGTGAAAGTCCACTATATTATTTATTTTGGCAAAGAAATGATGCCATGCAGAAAACACATCTCATGACATATCAGCATATTTTGTAGCTTAGGCTATAAAACAGTCTGTAAATATAGAGACCTTTCAATATTTGTTTTCAGCAAACATCAGACTAGACATTATAAATATGTCTAATTTTGTGTTGAGGCTTACTATCTTCTATGAATATATCTATTTATACGATGAGATTTGGACTTGATGAATTCATTTGGAAGATTAATTCATTCTCCATTAAAAAAGGAATTAATAAATGAACGAATAAATTATTCTAAATTACCCCTTTACTAATACAGCCTCTGTTCGATTGTTATATAAGGACCCAAGTATTTTTAGCATTCTTGATATTGTGATACAGTTCAGGAATGGGTCTGCAATGGTGTATATAATTTTCCTGTATTTTTAAAGGAAGGATGGGATATTGAACCCTCAGCAGGGGGTTGTGGGCAGTAATGGCACTGTGCTGATTAAGCTTTAACCGTTTAGATTAGCAATTGCAAAAAGCAACTATCAGAAGACTTCCACAGACCACTTATGTGCTATGCCTGTATTTCCACCATATTGTGATTCTGCACATGTACAGGGAGCTATAGCATGGTCCTCTAGGGCAGTGGTCCCCAACTGTGGTCCTCATGTACCCTTAACAGACCAGATTTTAAGGATTACCTTGGAGAAAACCAGACTGAATCCTACAATCACTGAGCAGCAAATCATGTCATCTGTGATGTGCTTCAGATATCTGTAAAACCCGACCTGTTAGGGGGACTTGAGGACCTCGGTTGGGAACCAGTCCTCTAGGGCAGTAAATTCAAAAGAAACATCTTTGTAATAGTATGGCTCCCACAGTTCACTGAAATAACAATCTATTTCCAATGGGCAGTACCAGCAGACAAATAAAACAAAACAGATAATAAAACCAAATACACATCCCTTTCTAATTTGGGGAAAAATGAACAAAAATAACAACTTTAACCAACATTTGGGTTTCTGCTCTCTGTACCTCTACTACAGGTTAACCGCTTCCTGCCATGGGATGTGCTATGCCGCCCTTGCAGTGGGGGGACTAATCATTGCAGGCCGGCAAAGCATGCTCTGCTGGCTCCCTATGCACGCCTTCACTCCGCCTACCCTGAGCTCATGCCGAGCGAGTCATTGGCTGCTGTGGGACAGCCTGGACTCAGGCAGTCTTGTGGCAGCCAATGACACACTCATCCCACCAGGATGGGAGGCAGGCTGCTATGCAAGAGGTCCCTGGCGTTAAGGGGTTAACAAGCTGCTCCAAGCCTCTGCCTATCTCTCTGAGTGTGTCTCCCAGGCAGGGACTATTAATGATCAGCTACACCTGGGAGAAACAAAAACAAAAAATAAAAAAAACTACACTTAAAGGGATATGCATGTCTAGAAAAAGTTTTTTAAATTGACATTTAAGCACTTTTATATCTTTAGACAAACTAGAATAAATTAATAAAAGTTTTAAAAACGTGTAATTTTTTATTTTCCATGCTTTAAACTCTGTCATTTCATCTTTTCTGGTGACGCCCCTCAGCTAGGGGTGTTTCTTCAGCTCATACTTCCTGAATATTCCCCGCCTCCTCCCCGCCCGCTACTCCACCCACTATTCCACCCTTCAAAGCTTCATATGAACTACATTTTTTGCTCCATCTTGCCCACAGCCCCCATGCACCCCACTACTTCACATACTCAGCTATTACCCTCACCTAGTGTGTCACCCCTCTCCTCGTAGATTGTAAGCTCTTGGGCAGGGTCATCTCTCATATTGTTCTGTGTGTTTAACTTGTATGGACATTTGTTATTCTGCCTCTCCCATTGTACACACTACGGAAATTGCTAGCACATGTTACATACCTGTGACTGTATGAACTAACACAAGATGTGCAACTCAGGACTTCAGACGAGGGAAACGGAGGAACTGAATATTAACATCTGTAATGATTGTGGATGAATTGTGTCATAAATCATCATAACACTCATTATATATAATTAAATATATCAAAGAGGGGTCACTAGGGGCAATGTGAGGCTTGTTGCCCTGTGTGGGTAGCTGACATCATTAAGCCAGCCTACTCTAGAGTGGTTACCTCATATGGTGACTCCCACTGGGATAAAGGTGTATACATTGTTGGTGGGAGGGATGCCACTCTGGTAGGTGGAGACAAGACTCTAGTCCAACCTTGTTTTGATACAGCCAGGAGTTCCAAGAAGAGATCAGCCCTTTTGTTGATTTTGCTTGGACCTGAGAGCACATGGCTTGCCATGTGCTGTGCATTCCTGGATTTGGTAAATGACTGCTGCTCTTGTTGATCTCTTTGTATTATCACTTTACCTATGCTGAGTATTTGTGTTATTGCAGTGTCCAGGGTTTAGTTTAATAAAGTTTTAACGTTTTCTCTGTTTATCAAATTTATTTTTAAGTAAATTCTTTATACCCATCTCTGTGTTTGTGTCGTCACTCACTACTCAATTTCTCACGATATCGGCTGGTATTTACCTTTATTTTAAATTGATTTTTCATTACAACATCTCTGCAACTGTGAAAGCAAGACTCACTCAACCGCTGACTCACTCACACACTCACCGCACCATACCTAGGTATAGGCACTGATTGGGTAACCTAAAATGCCTCCTGAGGTGGGCGTGAAAACTCCAAGAAAGATCAGGTAAATATGAAAAAATATCATGTTTACTTGCTTTTTATGCCTGTTGAAAGACACTACTGACTCATTCAAAAGGCATTGCACGTTTTTAAACGCACACTAACAAAGCATACATGTCCGTTTATATATCCCATTCTTCCTTACATACAGAAAGAATATAAACGCCAGTGCAGACCAACCCCTGTGACCACTAGCGTCGCTAGGTGGGGGTGGGGGGTGCAGCCTGCACCGGGTGACACCACCCCCTAGGGTGACCCCCTAAAAAAAAAAATTTTTTTTTTACACAAAACTATTTTACCAGGAAGGATACATTGAGAATTCTCTCATTTTCAAGAAATCAGCCACCGAATGCCACCACGAACCCGTCCCCCGCTGTTTCAAAAAAACTACTGAACGAAAATGTCTGGAATTAACATATAAGATCCTATGAATGATAATGAAAAGGGCTGTTAGAAAGAAAAAAAAAATAATTTTTTTTTGGAAAAATGCCTAAAAGATACTAAGAAAAAAAATCAACAAATAAAGAGACTAGGGATGTGCACTAATTTTTTTTTCGTTTCGGCTCGTTTCATTTGTAATTCGACAATTTTCATTTCGGATCGTTTCGGATCGTTTCGACCGATTTCCGTTTCGGTTAGTTTTTCGTATCGACTTTTTTTTCTTGAAATCGGAAATTTTCGTGTTTTCGGATCGGCTCATTTTTCGTATCGACTTTTATTTCGTGATTTCGGACATTTTTGTGTATTCGGTGTGGGAAATGTTTTGCCCCATAGACTTCAATGTTAAAAATATTCCCGTTTTACTTCAATAAACCGTTTATTATTATATTATGTAGTAAAGAGTCTCTTTATTTCTAGATTTTTTAGGATATTTTAAGCATTTTTTGAAAAAAAATTCTGAGTCACAGGGTTTGGGAAATGTTTTGCCCCAGAGACTTCAATGTTAAAAATATTCCCGTTTTAATTCAATATCTAATTAACCGTTTATTATTATATTATGTAGTAAAGAGTCTCTTTATTTCTAGATTTTTTAGGATATTTTAAGCATTTTTTGAAAAAAAAATAATTCTGAGCCACCGGGTTTGGGAAATGTTTTGCCCCATAGACTTCAATGTTAAAATATTCCCGTTTTAATCCAATATCTAATAAACCGTTTATTATTATATTCTGTAGTAAAGAGTCTCTTTATATCTAAATTTTTTTAGGATATTTTAGGCAATTTTTGAAAAAAATAATTCTGAGCCACAGGGTTTGGGAAATGTTTTGCCCCAGAGACTTCAATGTTAAAAATATTCCCGTTTTAATTCAATATCTAATAAACCATTTATCGATCTTTTAAGCATTTTTTGAAAATTACCGAAGTGGAACCGAAATTACGAATTGAACGAAAATGATTTCCGATTCCGAAAAATTACACCCACACATTTGACATAATGTTGTTTTTAATGTGCAGAGAGGGTCTTACTTTGATGTGAAATAGAGGTACTGTATATACAGTACTGTGCAAACGTTTTAGGCAGGTGTGAAAAAATGCTGTAAACAAAGAATGCTTTCACAAATGGAAGTGTTACGCATTTACTGTATGTTCATAAATGAACAAAGTGCAGTGAATGAACAAGAGAGAAATCTAAATTTAATCAATATTTGATGTGAAAACCCATTGCCTTCAAAACAGCAGCAATTCTTCTAGGTACACATGCACACAGTTTTTGAAGGAATTCGGCTGGTAGGTTGTTCCAAACATCTTGGAGAACTACCCACAGATCTTCTGTGGATGTAAGCTTTCTCACATCATTCTGTCTCTTCATGTAATCCCAGCACACTTAATGATGTTGAGATCTGGGCTCTGTGGGGGCCATGGCATCACTTCCAGTTCTTCTTGCTCTTCTTTACGCTTAATGACTTTGGCTGTATGTTTGGGGTCGTTGTCCTGCTGCAGAATAAATTTGGGGCCAATCATACACCTCCCTGATGGTAATGCATGATGGATAAGTATCTGCCTGTATTTCTCAGCATTGAGAACACCATTAATCCTGACCAAATCGCCAACTCCATTTGCAGAAATGCAGCCCCAAAAGTTCAAAGAACCTCCACCATGCTTCACTGTTGCCTGCAGACACTAATTATTGTACCGCTCTCCAGCCCTTTGACGAACAAACTGCCTTCTGCTACAGCCAAATATTTCAAATTTTGACACATCAGTCCAGAGCACCTGCTGCCATTTTTCTGCACCCCAGTTCCTATGTTTTCGTGCATACTTTAGTCGCTTGGCCTTGTTCCCACGTCGGAGGTATGGCTTTTTGGCTGCAACTCTTTCATGAAGACCCCTACTGGCCAGAGTTCTCTGGACAGTAGATGGGTGTACCTGGGTCCCACTGGTTTCTGTCAGTTCTGAGCTGATGGCACTGCTGGACTTCTTCTGATTTCGAAGGGCAATAAGCTTGATGTGTCTTTCATCTGCTGCACTAAGTTTCCTTGGCCGACCACTGTGTCTACGATCCTCAACGTTGCCCATTTCTTTGTGCTTCTTCAAAAGAGCTTGAACAGCACATCTTGAAACCCCAGTCTGCTTTGAAATCTTTGTCTGGGAGAGACCTTGTTGATGCAGTATACCTACCTTGTGTCTTGTTGCTGTGCTCAATCTTGCCATGACATGAAACTGTCTTTCACAACCTCACCTTGGTAGCAGGGTTTGGCTGTTCCTCACCCAGTGTTAAGCCTCCTACACAACTTTTTCTGTTTCAGTTCATGACTGGATTTCAATCTACGTGTGACATTGATGATCATTAGCACCTGTTTGGTATAATTGGTTGATCATACACCTGACTATAATCCTACAAAATCCCTGACCTTGTGCAAGAGTACCTATGAGAATTGATGCTGGTTTGAAGGCAAAAGGTAGTAACACCAAATAATGATTTGATTTAGATTTTTCTTTTGTTCGCTCACTTTGCGTGTTGCAAATTGACAAAAATAAACAATCATTATTTATATTCTGAAAGCATTCTTTGTTTACAGCATTTTTTCACATCTGCCTAAAACTTTTGCACAGTACTGTACATGCACATTTATTATGGAAAAAGAAAAAAAGCACACTCTGTTTGCAAAAATAATATATATTTAAATAAAGCAATGTAAGAAAAGTGACCCCCCCTTTCCCCTTCCCTAACTAGCATAAACCAATGCAAGTTTATGAGAGCATTGATAATGGACAGTGACATAAGTGGGCTTTTCTTTGGTAAGTCACCGCTCCAGTCTCACAAGATTTTAGCTTGTAGGTGTCATTACATAGAGGACTATACCATATATGCAAATTACACTGCTAACACCTAAAAAAAGGGTGGCATCAGGAGGGTATCGTTGGAACCGCTATTAAAACCATGAGTAATGGATCCTCATCCTCCTCCTTTTAATATCCAGCCATGTACGGCAGCCATCAACATGTCTTACCTCTTTGATACCACCTCTATTCTGTGTTTTCTCAAATTAACTGCTGTTCGTACCCTAACCCTAGAATTAGATCTAACATTAAAGTAACATTTAGAGTCAGGGTTAGGGTTATTTTTACGTTTAGGGATACTAACAGGTGTAAATTAGAGACAACACAAACCAGAGAACACTACCATACATATAATAAAAATGGAGTGTTTTAGTGTGAGTTTCTTTATTTCCCTGCCCGAAAAGCCTTTTATCAAGCCCTTTTGGCACTTGGTATTTTTTCAAAACTCGGTTTGCTGATAAATTTGAAGTGAATCACTAATGCCGAAATTTCCATTAGTGAGTAAAAAAAAGGATCAAAATACCAGTATGCCATTATTTGAATCTTCCAAACCAAACAATGCCTGAATTACCGTAAAAAAAACAGCAGGTTTTGGCATTCAAGCTGAGTTAAAAATCAAGCCATAGGTCATAAGGAACCAGATTGGGTAGTTATAGGACTTTTTTTGCAGACATCAGAAGTACATGCAAATTTGAACATGTATTGATAATTTTTGTATAGTGATTTTAGAAACCTCGTAAGAACTTCACTGCAGTGTGCTAAATGCCTAAAGAGTATTAAATAATCAGTAAAACCAAATCTAACTTAGAGGGTATATATATATATAGATATATATATATATATATATAAACCTAGAGATAGCCGTATTTTATACCATACATTAATTAAGGGTTGAGTATTTCACAATGCTAATTAATGTTTGAGTACTTCTAGTCCTCAGGCTTTGCAATTCCTCCTTGAGAGACATTATAATACAAGTTGATTAACATCAGAAGAAAGAAGAAATAGGAAGTTGTAAAGCCCTCCTAGCTATGAGTTATGAGTCAAAAACCGAAAACTCCTGAGCAGTAACGAAACATTTTAACCCTGCATTAAAAGAGAAAGCCGTACAAGAATATAGCATCATGTTGACTAACACATAAATATTGCAGGACAGTATGCAAAACCCAATGGTAAGTAACCTGTTTTTCCATACTAGAGCATTATAATCCCATGCACCATTCCATTGCCATGTTCTCTCTGATAATCAAAGTATCCCTAGAATTTCCATAGAGATAGGTTTGATAAGCATTTGTCTACAAGTAGTCTTCTATAAGGATATTTTCCTTGCAAGCAATTAAAAATATGAAATATTGTAGGTTTATTTCTCTAGATCAAATATCAGATTGATGAGCTTCATGAACAAAGAACATGCCTTTTTCAGACGTTGGCCACCAGTGAACGGTTAGAACAGTGCTCAGCTAATTGCTTGAAAATGCTGGTGGGGTGTCATCTACAAATTTATGGTCTGCAACATTGAGCAATTCAATGCTTTCATGAAGATCAACTTAGACAATCCAGGACCTGGTAAGTATTATAATTATATTATTATAATTATGAGTCTAGTAGGCCTTTTGCTTTCAGAACTGCCTAAATTCTTCGTGGCATAGATACAACAAGGTGTTGGAAACATTCCTTAGAGATTTTGGTCCATATTGACATGATAGCACCACGCAGTTGCTGCAGATTTGTCGGCTGCATATTCAAGGATTCCAAAGTGTGCAAAGAAAATATCCCCCACACAATTACACCACTATCACCAGCCTGATCTGTTGATTTAAGGCAGGATGGTTCCATGCTTTTATGTTGTTTGGGCCAAATTTTGACCCTACCACCTGAATGCCGCAGCTGACATTGCGACTTATCAGACCAGGCAATGTATTTCCAATATTCTATTATCCAATTTTGGTGAGCCTGTGCAAATTGTAGCCTCGGTTTCCTGTTCTTAACTGACAGGAGTGGCACCCAGTGTGATCTGCTGCTGCTGTAGCCCATCTGCTTCAAGATTTCATGTGTTGTGTGCTCAAAAATGGCATTCTGAATACATTGGTTTTAATGAGTGGTTATTTGCGTTACTGTTGCCTTTCTATCATCTCGAACCAGTTTGCCCATTCTCATCTGACCTCTGGCATCAAGACATTTTCGTCCACACAACAGCCGGAATATCACTGGATATTTTCTCTCTTTTTCAGACCATTCTCTGTAAACCCTAGAGATGGATGTGTGTGAAAATCCCAGTAGATCAGCTGTTTTTGACATACTCAGACCAGCCTGTCTGGTACCAACAACCATGCCATGTTCAAAGTCACTTACATCCCCTTTCTTCCCCATCGTGATGCTGGGTTGAGCTTCAGTAAGTCGTCTTACTCACGTCTAGATGCCTAAATGCATTGAGTTGCTGCCATGTAATTGGCTGATTAGCAATTTGTTTTACTAAGCAATTGAAAAGGTGAAGTGGCTGTAGGGTATCTACAACAATGAACTCTAAATTAATGTTAAAGAGAGGACAGAAAGGAGTTCAGAGCAGAGAAATCTGACTGCCATTCTGGGGTCAAGAAGTGTGTTGCATATTGGCGAGTGCTTCAGACTGTGTTTTTTGCCTTCAGCAGTAGGTGATGTGTGAAAGGCTAAACCTGATGGACGCATGTCTTTTTTCAGCCTATGTAACTATGTAAGAGCAGGGAGAGGGTCTTGTGGAAAGGATGTCTAGGCGTAAGGAGAAAAAAATTTAACATTGTGATTATAAGTGAAAACTTTGGTAAAAGGGGAATAACAGACCTAGAATAGAAGGTGTGACAGAAGCCCCTCCACCACCACCATTTAACAGACCCAGCCAGCAGCCTTTGTCTCCCTGTATAATGTTAATTTCACTGTCAAGATATGTGATTGTGTGTGACGTGATTAGAGTGTGGCCATTGTTCTTGTGTTTGATTGTCTTTTCCCCCATGTCTGGGAGGAGTGTGTATTGTACTGTTACTTTACTCAATTATTATCTTGTTTGATTTTGCCTTAAATAACTGGTGAAATGGAATATAAGGGAAGCCCTGGAATTAATACTCTTCGATTCTCACTCCAAGAAACGTGTGTATGGCTGTTTATGGGGACTCTGCTACTCTGGCTCACCTCTCTGTAATACCAGTGCTACTGGTCAGGTAGTCTGGAAGGTGAAAGCAGATCCATGCTTGGTTCTGGGATGGATTAGGAACAGACTAAATAACATGATGGTTCTGATCCTGAAATTTTGGAATGAACCCCAGTGTGTTCTGTTACAGAAGGTGTGACGGGGAGTGTGCAATGAGGACTAATTACAAATTTGCTAGGGAGTTATGAGAAACCCCACAGTAACTGTATTAACTCTTTCCAGTCCAATGTTGGAATTTATATCCAACACACCTTTTTGCTGGTTGCAGTCCAATCTCAGATATATTCCGACAGGGCATGATGACTGTCCCTTCCTGCCTATACTCGCCTCTCTCTTCAGGGTCCCACAAAGGTCTGACTTCTTTGAAGTCAGACCTCCATTTTTATACCGCTCCAGTGTACTGACATCATCGAGCAGGACGCGATGACGTCTGTTTCAGACCCCCCCACGAGAGCAGGGGTGTGCCTGAAGGGAGGTCCTTTGGACCCCTCTATCTCCCCATAGCCGAGGGGAAAATCATTAAGATAGACATTTCTGGAAAGGTCACAGTGTGACCTTTCCAGTGATGCCTCTCGTTAACGCCGTATTTGCTGTTCTGCGCCCTGGCACCAACCGGGTATCCCCTCGCTGACTGACGTTGTCGCGCATTGGCACAATGACCTCAGTTAGGGAATTAACCCGAGCTGCCAAGTGTTTTCCCTATGGAAACCCTATGGTGGAGATCGATGGCAGCAAGAGGGTCATGTTGATAAAAGTCCTCACAGGACTGAAATGTCAACTGTGCATTTATGGATTAAAGTTTTTTGCATAGAAGTCTCCTGAGTGTGCCTAATTCTCTCTCTCTCTCTCTCTCTCTCTCTCTCTATATATATATATATATATATATATATATATACAGTTGGTGGAAAGCATTACGGAGATCACCACAGGTAGTAGCAGCCACTGTCATTCTGGCTATAAGCACGTGCACCACTAATCTAAACACAGGCAATCCCATTTCTCCCAGTTCTTTTTGGAGAGCCATAGGAAAATCAGCTTGTGATAGCATGCATAGTTTATTAATACCCTGTAGTACTGGACACTTGGAACTGATGACAGCCTTCCATCGTAGGGAAATCCTGGGGATGGTGAAAGTCTGTGCACTATGACTATTTAAGTTAAATTAAAAAGGCCTAGTGGTGAGGTATCTCTATAAAGGAATGTTACCACATGACATTGTTAGGTACCAAAAAATCAATTCTCTCCCATATAAAAGGAAATCAGAGTGTCGTTACACATTTTACTTTACCAACGCAAATAAAGAATTAAAAAGAACCTCTCTGTATTTTTGGTTTTCCTCCTCTAAAACTTTCCTTTTCCTAACTTGTTTATCTTATTATCTTGCTTTTCAAGGATTTAAGCGAAAATGTAAAGACTTCACAGACTCTAATGTGACACTGCTGAATTAAATCACTTTATCACCAAAGTAAATTGGGCTTATTCAAACAAAACACAATTGAATGCTGATAAAGAAATAGATATGTGTCAATACAAATTTCTAACTCGAGCAGATGTGAAAAATAAATCGCTAAATTTATCCTTTATTAATGAATGCTGTTATTCCTTTCAACACACACACAGTTTTGCACTCCTGTTTGTGATTCAATATTGATTTTATTTCAGTCTGTTTGGTATTATATGTGATCACTTCTTTTATTTTCATTGAATTCTAGAAGTGGTAGAAACCTATTAACCCTTTTCGCAAGATGAGATATATTTGTGAAGGTTATTTACCTAAGCCCAGGATTGCAGCAGGAGACTTAGATCTGGATGAAAATTACTATTTCATGAATTTAACACATCAGGATCTAATTTGATGGGAACTGCCGCTAATGAGATCCAAAAGACACAATTCTGTCCAAAACAGAATCAGTCTTGGAATGGCTCAAAACGAATATTATATATATATATTTTTCTGCATTTGTATTTACTTCATTATCGTTTATTTTTTCATCTATCTTGCATCATCACCACGCCGTTTAGAGCCCAGCTTATTGCTTTAGGTGATCCCAGCATTTGCATTGGAATTTCAGATACTCCTTGGATCATGACCGGGTATTATCGCAGTTCTCAGCCCTTCGATATGCGTTCAATACTTTGTTTATATAACATGTTGTCTTTGTATTGTTGTTGAAGATGCTCTCCATTGCTCCCGCATCTCTTTTGTTCAAATTGATCTCCTCCATGCTGTTTTTACTATCTCGGCGCAGACGCGTCTCCCCGGTTACCATCCGGCTGAGACGCCTCAGTCGCCAAGCACTGACGTCACCACTATGCATGCCTGCCTGAAGCTGGACGCCACGCCCTTTGGGGATCGGGCGCTCTGCCAGGTGGCACGCCACAAGCGGGGTAAGTGATTCATCAATGTTTCACACACTTTCTATTTATACTCGTGTAGCGCTGTGTTAAAAATCATCTTGCTGTGGCAGTACCTATTTTTGGCCACAAGATGGAGACTATCGCGATCAGATACTGGACATTGGGACTACAATGCCCGGCATGCTTTGCAAGAAGACAGGAAGTGGGTGGGGACTGGACACTTACATCCTCTGCCTCGTGGAGAAAGTTCCAGAGCGCGCCAGGGAAGCAGAGAAAGCCGACGCACTGAGGAGATCGCGGGAGAATCTAGGCCCAAAGCCTGAGGGAGACCTGTTGTTCCGGTTTGGGTCACCTAGCCTGAGGAGAAGGAGACTCGCCAGAGCCCAGACACTGCTGCAGACCGGCGGAATCGAACGGAGAGCAGGCGGTGAGCTGGACAAGCGACATAAAGTGAGACAACGGATCCTGCCGCTAGTATCCCCAGTCAAAATCCGGAGGAGAGACGTCCTGGGTCAGCGGAGCCTAAAGCCTGCGTCGGATGGGTGAGACGCCTCCAAGGCTGTTTGTGATTAAAGGTCAAGCTGCTGTTTCTGTTTAAAGTCCACAGGGCCCCAACTGACTAGTCGAAGACTTTCTTTAAATTAAACTCACTGGCCAGTTGAACAGTACCCGGGTACCACACACACATATACACCTTTCACCTCCTGGGACTTAACTTGTGCAGGACTCATTTTCTTTTAGGAATCGGAATAGGGGTTGAAAATAAAGATACGTTCCGAATATATATTTTTCCTCTTTTTCCGTTGCGCGTTTGCCGTAATACGAAGGGATTGTATGTTCGGGGTTTGCTACGTGTTTTCTTTTTCTGAACTATCGGGAAATTGCATTGCTTTTATGTTCGGTTGCGAATATTTTATTTTCCGAAATACGAAGCCTCGTGTTTCGTTTCTTTTCCGCTACGCGTTTTACCGGGATACGAAAATACTGTAATAATACTTGTGAATACCGTGTTTCAACATCTGCTCAAATATTTTAGTAAACTATATAAATATAAAAACTCACAACTGTGTTGGAGTATATTTATTCCCTAGTGCGGGGCGACTGACCTGTGGTTCATTTCAGCGGCTCCTCCGGGAGTGAGCGCTACACGTGGGGGCTCGTTTCCGGCATCCAGTCTCTGGAAAAACCGCATCTAAAGGGTTAAATATGGATCCAGACACTGTTGCCGAGTGGTGTGGGGAGCATAGTAGTCAGTCAGAATGTTGTATAGTTATGGATATTCCAGCAGACACTTGGGCTGAAGATCAGATTCGCCAGGCCGTGGCCACGCTAGCACCAGATCATCGGGGGTTAATACTGGACATTGAAAAAAACCCAGATACTTCTCACATGTATGTTCTTCTCGAATGGAGAAAGGGTGTTCCGCCATGTTTTCAGGGCACGAGCGTGAAACTGGCCGAAGAGGTGGAAGTCCAACTAATTAAGCCAAGTACGCCACGTGGCGAATCCGCAAGTGTTTCCGCGCCTAGTCCGTTGGCCATGATAGGGCCTGAATTTATCGTGGCTATTGGAGATCTACTGGCTAAATGTCAGAAAACAAGCCCTCCTCACACTAATTTCGGTTATCGACGGTTAAGAAATTTTACAGGAAACGTACCAACTCCGGCGGGAGAAGAAACCTTTGAAGAATGGGCGGAACAGGCGATGCAGGCTCTGGATGAGTGGGATGTCCCTGAGGCCCAGAAAAAGCAAAGGATCACCGAGAGCTTAAAGGGACCTGCGTCAGAAGCGGTGAGAAACCTAAAACTGAGTAGAAAAGATTGTACTGCTTTGGATTATTTAAACGTTCTTGAAGAAGTTTTTGGGCGAACTGAAAAGGCGGCCGAATTGGTATATCAGTACGAGCACACCTATCAGAGAAGAGGTGAAAGGATGACCGAGTACATGAGGCGCCTGGATAAGATTCTACACCAGATACTCCTGAAGAAAGGGGCCGAACCGGTCGAAGTAGATAAGATCCGAATAAAACAGATCCTGAGGGGCTCTCAACCTTTAGATCCAGTGATGATGCAGCTGAGAAGCAGAGCAGGTAACCAAGAGTTAAA
This sequence comes from Leptobrachium leishanense, assembly GCA_009667805.1. NCBI lineage: Eukaryota > Metazoa > Chordata > Amphibia > Anura > Megophryidae > Leptobrachium > Leptobrachium leishanense. The sequence continues at coordinate 164,327,403 of CM019067.1, forward strand.
GTACCTGGAACTGATCCGAGTTGTACGAGAGGAAGAGGCTTTACTAGAAGAGAAATCTTTCAGGCGGGGGGAAAGGGCTTATGCACAACCTGTGAGACATAACGACGGCCTGCAACCTGAAAGCGACTCTCTAGATACCTATGGATCTGACGAGGACGAACAAGAACATCTAGTTGTTTTTAAATCTACAGAGAAGGCTGCCAAAGAGTCGAACCTCCCTGAACGGGGTGAATTGTCCAAGACCGTCAGAAGGTTCAGGAAGCTCAAGTTGAATTGCAGCAAGCGCATGCGGAACTGTGCCAGGTATTGATGAAGGTGACAGAGATGCAGGCAGAAATGCAGAAATTCCTCACAGGTATGCAGACGACGGGAGTTGCTGTGGCGTCTGGTCCAAATCCTTTAACCAAATCTCAACAAGCAACTACGTCTCCGCTCTCTAAGAAGAGATGTTTCGGGTGTGGAGAAATGGGCCATTTCCGCGCACAGTGCAAAGGCCGAAAGCCTGAGAAGGATAGAGTCAAGGGACTGTTGGAAGCTCTGGAGGGACTGTTATCTACCTCACCGGCGGGAAACACCAGAGGGCACCAGTGAAGGAGCAACCTGAGTGCCCGAGGGTTGAACCTCGCTCCAGAAATCAAGCCAAGGTTAAGAGGGCGAAAAGGCCCAAAGCCGAGCCGACTGTAGAGCCTGGCAGGACTGAAGAGTCACTCCCTTAGCATCCGGGTCTACGTCATGGGGAAGCAATGCACACCCAAAACCTGCCCGGGCCAAGAAAAAGGCCAGGGTACAACAAACTGGGTCTAAGTGTCCGGATACCGCCACCAAGTTTCCCGACCAACTGATAGGTCCTTCTCCTATTGTGCCAATCCAAGTGGAAGGAGTCTACACAAAGCCCTGTTGGATTCAGGGGCTCAAGTGACATTGATCTACAGAGACTTCTACGAGAAACACTTAAAGCACATTCCTTTGCAAGAATTGAAGGATTTGGAAATATGGGGTATCGGCACTGAGAAACTCCCTTATGACGGGTACCTGCAAGTGAAGTTGGAGATCGGATCTAAAGTCATCGGGCAGTCTGGGGGTTGTGATGCATTGGCTATTGTGTGTCCTCGACCCTCGGGTGCGAACAGAAGCTCCCTGATAGTGGGGACGAATACTGACCTAGTGCGGCGTCTCCTGACGCCTATCGTGTTGGAAGAAGGTTCAACTCAAGGAGTACACCCAATGTTACGTCCGGTCTATCAGAGGATGGTCGAAGAACGAAAGGCACCTGCTGAGGTGGGAAGACTGTGGAGACTGGGTGGAACAGAGAAGGTTCTGCAAGCAGTAGGGATGTGCGTTTCGGGTTTCGGAATTTTGGAATTTTCACGAAATTTCCCGATTCGGGTCTTTCGATTCGGCCGAAAATCCGAAAAGTTTTAGATCCGAAAATGTCGAATCCGAACTGTTTTCCGAACCGAATCGAAAACTTTTCGGAATTTCGAATGGACTTGAAATGTGTCAAATCGAAATCTATTGCTTTGAAACGAGAACAGACTTTCCGAAAAAAACAAAAAATTTACCAAATCGAAAAATTTTCGGAATTTTCGAATGGACTTGAAACGTGTCAAATCGAAATCTATTGCTTTGAAACGAGAACAGACTTTCCGAAAAAACCAAAAAATTTACCAAATCGAAAATTTTTCGGAATTTTCGAATGGACTTGAAACGTGTCAAATCGAAATCTATTGCGTTTGAAACGAGAACAGACTTTTCGGGAAAAAACCAAAATTTCGATAAGATCCGATAAGATTTGTCGTATTTTGGTCGATCCGATTCGTCGTCCGCGGGTCGCGCATGCGCGCGTGCGCACATGTCGTAACTTTATTGAGCCAGTTTTAGTGACAACTTTTTGAACAAAATTTTTTTATTATTCTTCATAATGGCCGCTGCCAGAGAGGAGACCTCTTCATCTCTCGATGAAGAATTTCCACCTGCAGTGCCTGCACCCAGGAAGAAACGGGCCCAAAATATGGCGTTTGAGGAGATGTTGGAGATGGTCCGCATCTTTGATAGAAAAGATTATGACTGCCAGAACGGACCTTACCGCAGCAAGAATAACGCCAGGAAGGATCGTATACTGGACAAGCTACGCGCCACCATTTTGGAGAAGTTTGGGAAGGACCGGACGAAGACCAGCTACGGAAACGCTGGTCTGATTTGAAAGTTCGCGAGCAGGAGCAGCTGAAACGCATCCGCCGCGTCATAGTGAAACGTAAGTGTCATGTTATATTGTAAAGCGCTGCGCAAACTGTTGGCGCTATATAAATCCTGTATAATAATAATAATGTGCTTGCATGTGCTAATGTGCGCAGAAATACGCTGATTTATCTAGTCCTTTTTTCATGCAATGTGATTGTGTATAGCTTTGCGTTTTCACGACTCGTCATACATGCAGTTTTGCCATAACTCTTCTTTTTTGTGATTTTACGTATTCGTGAAAATTGTGATATTTGATGTATGTAGATGAAATTACAATGCTGGATTTCTTTTGGCACTGTGTGTATAGTCTGTAGTGTGCTGGGGGGGGGGGTTGTGATTGAGTGATGCATACGTGATGACCCGCAGCTTGCCCAATATTGGCTCCCACCTGCGCATCAATAAAAATCTCTGCGTCTTTGCTAAGTGATAGGATGGGACATGTAGTTCTTCTGAAAGTGCATCCAAACAGAGCTGTGTTCAATACAGCCTCAGCAGCTGCTGCAGCAGTGTCATTGAATGCTTTAGATGCAAATTTCAAAACAAAATGGTGGATTTCTGTTGTTGTTTCTGCAATATCCAGTTTTATTCACAGAAACTGAAAGTGAAACTGAGGCTGAGGCCTTCTATAAAATAACTAAAAGCAGTCGCACAATGCGCTTTGTACGCACACAACACAAATAATAGTTTTTATTGAATAAACGTAATGTTTACTTCTGAAAAAAAAATATAAAATGAACGGTAATATATGTCTGTGCAGAGGAAATAAATAAATATTTTGTGACTTTAGACCTATGAGATGGGAGTAGTGGGGGGTTAAGCTGGTAGTGGGTAGTGGAGGGGTGTCGCAATACTTTCGGCAATATATTGTATAGATATACCATTTTTTCCAGTCTGCATTATTTACGTGTTATATTTTTTGGATTTGGCAGAAGACAGGAAGAGGGCACAGGCTGAGGACGCCGAATCTGCCCGGGCAGGGACCAGTGCCCCAGCGGAGGAGGAGGAGGAGCCACGGGCGTCCACCAGCGCTGGTATATACTGTTTTATTTAGCAACGACTTTTGGTCAAAAACAGAAAAAAATTTTGTTTACTGTATTTTTTATTTCTTTAATTTCTTACATATAGCACTGGATATACAGACGGTGGTGGTGGGGGAGGAGGAGTCGGAGGAGGAGCAGGAGGAGGCCGCCAGCTCTGGTATATACTACTGTTATATTTTTTCAAGACTTTCAGTCAAAAATAGAAACCTGCTTTACTTACTGTATTTTCCTTCTTTCATTTATTGGATATATCGAAGAAGCCAGACCGAGCAATCAGGAGGCGATTGGCGAGCTTCGCCTGGCAGTCAGGACACTGGATTCCATCCAGGAACTGCTGCAGCACCTCCGGGAACACCTTAGTAACACCGCGGACATCCTGGAGCGGCAGTAAGACAATACGGATGTGCCTCAGCTGCTCCTGCTCGCCTGCTTTGAGGTCGGACCAGCGTTTTCTGATCTGGTCCTTCGTCCCGTCTTTCCCAAACACCTCCAGGATGGTGGTGCGCGTAGCTTGTCAATGATACGATCCTTCCTAAAATTATTCTTCCTGCCGTAAGGCCCTTACTGCAGTCATAATCTTTGTAATCAAAGATGCGGACCAGCTCCAACATCTCCTCAAATGCCAGTAATTCTAAAATGTATGTTTGTTTGTGTTGTTTGTGCCCCTGTTGGGCAGTTTGCCATCCTTGGCATGTTCCCTTCCCTTCCCCATTTTGTAAATAAATTTTCTATTTTTTCTATATTTTCCTGTTTATGTGCGTTGCTTTACGTTAATAAGTTAATTATGTATTGCTTGGTTTCCACACTGTTAAACACGTCGATGCGGAGGACGCGCTGAGCGCATCCTCCCTTTGGGGTCAGCGTTCGGCCGGGTTCCGGCCGATCGCTGGCCCCCCGGTGCGGGCTGACATGCTCGATGTCAGCCCAGCATCCGGAACCGCCGCCGGTGAAATTAGGTGTCATCGCGACCTCTCTCCCTCCCGATCGGCGGCGTTGCGGGGGTTAACCCAGGCACCAATTGGAAGGGCACAGCCTGCCCTTCCAAATGGTGCCTGGCATTAACCCCTGGGGAGCTGGATCGCGAATCGGCGCTGAAAAGCGCCGGTTCGTGATCCTTTCCCGGAGCTGGCGACATCTTGGATGTCGGCCAAGCCTCCGGGAACTCCCCCTGAGGACTGGCGTCATCGTGCGTAGCACGATGACGCCAGTCCTAGAGTTAACCCCTAACTGCCACCAACGGTGGAGATAGGGAGTTCCAATGAACTCCCTATCTCCCGATCCGTGGCAGCTAGGGGTTAAAGTTTGGTATGGTTGGATCGGCCAGAGCATGGCCGTTCCAACGATACCAAACACGAAAGTGAAAAAAGTTTTTTTAAAAAAATTAAAAATAAAAATATATTTTAAAAAAAATTATAGGCGTGGCTTCCGAACGCATGGCTGCCTGATTCCTGAGCTCCCCGCTGCACGGCCGAAAATTACGCTTTTCCCCCGCCGAAACTCGTCCTAATCATCCGCATTTCCCCAGAGACACGGTCTCTATGGGGCCCCCCACCTCCCAGCGCCGACAGACGCAGAAAACGGCCCCGATGTTCCAGAAAAAGGGCCGAGAAGACTCGCATAGCCAGGAGGAGGAATCCAACATGGCGGCCGCGTCTCCTTCATCCCCGCGGGTCCGGAGCCCGGCCACGTCGGCAGATTTGGACGCGCTCTTCACCCGCCTTCAGGCCTCTTTTAAAGATGAGCTGGCCTCCCAGCTTGCTGCCCTCCGGACCGAAATAGGTACACTCACCTCCCGCACAACGGACCTCGAGGAGGCTGTGCACGGCCTGGAGGCCTCACGGGTCGACCACCAGACGGAGGTCCGGTCACTGCAGGCTCAGGTCACGGATCTGCAGGCCGCCGTTGAGGATCTAGGCAACAGGTCGCGACGCAATAATGTGCGGATACGTGGACTGACGGAGACCATTGGCCCAGATACGCTTCATAAAACTCTCCAGGCTATCTTCCTGAAGTTACTCCCTAAAATGGACCCGGAAGATCTTCACTTCGAACGAGCTCACAGGGCCCTGCGCCGCCGTCCGGGTAAGGATGCACCCCCGAGAGATGTTATCGTCCGCTTTCATCGCTACCCAGTTAAAGAACGAATTATGACGGCGACAAGGCGCACTTCCCTACACTATCAGGGGACCCCGCTTCAAATCTATCAGGACCTGGAGCCTGTCACCCTCTCCCGTAGGAGGGAATGGAAGCCCGCGACTGATATGCTCCGGGACCGGGGCCTCAGATTCGCCTGGGGATTCCCCTTTAAGCTGCTCCTGCTCCGGGAGGAGGGGGTTCGCCCATTCTACACACTGGACGCCTTGCAGGCTTTCCTTGAGGCTCGGCCGGAGGGCTCTCTGGTGGAGCCGGGGCGTACCTCCTCGGATGATCGCCCCTTAGATGGTGACTGACGGCACAGATGGGCCCGGATTCCTGAGTCTCTGGTTTTGTCGTCCTTCGCGGATGATGCGCGGGGGGACCCGCTGGAAGGTGCTCTCGAGACTGAGGGTACCCCCTCCCTGAAATTTTCCTTTTGGTTCGACTTTTTGTAAGGCGGGCGACATAAGTGTTGTCACGCATTTTCTCGCTTCGGCCGCTGTAGCGGAGTTCTGACAGACTGTTTTTGTCGTATTTTATCGTTTACATTTATATTTTTCAAAAGTTCCTTCCTCGATTTACAGATTGGCGATTTGTAAGCCCAATCTCTTCATTTGTTTTGCAGTTTTGCATCTTTGAAGTGTTACATAATTTTACTGCCTGTTTTTTTTTTTTTTTTTTTTTTTTTTCTCTCTCTCTTTCTTTCCACTATTGTAGTACTATTACTGTTTCTCTTCCCTTTTCTCCCCGCCACCTCCCCCTCCTTTTCTTCTGCCTCCCACCTCTTCTAGCCGAACCAAGATGGCGCTCTCGAATGCTCCTGCCCAGGCTGCTGTGGACTGCTTGCGGATGCTCTCTATCAACGCCCATGGACTCAACTCCCCCAAAAACGTCGGACTCTCCTCCGACACCTCAGACGGATGAAGACGGATGTCGCCTTTATTCAGGAGACTCATTTCTCCTCCACTAAACCCCCATCACTGAAGGACTCTCGATTCCCAACGGGATTCTTTGCATATAACTCTGTTGCTCCTAAGAAAAATGGGGTGGCGATCTTAATACGTAAGAATTGCCCCTTAAAAGTTCTCTCCTCCGTGATGGACCCGGAAGGCCGCTTTTTGATACTCCATTGTACGTTATCTCATCTGTCCCTCACAGTGCTGAACGTCTATGCGCCCCCCACGCCGGATACGGCCTTCTGGTCGACCCTGTCTTCTCATATGCCAACCTCTGCTACATGTCGTACAATACTTGCCGGAGATTTCAACGCTACACTATGCCCGGCAGTGGACCGTACTTCTCCGATTCATGTGTCACATCCTTCAGACAAATTGTTGCTTTCTTTCTGCACTCGACATGCCCTGCTAGACGCATGGCGACTCCAACACCCTTCGGTCAAGGACTATACTTTTTTCTCGCACCCGCATCGCACATACTCCAGAATCGACATGTTTCTCTTGTCACGGGACTGTCTTCCATTTGTTAACAACACAGATATTCACTCGATCACATGGTCCGATCATGCGGACATCACCATGTCGTTCCGGATCCCCAACTATCACTCACACTGGGCATGGAAACTGAATGACTCTCTATTGCATAATACAGAAATGCGGGCATCTATTGGCGACGCAGCTCGGGAATATTTTGACCTCAACACCGACTCTGTCGACTCACCCATTACGCTCTGGGCTGCACACAAAACTGTTCTCAGAGGACATATTATAGCACTTGCTACACGACATAAACGGACCAAGCTTGCCCAACTTACAGCTCTTCAAGCTCAGCTTGCTCACAGGGAACGTCAACACAAGGCCTCCCCGTCACAGACCACTTTTCATGCACTCCAACGAACCAGGACTGAACTCCGCGCACTGCTGGTGGCCGATACGGCTAGAGCAATGAAGTATACCAAACGCATGTACTATGAAAAAAGCAACAAAGCGGACTCCATGCTGGCACGTAAGCTACGCTCCCAATATACCGAACGGATTATCCCACGTATAAGAACCATGAAGGGCAGGGTGGTCACCAACCCCGAAGACATAGCGACAGAATTTGGACAAACGCTACAAGCCATATACGACCACGCTCCTCATCAGACTGTCAAAGACCCCGCTCTCCGTGACCGAATTCTTCAATTTCTTCACAAGGCTGATCTTCCAAAACTCACGACTTCGCAATCGGAGAGACTGGGGGCCCCGATAAAGGAGGAGGAGGTGGCAGCAGCACTCAAATCTTTCAAATCTGGTAAGGCCCCTGGCCCAGATGGGTACACTTGCCTATATTACAAAACCTTCCTGAACATCTTCCTCACCCCTCTCACCATAATGTACAACTCCCTTATGGAGGGTAAACCCCTTACGGCCGACATGCAATCCTCTACCCTTGCCCTTATCCCGAAACCAGGCAAAGACCCCCTAGACCCTCTCAACTACCGCCCCATAGCACTGCTAAATATCGACTATAAGATCTTTACTAAAATATTGTCCACCAGACTAAACCCCTTTCTCCCTACCCTCATACATGCAGATCAGGTGGGATTTGTCCCCCACAGGCAGGCCAGAGATAATACTCGCCGCTGTATTGACCTGATATGGGTAGCTCAGACCTCTAACCTTTCAACGCTGTTCCTCTCGTTGGACGCCGAGAAGGCGTTCGACCGCCTCACCTGGCCTTTCATGTTTCACACCCTAACTCACGTAGGGATACCTCATTCTTTCTACACTGCCATCACCGCACTTTACGACTCCCCGACAGCGCTCCTCCCCCTACCCGGGGCTTGCCCTCGTCGCATAGATATCCGCAACGGGACACGGCAGGGCTGCCCTCTGTCCCCACTACTGTTCGCCCTCTGCATCGAACCCCTTCTGTCCACAATTAGGCATAACTCAGACATCTCCGGTATTACGGTCGGGATGAACGAATATAAGGTAGCAGCGTATGCAGACGATCTTTTCCTTACCCTGAGCCGCCCTATGCGCTCCCTTCCATACCTGTTTGATCTATTGGACACTTTTGCCTCCCTCTCTGGCTTTAAAATTAACAAGCGTAAATCCGCCGCTTTCCCAATTAATCTACCTGCCTCGTCCTCTGACCTTCTAGCCCTTAACTTCTCCCTTCCTATTTCCTCCTCTCCGCTGACGTATCTAGGCCTGAAACTGTCCCCACACCTGGACCAACTCTATGACCTCAACTACACCCCTCTGCTCACACAAATCAAACACGATATTGACTCTTGGCAAGAGATGTCCATATCCTGGCTGGGGAGACTGAACTCGATTAAAATGAATGTTTTACCGCGCCTGCTCTATCTGTTTCAGTCCTTGCCCATTCACGTCCCCCAAACGCCCTGAAAGATATGCAGCAACGTATTGACAAATTTGTGTGGTCGGGTAGACGACCCCGTATAGCACGGCGTCTTATGTACATCCCGAAAACATCAGGAGGTCTGGCCCTACCGAACCTTAAATTATATTTGAGTGCTGCCCTGCTGACCCAGATTGCCGAATGGCATCTTCCAATTGCTCAGAAACGCTGGGTTGATATTGAAAATGATATGATGCTTCCTGATCTGCTCCCATTTTTCATGTGGCTTCCAAAATCAGCAAGAAAAGACCAGCGTTTACGCTGCCCTTTGGTGTCTCATTCCCTCCACACTTGGGACACATTGTCCAGAAAATTTTCTCTCACTGCCGAGATCTCCCCACTCCTCCCTTTGTATCGTAATCCATGGTTCCTCCCCGGTATGACGCCACAAGATTTCAATGTCTATGATCAAGGGGACATCTCCCGTATTGCGGACCTGATGGTGGATGGTCACCTTCGAACGTACGCGGATATAGCCACTGAATTGCCACTTACATCCAGAGACCTCTTCCGCTACCTCCAGCTTTCAAGTTTCGTCTCGCAACATAACATCAAACAGGCAGCCACTCTGACACCCACCTGGTTTGAAAAGATTTGCCTTCGGGGTACGACCTTTAAAGGTGCGATTTCTTCCATATATCAATCGCTGGTCCTACATGGCCACCCTGGTCATTTCCCATATATGCTCAAATGGCAAGCGGACATTGGAGAGGAGCTTGACGAAGAGGACTGGTCCGAGATTTGGGAGGCCAACTTTAAATCGTCGGGCTGCATTACCCACATGGAACAAAGTGTTAAGACTCTATTCCGCTGGTACCTTACCCCGGTGCGCCTACATCACATGCATGCTATCCCGAATGGACTATGCTGGAGAGGCTGTGGTCAACTCGGGACATATTACCACCAATGGTGGTTGTGCCCTAAACTTCGCCCGTATTGGGCCACACTGGCGGATTGGCTACATCAGGCCCTTGAAAGACCGGTGGAGATCAACCCATGGACATTCCTACTGTCCCGTCCCGTGGAAGGGTTACTGCGATGCGAGAACAAACTTATTGCTCGAGTCACCTTAATCGCTCGCAGGGCCTTGGCAAGGCACTGGAACCAACCAACGCTTCCTTCCTACCCGGAACTGAGTGGAATGTTCACGGAGGCAAGGATGATGGAGCAACTGACGGCTCAGATTCACGATACGCCACACCTTTACCTGAAGATCTGGGCAGCGTGGATTGGATGCCCAGCGCTGCCATAGAGGTCGGGATTGTGGGATAGATTCCTTCCCGCGGAGGCTGACACTTTCCTTTACCCTTACCCCTCCCCTCTTTTCCCTTTCGCTCTTCTTCTTCTCTTGTTTATAATTTTTTTTTCTTTTTCTTTTTCTTTAATTTCTGTTTTGCTTTTTTTTATTTTTCATATCGCTCTCAGTATAATGCACCTCTGATTCATCTGATTTATGCATCGTATTGATTGTAATGTCATATTATAAAACTTAATAAAATACAGAATTTCAAAAAAAAAAAAAAAAAAAAATTATAAAAATTAAATAAACATTTTTTTTTTCTGTTTTTTGGTTCGTTAATGCAGCAATATTGTTCCCATTTCAATTATAATGTGACAATGATGCTGCACTAACAGAGGTGCTGGGGCAATTCCACGAGGACTGGGGCATGTCCCGAGGAGCTGGACATGTCCACGAGAAGCTGGGGCATATCCATGAGGTGCTGGGGCAATATCCACGAGGAGCTGGGGCATGTCCACGAGGAGCTGGGGCATGTCCACGAGGTGCTGGGGCATGTCCACGAGGAGCTGGGCATATCCACGAGGTGCTGGGGCAATATCCACGAGGAGCTGGGGCATGTCCACGAGGAGCTGGGGCATGTCCACGAGGAGCTGGGGCATATCCATGAGGTGCTGGGGCATGTCCACGAGGAGCTGGGGCATGTCCACGAGGTGCTGGGGCAATATCCACGAGGAGCTGGGGCATGTCCACGAGGATCTGGGGCATGTCCACGAGGAGCTGGGGCATATCCACGAGGTGCTGGGGCATGTCCACGAGGAGCTGGGGCATGTCCACGAGGTGCTGGGGCATGTCCACGAGGAGCTGGGGCATATCCACGAGGTGCTGGGGCATGTCCACGAGGAGCTGGGGCATATCCACGAGGTGCTGGGGCAATATCCACGAGGAGCTGGGGCATGTCCACGAGGTGCTGGGGCATGTCCACGAGGAGCTGGGCATATCCACGAGGTGCTGGGGCAATATCCACGAGGAGCTGGGGCATGTCCACGAGGAGCTGGGGCATGTCCACGAGGTGCTGGGGCATGTGCACGAGGAGCTGGGGCATATCCACGAGGTGCTGGGGCAATATCCACGAGGAGCTGGGGCATGTCCACGAGGAGCTGGGGCATGTCCACGAGGAGCTGGGGCATATCCATGAGGTGCTGGGGCATGTCCACGAGGAGCTGGGGCATGTCCACGAGTGCTGGGCATGTCCACGAGGAGCTGGGGCATATCCACGAGGAGCTGGGGCATGTCCACGAGGAGCTGGGGCATGTCCACGAGGAGCTGGGGCATATCCATGAGGTGCTGGGGCATGTCCACGAGGAGCTGGGCATGTCCACGAGGTGCTGGGGCAATATCCACGAGGAGCTGGGCATGTCCACGAGGATCTGGGGCATGTCCACGAGGAGCTGGGGCATATCCACGAGGTGCTGGGGCATGTCCACGAGGAGCTGGGGCATGTCCACGAGGTGCTGGGGCATGTCCACGAGGAGCTGGGGCATATCCACGAGGTGCTGGGGCATGTCCACGAGGAGCTGGGGCATATCCATGAGGTGCTGGGGCAATATCCACGAGGAGCTGGGGCATGTCCACGAGGTGCTGGGGCATGTCCACGAGGAGCTGGGGCATATCCACGAGGTGCTGGGGCAATATCCACGAGGAGCTGGGGCATGTCCACGAGGAGCTGGGGCATGTCCACGAGGTGCTGGGGCATGTGCACGAGGAGCTGGGGCATATCCACGAGGTGCTGGGGCAATATCCACGAGGAGCTGGGGCATGTCCACGAGGAGCTGGGGCATGTCCACGAGGAGCTGGGGCATATCCATGAGGTGCTGGGGCATGTCCACGAGGAGCTGGGGCATGTCCACGAGGTGCTGGGGCATGTCCACGAGGAGCTGGGGCATATCCACGAGGTGCTGGGGCATGTCCACGAGGAGCTGGGGCATATCCACGAGGTGCTGGGGCATATCCACGAGGAGCTGGGGCATATCCATGAGGATGTCGGATGTCGGCCAAGCTTCCGGGAACTCCCCCTGAGGACTGGCGTCATCGTGCATAGCACGATGACGCCAGTCCTGGAGTTAACCCCTAGTTGCCACCAATGGTGGAGATAGGGGTTCCAATGAACCCCCTATCTCCCGATCCGTGGCAGCTAGGGGTTAAAGTTTGGTTCCAACGATACCAAACACTACAGTGAAAAAAGTTTTTTTAAAAAAATTAAAAATAAAAAAATATTTAAAAAAATTTATAAAAAAAATAAATAATTTTTTTCTTTTTTGGTTTGTTAATGCAGCAATATTGTTCCCATTTCAATTATAATGTGAACAATGATGCTGCACTAACGATTTTTGTATGCAGTGCGTTTGTTAAAAATCGCGTAATTTCCCCCAAAAAAAAATGTAACGAGACCCCATCTCTAATTTTTTTAACAAGCGCACCCCATACAAAATATAACCGCAATTGCTCGCATGTTAAAATGTGAAAAAAACCACTTTACACGTTGTAAATTATTGAAAAATCATATTTTATTGCATTTTTGTTATAATATACAGACATGACATAACGTATACATATAATAATGACATATTATGAATCTGCCGAGTCTGACGGAAAGAACGATATATAATATGTCTGGGTAATATACTAAAATAAGCCTTCAAAACACGTTTAAACATGACGAGCAAAACCGGTAAAAATTAGCTCACCACAGAGGCGGGAAAAGCCACAGCAGCGAAAGGGTTAATTAAAAAAACACGATAGAATCGCCAGAATTATCGTATCGACAGAATGAATTATCGGATCCGAAAAACAAACCAAAAATTTATTATAAAAAATATATAAAGTAGTATTAAAAAAGTAAACCATAGTAGTTTTTTCATCAAAACGAATAGAGTTAGACAGCTTTGAAACGAGAACAGACGTTCCGAAAAAACGAAAAGTTCCGAAAAACGAAAAATTGGCGATATACCGAAAACCATGTACAATTCCGAAAAACGAAAAGTTCCGAAATACGAAAAGTTTCCGAAATACGAAAAATTGGCGATATGCCGAAAACCATGTACAATTCCGAAAAACGAAAATTTTCCGAAAAGTCGATACAGAAACCTAGTAAAGTGACCCGAAAATACGAAAAATTGTCGATATTCCGAAAAATAAATGTACCCGAAAACCGAATCGAACCGAACCGAATCGAAACGGAAAGCAGTCGAAACGAGCCGAATCGAAAAGTTTAAAAATTCGAAAAATCGAATCGAATCGAATCGAAAAAAAAAATCGGTGCACATCCCTAGCAAGCAGGAGAAGTAGCGAGTTTCCGGGCTTCAGTAAAGTTGAATGGATCGCAACCAGGCCCCTATGTGGTGCTGGGAACCGATTTTGATCATGGGAGTGAAACCGGAGTAGAAGTAATTCCTGAAATAATCTCCACCAAAGCTCTGAAGAGAACACGAGGAAGAGTCTCGGTCAGTGTGTGCAACATGACGGATTTTCCAGTAGTCCTTAAAGCACGAATGCCTATTGGGCAAGTAGAGTCTGCTACACCCCTCTCTACCGATTCAGGAGGGGGAGAGGGTAAAGAGATTCCAGATGAAAGATTCTACCCCAAGGACGCTCCTATTTCACCTGAATGGAAGAAACGTCTTCAGTCTCAAGTTCTAAAGTGGAAGGAATTGTTTTCAAAAGATGAGTTCGATGTGGGCCTAGCTAAGAGTACTGAACACCGCATTCGATTACAAGAAGACAAGCCATTTCGCGAAAGATCAAGGCGAGTTCCGCTAGGAGACTTAGATGATCTGCGAGAGCAGCTGAACGAGTTACAGAGAACCAAGGTGATTCAAGAGTCCAGGAGCCCGTATGCATCTCCTATAGTGTTGGTCCGGAAGAAAAATGGCTCTGTCCGCTTATGCATAGACTATCGCACATTGAACCTGAGAACCATCCCCGATCAGTATGCCACTCCTCGGATTGAAGATGCCCTACAGTGTTTGTCTGGAGCAAAGTGGTTTAGTGTACTAGACCTGCGAAGTGGGTATCACCAGATACCAATGCATCCTGAAGACAAGGAGAAAACTGCGTTCATCTGTCCACTGGGGTTCTTTGAATTCAACAGGATGCCTCAAGGCCTTACGGGGGCTCCAGCCACGTTCCAACGGTTGATGGAGAAGACAGTCGGGGATATGAATCTAATCGAAGTATTAGTGTACCTGGATGACATAATTGTGTTGGGAAGACTCTGGAAGAACATGAGCAACGTTTGGAGAAGGTCTTGAAGAGGCTCCATGAAGAGGGGCTGAAACTGTCTCTGGAGAAATGCCAATTCTGCCTACCATCTGTTACGTATCTGGGACATGTGGTCTCAGCGGAGGTGTTTCAACAGACCCTCGGAAGTTGGAGGCCGTAGCTTCTTGGCCTAGACCCCGAAACGTTACTGAGCTTAGATCTTTCTTGGGATTCTGTTCATACTATCGAAGATTTGGGAGGATTCGCGAAAATAGCCCAACCACTGAACAAACTCCTGCAGAAGGAAACCACAGAAGAAGGCTGCAAGGTCTCTGACAAAAACCCGTCAGCTCCGGGGCCAAGGAAAGCTCGAGAGTCTATACAAGGTGAATGGATCAGTCAATGTGAAGGAGCTTTTGTAAAGCTGAAAGAGAGCCTGACCCGAGCTCCTGTTTTGGCCTATGCGGACCCTCACAAATCATATGAACTACATGTGGATGCCAGCCGAGAAGGTCTGGGAGGAGTCCTATATCAGGAGTATGGTGGGTTGCTGAGGCCTGTGGCGTACGTGAGCCGGAGCCTTGCGCCTTCGGAGAAGAACTATCCTACTCACAAGCTGGAGTTCCTAGCCTTGAAGTGGGCAGTGGTGGACAAGTTGAAAGACTATCTGTATGGAGCTGAGTTCGTGATCAAGACGGATAACAATCCTCTTACCTACATCCTTACTACCGCAAAACTGGACGCAATGGGACATCGGTGGTTGGCCGCTCTGTCAGGGTTTCGGTTCAGCCTGAAGTATCACCCTGGGGTGAATAATCGAGATGCTGATGCGTTATCGAGAAGACCCTACACTACAGAATGGACTCAGTTGACTCCAGACGGGGTGCAAGCTTTGTGTCAAGGAACAGAGCGCCGGGTCAAAGGAGGGATTGAAGCAGAGGCCATAGGAGTTATGGCTGCGGCTGTTCCTGAGTTCTACTGTAACCCTACGCAGTTAAGGGATGAAAGTTTACCTACCTTTTCGAGACAGGACCTGAAAGCAGATCAGGCCAGAGACCCTTTAATTGCCTTGACCATAAAGGCCCTGTCTGCAAACCAGCGAGAGATTTGTTAACCAACTCCCCGAGTGGAGCCAGATTGGTCTACAAAGAGTGGGAGCGGTTAAAGATGTTGGATGGGGTGGTCTACCGAAGGGCCCCTCAACCAACTGTGAAGAGATTCAACAGTTATTCCTCCCTACTAAACATAGGGAGAGTGTGCTGCGATCACTACATGATGAGCATGGACATTTGGGTGCAGAGAGAACTTTTAAGCTGGTGCGAGATAGGTTCTATTGGCCTTGTATGAGGGCTGAAGTAGAAAGCTATTGTCATTCCTGTCTGAGGTGTATTCAGAGGAAGACTCTACCGACCCGAACTGCTCCAATGAGCCATCTGCAGAGCCAGGGACCCATGGATTTGGTGTGCATTGACTTTTTGTGCTTAGAGCCGGATGCTAGTGGGCAAGGGAACATTCTAATAGTGACTGATCATTTCACTCGTTACGCCCAAGCTTTTTCCACGAAAGATCAACGCGCTCCGACTGTAGCCAAGGTGTTGATGGAAAAGTTCTTTGTTCACTACGGACTGCCAAGGAGAGTGCACTCTGATCAGGGTAGAGACTTTGAAAGCAGACTGGTGGGGCAGTTGTTAGAGCTGTTGGGAATCCAAAAGACCCGAACCACACCATATCACCCTCAAGGTGATGCTCAGCCTGAAAGGTTTAATCGCACACTGCTAAACATGCTGGGGACCTTGTCGAATGTGGAGAAGCAGAGTTGGAGTCGTCACATAGCTACTCTGGTGCATGCATATAACAGTACGGAGAGCGATGCAACTGGATATTCACCGTACCGTCTTATGTTTGGAAGGGAGGCTCGACTGCTGGTTGATTTGGCATTTGGGTTATCCCTAGACCAGACCTCAGTAGCTTCCCATAGAAACTACGTGGATAGACTTCGAAAGAATCTGGCTTCTGCGTTTGAACAGGCCCGTTTGACCTCGGGAAACAGGGAGCAAAGAAACAAAAGGAACTATGACCTGAAAGTTCGAATACAAGATCTACAACCCGGTGATAGGGTCTTATTGAAGAACTTGGGTGCGGCTGCGAGACACAAGTTGGCGGATAGGTGGAGTTCCCAGGTTTACATTGTCTGCAAACAACTGCCGGGTTTACCAGTGTATCAGATTCGCCCGTATGGAAAGGCTGGGCCTCTTAAGAACTGGCACCGAAACCACTTGTTACCTTTGAGAGAGGCTGTAAGGATGCCGGTTGGGGACGAATTGCCTCGGCCAAATCCGCCTGTTCCATGTTTGCCTCCTGTTACTCGATCTCAACAGACCCGGGTTGCCGAAGAGAGCGAAAGAGACAGTGAAGAAGAGAGTTATTGTCTAGGTTGGATGCGCTCGCCGGAGCCTGAAGAGGTTGTCGTTGTCCCTGAGCGGTGGGAGAGTAACTTGAGGCCTGAAGCTCCAGAATTCTTGTTGGAAGTCCCTGAGGCTGTTGATATCCCTGAGCCTCTTGAATTTCAGTTGGAAGTCCCTGAGGCTGTGGGGATCCCGGTAGCTCCGGAAGCTTATTCAGGTGATTACAGTTCTATGCCTTCACTGGAGGGATCATACTCTGAAGAAACGTCTGCTCCAGTGATAGAAAGAGAAATTGAGCCAACGCTTATAGTACTTCCACCTGAGGAGGAACTGATTGAGCCAGAACCAAAACGCTCTGTTCGACCGCCCCAACGACTCACCTACGACTCACCAGGACATAGCACTGAAGAGGCCATCACCACGGTGCGGAGGTTGCCCGAAGTGTCTGCTATGCTAGCTGAGGTAGCCCAAAATATGAGTCAACTTGAGGAAGTGTTATTAACTCACTATATGTATGCTGCTGAACCTGTACATGATATATAAACTGCATTCAAATGTTGGAAATGTAATGTAATTGTTGTACCTCCTTGGAGAGACCCAAGAGTTCTAGGAGGAGGAGAGTGTAGCGCTGTGTTAAAAATCATCTTGCTGTGGCAGTACCTATTTTTGGCCACAAGATGGAGACTATCGCGATCAGATACTGGACATTGGGACTACAATGCCCGGCATGCTTTGCAAGAAGACAGGAAGTGGGTGGGGACTGGACACTTACATCCTCTGCCTCGTGGAGAAAGTTCCAGAGCGCGCCAGGGAAGCAGAGAAAGCCGACGCACCGAGGAGATCGCGGGAGAATCTAGGCCCAAAGCCTGAGGGAGACCTGTTGTTCCGGTTTGGGTCACCTAGCCTGAGGAGAAGGAGACACGCCAGAGCCCAGACACTGCTGCAGACCGGCGGAATCGAACGGAGAGCAGGCGGTGAGCTGGACAAGCGGCATAAAGTGAGACAACGGATCCGCCGCTAGTATCCCCAGTCAAAATCCGGAGGAGAGACGTCCTGGGTCAGCGGAGCCTAAAGCCTGCGTCGGATGGGTGAGGCCTCCAAGGCTGTTTGTGATTAAAGGTCAAGCTGCTGTTTCTGTTTAAAGTCCACAGGGCCCCAACTGACTAGTCGAAGACTTTCTTTAAATAAACTCACTGGCCAGTTGAACAGTACCCAGTACCACACACACATATACACCTTTCACCTCCTGGGACTTAACTTGTGCAGGACTCATTTTCTTTTAGGAATCGGAATAGGGGTTGAAAATAAAGATACGTTCCGAATATATATTTTTCCTCTTTTTCCGTTGCGCGTTTGCCGTAATACGAAGGGATTGTATGTTCGGGGTTTTGCTACGTGTTTTCTTTTTCTGAACTATCGGGAAATTGCATTGCTTTTATGTTCGGTTGCGAATATTTTATTTTCCGAAATACGAAGCCTCGTGTTTCGTTTCTTTTCCGCTACGCGTTTTACCGGGATACGAAAATACTGTAATAATACTTGTGAATACCGTGTTTCAACATCTGCTCAAATATTTTAGTAAACTATATAAATATAAAAACTCACAACTGTGTTGGAGTATATTTATTCCCTAGTGCGGGGAGACTGACCTGTGGTTCATTTCAGCGGCTCCTCCGGAAGTGAGCGCTACACTCGCTACCCACCCTGTGCCCACTACCTTGATAAAGGCCCCTGTGAGGGCCGAAACGTCGGTCAGGTGCATCTGGGCATCTTTTTTAATGTTTAACTAATAAAACATTGCTTTTATTTCTATTTTCCTAAGTCCTGGTGTGCGTCCATCTCTTTTTGTTTGATATATATATATATATTATTGCAGAAGCAACTTGCATATCACAACAATTCAAAGAACTGCATCCCAGAGCTCCTATGCTACATTCCCCATATGCAGCAAAGAACTCTGGGTAAGACATGCAAATGACCTTTTAAATATAATGAAAATTAGATTATATTTACTAATATTAAATTATATTATAAAGAGATGACAGTCCCCTGTTTACACTTGCCTACAATTACATATATATATATATATACAGTATATAGCAGAAAAATAGAATAAATATAAGAAAAAATAAGAAAAAATACACAAGTAACAGACTTGCTAAACCTGGCTAAGCTGTAGCCTAAGGCATTCTGTTTTCTTATATTTCTTAGATTTTTTCTATTTCTTTTGTGTCTGAATTTCTTAGTCAACCCTCTGTGTTTATACAGCAATAGTTTACTGTGTATCCCCTAAAGGACTACATGTATGGAATCCACCTGATTGGTTTAAATGTAAATGTATTATGCACATGGTGTTACAATATGACAACATACATTTTGGTTACAGTTGCCAAGGTGATGGTGTTCTGGAGATGGAGCTTGGCTCTGACATCATCATTGCTTGACAGCGTTTGGTCGTTCCAGCGCCGCAGGTGGAGGGAATCACGGTGAGTAGTCAGTCGCTTCTTGTTTTGTATATATTTGTGTTTTGTATGTTTAGGATTATTGTCCTGAGGAAAGCTTGTGGGGAGCAAGCTGAAACGTTGGCTTTTACACAATAAATTTATATCCTTTGAGAAGACCCAGAGTGCCGACGTTTATCTGCTCTATTATTATGGGTGGCGTTGCACCGGGCGTATGAATATGGACATGTGAGTGCTGGATTTTGGATTTCCCTTTGTCAATATATATACAGTATATATATATATATTATACATATACATATATTTGGATAAGACATGTTAGTCCAGATGCCAAAATCACCAGAGTATGAGTATAACAGTATTTAGTACCTTTTCCTTTTTTTCCTGGACTAACGTTACATTTAAAAGCCGAGCTTTCAAGGCTATAATTATTTACTTCAGGTCTGGAAGCTATATTGAGCAAAATAATAGGATAGAACAATAAATAGCAGAGCAGAAGGGTAGGGAGTTAGGATTGGTTGTTGTAAATACTAAATAGTGAAATAGTATGATGAAGAAAAGTAAACAGAGGAGATATCATAGCTTGTTCATTTAACCGCTTGGCTGCTGTGGACATGCTCAGCGCATTGTCAAGATTGATTCCAACCTGCGGACAATGCGCTGCACGCTTCCTTACTTCACTGCTGCGGCCAGCCAATATTTCGGCCATTCACAGCGTCCCCCCACAGCGGGATGTCAGCACTCGCTGTAGGACTGGCGCCCACCCACTGATGTTATCCCGCATGCTCAAGGTGATATCAGAAACAGGGATTTCCCCTGCTTGTCATGGAAGAAATCTCATAACAGAAGATGCCTTGGTTGTTTGGACCCCTGCATCTCAGGATCTGTAGATTGAAGAAGGTAAGATCCAGTGTTAGTGAAAAAGGTCTGAGTCTGGCCTTTCCAATGATACCAAACATGACCATAGAAATGTGTAGCATTAATTAAAAAAATAATGAAATACAAATTTTACTTTTTTCTTATTGTTTTCAAAAAACTTGTTCCATGTCCACTTTTCACTTATAAAGTGAACAATGGGGCTGATATTGCTGGCAGTGGGAGCAACTATGGAGTTCATGAAGCAATGTGTTTTTACACATTGTTTTATTAAAAAATCTGCCATACCCCTGAGTGGAGAAGCGGGGGTATTTTGGACCCCAGTGTGTCTATTCTTTACAGACTACTACATTAAGTGTGGTGTCAGTAGAAAGCCCTTTCCAAAGCTATCCAACATGATTATGCAAAATGTAAAAATAAATAACAATAATTGCAAAATTTACTTTTTTGTCTACTAAGGCAGTGGCATTATATGCTTTTGCTTATAAAGCAAACAATGCCACGTCAATAACTCACCTACTCATTTAGCACAGTGGGAGCGAGTGTGGAGGTGATGGAGCAAATAATTTTTATGCACTGGTTCATATAACACACCAGCCACCGCACTGCTGCTAGGAGAGCCAAGGTACTGTGGACCCCCATATCTCCATTAATTACACCCCACATGGCCAAGTGAGATGTGTTTGGAAAGGCAAGAATCTGGCACTTCTAAGAATACCATACCTGACCGTATGAAATCTAAAAACAAACATTTTTTTTAAAAAATTCCATTTCTTACCCCTTAACTACCAAGTGATTAAAAAAAAAAACATTGTCAGAAACCAGTGCTTTTTTGTAAAAACATTTTTAAATAATTATAAAGTAAGAAATATTTGAGTTTATACCTATGTATTTCTTACTGTAAATAACCTATTTTTGGCCAGTATATGGTGCCATCTACTGCCAAATTGAGTTAGAGGTTTAAGCGGCTGGTCTATCCCTGCATCAGCTGCTGAAAGCCCAATATTTCAGAGGTTTGAGCAGCTGATTTTACAGTTTTAGCTCTTTGGGCATTATACCCACAGGGCTAAATCTTTGGGGGCACCTTCTGCAGCCAAAAAGCAAACACAATTCATTTGCAGCAAACAAATTTTATTTGCTTTTGGACTGCAGATCAGCATATTGAGATATCTCGATATCGGGGCACTCATTGGTGCCTTTGATGCCCGAGATATCTCAATATCGGTAGTGAAGAGGCTAAGCACTGGCATTGTCCATTTTTTCATGTATAAAATGAGCAGTGCCCATGCCATTACTCACCAGGCATTATCTGCTTTTACTTATATAGCAAATAATGCCAGTACACTAAATCCACTAAGACAACATATTCTGCCCGTTCTTTTGAGCACAGAAAGAGGTGGTAGTGGCGCTCCACTTTACCGTGCCTACAGGCTGACATTTAAATCCAGCTAATTTTATGAACCTCTTCTTCAAAGCATCTTTCAAGTCATTCAGACAAATAAAAACAAACAAAAACTCTGATGAAGAGGATAAAGAATAATATTCACCTCTCGTAACATTCACTTAGAACTACTCTACAAGACCCCAAATTCCCACCATTAAAGTTTGCAAGCAATAAGAATTAAACACAATTAGATAATTTGAACACACCCTAACACAACAACAACAAATTAACATGGAAGTGCCATTTTTCTCCTTTTCTGAAGGTTCCAATACACTGAACTCACGGATTGAATCCACATTGAATTGTGTGCTATATACAAAAATTAGATGCGCAGTCACTCTTCAGCCACTCATGTCAAATGTTTCAACATATTTTATGACAAAAAATTGTAATAGCAAAATGCAGGTCTTTGCAGAACTTCAACTGTTTACAATAACATCTTTTCAAAAGCAGTGACATTCCATCTATACATGCAATAGGTCCTTGCCATAGCTCTTTCAAGACGATGTCAAAGACGATGTGAACAAAAACTATTCACAAATTCCACACATCATTTCAACTTTACCCCACACACACACACACAAAGTATATATGAAAAATTCTGCCAGCAGATTGCAAGTATGAAGTGTGTTAATACAGATGCATCTTTACCCTTCACTGCTGAGCCATTTCACGTCTTATTCATTATAATTTTTTCCTTTACTTTAAAAATGGTCATGTTTGGTATCATTGGAAAGGCCATGCTCTGGCCTTTCTAATGATACCACAGATGATCCTGCTAGCTGCCACCAGTCGGGAGATATCGGGGTACAAAGGACCCCCTATCGCCACCCCTATCTTTCCTTAGGAGTCAATGAGGACGTTCCCCACACGTCCTCAGCAGTGAAAGGGTTAAGCAGTATGATTTCAATAAAAAACCTAGTAAGTCTGTAAATAGAGGTTTTTATGGTCAAAACTGAAATTGTAAAATAGCAAAATTACTATGCTTCTTATATTTGGTTGCTTGATATTATTAGACATTAGACACAAAGGATTCTTAGCAACACATTTGTTCTGTGTAATTTTGTGTCATCGCTCCCTTCAATTAAAAGAGGTTTTGGCACAGAGTGGAGAACCTGAAGAACTTTTCCTATGAGATAAGATTTTTAATTTTATGAACCTCTTCTTCAAAGCATCTTTCAAGCCATTCAGACAAATTAAAACAAACAAGACTTTAACACATTCAGTTTCTTTTAATATTTTAAAACCAGATAATTTGCATAGGATTCTAAGATTCTGGTTAATTACAACCAGAACAGCTTTGACCTAATAATGATGGTTGGGAACTTTGCTTAGAAGATATACATTTATGGGTGAGAAGGTGCCCTCCCTTAATCTAGTAAACAACTAGTTTTTTTGCAGATAAATAAATAGCCACAACAGAATTTACGTGTATTAAACATCTTAAGTGTAATGGTTGAAATACTGATTAATAGTGCAATAATATCACTGCATAAGCTTACAATAACAAGCAACATTTCTACAATACATGCTCTTTATTCAGTTAAAACGTACTGGAATTCACATGTGTTTACCTTGAAGACACTGCCACCTGGGGGTCGCGAATAGCAAAGTTGTGTAAAAAAGTCATATACCATTAAACAAAAGTCGCTTTTTAAATATAAGATTTTATTTGCACGTCGTTATCTTATAATTAACATAACCAAAAGATTCTGCATTATTTTTGTGTGTAAACATCAGTAAAATTCTGTGATATTCCCTTCAACAGCGCCATGTGAGCAATGGGCTGTTGTGAGATGGCCTGAACCGAGAGCCTGAAGCCAAGTCCTCCCCTAGTGCCCCACCATATTCCAATTTTCTGTGTATTAATCAGGAATACATTTCTAAATGAGGCAGGACAATGGTAATCTGGATGATAAACAATATTACAGACAGCAGAAAATGGTGCAGTGTTTGCCTGGTAAAACAGATTACACAACTCAATATAACAAACTCAAATATAAACAGATATAAACACATTCCTGAGACAGGGTAGGCGGAGGGTTAATCCTATCAACAGATAACAGATAACATATACACATGGACCATACAATAGAAATAACATTATTCTTGCATAACAAGGATTACACAAACATTCTGCACGCAAGAGAGGCCAATGAAATAATATGGATTATGAGGCCTACACTCTACAAATATGCCTCCAGGTCCATGCACCCCAAGTTCAAGGTGGCTTACGTCACAATCTGCTTTTAAGGATTTAACCTCATCATAAAGTATTTTCCTACTGTGCCAAATATTCAACCCTCTGGCACTAGATTATATCACTCTCAGAACCATAATGAAGCAAAGTATTAGCTAACATTTTGAACAACCATGGGTCTAAGCGTGAATGTTGTGGTGGAATAATTTTGTCAGGGGCAGTTACAGCCAAAGGAGAGAAATTTCTAATTAGTGTGTCAACAATAAGAGGATTTAACACATTTTGGTGCATAATAAAAAGACCTTGCAACAATGTCTAATGGTTTACTTCCTGTTGCATGATGCCTGCTGATTAATAGTAGGGAGGAAAAAACAAGGAAAGGAAAAGAAAAAATAAGGAACAAAAATAAAGTATATATATACACAAGAACATGGGTTAGAAGGAGGAAAGTAAAAAATTCCCCTCCTGCAAAAAAGTTTAAGGCCCATAGTTGGGGGCGGGGGTATAGTAGAGTATGCCACACCGTGTGGTTTTGACCAGTTGCATAAACCTTATCTCTGCTACAAGACCACGGTGTGGCATAGCATTGATTTTAGGGTTCTGTGTAATAACAGATCCAGGATGCATAAAAGTGAGACAGAGGTCATTTGCATATCCTACCCAGAGTTCCTTGCTGCATATGGGGAATGTGGCACAGGAGCTCTGGGATGCAATTCATCGAATTGCTGTGATGTGCAGGCGGCTTCTGCAATAATAAACACACTATATATATATACACAGTGGCAAGAAAAAGTATGTGAACCCTTTGGGATTACGTGGAGTTTTGCATGAATTGGTCATAAAATGTGCTCTGATCTTCATCTAAGTCACAACAATTTGAAAAACACAGTCTGCTTAAAATAATACAACACAAACATTATATGTTTTCATGTGTTTATTGAACATATCATGTAAACATTCACAGTGCAGGGTGGAAAAAGTATGTATGACCCAAAGCATACAAGTAATTCAACAAAAGAATGGCTTCAACAAAACGAAATACGCCTTCTGGAGTGGCCCAGTCAGAGTCCTGACCTCAACCCGATTGATATGCTGTGGCATGACCTTAAGAGAGTGATTCACACCAGACATCAAGAATGTTGCTACACTGAAACAGTTTTGTGAAGAGGATTGGTCCAAAATTACTCCAGATCGTTGTGCAGGTCTGATCTGCAACTACAGGAAACGTTTGGTTGAGGTTATTTCTGCCAAAGGAGGGTCAACCAGTTATTAAGTCCAAAGGTTCACATACTTTTTCCACCCTTCACTGTGAATGTTTACATGTTCTGTTCAATAAAAATATGAAAACATATGTTTGTGTTGTATTATTTTAAGCAGACTGTGTTTTTCAAATTGTTGTGACTTAGATGAAGATCAGAGCACATTTTATGACCACTTCATGCAAAACTCCACGTAATCCCAAAGAGTTCACATCATTTTTCTTGCCACTAATATATATATATAATATATATATATATATTTTAAAAACAAGAAATAGGATGAAAAAGAGACGCTCTGGATATTAATACGGATCGCTACACGTTCAAGCAAAATCAGGTGTTTTCCCTCACCACAAAAAACAATTATAAACAAATAAACCAAGGTGCAAGAACAGCGCTCCCTAGTAAACACTCGTGTATCTCCCACAACACCTCAAAAAGTGATGTAGGAGGAAAAATATTCTTACGTTTCCGTGGAGGGGAAGTTGTTCAAAGGGGGGTCCTCTAGCAGAGCACAATATTTGTACATACAGAACCTCCAATATATAGAAAAGAAATAGAAAATATGATAGTGCAAATCAAAACAATATAGAGTATTCACAGCATATCAGTACACTTATGCACTCACGCTTTTCAAGAGCTCCCTAGCTCTATTTTCATCGCCTTTCAGACTGTTAGAGGCCGGTCCGGCAGCCAAAAGTAACCAAGCTTCTTTTTTTTTTTTTCTTTAATCTTTTGACAATATCCTTCTTTGGATCTCAAAATAAGAAAAGAAATTCACATGGCACAGTATTGCAACTTAATTGCGAGTTCCGTCCGAACCCCAGGGGAGAGAGTGTAACTCACCCTTTCAAGAGCTACACCGAGCTCTAGGGATCCAGCGTATATATATCATTTGAGGCACAATTGGAGAAAGCCACTTTCAGCAAAACTGGGTAATACCAATAAAATACAAAAATACTTTGTATATAAAAAAAGAGGTATTTAATATTAAAATAAGTAATATAAAATATAATTTACAAAGCCAGACGCGTTTCGCGCATCACGCGCTTCATCAGTGGCAAAAGGAAAAAGGAAATTTTATATATATATTTATATATATTTTAGGTAGGCCGTGTTAGTCCAGATGCCAAAATCACGAGTATAGCAGTTTGTAGTGATACCTTTTTTTATTGGACTAACGTTACATTTATAGTACAAGCTTTCGAGAGTGATCCTCCCTTCGTCAGGTATAGAAGCTTCTGATCAGTACCTGACGAAGGGAGGATCACGCTCGAAAGCTTGTACTTTAAATGTAACGTTAGTCCAATAAAAAAGGTATCACTACAGACTGCTATACTCGTGATTTTTATATATATATATATATATATATATTACACAAGAAGGGCAGCACTCAACCTTAACTACGCTTTCAGTGTGGGTGCATCTCAAGACAATATTATACAACAAACCAGAAAGAGCGGTAACCTGGTAAAACCTGGTAAAATCTCCTGTTTAAATGAATTTAGCTGCCGTTGTGGTTTCTTCTATACTGTTTGAACATGGTGTCTGGTGTGCTCTCTTCTTGGTTTGTTGTATAATATTGTCTTGAGATGCACCCACACTGAAAGCGTAGTTAAGGTTGAGTGCTGCCCTTCTTGTGTATTTTGTATGAAAAGGGCTGACAACCCTTGGGAAAGCACCCCTCCCTGTCACAGGTGCTCCACCCGCAGGTTCTATTTAACCTTGATCTGCAGGGAGCTTCAGAAAGGTCTGGGTCCTCAACAAGTAAGTTTATCCCATAAGAGCAGTCATTAGGTTAGTATGCCAAGGGTGGAATACATTGTCGCTGTTGGCGGACTTATGCAATCCACGGCCATCCATTGCAAACTAAACTTCTACCATTTTTCAACAGAGCTCAACATTAAAGGGTTAAGAACTATAGTGCTTTTGAAGGGGATAAGAATTGTTTGTATGCATTTAAAGGGTTAAATCTGGTAAAATCTCCTATTTAAATGAATTTAGCTGCTGTTGTGGTTTCTTCTGTACTGTTTGAACATGGTTGGTGTGCGCTCTTTCTGGTTATATATATATATATATATATATAAATATATATTTAGAACACAATGTCCCTGCAACTACCTTGTAAGTCGACTTGAACAACTCGAAGACTGTCACGGTGCTTGCTCAAAGAGTTGCATAGAATCCACGAATGGAGCCGCACACGTGTAAATAAAATAACAAATTTATTAAATCTTATAAAATTGACCGTTTCGGCTCATGTGTGAGCCATTCTCAAGGTTACATACATAATGAAAACATACCACTTAAATGTAAGACAGAGAATGAACTCACCAATCAGATTGAAATGCCAGCCCTCCTGCATGTGCATCCAATATAATTATATATGCAAATCACATAAGCATCGCTGCATGTGACCCATCACACGCCCAAGAATGGGTCACATGCAGCGATGCTTATGTGATTTGCATATAAAATTTCAATCTCCACAGTGTGTAAAGTATTTTTTTATTTTTTATTTTATTATCCAAGCCTTTGCGGTCATATGTTATGGGGTAGACTTGTTAAAAAAATTAGAACGGGGAACCCATTTTTTTTTGGGGAGAAATTGCGTGATTTTAGCTAAACCCCCAAAAATAATCATTAGTGAAGCATCATTGTTCACATTATAATTGAAATGTGAACAATAGTGCTGCATTAAAAAAACAAGTTTTTATTTTTTTATTATTTAATTAATTATTTTTTTTATTATTTAAATTTTTTAATTTCTTACACTCTTCATTTACTTTTAACACGGTCATGTTTGATATCATTGGAAAGGCCATGCTCTGGCCTTTCCAGCAATAGCATACATGACCCCCTAGCTGCCACCGATCAGGAGATAAAGTGGTTCAAAGAACCCCCCTATCACCTCCTATGGGATTTCCATAGGAAATCCATAGGAAATCCCTTTGCAGCTACGGGGTTCCCTGGTTAACTGACATCATCGCGCATGGCGCGATGAGTCAGTTGACGCGGGGGCAGACCCAGAGGTGGGGGCTGCCATCCAAGATGGCGGTCCCCACCAGAAAAAGGCCACGGTCTTGCACCGATTGGTGCCAGGCCGCGACCTGGCAACTAAGGGGTTAACCCCCTACATCGCTGGAAAGGTCAGGCTGTGACCCTTCCAGCGACGTTGGCCACAGAGGGATCCAAAGGATCCCCCCTCCCCTTCAGGTGCTTCCCCTGCTCCGGCGGGAGGGGGGACGCCTGAAACTGATGTCATCGCGCCCCCAGCGTGATGACGTCAGTGCGCCGGAGTAGTAAACACTGCCGATCTGACTCCGTTGGACTCAGATCAGCGAGGGAGCTGCCGGAGGAGGTGAGTATATTCCGAGGGGGGTTGCAAACGCCGCGGACATACCATTACGTCCTACGGCGTTAAAGCTCGCCTAATACAGGACGTAATGGTATGTCCTGCAGCGTTAAGGGGTTAATAAATACACTGACAGGGTTATTCAGAGAAAGCCGAACTGTGAATTTCCCATACACTGGAATTTCGAGGTCATTCGGCTACTCAAAAAGCAGGCAGTTCACCA
Source organism: Leptobrachium leishanense (assembly GCA_009667805.1). Lineage (NCBI taxonomy): Eukaryota > Metazoa > Chordata > Amphibia > Anura > Megophryidae > Leptobrachium > Leptobrachium leishanense. The sequence goes on from CM019067.1 coordinate 164,355,910, forward strand.
AATTTTGGCAAATTGCCAGCAAAATACGGTGCCTGTTCGACGGCAGTGAACTCCCCATAGAGAAACAATTGTTATCATATTCAATGAACACCGAACAGGAGTGAAATGTCAGTGAAATGCCATGATGCTCAGTGGTTTCATACGGCAGGTTAATCAGGCGAATCGCATAGGTTTCAATGTTAAAAATATTCCCGCTTTTACTCAATATCTAATAAACCGTTAATTCTTTTAATTTGCAGTAAAAGGTCTCTCTTTTTATTTATTTTTTTGGGGATTTATTTTGGCATATTTCTGGATTTTTTTCAGCAATTTTTTTTTTAAATAGGGTTTTTTTTCTTTCTGTAACAGACCTTTTTATTATTGTTCATAGTACCTTATATGTTAATTCCAGACAGTTTCGTCTAAGTAGTTTTTTTGCAAAGTGTTTCAAATTTGTAGACTTTCAATAATTTTAATTTTTTTTTTTTTTACCCTGTTCATTGTCTGCTTTTTCCGGCAGCTGGCCAGCACTGTGTTCGGCAGATCGTTGGCTTTCTTCTGATGTGTTCGGTGGGTTTGCAGGGGATTGTCTCATATGCTCCGCAGGTTTTCTGTGGCGCTTCAGATCGATACGAATTTTCAGATCATATCGGACGATTTTTTGGCAGATTTTTGGATCCGTTCCCTGCACTTTGGGTACCTGCTGTGAATGCTGGATTTACCATAGGGTCTGGGAATTTGATTCCCTGAAGTGCGAGGAACAAGAAAGCACTCTGAATAACCCCATTAGAATAATTTTTCACTCTTTGACTTTTTTTTTTTCCAAGCATTCAAGTTTTTTCGAGTCCAGTCTAGTATAAACAAGTCCATTCGAATCCATTCGATGGTCTCATGATGATCCATAAGAGTTGTATATTGTAGGTCCAATGTAGAAGACGCTTTTGACCTGTGTGTATACGTACTTTTACGGTCATTCGTCCAAGAGTTCCTAAGAATAACATGTATTTGTCGAATCGTAGAAAATATTAATTTGAATCTATTTCGTAATTGTTCAGAAGTAGTCAATAAGTTAGCTCTTTCTTCTAACTTTCTTAGGACGGACCGGTGTGTGTGTGTGGGTCCGCTGAAGTGAGCTCAGAATATAATTTGGAAGCTACTGCAATTACTTCCTTTTGTAGAGGATATAATCATGTCCTGTCCATTATGGCGGAATAACAGTTTAGTGGGGAATCCATCTGTACCTTATCAAGGGGGAAAACTCCCATTTCTTGCTAAGAGTCATGGGGAACACTTTAACCCTTTCGCTGCTGAGGCATTTCCCGCCCCTGTGCTGAGGTCATTTTTACCGCTTTCGCTCATGTTTAAATGCGTTTTGTAGCCATATTTTGATATATGACCCAGACATATTATATATCGTTCTTTCCGGCAGACTTGGCAGATTCATAATATGTCATTATTATATGTTTACGTTATGTCATGTCTGTATATTATAACAAAAAATGCAATAAAATTTGAATTTTCAATAATTTATTATGTGTAAAGTGTTTTTTTCACATTTTAACATGCGTTCATTTGCGGTTATATTTTGTATGGGGTGCACTTGTTAAAAAAATTAGAAATGGGGTTTCGTTACATTTGTTTGGGGAAAATGTTGCTATTTTTAACAAACGCACGCATACAAAAATCGTTAGTGCAGCATTATTGTTCACATTATAATTGAAATGGGAACAATATTGCTGCATTAACAAAACAAAAGCAAAAAAAAACTTTTACATTTTTTTTAAATATTTTTTATTTTGATTTTTAATTTTTATTTTTAAAAAAAAGTTTTTTCATGGTCATGTTTGATATCGTTGGAAAGGCCATGCTCTGGCCAATCCAAAGATATCAAACATTAACCCTTAGCTGCCACGGATCGTGAGATAAGGGGTTCATTGGAACCCCCTATCTCCACCATTGGTGGCAGCTAGGGGTTAACTCCAGGACTGGTGTCATCATGCTATGCACAATGACGCCAGTCCTCAGGGGGAGTTCCCGGAGGCTTGGCCGACATCCAAGATGTCGGCCAGCTCTGGGAGAGGATCACGATCCGGCGCTTTTCACCGCCGATTCGTGATCCGGCTCCCCAGGGGTTAATGACAGCCACTGTTTGGAAGGACAGGCTGTGCCCTTCCAAACGGTGCCTGGATTAACTTTCTGCACCCCGGCGATTGGGAGGGAGAGAGGTCCGAAGGACCTCCCCCTCCCTTTCAGGCACCTCCTCCGCACATGCGGGGGGCGCCTGAATTAGATGTCATCGCGCCGCCGCGAAGACATCTAATTGCTCTGCCGGGGTCCCGAGTGCTGGGCTGACATCCGAGGGGGGTGCAGCAATCCGCCGGAATCCGGCGGATTGCTGCTTCCTGTGCACAGGAGAACCACTTGGCTGGAGGCGCTGAGCGTCCATAGCAGCCAAGTGGTTAATATTTTCAAGCTCTTTAGGGAATCCTTGCCTTCGTATTATGTGAAGGAAATTCTCTTTAACTTTTAAAAGTGGATTCTGTATCTTTAGGAGCACTTTCAGGAACTTTGGGGGACTTTGGTAATCAATAGTTAAATCTGAGTCTGTGGCATTAGGCATAACTGAGTGTAGTATAGCCCTAACATAACCATGTAACTCTGAGGGCGTGATTGAGTCAGGTATACCCCTGAATCTCAGATTATTTCTTCTCCTACGGTCCTCTAAATCTGCAAGTTTGGGTAAAACAAAGTCCAGTTGTGATTCTAGTTTTGTTACGTTACTTGAACAAACTTCACTGGCATTTGAAACAGATTTGATGTCCGCTGCGATTTGATCTATACGTATTGAAAGTTCGTTAAAGTTCTTTCAAATCCCAGCAAGTTCTTTGGTAAAATCATTGCAGAGTTCAAGATGAAAGTTTGCTTGAAACTTCTCAAACAGTGCCATCATCTGTGATAGCACTGAAGGTTCATCCGTATCCATACTGATGCTTGCTGGTGTCTGAGAGGACTGTGAGACCTGTTGCTGGATTGAGGCCTCCTCGATTTGCTAACCTTGTGGTGATTTGCTTCTTTCAGTCTGCTTCGCAGATCTTGAATTTTTCCCTCCAATTTTCGCATACATTATTCGCCTTGGGTGGTCTAGTGCCGATCGCTGTGTGTGTGGTACGGTTCAAATATCAATTTCTGAATTTTTTTTTAAAACTTAAGTTGCCTGCTGTTCCCAGAGCAATCTTAGCACGTTGCCATCCTACAAGATGGACAAGGCAAGCCCCCATGTGCATTTCTTCTGATGTCATTGTCGTGCCTTGGTTCCAGATCATGACAAAATAGTATCATTTAACCCTTTCTCGCATCAATTTTTATCATTTGTTACATTTGTGTCAAAAAGGACTTTTTTCTAACCTGCGATGTTATTTGTGCATAATTTGTAATTATGCAACTTTTTTCACAAATGCAACAAAATGTATATGCTAATAATACGACTCATATATAATAAAATCGATATGCTCTAATATTACATTACTCATATATTGTACTTAATGATGCAACTTTTTTCACAAATGCAACAAATTGTATATGCTAATAATACGACTCATACAGTCAGGTCCAGAAATAGTGGGACATTGACACAATTCTAACATCTTTGGCTCTATACACCACGACAATGGAGTTGGAATGAAACAAACACAATGTGCTTTAACTGCAGACTGTCAGCTTTAATTTGAGGGTATGTACATCCAACTCAGGTGAACGGTGTAGGACTTACAGCAGTTTGCAGATGTGCCTCCCACTTGTTAAGGGACCAAAAGTAATGGGACAGAATAATAATCATAAATCAAACTTTCCCTTATTAATACTTGGTTGCAAATCCTTTGCAGTCAATCACGGCCGGAAGTCTGGAATGCATAGACATCACCAGACGCTGGGTTTCATCCCTGGTGATGCTCTGCCAGGCATCTACTGCAACTGTCTTCAGTTCCTGCTTGTTCTTGGGGCATTTTTCCTTCATTTTGTCTTCAGCAAGTGAAATGCATGCTCAATGGGATTCAGGTCAGGTGATTGACTTGGCCATTGCATAACATTCCACTTCTGTCCCTTCAAAAACTCTTTGGTTGCTTTTGCAGTATGCTTATCTGCACATTGTAATTGAGGTAATGAGGGAATATCACACACCTGGCCATGGAACAGCTGAGAAGCCAATTGTCCCATTACCTTTGGTCTCTTAACAAGTGGGAGGCACATGTGCAAACTGCTGTAAGTCCTACACCGTTCACCTGAGTTGGATGTACATACCCTCAAATTTAAGTTGACAGTCTGCAGTTAAAGCACATTGTGTTTGTTTCATTCCAGCTCCATTGTGTCACATTCAGTCTCAATGGCGGTACCCAGCATGCGCCAAGTAGGGCCCAGGTATGAGTAAAAGCCGCTATATGCAGAGATGCGGGACACAAATATCTAGGATACGTGAATAAACCACAGGAGACACTGGGGACCTCTGCACGGCTATACCGAAAGAAGCCCTATGCTGATAGATCGGTCCTTAGAGTGGCCACATCTGCACTAAAAGAAAAGGGGTTACCTAGTAGCCTTGCAGAGTCCTGGGGAAAACACAGATACCTGAAGGAGTTATACTCAACAACTTGCAGGGAAGAACTTCAATATACAAAAGCCGTGGTCAGCAGGGACACACAACATATACATCAATATATCAACATACACAGTACAGCTAGGGATGTCCAGAAGAGTCGTCAGTAAATAAGCCATGAGTCAAAACCAAAACGTATTACCTTGAACCAAAGCGGAGATACAGCATCAGAGAAAATCCGTCAGTCAGGCCAGAGGGTCAATACCAGGAAATCAATCAGAACATGAAACTCAAACAATGGAGAAACACTGAAACTGAAATAGAACTAGAACTAGGACAGAATAACAGGGAGCTCTCAGGAACAAAACAGTAGCTGAAGTGAACCAGATGCAAGAGCATGGTGATATGGGCCCATGGCTTAATATAGGGGAGTAATCAGCCCATATCACCAGCAGAAGCTCAACGAGCAATAGAACTTGACAACCTAACCCCTGAGCTGCATTCCAGGGAAAAGCAACATAGAAACACATAGGAATCAAGACATGAGGAATACAGAGGGCAGGGAGACAGGGTTGGAACGTGGGAACGTGACACATTGTGGTCGTGTATAGAGCCAAAGATGTTAGAATTGTGTCGATGTCCCAATATTTCTGGACCTGACTGTATATAATAAAATTGATATGCTCTAATATTACATTACTCCGATATTGTACTGTTAAGAGCTACATGTCTGATGATTTATATAAATTCTAATTCTGTGACTTTAGAATTTTGCTATGTAGGGAATGCATGCTGCAAACTGGAATACTAAACAATGACTAAATACAAGGTATGTTAGAACTGAATGGTAGACCTTGAACTGCAGGTATCATATTCATTAATGTCATCAAGCCTATATTTGAACAAAAACTCTTGAATGGGAAGCCTTACATAACTACACCACAAAATACCTTGTACAATTTCCTTCTCTATTCCACTCTATATCTACAACTGATCATTACAGATGGGGACCTTAAAGAAATGTATTTTTTATTTAAAGAATAAATAAACTTCAGAAAAAATACCACTTGTTGCAATTTCACCCCCTGCAATTATTTTCTCAATATGTTTACAAGAATCCTAAGTGCTTCCCTTTTTGCTGAAAGCAAGTTTGATGATAAAATGTGGCCAAATTGTAATTGTATCTATTTGGACTCACATCAAAAGCAATGATAAAAATGACAGGTATTTTGTTACTGTTAAATAAGGATCTCTTTTTTTTTACTTCAGACAGGTGACAATCAAGTTGACTGGGTAGAATCCAACCTTCATCAGAGGGATGTTTGTCAGTTGGAAAATAATTCAAATATGTCAAGTTAGAAAGCAGAAATATGTTATATCCATTACATTAGGACACAGCGAGGCATGACATTTTATATTGATTCATGTCATTTCACATTGCATACCTTTGCATCAAACTGTGACAGAGAAAAACAGCATCTTTTCTAAGATAAAACATCTGAAGAGAAAATGTCACAGCTTAAAATAAACAGATAATTACATACATTGATTTTGAGAAAGCTTGTGGCATGCATACTAATCTTGTGTTTCTAAATCATGCAATCAAATCTAAAATAATGAAAATATCAGAAAAATGGTCAGGCTCTGGAGAGCAAGTGAGAGAGATGCATAAGAAAATACCAAGCAACTATAATAGGCAATCTTATATCAATATCCTAAATGTATTTCAAGTACACATAAATCTCCAAGTATGCTTAAATTGTCACAGGAGATTTAAAGCAGATACTCATGGCATTGGCTTTGCCTAGTCACTTTGCACTTGTATTGTGAATACAAATGCTGCATTATATCCCTTATTGAACAATGATACAAGTTGGTTTTCCAGAATGTCTTCTAATGTATCATCTACATCTCTTTGGATAGAGAAATGATGGCTTTAATGTAATATATTGTCTAAACACTCTTACAGGGTTATTCAGAGAGAGGTGAAAACTAGGAGAATTGCCTGGAGAATGAACAATCTAGACCAAATAACTGATATGGAAAGTGAGATAAATGAGAGAATTTTTCAGGTTTGGCTATTTTGATCTATAATTTTCAATTCTCCAGTCATTCTCCTGGTTTTCACCTCTCTCTGAATAACCCTGATAGTATATTATAAGTCAGGGGTGAGCTTCTTGGCCCTGAGTGGCTGAGCTTCATGGGAGATGTAGTCCCAAAACATATGGGCAAGGCTGCTGTCCCCTGTTATAAGACATCAACAAATCCATAATTTGGCAAGCCATGAATTTATCTGTTCAATCTGGAATTCTTAAACACATTTAAAGTTATGAATCCTCTTCTTCATGCTTTCATATTTCTCCAGAGAAATGACAAATAAGAGGTACTAAAGATGTTTGTATTGTATCTATAGTATTGTGACTGACATCCAAATAATGAATAAGACAAACTTACTTACTGACGACACAATCCTTTCTGGGCTTGACAACCCTCTGGCAAGCACCCCTCCCTGCCACATATGTTTTCATTTGCATTAATCTTGAATTGCTGGGATACTCAGAAAGAATTCCGTCCTCAGAGACTTAATCCTACAAATGCGTTCATTAGATGACAAGAAAAGGACCTGTCGCGATGGGATACATTGGTGCTGTGACAGGCTTAAGTAATTTATGGCCATATTTTGTGAACTAAATTCCTACCATTTTTTAACAGAGCTTAGGGTCAAAAATTTGCTAAAAGATTCAATGGGTAAAAAATTGCTAAAATCTTGAAAGGGTTAAGAGTTCTTAGAATATTTAAAGGGTTAAAATCTGTTAAAATCTTTAAATGTATGAGCTACTGTTAAAGTCTTTGAACGCATGAGTTGGTGTGCTCTGTTCCTGGTTTGCTGATATATTATATATATATATATATACACACTATATTGCCAAACGTATTCGCTCACCTGCCTTGACTCGCATATGGATGGGTGAGCGAATACGTTTGGCAATATAGTGTATATACATTTACATACAGCAAGTTGAAGTCTGCACACGTGTATTAAAAATAACAAAATTTTAATTTAAATTGCATTTAAAAATAGACCGACGTTTCGGCTCGTGCGTGAGCCATTTTCAAAATCAATGATAAAAATGAGCCGAAACGTCGGTCTATTTTTAAATGCAATTTAAATAAAATTTGGTTATTTTTAATACATGTGTGCAGGCATCAACTTGCTGGATGTACAATTTTTTTTTTTGCTAGCACCGTGGTGTTCCTTAACATTTCGTTTGGACATTAAGATAGTTGCTGGGACCAGTCTGGTATATATATATGTATATACAGTACATCTCATTGTCTAACCGAGGTTGTGTAATTGGAAGCTGGTGCTCTTTCCATGAGTGCAAGTGGCCATTGGCCACAAATGAGTAGGGATGAGCTGTTCGGTTCGGAGTTCGATTCGAACATCGCATGTTCGCGAACTACGAACATTTCCCCGCATGTTCGCCCACAATGCACCACAATGCACTTTTCCACTGGCCTGAAGCTTGTAATTGGCTACAGCCTTGCACCTGACCACAGGTCAGGTGCAAGACAGGTTCAAGACTATGCCAATCACGGCTCAGAGTCCTGATTGGGCAAATTTTGCCCAATCATGGGCTCACAGAGCTAAGTCCCGCAGCACACTATATAAGGCTTCACACAGCGCTTCAGCATGTGTTTGAGAGGAGTTTGTTGTTGTGTTAGTGTGTGTTCTCACTGCCAATCTGCCACCAGCTACTAGGAGGGGGGTCTCATTTCTACAAAATATCTGGGAATTGTTCTAATATTTGTGTTCTCACTGCCACCAAGTATTTAGGGGGTCAGTAATTTCTACAAAATATCTGGGAATTGTGGTAATCTGTGTGTTCTCACTCCCAGCAACTATTTTGGGGGTCAGTAATTTCTACAAAATATCTGGGAATTGTAGTAATCTGTGTGTTCTCACTGCCACCAAGCATTTTGGGGGTCTCATTTCTACAAAATATCTGGGAATTGTTGTAATCTTTGTGTTCTCACTGCCACCCATCAGGGGGACTCACTGATTTATAGGATGTTTCTGGGAATTATAATCTGTGTGTTTTCTCACTGCCAGCTAACAGGGGGTCTCACTGAGTTATACCAGAGTTCTGTGAATCTTTAATCTTTATAACAGAGTTGAATCAGAGTTCTGCAGCATATCTCCAATTTTTTATAACCGAATTGAATCAGCGTTCTGTATATAGCTAATCTATATATCACTCACCATGTCAGAAAGACCAAAAAGGACAGGCAGACGCTCTCAGACACAGATAAGAGGGCAAGCAGCCTCTGTGTCGGGAGGCTGTGTCTCTGCTCGTCGTTGACGTGGTGCATTATCTGCATGGGCAATCTTGTCCTTTTGTAACTGGTGCTGGCCGTCTTAAGCAGCAGCAACATACAGAGGATTTGGTGGATTGGCTAACCAGGCCATCCTCATCCTCCGAGTCCTCTGCCAGCCAGGCTTGTAGTGCTTTACAGTCCACCTCAGCTGCCAAAGCATCTAATGCAGCCTTCGTGTCCACAGCTACTCCTGCCGTAGCCTCACTATCACACACGGAGGAGTCAGCTGAATTGTTTGACTACAATGACAGTGACATGCTGCTTGAGGATGTGCAGCAAATAGAGTGTTCTGATTCAATCTCTGAGGTTGAGGAAGGGAGTATAATGAACCTAGAGGAAGGGGGTGCCAGTGACACACAAATAACTGGCACTCATGTTGCCCCAGCAGCTGCAGCATACTGCCAAGTTGGCTCCAGTGACGAGGAGATAGTGACCTCATCATCATTGTCATCACCCCCTGACTCCACCTGGGTGCCTGATCGAACAGAGGAGTCAAGTGAGGAGGAGGAGGAGGCACAACAGGAGGTCCTTCCTCACAATGTGACAGCAACCCATCAGCTGAAGATTTACGCAGTCAGATTACATTGCCCCAGCTGCTGCAGCGTAAGAAAAAATATAGTCCCAACCATCCCCAAGCACAGCGTCTAAATGCCAGCTTAGCAAAATTACTCACATTGCAGCTGCTGTCTTTCCAGCTGGTGGACTCTGCTTCCTTCCGTGAATTTGCTGAATGCGCTGTACCACAGTGGCAGGTTCCAAAATGCCATTACTTTTCATGGAAGGCCATTCCAGCACTATACCAGCATGTGGAAGACAATGTTATCGAGTCATTGGGAAAGGCAGTCAGCAGCAAGGTGCATGTGACTTTAGACACGTGGTCCGGCAAGCATGGACAGGGCCGTTACATTTCCTTCATGGCACACTGGGTAACTCTGATTGCAGCTGGGAGGGATCCAAGACGGGGCTCTGTGCTGGAGCTTGAACCACGCCTCCAGAAAGCTGCTTGTATGAGGTCTGTCTGCTCCACCAACACCTCTCCCTCTTCCTCCTCCTCCTCCTTCTCGGTCTCTGGCGAAGTGGCAGTTAAACCAACACGTGACAGGGGCTACGCAATGGCTCAAGCAAAAAGATGCCATACTGTGCTTGAGCTGGTTTGTTTAGGAGACAGGAGCCATACCGGGCCAGAAATTCTGTCAGCTCTGCAGGGGCAGGTGCAGAGATGGTTAACACCACGCCAGCTTCAGCTGGGAATGGTCATCTGTGATAATGGCAGCAACCTTCTCTCCGCCCTACACAAGGGTAAGTTGACGCATGTACCATGCCTAGCACACATCCTAAATCTGGTGGTACAGCGTTTCCTAACCAGGTACCCAGGGCTGGCAGAGCTTCTCAGCCAGGCCAGAAAAGTCTGCAGCCACTTTAGACGGTCATTCCCAGCAAGTGTTCGCCTGGCAGAAATTCAAAGAGAATTCCACCTTCCCACAAACCGTCTGATCTGTGACATGCCTGAACTCGACATTAGCAATGCTGCAGCGTCTGCACAAACAGTAGAGGGTCATCAATGAGTACCTGTGTGAGTATGGCACAAGGACAGGTTCAGGTCAACTTGTTTTTTTTTCCCCCGCAGTGGCTGATGATCAAGGATGCATGCACTGTACTGTCACCATTTGAGGAGGCAATGAGGATGGTAAGCAAGGACAGTGCATGCATCAGTGACACAATTCCTTTAGTGTTCCTGCTGGAGCACACTCTGCGGGGAATTATAGATGTGTCACTAGAGGCAGAGCAGCAGGAGGAAGAGGAGGCCTTCCCTAGCTCTGAAGGCCCCAGTCTTTCCGCAGACAGCATTCCAGCGGGTCCTCCTCAGATCAGACAGGCGGAGGATGAGGAGGAGGAAGAATATTTAAGTAGTGGGGGCATTGAAGGTGGGGATTCCTGAAGGGAGGGTTTTGTGTGCCCAGAAACACAAGGACTAGTACGTGGCTGGGAGGAGGAAGTGCACGATGGGGTCATCCTCCTCATTGACCAGGAAGACTCGGAAGCTAATGCCACCTCCAACCTATGCTGCATGGGCTCCCTTATCCTGCAACCCTGGTAAAGGACCCCAGGATTCGTACTATCAAGGAGCGGGATCATTACTGGTTGGCAAGCCTTCTTGATCCACGATACAAGGGTAAAGTTGCAGAGCTCATCCTGCCCGCACAGAGGGAGCACAGGATGAAAAAACTTGAGGACGCTCTAAAGCGACACTTGTGTAACACCTTTCCATGCACTGGTAGGTTACCAAGTGATGATGACACAGGTGCTTCTGAGGCTGCGGATGATCAGAGGAATAGTGGTGAAGGCCGGGCCACTTGACTGATGCCTTTTTAAATTTTTTTAGTCCACGACGCCCAGGGACGTCAAATGTAGGCACCCATTGCCAGCGTCTTCACCATATGGTGCAGGACTACCAAGAGGCAAGGGCAGACCTGAATACCTTTCCAGAAGATGATCCACTGGCTTACTTGGTGTTGAGATTGGATCACTGGCCAGAACTTAGCCAATATGCTATGCAGCTACTAGGTTGCCCTTCATCCAGCGTGCTTTCTGAAAGGACGTTCAGTGCCGCTGGAGGTTTTGTCACAGACAAAAAAGAGTGCGTCTGTCCACTGACTCTGTAGACTGGCTGACATTTATAAAAATGAATCAGTCCTGGATCAGCAGCTATCAATCCCCTGATGCTGACGTAACGGAATAGATCAGGGATGTATTCTGCATTCACAAAACCTCCACCACTGAACTCTTCTACAATACCACAAAGTGGTTACGGTGTGAAGGCACTTGCTGCCATTAAAGGCACAATATTTGGCTGCACTGACGCCTGTGCCAGATTTATATCATTTAAATTTTTTGAACCGCAGGGTCCAACCCTGCACTCTTCCACAATACCACAAAAGGGTTATGTTGTGAAGGCACTTGCTGCCATGAAAGGCACAATATATGGCTGCACTGACGCCTGTGCCAGATTTATATCATTTTAATTTTTTGAACCGCAGGGTCCAACCCTGCACTCTTCCACAATACCACAAAAGGGTTACGGTGTGAAGGCACTTGCTGCCATGAAAGGCACATTATTTGGGTGCACTTACACTGACGCCTATATTACTAGATTTATATTATTTTAATAATTGACCGCAGGGTCCAACCTGCACTCTTCCACAATACCACAGAGGGGTTACTGTTGCCGACACTAACGGCCCAATTTTAAAGCACCTACTGTTACTTTCATCCAAAGCCTGCATAAGTTTCACCATAATTTAGCCAAAAAAAATCATTAAACTTGTTCTGCGTGTCCTCAAATGTCTCCTTTTTTAATACAGACTGCCGCCCCAAGCAGTTGTTTATGAATAGATTAAAAGAAAAGCGTTTACCGCTTAACTGTTTCTATACATCCTACAAATCCACCACTTCAAGGGCAGGTTATGGGGACCTCCTAGGCATGATATTTGAAGGAATTTTTTGTTTTTATTTTTAACCCTTATTTCATGGAAAACTCACTGTCCCTTTAAAAACGTTTTTGTTTTAATTTTTTGTCCTTGCTTCCTGTCCCCCCAGGGCACTACCCGGACCCCCATACACCTTTTATGGCAAATATCTTGCATATATGCCCTCTTGCAGGGTACTCTAAAAACCTAACTTTTGAGTCTCATTGACTTGCATTGAGTTCGGTTCGTGTTCGAGTTCGAACTCGAACTTTCGAAATTGTTCGAGCTCGAATGCGAACCGAACACGGGGGTGTTCGGCTCATCCCTACAAATGAGTATCGTGTTTTTAAGAAGACGAGGAGAAGCATGGGATACCATGCATCCTCAGGGAGGGTAAAGCAATCACAGAGCAGCATGTTGCCTCCAGCTCATAAGTGCCCAGCCGCAGAAACATGAGAAAGATAGGGATTGTATTGAAGGGAGCATAGAAATAATATTGGATCAGAAAGGAGGAAGAAAAACCCTTACTTGTGGTCTAAATCTGGTAGTGGAACAAGATTGATTGAGAAAAGAAGTCTAAAAAGAGTCTAATGGATGGTCTGGGAGGCTTTGGAAGGGGATTATGAGTGGCCTGAGTAGGTTTAAGAGGTCTTATGAGTGGTGTGACAAGGCATAACACGACAGAAATGATCATTGCGGGGGTTGCTGCATCTCCCGTGCAGGGATGACGTCCTTGGCAATCAGTACTGGCCACCCTTTCTGGGTTATTGCAGTCTGATTTGCATATGGAGCATTCGTCCCTGTAATGCCCCAATCGAGTTAAAACCTTATGAGACCGGAGGGGGCCCAACCGTAAAAGCAGGCCACTAGTGCCGTTGTTCGTTCTCAGGACCCGCTCAAACTTATTTTTTCTAACATTACCAATTAGTTTTGTGTAGCTGTTGCAGGCTAGATGCTATTTGGTTAATATGTACTTGAACTGATGAAAAAATATATAAATATATATGTGCAATCTTGCACTTTGATGATGCAAAGTTAAATAAATAGTTTAGATGCAAGTCAGGAAGATTCAAGAGGGTGACCTGAGAAATAGCAATTCATTCCCTCTAAACAAACAATAAAAGCATATGTCCATTTTAATAAAGGGCACTTAAGTGATTCTGTATGCAAATAGAAAGGGTATATATCTACATTATGGCTGCAATTTGTGCTTCCTTGATCCAAAGACTTCTATTTATTTTTCTATTTGTTGCCTAATCCCAACAATTCTTATTTTCCTGCAGACATATAGCAGATTATCAAATCACTCTCAGATCATCTGACCAGGACTGTTTATACTTCTTGTCTCTGGTACTGCAGATACTAATGGGGCTATATAAATGATGATGATGATGATGATAATAATATCAGCTCAGTGGAATATAGCCCACTCGATTCACTTCCAAAACTGTGTATACACAATTTTTAATTTTAATACAATGCAAAACAAAAAGTAAGCATGCAAAACTGTATTTTCTTACCTTTCTAGTTTTTAGCAAAATTTGTGTGGCCCCTGGGGAAAAATGAAATTCTCATTGAGATCTCACTTCTGTCTGTCTGTATAACTCTAAAGAGACCCCCACCATCACTTTAAAAATTTAACAGACCTTATTGCTTGATTACAACAGATAGGGAGTGAACAGCATAGATGCAGAGCTGTGGGAGTCACTCACTGCCGTGCATACATACAATACAGGTTGTTCTAATTGCTTAATACTTGTACAGTACAGAAGATGCAAGGCGTCACTGCGATTTCCATATACAAAATATAGGTGTCAAGTCCCACGGCGACGCCGTGGCAAAACGTACAGGTCATGAGACCAACCCTGGTGGCAAGTTTATGTACAGCAGTGTGCCTTAACCCAGTTTTGTATACTGCATCAGGTGGATGTAATGAGCACTGGCTGGGTTCCTTAAAAGAACCACTCCCACATCTAGCCAGTGCTCTGTCATTAATGTTGGATTCCTTGTGAAAGAAAGGTGCCTGAATTATCACAAGAGCCAAGTGACCAGCCTTGCTGTTTATCCTGATTCCCGTGTATCGGACCCCTGGTTATTTCTCTGGACTTCGCTTCTCTAAACTCCTTGCCGGTACAGTCTCAAGACCCCCTTCTACATTACCCATCCCAAGAGACTTTACATCATCTGCGTTTGTTTTTCAAGGACTTATTATTTATACAGATTCCTGCCTTTTTTATTTGTATCCAGTTATTCAATATAAGTTTCTGCTATTTTCACCAAGCCTTTTGTTGTTGCCTTATTTACTGCATCCTGGGTGCATATTCACGTCACCGGTGTCACAAGAACCCGGTCCCTGACAATAGGCATTATGCCCAAATGGCTAATAATCTCATTACAGTCACTCTACACACCCATAAGCAGGATATATATTTTTATTATCTATCTTTAACACAAGTACTGTATTTTACACAAAGACCATTTCTGCCTGTATGTTTATAATGTAGACTCCATTTTAAACTGTGCAAGATAGGGGACACCATGTAGACTTTAGAAATTTTTATCCTAGCAATATTTCTGTAAAGGATGGATAAATAGTGTGGGTTATGAGGCATTTCCTGAAGCACCTAAGATTATGGTGAGTCCAATAGGGTAAAGTAGGTCATTCCATAGGACTGCTACCACTCTTGAAACATCATGGAGGTACGAGTTAGCTGTGTGAGTGTACACAGAAGACAGCCAGAGGTTGCCTGCAGACTGGAGTAATCTAGGAGGGGTGTAGTTGTGGAGTAGGGAAAATCTGTAAAGAAGTCAAGTTATTAACCCGTTCACACCCAAAGTTGGGTTATCTCGATTTTGCATTGTAATACATAGAAAAGAAATTAATGGCAAATCAAAATCCAATAATTTCATGCCCTTTTAAAAACAGATTGTGTGCTCCCTGTGGAGAAACAAATTCAAATGTCTTATCTATGTCCAGGCACCCTGCAGAGTGATAAAACAAGCTGCATATAACAGCCCCAAACCTCCCTGTAACAAAAAGTTCAAAACTTTACGGATGCAGCACAACAGCCATGGGGAAGGCAGAATACAGTGAGAGCTCTGGGGTCACTAACTGCTTACAGGAATAAAATTCAGGAGGTTATAATTACGGAAAATTCCTGTACAGTACAGATACAGGGTGTTCCTATAATTTACATATACAAGCATTATGTCACATGCAGATAATATTTTTATATTGTTTTGGTATTTTTTGGAAGCTGCATTGCTAATAATCTCATTATGATCACTACACATCCCTATAAGCAGGATATCTGACCATTTTTATTATCAGGGTTATCCAAAGAGATTCGAAAAGTCACCGCACGTTCGGTGACTTTTCGTTCTCTTCAATTCGGTTCCTTTTGCCGATTGCATTTCGGTGACCCTGCGGTGTATTCAGCAAACACCACAGGGTCCCCGAATTGCAGGGAAAAGCTGCCGAAAACTAACCGAATGCACGCTGAAAACAAGCAAAAACATCTGGATTAACCTTCGAAGAAGCCGAACAGGAGCCGAATCACACAGAGCCGAAGCAGCTGAGACACAGAGGAGGCAGTGAATAAATTAGCAAAACCATTTGTATGAATCTGGGAAAATGAAACGCTGATTGCAAAGAAACTACTGAGCGAAAATGTCTGAAATTTTCACAGGAGGTCCAGGGAATGATAATAAAGAGGGCTGTTACAAAAAAAATAAGTAAACTGAAAAAAAAAAAAAAAAAATCGGACTTTTAAAAAAAAAAAAAAAATCAGAAAAATGCTTAAAGTATCCTAACAAATCTATAAATAAAGAGACTTTTTGCTGCAGAATTTTATAATGAACGGTTTATTAGATATTGAATTAAAACGGGAATATTTTTAACATTGAAGCCTATGGGATTCTCCTGAATTAATTTGCCGAATTAAAACACCGAATGGCAGGGCATTAGGGGAACCTTTCACTGCTGGTTTGTGTTCTCTGAATAGCCGAAGCAGTGCTTTTTCATGGGGATTTCACTGCCCTCGAACAGGGACCGAACAGGCACCGTATGTTCAGGCAATTCGCCAGGATTTGGCGAATTGCCTGCTTTCTGGATAGCCGAATGGTCAGGAAAGGTAACCGAACACTGATTTTCAGCGTTCGGTTACCTTTCTCAAGCAATTCGAATCTCTTTGGATAACCCTGTATATATCTTTATCACAGTTACAGTATTTGACACAAAGGCCATTTCTACCTGTATGCTGATAAATACAGATCCCATGTGAAAATGTGAAAGATAAAGGACGCAACCTAGAATTCAGAATCTTTCATTCCATCAATATTTCTGCAATGGATAAATGAATAAACTAAAAATTAGCTTATTTACATTATTTAAACTGTTTACCTATTTCAGAACAACAATCTACTTGCACAATTTCTATTTTACTCTATATTTAATTGTTAACTTTGAATCCCATGTTTCAAATAAATGCTATGATAAAAAAAAAATTAAAAACGATTGGTATTGAAGGGGTTAAGCTTTCATCTACACCCTAGAGATCTATATCACAAAAGAGTTTGCAGAAAAATATTGTGGTCGACAGTGTCAAACGAGGTCGAGTGGGCAAGAAGATTTAGATGAGCGTGGAAGGATTGTTAAAATGTAGTAATATTTGATATTGAGCAATCTTTTCTGTATGTTGTGTTTATTTGTCTTAGAAGCACCCACCAGTATTGATTGTATAGCATGATTGCAACCTATACCACTGGTGTATGTTACTTGTTGAGGGCTGACAACCCTCTTAGGTGTGCAGCTCTCCCTGTCACAGGTGTTCATCACCAGCTCCTATTTAAATCTTGAACTGCGGGCTGCTCCAGCCTTAAGCAAGATGCGTCCATATTTTGGGAACTAAATTCTCATTGTTCGTTCTGGAAGTCAGGTTGTTGAACATTTTTTAAAACCTTGGAAATCTTTAAGATGGATTAATCATTAAAATGTTACATAGGTCGAAAAAAGACATGCATTCATCGGGTTCAGCCTCTCACACATCACCTACTGCAGTTGATCCAAAAGAAGACAAAAAACACAGTCTGAAGCGCTCGCCAATATGCAACATACTAAGAAAAATTCCCTTCTTGACCCCAAAATGGCAGTCAGATTTCTCCTTGGATCAAGCAGCCATTATCCCATATTCAATTTTATAACCCTTAATTTTATGTTTTTGCAGGAAGTCATCCAGTTGTTGTTTAAAAGTCTGTAAAGACTCTGACCCAACCACCTCAACAGGCAGAGAATTCCACAGCTTTATTATTCTCACTGTAAAAAAAACCTTCCTATGCTTTAGGCTGAATTTCCTTTCGTCCAGTCTAAATGGGTGATCTTGTGTCCTGTGTATAGTATTAGTCTACTTTATCTTCTTATATTTCCTGTTAAACAGATTTAATATCATCATCATTATAATTATTGATCTTGTATGATTTGCTTTGCACATTGTGCATCATGGATCAGATTATTATTTTAATTCTTTATCTCAAACGTTTAAATTCAAATTATCCTTGTAAGACACCAATCAGACACCACATCAAACAGCACCACAACACGTTCTGTTCATTAAAATTCAATTTCAAACAAAGCATATTTTTATGATTTTATAAAATCTTCAGTGTGACTTGGAATTGGAAACAGAATAAATAGATCAGATAATGTGGTGTTAGCAAAGCACAGAAAGTGCTGCTCTTAGAATTACCAATAAAGCTAAAAATCATTATTTCTTGATGTGGCACTTACCATTTTCTATTTTGTTTTATTGTAGTTTGTGTGTTAGCATCATATATTTTAAGGTTTCATTATTCCCAAAATTATTTGAAACTGCAGTAGTCCACATCACAAATATTTCTGGAGTTTGTTAGTAGGAGCTACGGTTTTGCTTTTTTTATTTGCCTGTACCATGTTGGAAAAAATCTCCAAGAGGAAACCCCCTTTTGACACAATTAGGTGCAAAAAAAAATAACAGTGTGGCACTTAGGTGTTTACTTACAAAGCACTGATCTTTGCCAGTATGGCAAATCCAGTGAAAATTGCTGTCATTGCGGTACTAGCAATCACCATAATTTAAAATCAATAAAATCCAAAGAACCACAGAAGAAGCTTCACATTAACCCCTTTCTGACCGCTGACGTACCATGTATGTCCGATCGGGAAGTCTCCCTTAGACCTGTGGAAGTACATGGTACGTCAGGGTCTCCAAACCTCCCTCCCGTCCGATACTTACCTTGCTCGCTCCCGTGGCGGTCTGTCGAGATATATATTCAATTAAGAAACTTATACGAGATATAAATATCAATCGTTTATATTTCCTAGGAATTCTCCTAAATTCTTTTAATTGTATGTGTTTTGCTTTGAAAAATATAACATCAACAACCGGATAAAAACATATATATATTTATTACGTATACAAAAAAGGTTTCAAATCTCATATCATAAACAAAGATTTATAAACAACAACACATCCATCCATCAGCACACGGACTACTAGCTTCCCAATATATGTATCTTCTGTTAGTAACTGCATATATGATTAATATCACTTACTTTATCAGTTAGTAACTATACACAGATGGTTAATAAACATTTCTGCTTAAAGAAAACAATTAACATGTATTTCCCAGCAAAATCAATGTTTAACAAGCTAGATCTTGTAGAGATATATGAATCTATCTATGCTACATGGATCAACAAAAGATGAGCTATCACTAATTCTATTTCTAGAATGATAAGTAATAAAAACTTATTTAGTGAATCCTCCCCTAATATCGAGAATTAAGCTTCTAATCTTCTGCTTTTTATATTGTAGTTATAGAATTCCTTGCTTACTAATTTCAATCACAGTAACTTCCAAATTCAATATATATATATCTGTATATCATTGCAACAATTACTTTAGGATAAAATCCTTATATCCAATTCATCTTCATATCTCTATCTGCAGATTTAGAAATATTTTGAAGACTCTGGATTTAACAGTAATCTGATATATCTCAGTCTATCTATTGCATGAAAAACTCCAGATATATATTATTACATTAATTCCTTAATTTGCTTTCATGCATTACCTGTCCAAGAGATCTGGATTCAATGTTTCTGTAGTTACAGCAGCAATATTCTTTGGATATATTATTGTTATATTATTCTTTGGATAATATATTGATTTGGAATATGTGAAAATTATCTATGTCAGATAATCAATGCATAAGAGTTAGAATTGTGCATTCCCATGAGGGAAAATTTAGGTGTGGTCCTAATTAAGTGAGATGTAATATCCTGAATGCATTGTGTGTTGTCCTGGAATGCTCTGCATCAATGCATTGTGTGTTGGGATGATCTGAATGCCTACATCGTGTCCTGGAAATCTGAATCAATGCATTGTGTGTTGGAATGATCTGCCTCAATGCATTGTCGTGTCCTGGAAATCTGAATGACTGCAACGAACAGTACATATCCAGTTATAGTAAATTTGACGTCACTGAAAATCTACCCCTTCATTTAAATATTGCTTTTTCTATTATTTTCCATTATTTATTCTTAAATGTAATATTTACTATGCCTCAAGATGACAGTGGTGCTCTTCAAATATAATTTCACAAATTAATTTTAATTCCCTTATCTTGGGTCAGGGGTCAATTCACTATCTTAGTTTTGAACAAAGAACAACTATGGTTATTCCAGACAGTGCGTCTCGTTGTTGTCAAATTTTGATTTAATATCTCTCGTTATTTTTCTCATTCAAAGATTTTAAAGTACTTCTTTATCAGCTAGATTCCTTTCTAATTAAATCAGCATACTTCTATATTTAAATAGCGTATTCTATTCTTCAGTAATTATACTAATCGCCAGTTATACTCTACAAATATTTGGACATCTATTATTTACTGTAAATATATTGATTATAAAAATATATTTCATGAGTATATTTATACACTTGCATAGAGATTTTAAATATGTTTCTATACCCAAAAAGAAAAGTATCTTTAATTCAAAGACTTGTTAAAACAAACCAATAAATTTAAATATGACATGTCTGGCACTTAGCTCAGCATTATATCAAATAAAAACATTTTATCGTCTATAGCATTTATAAAAACACCCATAACTCTTATGGTTCACCTAGCCATGAACTATTTGAAAAAAAATCTCTGTCCATTTCTAAAACTAGGCGAAAATTGAAAAAGAAAAGACTTTACATTAAAACAAGATGGCTACAGGCATCCATTTTAATTTTCCATTATAATATACCTGACAGGTCTGGCAGGCTGGAAGCCTGCCCACTTTTCAGGGGGGCTGGCAGGCACAATGATGTCATCACCAGGCACCACCCTGCATCTGCTGTAAAAATCAGGTAGGGGGGCTCCTTTGGAGCCCTCTATCTCCCCAACCGTTAAAGATAGAAGGACACAAATTGCACCACTGGAAAAGGGAGAGTCTCCCCTTTTCAGTGGTCCATAGCATTAACCCCAACGTTGCCAGATCGCGATTCAAACGCAGAGGTGGCTGACATCTTGGGTGTCAGCCAAGCCTCCAGGTCACCCCCCACCCACTGACATCCTCACCATATGTGTGAAGACGTCAGTGGGCTAGTTAACCCCTAGCTGCCAAGTGCAGATAGGGGGATCGTTTGGCTCTGCCTATCTCCTGATTCATGGCAGATAGAGAGTTGTGTTTGAAATCGTTGGAAAGGCCTGATCATAGCCTTTCCAATGATACCAATCATGACCAGGTTTACTGTAAAAATAAAATAATAAAAAATAAAGAAAATGTTTTTAAAAAAAATGTCTGGGCAGGTTTAATTAACTATGACTTAGCTGGCATCTAAAAAGAATGAGCATAAAATGATCAGAATGAGCTCAGCGCACAGAAGTTAAATGGCTCAGCAGTGAAGCAGTTAAAAAGCAAAACATGTAAAAAAAGATTTTGGGGATTACATTTCAAAAAAGTGTGTTTTTTAAAAAAAATTCATCATATTTCATTTTTTTTTTGTAAATTATACGATATGATGAAAATAATGGTATTTTTAGAAAGTCCATTTAATGGCGTGAAAAACGGTGTACAGTATAATATGTGTGGGTTGCATAAATGAGTAAGAGGAAAATCTGACCTAAACACAAAAAGAGCAGAAACGTAAAAACAGCAGTGGGCACTATTGGGCGTATTTTCGCAAAACCGCCCGGTCACTATGGGTTTAAAGCTTCTCCTGTTGCTCTTTAGAGTTTACTTTCGTAACATGACAGTGTTTGATGGTACTGTAATGCAAGTGGTTTGTGAATATCCCCTTTAATGGACAAATCTTGACCCGGACTTGTAAAAAAAAAATCTGAAATCCTAGATTTCATGTCTAATATATTATTTGTCACTAGATTTGACTGTACACATAGCACTACAATGCCAATAGCACTATGATAACTTCAAATATAAATAACTAGGGGCAGCATTACATATCGCACGCTAAAACAGGGACACTAATGAGGAAAACCTGCGCCTGCAGGTTTCTCCTTATTGTCCCCATTTTAGCTCCATATTGTGGGTTGGTGCTAATTCAGCAGCCTGCCGCATAATGCAGTACTAAGCCCCTGGATACTCGAGGCAGCGCTAATGCGCCGTCCCGAGCATCCCTATCAAGGAGTCCATAGGAATCCATTGATGCTTTGACTGCCAGGTCACATGACCAGCAGGATCTCACCTCTTGTGAGATCCTGCACATCCCCGGAGTGATCGCGGAGGGAGACTAGGGACTTTTTTCCCCAGTCTCACTCTGCTCCCAGTGGCCAGAAGCGGCGGATTGAGCCACCATTCTCGCTGCGGGATGAGAGGTGAGTATCTGATTTTTGGAGTGGTTTTCATCTGGTATCTGATATTTGTGACATTATCCTTTTGTGATTCATTATGAGATTTGTGATAGCATATTTTTAAGGAAATAAAGAATTTAAAAATTACTATAAATATTACTGTAACTATGGGTTATGAAACATTTTTGAATAAAATTGCGAAAAAAGAAGTTGTTACGGTAAAAGAACCAAGAAAAGTCAACTAAAATGTCTAGTTTCCATGCATGCAAACACACACGCATTGTCAGGGTCTGCGGTATAAAGGCAGATATCAATTTCAAGCTGCTTAATTTACTGGGCATAGCGTACTCAAGGGGAGTTTCTAGGTTTCGAATAGATCTGAGGCCATATCCCATGAGAAAATTCAATGAATTACATTTTCTATATCATGTGCTTATTGTAAGAAAACACAATTTCCAGACTGGGATTAACAATAACCTTAAACGCACATATAAACAATTGTCACAGGTCATTTAAGACCTTCAAGTGATTCAACATTGCACACAAGTCATACTGTGAACCATAAAAAATTCTAATACACAAGAACAAAGAATGATTACTACTATATACACATTTTTGTTCGTTATTACATTATTTCATTTTGGTATTAAAAGTATAGAATGACACTATGCTTTGGCAGAAAGCTATTTGAAACGCACTTGGCATGTCCTCTCATTCTCTTTTCTAGCAGTGATTAAGATCTGGAGATTCTATAAAGGAGCCTGGAGTTTATTGAAAGGTTTCTCTCCAACTAACCCTTTTTTATATAATCCGTTATTCTACCAGGGGATGAATAGACCTTTTCTGCAGAGGAAGTCTACTGCAACTTACCTTCAACCTATTCTCCCTGACATAATCCACCAATAATTAAATTTCATAAAGAGCCGTTACTCCACCCAAGACACATGAAGTACACTCTTATCCATCACAGCAGCTGGTTCTTTCCTCGGCTCCTATCAGGCTCTACTCCATAGTCTAGTTTCTACTAAAGCCTTTGACATAGTAGCATGGCCAGACATTTTCTCCATTGTAACCCTAACCACATCTGATCCTCGTTCTAAACTCATACCAAAAAATAAACACAACATTTCAATACATCAGTTGGTATCTTGACCACATCTCGTGGAACACAACAGGAATGTGATCCTGATGTGCTTTTATCAATTGCTTCCCTCCAATAATTCCCTTCCATACCAAAGTTGTCAGCTACATTCCTCTTGTAAGTATAACTCCCCATCCCTTCTACCACTACATACCTATCTCAGGGATTGCTCTTTACCCCACCAGATGCTTCTGTACTTTATTTAAGTTACTTAGGTCTTCCACAATTTTATTTATACCCCATCCTTTGAGGAATAGCCAGGATCCTATTTAGATTTCATTTTGCATGGGTCTTTTTGGTAGAAACAAACTGTATATATTTATATTGTCAGTTTAATATGATTCTCCGCCATAAAATGATCCACTTTCTATCCCACATGACCCTCACAAACACGAAATAAAACGTTTAAGAAAGTCGCTTGTCTCTCATAATACAAAGAAACTGAAAAACTAAACACACACTTATTATAATTATGGTCATTTCTCTGCTCTCAAAATATCGCTCATACCAGAGTGAATCTCAATATCTAGGATAAACATGATGCGTATGAAACTATGTATAACACCCATGTGACAGACTGGACTGTCACTGTGTGGCTTGGAGGGGGTTGTGGGCGGGCCTCCTACCGAGTGATTATGGCCCAGAATGGATTTGAGGCTATTTACACCCAAAATGTACTATCAGCCAGAAAGCCAGGGCCAAGGGGTGTCTGCAGTGCGGAATTGCGCCTACAGTGGACAGATGCCCCTTCCATAACCGAAGCAGCACTGTAACAGTTCATCGGACTGACCAGCCTAGCATGATGCCCTCCATATCCGCAGTTGCCAGTTCATTGGAACTGAGTGAACACGGTACTTGTAGCCGGGTTCATGGAATCCTTAAGGCTACCTGGACTTATTAGCCTGGCTGGGCTAAAAGGAACATAGTACTTTTAAAGGAAGGTTATTTCCCTCAGGAACCTACATGCTCTAAAATGGCTTTTGGAAAGTAACTATGTCCCTATATATATAAGTTTCACCCCTTCTCCCCATCCTCCCCCGCTTGGTATTGTGTGTTAATCAGGTCATGATAGGGCATGCAGGCGCAATGTTGTAGAGATGCATCCTGGCGGGGGCTGTGTAAGGAGGGGCTGCCTGCATGTCATAACCCCCTTATGAGTTTCAACTGCAACTTCTGTTTGAATGTAAAAGTGTCGCATTTCCATTGTCTTTCCCTTGTCCCCTACCCTAAGACAAGGCTAAGAAGTATGTCCCTAAATATGATTGGTCTGTTTACATTCATTATCTATATTTGGCAAAGGAGGATTGTCCCTGTCAGAGTCTGTAAAGTGTATGGGTAGTATTACAAAACTGGTGCTAACTTAACCAGAGCTGTTGTAAACTTACCTCTATGGGGTTTTAAGTTTACAATAGCTCTGGTGAAGTTAGCACCAGCTTTGTAATACTGCCCTATGTATTTTGTTTTAATAAACAGCTGATCCTTGTGTTTTAAACCCTTAACATCTGTGTTGTCCGGTGATTGGGGTAAGGGCTGGTTGCGGCAAATCTGCCTGCTGGGAGTGAGTTTGGAGGGCAGGAGACACTGTTTTGGCAGAGATACTCAGTGGGGGGTATCAGGGGCCCGTCACAACCCTACTATCAGGGTTACTCAGAGAGAGGTGAAAACCAGGTAAATGACTGGAGAAGCGAATATTTAAGGTCAAAATAGCCAAACCAGAAAAATTCTCCCATTTATCGCCCTTTCCAAATCGGCTATTTGGTCTAGATTGTTCTCTTCTCCTGCCATTCTCTTGGTTTTCACCTTTCTCTGAATAACCCTGTATGTGTTTCTTTTTTTTACACATTCCCTCAAATGTCATTTTTATAATAAAAAAAATATATAATTTAAAAGAAGAAAGCCTGCCTGGTGAAATGATCCTTATAGCAAAGTATTAATGGTAATTGGCATTTTCTTTCAGGTATGACGTTTGTGACACCAGGTATCTGGAGAATGTTGTGCACAAATCAACATCAGTCATCATAATTAAAAGGCATTCAATGGACCTGCTTATTAAGATCATTATAAATGAGATTTTTGTAGCGGACCTCCATTTAATATGAAAGAAAACATCAACTCATATTCAATCACCTCTTTCATGACCTCTTTTGGTTAAGATTTTTTATTAATAAGATTTCTTTTGAGTATGCATATTTGTTTTGGTTTCACATGCTTCTGCGTGGCCTTTTTATTCATTTCTTTTATCTTTTATGCATTTATTTATTTTTACACTTTAAAGGCTTAGTGACTTCTCCTCTCCAATCTTTGATCTTATATTAAATTAACACATGGAAAATACATGAAATCTTTCACTAAGCTCTTAATTCAATGCAATCTAAAGGCATCGTTTCAAAGGATGTTTAGTTAGTTACTATTGTCCAAACTACTGTCTTTCAGTTAACTTACCATCTTCCGAAACTTACAGCTGGATTTTATGGTTTTGTAGGGAACTTGAGACAATGTTCAAGAAACACTAATCCTCGAAATTGTACAAAATTAATTGCGAAAGCTGTGAGTTATTACGAGTAAACTGGTACTCGAAAAATCTTAAAGCCACTATGAAGTACACTAGCACGTCGGAACTGAACTACAACCTACTCAAAATTATGAATATAGAAAACCACACTCGGCAGTAGGTCTGAACTGACCCAAAAAGCAGTCACGGTTAAAACAGTTACAGTACTAAGTTTTTATAAAGTGCTAACAAGTTCTGTAGCACTGTACAAATAAAATTATCTTAGTGTAGGTAAAATTCAGAAAACCACAAAAATCTACTATAAACCGACTTCTCCTCAAAGCAAATGCACACTTAGGCTAGGGTCAGACGAACGCATTTTTCACGTTGTCCGTGAAAAAGTGCGTTCGAACGAATGGACGTATTTCTTCACGGAATACGCGACAGCGGTCATACGATGCGCATTTTCGTCCGTGATTTTGTACGGATCATCAATAAAACCCTTTTTGCGTCTGGACATTATGTTGGCCGGACGTGTGCAGCGTCTGACGTTTCCTAATCACACACACACGCCGCTATGCGGCCGCAGCGTACGCTGTACGTCAGTAGTAGCGGTTTGAAGTTCTCGAAAAAATGCGTTCGTTTGCCACTTGCGGTGCCCGGACGAACTTTCGTGCGGCCGTTCGTCGTATGTTCCCCGGCATTGGACGTCATTTGCTGCTAGCACGGCCGTGATTTCGTGCGGCTAAACGCATGTTAAAACTGCGCTCGTCTGACCTTAGCCTTAATCAAACTGATCCCAAGGGTCCCTTTTTTTTTTACCAGGAAGGATTCATTGAGATTTCTTTTGTTTTCAAGTATGTCCTGGGTGTGGTAGGCAAGTGTGTACCATTAAGTGTCTTGCCCAAGGACACTCACTGGAGAGGTGCTCTTGCTGGGATTCGAACCTGTGACTCCACAGTTATAGAGCAGTGATGTTACCTCTACTCCATCCACTGTGCAAAGCCTGAGTAATGTCCATGAAACGCCTACATTCTACCCATCTGAAAAACACTAACCTGCATATATATCAAAAAGCAAAAAACAAGACTAACAAAGAAGAATAAGTTCATCACAGGTCCAGGGGATGCCAACCTATCGGTAATCAATACAAATGAAAGAGAAAAGTCGATCGCATCAACTTCAGGTTATACAAGAGCTGATTATATTCTGGAGAGCACGACATTTCAGCTCTTAACATTTCTGAAACTTTGTGGTCTCTTGAATAAAATCAGCTCTTTTATAATTTGAAGAAGGTATGACTGACTTCTCTCCTCAATTTTATGCATTCTGCCTATCCACACATCAACTACTACAGTGATTTCCTGTCTGTAATCGAGAACAAGACACGCAGAATAATAAAAATGGATGCATGCAATTATTATTTTATTATATTAGAACAAAATGTATGGGGCTCAGAAATGAGGGGGAAAGGAGATATAGAAATCAAGAAAGACCATACACTTCTTACAAGAACGACAAAACAGCACTCGTATTAGCGATAATGGGCTCTATTACATTCTTCGCGCACTTTTTGCACGCACAAAAGTGCATTAACGCGAGGGGCAAAACCCTTTGCGCGTTAACGTCTAACGCGAGTGACCCTGCGCGAACCCTGCGCGAACGCAAGTTCATGCGCGCATCCCATACTTAACATTGTGAGCGCAAATGCGTTCATGTGCTGGTATGCAGATGGTATTACAATCAATGTGCAACTTTTTCCGAACGACGTTTGCGTGCATAATTTTAACGTCTTTGAAAAGCTGGTGGCAACTGCAAATCTGAATGTTCTGGCCGAAACAAAATAAACCAGCAAGAAAAAAAAAATACAGCACAGTATAGTTACACATTCTACACATATCCAAACAATAAAATAGAGAGGTTGTGCGTATTTTAATTATTGCTGCAGCATATATACACAGATTTATTTTGACAGGCGCTAAAACTGAACGGAAGACAATTGTGGTTCTTAATTCAGATTGGCTAAATCGCATGAAAAAACAGTCTGCACACTGATATCTACGCGCAACGTTAACGTACGTACATTTTGGCGTGTCTTGTTTACGCGCAATATTTTTTGACAGATGAAAAAATGCGCTTGGATCGTAATACTTGTGTTAATTTACGCGCGTCAACGTTTAACGCAGCGTGCAAAAAAAATGCGCTGCGCGTACGAATTTGCTCGGAGAATGTAATGAGCCCAATAAGTCTTAAATGAGAAAAAAGGGGGATGTGGGATTGAGAGGAAAGGCGAGACAAGGACAAGTAAGGTGCCAGAATAATCTACTAGTCAATTCCACCAAGCTGGCAGGGGCGCCTCCCAACCCCGCAGCCGGGTCCCACCAGGACAAACAAAGACTACAGTGCAAGATACTTTGCCCCCAGTTCAAGATTCCAAAGAAGAGGCAGAAGAGAGGTAGTGGATAGTAGAACCAATGCTCTACATGTTTCTGCATTTTATTTGCCAAGGAGACAATAATTTCCTCCTGGCAGCGTAGGTCTTTGACCTTGGAAATCCATTTGTCTGGTAGGTAGCGCCATCAGTTTCGAATGAAAAGGAATGTGCCAAATGGATCACATTGACTTACTATGAATTTATTGTAGAGCTTCATCAAAAATGGAACGTGTAAAAGCAGGAATGTCAGGGGTTTGATTTGCCAAACTACCTCACTCACGATTCGAGGAGCGTCCAATATCATAGACCAAAAAGGAAGTAAGAGAGAACAAAACCATCAGATATGAAAGAATATTCCCTGAGCGTTCAAATATCTCCTGCAAGACACGTCACCTCCTGTGTCGTAGTCATGCAATGGGTACGAAAAATTATTATGTGTCAACTACACCTGTCAAGCGACAAATAAATATTATAATATTTTTTCACCAAAAGGCTTGGTAATTAAAGGGTTAACATAAAATTCAATGGCCACTCTTTAATTGTAGATTAACCACTGTAAAAAATCAAAGCCATTACAGCAGGACAAGTTTTAAAAGGTTTGCCATAACTTGTAAAAATAGTGCTAGTACTAAATTGTTTTCTGTACCATTCCAAATCAAGAACTGACACATTTTTCGCCAAACACAAATAACACACTAAGTTAGATGACTCCAAGTGCTCAGCATAAATTGTGTAATTATAAAATTAACTTGCTCTATTATTATCCAACATTACAAAGCACAATGTGAAGCCCATTCTCTTAACTCCATCTTGTATGCCTCAATATGGTGTCAGAAAGATAATTATACTGGACAGCATGCATTGTGAATCATTGAAGGATAATAATCATAAGAGTATGTTGTCTAATGTCTTCATTGTTCCCAAAAACTGTAATATTTTAAAGATTTTTTGTTCATGGTACAAATAACCACTGACTTCATAGGTATTTGTGGTTCTATTACCTCTTGGTTTTGTCTCATTAAGAATATGGGATGCTCAGAGATTAGTTACCAAGTGGTTAGTTAGATTCAGTAAATTATTTCCTGTTTGATGTTACTGTGATATGTTTTCTGTGATAGCAAGACAAGCAATAACAATTATGTGATGGCTTTTTGTAATTATTACATCTTGACTTGGAATGGAGCCAACGTGTACTGCCAAATAAATGTAATGCATTCTAAGGAAGGGTTTTATTTTCACTAGGGATGTGCATTTCATTACGTACCAATTCGTTTTTTTAACGAAACGGGCCGATTCGGTGCTTCAGATTCGTCCGATGTTCCGATTCGGATCGGCAACAAAATACACACCTTCCAAAATAATTTCCGATACGAAACAAAATAATTTTGTTATTTTGTATGAAAGTGAAATTTGTAAAATCGCAAGTCATTTTCATTCTATTCACGATTTCGGGTCCGTTTCGGTTCCATTGCTGATTTCGGAATGTCAGTCACTTTTTTCACTTGTTCCAGTGCTTTCTTTCTACATCAATAATATATTATTTTAAATATTTAATTAGCTTTTCCCTAAATCCCCAGTCTAACAGTACAAGATATTGATATTATTTATAATGCAGCATATGAATCTGCACACTGCCGGGCAGCACCTCTCTACGGTACAATTATTGCAGCATATGAATCCACACACTGCTGGGCAGCACCTCTCTGCAGTATAATTAATGCAGCATATAAATCCACACACTGCCGGGCAGCACCTCTCTACAGTATAATTAATGCAGCATATGAATCCACACACTGCCGGGCAGCACCTCTCTACAGTATAATTAATGCAGCATATGAATCCACACACTGCCGGGCAGCACCTCTCTACGGTATAATTAATGCAGCATATGAATCCACACACTGCCGGGCAGCACCTCTCTCCAGTATAATTAATGCAGCATATAAATCCACACACTGCCGGGCAGCACCTCTCTGCAGTATAATTAATGCAGCATATAAATCGACACACTGCCGGGCAGCACCTCTCTACAGTATAATTAATGCAGCATATGAATCCACACACTGCCGGGCAGCGCCTCTCTGCAGTATAATTAATGCAGCATATGAATCCACACACTGCGGGCAGCACCTCTCTACAGTATAATTAATGCAGCATATGAATCGACACACTGCCGGCAGCACCTCTCTACAGTATAATTAATGCAGCATATGAATCCACACACTGCCGGGCAGCACCTCTCTACGGTATAATTATTGCAGCATATGAATCCACACACTGCCGGGCAGCACCTCTCTATAGTATAATTAATGCAGCATATAAATCCACACACTGCCGGCAGCACCTCTCTACAGTATATTAATGCAGCATATGAATCCACACACTGCCGGGCAGCACCTCTCTACAGTATAATTAATGCAGCATATGAAGTCCACACACTGCCGGGCAGCACCTCTCTACAGTATAATTAATGCAGCATATGAGTCCACACACTGCCGGGCAGCACCTCTCTACAGTATAATTAATGCAGCATATGATTCCGCACACTGCCGAGCAGCACCTCTCTACAGTATAATTAATGCGGCATATACATCCTCACACTGCCGGGCAGCACACTGCCGGGAAATCCTTTTGGATCCCTCTCCCACCCGATCGGGAGGGTTTTCAGAAAAAAAACAGTGTCTGCCCTTTAAAGCTGTGCCCTGTTTTTAACCCTTTACTGGTGATCTAGTTCCGGTGGGGGCCACCGTCTTGGATGGCGGCTCCACCTCCAGGCTCCTGACATGTCGTGCGTAGCACGATGACGTCAGATAGCCGGGGAACCCCAAGGAATCCCAAGGAAATCCCCTGGTGGAGATACGGGGTTCCTTTGAACCACGATATCTCCAGACCCGTGGCAGCTAGGGAGTCATGCATGATGCCATTCGAAAGGTCTGAGTATGGCCTTTCGCATGATACCAAACATGTTCAAAGTAAAATATTCAAAGTAAAAATAAAATAATAAAATTTTAAAAAAAGGAAAATTATTTTTTTGAAAAGAATAAGAAAATAAAAAAAATCATGTTTTCTTTGTGTATTGTTTTTATTAATGCAGCAATATTTTTCACATTTCAATTATAAAGTGAACAATGATGCAGCACTAATGATTGTTTTCTATGGGGTGCGTTTGCTAAAAATCACGTAATTCCCTCCAAAAAATGTAACGAGTACCCATTTCTAATTTTTGTACAAGAGCACCCCATAGAAAATATAACCGCAAATGCTCATGTGAAAAAACACTTTACACACTGTAGATGATTAAAAAATCTAATTTTATTGCATTTTTGTTATAGAGTATAGGCAGGACAAGACGTATGCATATAAAAATGATATATTATGAATCTGCTGAGTCTACTGAAAAAAAATAATTCTGGGTCATGTATTAAAACGTGGCTTCTAAACGCGTTTAAACATGATGAGCAAAAGCGGTAAAAATGAGCTCAGCAGGGAAGGGGTTAATGTACAGTAAGGAGCCACTAATGCCAAGCCACAAGCAAAGTTTGCAGTGTGTTTAGAATATTAGAATAGCGGATTGAGTCACGAGTAGCTGGAGTCTTTATGTATAACAACTCCAATCATTAACTTAGTTGTTTATGTATATCAAATCCAGTCATTAACAGAATAGGGTCCTTTATCTTTAAGGCTGGGGTCAGACCAGCGCACTTTTAACGTGCATTCTGGCGCACATAATTACGGCCGCACTAGCAGCAGATGACGGGCCATGATGGCCAATATACGATGTACGGCCGCACAAAAGTCCGGCCGTGCAACGCAAGTGGAATTTGAACGCATTTTTTTGAGAACGCAGAACCGCTAGTACTGACGTACTGAGTGCGCAGCTGCGGCATAGCGGCGTTTGTGCGAGATTAGGAGACGTCAGACACTGCTAATGTCCAGCCTACATAACGTCCAGACGCAAAAAGAGTTTTATTGACGATCCGTACAAAATCACGCCCGAAAATGCGTGTCGTCTGACCGTTTTTGCGCATTCCATGAAAAAATACGTCAATGCGTTCGGCCGCACTTTTTCACGTTCGCGGGGAAAAATGCTTTCGTCTGACCCTAGCCTTAGGCTGCTCGCCCGAATGTCGATGCACTTACATAAGGAGCCAATATTTGAAAACACAACTTGTTTTTTTTGGTTGTTTTTTGTTTATAATATTGTCCTGGATGTGTTTGTGCAATTTTATCCTTTAATGTGCTTTAACCTCTTCACTACCAAGATATTTTCCAAAAATCCACTGCCAACGACCAGTAAATTTTGGAAACATTGTTTTTAATAAATTATACAGCAAGACAAGTTTGGGAATATTCCTAATGTATTTATTACAACAATAACTTATTTGGCAGGCAGATGTCTAGAGGTACTGCAGGTAAAACTGCAGCTTGTGTCTCCGTGCATCGACTGGGGAAAGCCAAATGTCAAGACATCGCCCAGCTGATTTTAAGCTGTTTTAGGACCTTGGACATAATGCTCACACAACTATCAGGGTTATTCAGAGAGCGGTGAATAGCAGGAGACTGACTGGAGAATGGAAAATTCTAGGTCAAAATAGCCAATTTGGAAAGTGAGATAAATGGGAAAAGATTTCTGGTTTGGCTATTTTGACCTAGAATTTTCCATTCTCCAGCCATTCTCCTGTCTTTCACTACTCTCTGACTAACCCTGTATGATTTTTGGGAGAACCTTCTAAAACCCAAAAGCAAATTTCAATTGCATTTATACAGCCTAGCCCCACATTATGAACACAAGCAGGGTAATTCAAAGAGATTCGAAAAGTCACCGCACGTTCAGTGACTTTTCATTCTCTTCAATTCGGTTCCTTTTGCCGACCCCATTTCGGTGACCTTGCGGTGTATTCAGCAAGCACCACAGGGTCCCCGAATTGCAGGGAAAAGCTGCCGCAAACCTGACGAAAACTAACCGCAAAACCCACCGAATGCACGCCAAAAACCCGCAAAAACATCTGGATTAAGCCGTCGAAAAACCCGAGCAGGAGCCGATCACACGCAGCCGAAGCAGCTGAGACCACAGATGAGGCAGTGAATAAATTAGCAAAACCATTTGTATGAATGTATGAAAGTGAAAAGCTGTTTGCAAAGAAACTACTGAGCGAAAATGTCTGAAATTTGCATATGAGGTCCAGGGAATGATAATAAAAAGGGCTGTTACAGAAAAAAGAAGTAAACTTAAAAGAAAAAAAAAAAGGATTTTTTAAAAAATAAAATAAAATCAGAAAAATGCTTAAAGTATCCTACAAAATCTATAAATAAAGAGACTCTTAACTGCAGAATTTTATAATGAACGGTTTATTAGATATTGAATTAAAACGGGAATATTTTTAACATTGAAGCCTATGGGATTCTCCTGAATTAACTTGCCGAATTAAACCACCGAATGGCAGGGCATTAGGGGAACCTTTCACTGCTGGTTTTCGTTCTCTGAATAGCCGAAGCAGTGCTTTTTCATGGGGATTTCACTGCACTCGAACAGGCACCGAACAGGCACCGTATGTGCAGGCAATTCGCCAGGATTTGGCGAATTGCCTGCTCTCTGGATAGCCGAATGGCCAGGAAAGGTAACCGAACACTGATTTTCAGCGTTCGGTTACCTTTCTCAAGCAATTTGGTGCTCTTTGGATAACCCTGAATGTTGTGTTGCTGTGTCTGCTACCGCTAGTCGTGTTTACATGATCACAGTAGTGAAGGGGTTAATCAATTATTACAGTTACAGCTACAAGTTTTTATATAGCGCTAAAAAGTTCCATAGCACTGTACAATGGGAGAGACAGAATAACAAATATACAGTGGCAAGAAAAAGTATGTGAACCCTTTGGGATTACGTGGGGTTTTGCATGAATTGGTCATAAAATGTGCTCTGATCTTCATCTAAGTCACAACAATTTGAAAAACACAGTCTGCTTAAAATAATACAACACAAACATTATATGTTTTCATTTGTTTATTGAACATAACATGTAAACATTCACAGTGCAGGGTGGAAAAGGTATGTGAACCCCTAGCCTAATGTAATGCCCCGAGACGCCAGCGCCGCGGAAAACCTAAAAGCAAGCCAGTTTCCTGTAAGGAGACTTGTAATTCCTCTACAACCAGGCTGATCCAGCAATCAGGTGCTGACTAATACATCTTTATTTCCCATCTACAAAAAGGAACCACTCCCAAGGCACAATGCTTCTGCATTATCTTGGTGCACACCAAGCTGAAAGGGAGCTGCCTCCTGTTACTCTATTCATCCATCCATTTCCTTACTATTTGTTTCCTCCAGCATCTCCTTTCTCTGTGCCTATGGTCTACAGGATTCCCAGAACCTGCCTGCCCTGCATCCCGCAGAATCCACTGTCCAGTTTCCTGCCTCCATCCACTGAAAGCCTCAGAACCTGCCTGCCCTGCATCCCGCAGAATCCACTGTCCAGTTTCCAGCCTCCATCCACTGAAAGCCTCAGAACCTGCATCCCGCAGAATCCACTGTCCAGTTTCCAGCCTCCATCCACTGAAAGCCTCAGAACCTGCATCTCGCAGAATCCACTGTCCAGTTTCCTGTCTCCATCCTCTGAAAGCCTCAGAACCTGCCTGCCCTGCATCCCGCAGAATCCACTGTCCAGTTTCCTGCCTCCATCCACTGAAAACCTCAGAACCTGCCTGCCCTGCATCCCGCAGAATCCACTGCCCAGTTTCCAGCCTCCATATATTTCTCCCTTGCTATAGTTTAGTTTTAGTCTAGTATAGTTTAGTTTAGTATTGTCCTATCTGCCTTCAGTTGAAGCTTATTATTGTTTATTTAATGTGATCCGTTCTATATTCTTCTGTTGCCTTTTGTTTATTTCCTAATAAACCCTCCTTTTATTATATATCTACGTTTCTCAGCTAGCATCATTTGCATACAGGGCTCAATTCTACCTCCCTGGACCCAGCTCCTTACACCTAATGACTCCTCCAAGAGCTAATTGGAGCCAGGAGTGAGCCAACCTTGAGTCCAATCAGTGTGATATTATTTGATGTGTTGCTGAAAGCTGTCCTGCCCTTTACAAGCACACACCAGTTTTGGGTTTACTGGTTTCAAGAATCACTGCCTGATGTGAACCATGCCTCGCAGAAAAGAGTTCTCAGAAGACCTACGATCAAGAATTGTTGACTTGCATGAAGCTGGAAAGGGTTACAAAAGTATCTCCAAAAGCCTTGATGTTCATGTGTCCATGGTAAGACAGACTGTCTACAAATGGAGAAAGCTCAGCACTGTTGCTACTCTCCCTAGACGTGGTCGTCCTGTAAAGATGGCTGCAAGAGCACAGCGCAGAATGCTTAATGAGGTAAAGAAGAATCCTAGAGTGTCAGCTAAAGACTTACAGAAATCTCTGGCACATGCTAACATTTATGTTGACACATCTACATAAGGAAAACATTAAACAAGAATGGAGTACATGGGAGGACACCACAGAGGAAGCCATTGCTGTCCAAAAAGAATATTGCAGCACGTTTTGAAGTTTGCAAAAGAGCACCTGGATGTTCCACAGCACTACTGGCAAAATATTCTGTGGACAGATGAACCCAAAATTGAGTTGTTTGGAAAAAACACACAACACTATGTGTGGAGAAAAAAAGGCACAGCACACCAACATCAAAACATCATCCCCACTGTAAAACATGGAGGAGGGAGCATCATGGTTTGGGGCTGCTTTGCTGCCTCAGGGCCTGGACGTATTGTTGTCATTGATGGAAAAATGAATTCCAGAGTTTATAAAGACATTTTGCAGGAAAACGTAAGACCATCTGTCCGCCAACTGAAGCTCCGCAGAGGATGGGTGATGCAACAGGACAATGACCCAAAGCATACAAGTAATTCAACAAAAGAATGGCTTCAACAAAACAAAATACGCCTTCTGGAGTGGCCCAGTCAGAGTCCTGACCTCAACCCGATTGAAATACTGTGGCATTACCTTAAGAGAGCGTTTCACACCAGACATCCCAAGAATATTGCTACACTGAAACAGTTTTGTGAAGAGGAGTGGTCCAAAATGACTCCAGATCGTTGTGCAGGTCTGATCTGCAACTACAAGAAACGTTTGGTTGAGGTTATTGCTGCCAAAGGAGGGTCAACCAGTTATTAAGTCCAAAGGTTCACATACTTTTTCCACCCTGCACTGTGAATGTTTACATGTTCTGTTCAATAAAAACATGAAAACATATAATGTTTGTGTTGTATTATTATAAGCAGACTGTGTTTTTCAAATTGTTGTGACTTAGATGAAGATCAGAGCACATTTTATGACCAATTCATGCAAAACTCCACGTAATCCCAAAGGGTTCACATACTTTTTCTTGCCACTGTACATACAAGTGAAACACACAGAACAGTAGGAGAGAGGACCTTGCCCAAGAGCTTACAATCTTGTTATATTATTCTATTTCTCTGCAAATCATTAAAAAATTATCAGGGTTATTCAGAGAGAGAGGTGAAAACCAGGAGAATGACTGGA
This sequence comes from Leptobrachium leishanense, assembly GCA_009667805.1. NCBI lineage: Eukaryota > Metazoa > Chordata > Amphibia > Anura > Megophryidae > Leptobrachium > Leptobrachium leishanense. The sequence goes on from CM019067.1 coordinate 164,392,761, forward strand.
GAAGTGAAAATTCTAGGTCAAAATAGCCAAATCCAGAAAAATTCTCCCATTTATCTCACTTTCCAAATCGGCTATTTTGACCTAGAATTTTCACTTCTCCAGTCATTCTCCTGGTTTTCACCTCTCTCTGAATAACCCTGTATGTAAAACAAACGTAGTACTACATAATCATTAACATTCTGTCCAACACAGAATTTAGAACTAATAATTTAAATAAAAAATACTAATTGGAACGGAGTAAAAATCTACTCATGCATTCTGTTTTGTTCTGGATTAATGTGTTTAGCCTATGCATTGTGTATAAATGTCAGACAATACATTCTATAATAACAGTAAATCCAAGATCATATAGTTTCTATGCCTCCTTTTTATTCCCTTGTCTATAAATACAAATAACAAGGAGATAGCTCATATATTTTACATGTAAATTAACCCTTTGCTTTAGAGAATGTAAATTTACAGTGAAATGTACTACCCACACTCCTTACAAAGAGCTATTAAACTATAAGGAAAGCAATTAAATTCTTCCTCCACTCATTTGTCATGCAAAACACTAAATTAAAATTTTAATGAGATTCAGTTAAATCCTGAATGTTTTCTTCTGCCTTGGAAAAGGCCAATAAGTAGATATCAAATAAAAGCCTATTTTCTATTTTGCTGCAACACAAAATATAAACTGGATTAATTTTTGTGAAATTAGACTAATCCGGGGGGAAATTTAGTTCCTGTTTATAAGTGTATAAGTGAACAAAATCGTACTTTTTATGCAGATCTTGTTAATCTGAAGCTATTTCTGAAAACAAACTAATATGATAAAATGCATGTTTAAATAAGATGTCATTGTGAATAATATTTCAGAACAGAAAAGTGGTGCAGTCAGGTATTTCACTAGGTATCTCTCCATTTAAATAGCTGGGGATTCATGATTTAGCAATAATAGGTTCACGGGGGGACGTGGATGATGATATGTTGTACAGTCTCTGTACAGTTACACTGTATATACTGTAGATACTCAAGTATAGCGTGACCCGAATATAACGCGATGGATAGAGATTTATTATGGAAATGAGAGAATATAACTCTCATAATAAAAGACTCGAATATAACGTGAGGAGCAAAATTGTAAAAGTGTACTATACTGGGAAACCATTAAAATCCTTCCAGGTTTTCTTAACACAGTCAGGCTACATCTCAGGCCAGGATGCTCTGCTCTAGAATGATTGTAGTTGTTACTAAGTATGAAGCCACCGGCCACTCGTCTTCTTACTTGCGATAAGATGGCCTGCGGAGCAAGATGACCAACACCATGAATCATTCACCAATAGCCAGCACGCCAGGAGGTGTCGTTTTCTGCCCTCCGGCTCTAGCAGGCAGGCTCATCCACCACTAGTCACAGAGACTTGGGATCCATTAGCAAGTCAAGTGGTTTTTTTTGTTTTCTTTCTTTACATGCGATGCAGATGTCTAGAATATAACACGACCCCTCCAATTTTGAGATAAATTTTTGTCACCAAAATCTAGCGGTATACTCGAGTATCTACAATAACTGCACAATTATGGTATGTTGTACAGTCTCTGGCGCATTGCATATCACTCAATGAAAGATCTTACTGATACAAGTGTTCAGTGATGTCTTTGTTAGCAATCTGTTGATGGGGCTTGAAACAATGCTTCACACTGTACACATTCATTTTGAATGTGCCTATAATTTATTTTTGAATGGGTGTTATTAAATAGTTTTTATGCTTGATAAAATTAAGGCAAATAATTGCTTTCCTTTGTGCATTGGCTAAACCTCACCGTTAATGAATGTGCTCTGTGATGGCAATCTTTAAATACCGTGAGATGTGTTTTCACTCCTGTTTCGGGAGCTATGCTGATGATTTTATTTAAAATTGTCCCATTTACTATCAACATCAATATCTGCTTGTTTAAGGAATTGTTTTCGATCTACAACTGTATAGAGACAATTATATACAAGCAGATATGTGTCAAGTTTTCATTTTTCATATTATGTGTCCTTTACAGGGTGTTTCATAGTTTCTACCACCAAGTAACACCTTGTAAATCAATATCAAACATTACACTGTTGTCAGATGAGCATGTACTATGTTGCATTTATGGTAACCTCAATTAAATTGCTAACATGAACACAGAGCTATATAAAGTAATTGATATATGGGTATATGTTTTTTTTATTTTACATGTGGTACATTTACCAATAGTGTTGTACTTGACAATGAGGAAAATGCTCATTATGTTTCACTTTGCTCTTTAGTAACACCAAATTAAAATTTGGTTAATGCCATCAATGCCAGCCTATTTGCAAGAGGAATTAAAACATTATCCTACTCTCTCAAGGCTAGCAAGTCCACTGCTATTTTCATCAAATGGATATATTTTTGTTTATTATATAATAATATATTGAAGGCTAGAAGCAAATGAGTCTGATACTCCCTAAAGGGTTATTTGAACTTGAAAATGTGGGTGTTTTCATATATGAACAAATACACAAAAACGGTGTTTGGGAGCACTAAGAATCTATACAGATTATACAACTCACTTCTATAACATACAAATGCCTTATCTTTTGTATCTCAAAATATTCAGGGTAGATTCCGCAAGTTGTATGAACGCCTTATAACGAGAATAGGAAACTAATTACGCAATAAAAGTGACAGATAAATTATAATATATACACATTGCTGGTCACAATCTCAGAGGAGGAGCCCCAGGCCTCTTAAGGGGGGCCTCACCCAACGTTCATCGATATTTTTCAAACGGATGGTGGTACCTCAGATAAATCAGTAGTGTAAATAGTGTATTATCATCAGCACAAATTGGGTATATGTCATTTAGGTGTCACCTCACGTGCTTTAGAGCCTGCTATATTGGTGGCACTGTAAATGACCATGTAGACCACTTATCCTCTCAGAGGGGGTCCCACCTCACCCGATATGATAAAGATGTTGATGGTTAGTCAGAGGCTACGACAGGTGGATTTTCTCCAATGGGTGAATGGATAAATAAAAGATAAAATAAAAATATTGAGTATAAAAAGATTTAATACCAAATAAAAACAGAAACTCCCAAGACGCGTTTCGTTTGCATGCTGCAAGCTTCGTCTGTCAATTAGAGGGTGAAGGATACATCCACATAGGTGAGCTGCAAACGGTCATCCATACGTGTATATAGATCAGCTCCAGCCCACTGTGAGCCCAAACAGGATCAATCCCTGGGTTTTCATATATATTGAAAGAAACTACATCCATAGTGCAGTACTGCAACAGGGGTTTGCGGCGCTGCTGAAATGAGGTGGTACCTGATAGCACTGTGTATTACAGCCTCACTTATAAAGGCTCTGGATGAGTAGGGCTGTGTGTGGGTGTGTGTATTTGCTCTGCAAATTCATAGTCTCAAAATGATGCAAACCCTTGTTGGAGAATATGGTAAGACTTCACTAGCCAATAATCATTTTGTATAATACGTATGTGCTTGTGGGTGTGTATATTTCTGATACAAGCTAATTCCAAACCACATGGCACCATGAGCCTTCTTCTGCACCCTCTCAATGCATGAGGAAACAGAATTACTTGTATGTTCATGTAAAAATTCAACTGCACTAACAGGACAAAGGCTGGTTTCAATTTGTTGTTCCAACACTTCCCACAGATGCACAATTGGAATGAGATTTGGGGAATTTGGAGGATAAGCAACACCTTGAACTTTTTGTTATGTTATTCAAACTAATCCTGAACATTTTTGCAGTGTGGCAGGAACATTATCGTGTTGAAAGAAGCCACTGCCACCAGGGAGCACCGTTGCCATGAAAAGATGTACATGGTCTGCAACAATCTTTGTGTAGGTAGATCATGTCAAGTGTGTCCTGACATCTTTCTCTCATGGCCAGCATTAGGTTTTTCAGCAATTTGAGTTACAGTACCTCTTCTGTGTGATTGGACCTACGTGCCTTGGGCCCCCATGACCCTAACATAAATTAACCGGTTGTCCTTCCTTGCACCACATTTTTATGTGCTGACCACTTCATACTGGGAGCACTCCACAAGCCATTTTGGAGATGCCATTTACTATTTTTCCCTTGTTAAAGTCACTCAGACTTTTTCACGTGCTTATTTTCCCTGCTTTCAACACATGAAATTCCATAAAAAATTACTGACTGTTCGCTGGCTACCTAATGTGTTAATGTGGTGGGTGATATTGTACACACCTAACATATTCTGCAACTTGTCATGTGCATTTATAATGATATAAATCAATGTTATTCATTTCACCTGCCAATGATTTTAATTTTTTATATCATTGATATATATTTGTTGGCGCTACTGATAGAAAGAATATAACATAGAATATACAGTGCAGTCTACTTACCTATATACATACCAAAAGGGATGGAGTACAGTACATTGACTTTGTGGTGGCCTTCAACATCTTATGATCACAATTTGTGACCAAATCATAATTGTAAGCAGATCCTCAGCTAGGTGATTTCAAATCTCTCATTGTATATTTAAGATGACTACACTTCATATTGTATGTTGTCATATTGGAAACCCTTTTGCCTTCACAACTGTCTTAATTCTTCGTGGCATAGATTCAACAAGGTGTTGGAAACCTGCCTCAGCGATTTTGGCCCATTTAACATGATGGCATCACGCGGTTACTGCAGATTTGTCAGCTGCACATCCATGATGCAAATCTCCCGTTTCACCACATCCCAAAGGTGATCTGTTGGACAAAGATCTGGTGACTGTGGAGGCCACTGGAGTACAGTGAACTCATTGTCATGTTCAAGACACCAGTTTGAGATGATTTGAGCTATGTGACATGGTACATTATTCTGCTGGAAGTAGCCATCAGAAATTGGGTACACTGTGGTCACAAAGGGATGGACATGATCATCAACAATAATCAGGTAGGCTGTGGTGTTTAAACAATGCTCAATTGGTACTAAGGGGCCCAAAGTGTGTCAAGAAAATGTCACCCACCAACAGCCTGAACCGTTGATACAAGGGTCGATGGATCCATGCTTTCTTGTTGTTTACGCAAAATTCTGACCATACAATCTGAATGAATCTTTTATTGTCCAATTTTGGTGAGCCTGCACGAATTATATCCTCAGTTTCCTGTTCTTAGCTGACAGGAGTGGCACCCAGTGTGGTCTGGTGCTGCTGTAGCCCTTCTGCTTCAAGGTTCGACGTGTTGTGCATTCAAAGATGGTATTCTGCATACCTTGATTGTAATGAGTGGTCATTTGAGTTACTGTTGCCTTTCTATCATCTCGAACCCATCTGCCCATTCTACTCTGACCTCTGACATCAACAAGGCATTTCACAACTGATGCTCAGGGGATTTTTTTTCTCTTTTTCAGACCAGTCTCTGTACACTCTAGAACGGTTGTGCGTGAAAATCCCAGTATATAAGCAGTTTTTTTAGCTACTCAGACCAGCCCGTCTGGCACCAAGAATCAATACACGTTCAAAATCACTTAAATCCCCTTTCTTCCCCATTCTGGTACTCTGTTTCAACTTCAGCAAGTCGTCTTCATCACATCTAGATGCCTAAATGCATTGAGTTGCTCCCATGTGATTGGCTGATTAGCAATTTGTGTTAACAAGCAATTGAACAGGTGTACCTAATAAAGTGGCCGTTGCGTGTGCATACATACACTCACAGAGAATGCTTTTTCAATTGAGCATTTATGATGCATTTCATGATTTTACATTACAGTGCTATTTTTTGTTTCTAGTAAAGCGTGATTAGCCACATTTCAGAAAGGTCCCTTGCGTTCTACTCTTAAATGAATGCAATATAATATATATGTAAATATGTAGATTGTGCAGGAAAATAAAATGAATTTCCACTATATGAGCACAAAAAGCTTAAACGGTCATTCTGGGACATTTTGCCGCTTCCTTTTTCTGTAGCATTTTAATAATAGATGGCACATTAAATTCTAATTTTTAGCAGCTTGTAGATAATGATGAAGACAGATTTCTGCAAATGCTTTGAAATAAATCGCAGGAACACTGTACTACATATGCTGCTTAAGCAAAAACGCATGTCATAGCACACACATTTAACGAAAACAAACAATATATAAATCACAAGTTTAATCTTTTATGTTGTATTGATAAGATGTAAACACGTCTTAACAACACAACATTTTACATTTTTTTAGTATAGGTGAGTGAAGTATCATACTGTTTTTTTAACCAATGCACTTATCATAGATAAACAAATAGATGCAGGAAAATACGTGTTCATTTGTATAACATTATTCTTCTTCTTTGTTTAAGACAGGATTTAAAAAAAAAAACGTTAATAAAAAACACATTGTCACTGGGAAAAAAGAATTCTACGATAGAATCTCTCAACATAAAATGTTGAATAATATAGCAAACAGATTAAAGATTACAAGAAACATTAACTTGATTCTGATAAAATGAAAATTAAATACTAATTTGGAATTCTGAATCTCAGAATATATAATGTGATATTGAGCATCTATTGAAATCATGAAAGTGGCATATTTGCTATTTAATTTCAATAGAAAATCTACTCACGTTCCAAAGTTATCTCTTTTTTTTCAAATTGCATATACTTTAGACATTTGAGTGTTCTCCTTGAAGAAGCTAACTGGAATTACTTTAACGTATCAGGTTACATTAATGTGACATTACTTGTGAAGTAGTACATTTTGTAATCTCTTTGGTGGAAATATTATGCAAATTATTTGTAAATGTGACAGCCTCGGGAGCAGAGCTGAATTAACATCTTCTATTGTGAGAGTATAGTCAATAAGTTTCAGCTCATAGGTATAGACCCGTACGTTCATTATTTTATTTTTTATTCTTTAAGAATTTACAAAAAAGGTAAACACTGCCACCTGCTGGAACTTCCTATGTATTGTTTGCTAATGCAGTATGTTCAATGGTGTCTTACTATTCATTTTAAAGATGCAAACCTTACAAAACTTCATGTTATTTTGCTGGTTTTGAAATAGATTTAAATGATGTGTCAAGTGTAATATAAACCAACAGTAATATTCAATGTATTCATAGAAGTAATCATTTTTGGAGATGTGAAAACAAATCTCTTGGAAGAGATGTGTCATTCAGTAAATAAATTATTGCATTGTCTCATATTAAAGAGAATGCAACATTTACCCTGGGTTCACACCTGAGCGTATCTCATATGCGCATTTTATTCACATTTTTGTCGGGCATTTTATGAGCGTATTACCTGGCGTTTTTGACAATTAGGACTGTGCATCGTAAGCACGTTTTTTTGATTGACTACGGAGGCGTCCAATGAAAAAGACGTTTGTGCCTTTTGTGCCTGTTGCCATGTGCAGAACACGCGTTCATACGTGCGTTTTTGATGACGAAAACGCGCAAACGCCCATTTCAGCGCGTTCACGTTGAAGTCTATGGCCACAAACGCTCTGTAAGAGGCCCTAAAGAAGCTCCTGTACTTCTTTGGGCGTAGGGCATTTTACAGCATGTTCCTACGCGCTGTGATACGCCCAGGTGGGAACCATGCCCATCTATACTATAATAGAGTAAGGCTTGGCGTGTCCGTCGCCAAGCCTTACTCTGCGCATGCGCGCGCAACCAGCGGCGGTTGGTTGCGCGCGCATGCAACCGCCGCGGCACGAGCCGGCTGCCGGCTCGCCGCGGCGGTTACAAGATGCACACAGCAGCCGGGTAGAGGCTACGCTCGCAGCATCTACCCGGCTGCCGCGCGCATCCAACCCCCGAGCGGCGAAGGGAAAGGTCCCTCCGCCGCTCGGGGGTTGGATGCGCGCGGCAGCCGGGTAGAGGCTGCGCTTGCAGCCTCTACCCGGCTGCCGAGCGCATCCAACATCCGAGCGGCGCCGGGGAAGTGAAAGTTTCCCCACTTCCGCTCTTTGAAGGACCCAAGCCCCGGTCACGTGACCGCGGCTTGGGTCCTTCAACAAGCGGAAGCGGGAAACTTTCACTTCCCCGGCGCCGCTCGGAAAGGTAAGTATGGGGCGGCTGTCCGAATGCCAATAGAGCATTCGGACAGCCGCCCCATGTCTGAGCTGGGGCATATATCCATGAGCGCTTGGGGGCATATCCACGAGCTGGGGGGCATATCCACGAGCTGGGGGGGCAATATCCATGAGCTGGGGGGGCAGTATCCATGAGCTGGGGGGGCAATATCCATGAGCTGGGGGGGCAGTATCCATGAGCTGGGGGGCAGTATCCATGTGCTGGGGGCAGTATCCATGAGCTGGGGCAGTATCCATGAGCTGGGGGGCAGTATCCATGAGCTGGGGGGGCAGTATCCATGTGCTGGGGGCAGTATCCATGAGCTGGGGGGGCAGTATCCATGAGCTGGGGGGGCAGTATCCATGTGCTGGGGGCAGTATCCATGAGCTGGGGGGGCAGTATCCATGAGCTGGGGACAGTATCCATGAGCTGGGGGGCAGTATCCATGAGCTGGGGGCAGTATCCATGAGCTGGGGGCAGTATCCATGAGCTGGGGACAGTATCCATGAGCTGGGGGGCAGTATCCAGGAGCTGGGGCAGTATATCCACGAGCTGGGGCAGTATATCCACGAGCTGGGGCAATATCCACGAGCTGGGGCAGTATCCACGAGCTGGGGCAGTATCCACGAGCTGGGGCAGTATCCACGAGCTGGGCCATATATCCATGAGCTGGGGCAGTATATCCACAATAGACTGCCCTCTGGGCAGGCTTTCCACCTTGTAGGATATAATGGGATTTCAGTGTTTGAGCATTTTACAGCATGTAGGAACGCACTGTAAAATGCCCAGGTGTAAAATGCCCAGGTGTGAACCTGGTCTTTCAATGGATATGGCTGCACTGAATTGCTTCACAAATCAAAGCAGAGAACTCAAATTCTGGCCAACTCAGTTGCTGAACCACATTTTGCACGATCCTATGGCCTTCTGTTACATTCAATGAATTCTGGGAATTGCAGGTAGTCAACATCTGGAGTTTCAGATTCCTGCATTGAAGAGAATCCATTATACAGAAAATTACTTCATATTTTTTTATTAATAATAAATTATTTTGGTTAAACACATCCAGTATATCAAAATGTGGAGTTTGAAGATGATGACATATATTAGGCTCTGCTGATTGTCTATTATTGTTTATAATGCCATAAACCCACTCATCTCAAATAAGCCAACTTGAAAATAGACCTTACAGAAAGAAATGCAATCCCTCATCTGACCTCTAAAGTAGAACTGCAGTACCATGCAGCTTTCTAAAATAAGATAACTGAATTTCTTCTGAACAACTTCCAGGTCTCTGACATAGGATCAAAGAATGAGGAAAACAAAAAATAAGTCTATGCTTGATTGAACATAGAGCCTATATTATAAACCAGATGGAGTGAAAATGGGTTTATAATCTTTTAGTTCATCCTGTCACAGTGATATAAAGGCTCAACATGCGGAGGATAGCTTCTGGACAGAGAAACCCTAATCTGAGAACTTGTCCTTCTACTGGTCAGGTTATTATACTATATAGGATGGTTATGACACTAGTTGTAGTCAGGATTGCAGAGGTAAACAATAACGATGACGCAGACTCAAGTTCCAGGACAGGAGAGACACAGGGAGTCAGACAGCAAGCCAAGGTCTGGAACACAGTAAGGACAACAGAGAACATACATTGCACTGAGGGGTAATTAGAAACGTGACAGGGCAATGAGACAACTAACAAACTACAGCTAGCGACAGGCAATGAGATAACAGAGAAACCAGAGCTAAATACTATTAGGTTAACTGCTATTAGTTTATGCGGCTACTTCAGATCAGATGTTGAGACAGTTTAAATACACGTGGTATAAAATGACACTCAGCAACAAGAACATAGCAACGACAGGGAACTGACACCTGGAAAGGGTATGATGACCAGAGATCTCAGCAACCACATAGAGCATAAGGCATTATACTTCCCTTATATAGTCTTCTAGTTAAATATAACATGGGTCCGAGTTAAGTTGGTGCTATTGAAGATGCAGCTGCAGCTCCATTTACTCAAAATAGGTCTTGAAAAAAAAAGTTATTTATTATGGCAAGTGAAAGTGAATTAAAGGCCAAGTCAATAAGATATAATAACAATAGAATATGTACAGTTGTGTTCAAAATTATTCAACCCCCAATGCTGTAAAGGGTTTTAGGGAATTTAGTGTACATTTGTAATTGTATTCAGAATGAAATCCTACAAGGACTTTTTAAAGAACCATATGCAACTAAAATGACATCAATTGGTTTTGTAATACAGTAGTAAATGTTTCTTTTGTGAATTCTTCATTGACAAAATTATTCAACCCCTTAAAGACTACCACTCTGAAGAACAGAGGTTCATTCAAGTGTTTTCAATCAGGTATTGAAAACACCTGTGGATGTCACGGAGCAGCAATAAAGCATAATAAGCACCAATTAGGCAGCTTTAAAATGACTGTGATACTCAGCTCCTTCTAGAAATTTACTGGTGTGGTTACAAACATGGTGAAGTCAAGAGAATGGTCCAGGAAGACAAGAGAAGAGGTGATTACTTTTCACAGGAAGGGCAATGGCTATAAGAAGATTGCAAAGATGTTAAACATACCAAGAGAGACCATAGGAAGCATTATTCGCAAATTCAAGGCAAAGGGCACTGTTGAAATGCTACCTGGTAGTGGCAGAAAGAAGATGCTGACTTCGACTGCTGTGCGCTACCTGAAGCGTAGAGTGGAGAAAAGTCCCTTTGTGACTGTTGAGGAACTGAGAAAAGATTTGTCAGATGTGGGTACTGAAGTTTCAGCTCAGACAATACGGCGCACACTGCGTAATGAAGGCCTCCATGCCAGAACTCCCAGGTGCACCCCCTTGCTGTCTCCAAAGAATAAGAAAAGTCGACTGCAGTATGCCAAAAGTCATGTGGACAAACCACAGAAGTTTTGGGATAGTGTTCTGTGGACTGATGAAACAAAATTAGAACTGTTTGGGCCCATGGATCAACGCTATGTTTGGAGGAGGAAGAACAAGGCCTATGAAGAAAAGAACACCTTGCCTACTGTGAAGCATGGCGGGGGGTCAATCATGCTTTGGGGCTGTTTTGCTTCTGCAGGTACAGGGAAGCTTCAGCGTGTGCAAGGTACCATGAATTCTCTTCAGTACCAGGAGATATTGGATGACAATGTGATGCAGTCCGTCACAAACCTGAGGCTTGGGAGACGTTAGACCTTTCAACAGGACAATGATCCCAAGCATACCTCCAAATCCACTAGAGCATGGTTGCAGATTAAAGGCTGGAACATTGTGGAGTGGTCATCGCAGTCACCTGACTTAAATCCGATTGAGAACCTCTGGTGGGACTTAAAGAAAGCAGTTGCAGTGCGCAAGCCTAAGAATGTGACTGAACTGGAGGCTTTTGCCCATGACGAATGGGCGAAGATACCCGTAGATCGCTGCAAGACACTTGTGTCAAGCTATGCTTCACGTTTAAAAGCTGTTATAACTGTAAAAGGATGTTGTACTAAGTACTAAGATTGAATGTCACTTGGGGGTTGAATAAAACTGATAATGATGTGAGCACAGAAAAGACATTTGTGGTTATTTCATTATAAATGTTTTGTTATATTTGTCTGACCTACGCGTGCCTCTTTGATTTAATTGTAAGCAAGATGACTGAATGATCAAAATCAATGTCAAACTGGCCAAAACACTCAATTTCAGTGGGGGTTGAATAATTTTGAACACAACTGTATATGCGAGTTCCTATATTTTGTACTGGTGATACATTGTAGTTGCACGGAGCAGTCCTAACTGTTGGTGAATGTTTATACCTTTTCAAAGCAATGTAGCGATGATATACCCCAGCTGACAGTTTGGTAAAATTGATATTTAGTGAATCCAGCCCTATGTAGAAATGTGTAACCCACTTCCACACATTAATCTGTCTCTTGTCTAATGGAATAATCTTTTGGTCTGGAGCTTTATAATATGACTCTCCCCAGAAAATTGACACATCTAAGATTAATAAAACATCATTTACTAACATACAAAACACTGTTTATTTGATAAGCCTCTGCAGCAATGATATTTGGTTATTAATTGTTAAATATTCATAACTTAGTCTCAACCATTTGTTGTGAAAAAGGTATACCAGCTGATAGTGTGGGATGTAGAATAATGAGTAAGGACACACACACACAGATAGCTATAAATGAATTTACTTTAAAAAAAGAGATAAACTTTTAACAGGAAGATAAAAAGGTAACAATAATATAAACAATGTTAAACTAAATTCTGGACACTGCAAGGAAAACAAAGACTCAGCTTAGGTGACTGAAACGCAAGAGAGATAATAGAGCAGCAGTCATTTACCCATCCATATAGTCACAACACATGACTTGCACGGCCATGTGTTCAGGTTTACAGCCAAAGCAGAAACAAAAGTTCACTTCCTGGGTTTCCTATTTGACTCCACCTACCCAAGAGGGTCCCAGTAGCCATTTGAATGGAAAATGACCTTCCTGGGGGAGGGGAGGGTAGCTGGCTTATGTCATTTCCTGACATTTCCTGCACATGGGCAGACTTCACCATCTTGTATCTTTGGTAGACAAAAGATTATTTTGCTCTTTAGTGATATCATTGGTGGTCAGAAGTGTCATTTGAACATTGTCATTTGGAGGACTATTCACTTAACATTGTCTATTGAAGTATATCACTTCATGGAAATGCATAGCCATAACAATGCTTAACATATTCAACCCTTGGCAGGTGCCATTGTATCGTTATAATCTATTTGGTGCACTTTATCTGTCAGTGGTTTTAGTGTTGTGGCTGATCAGTGTATATATACTCTTTGCAAATTGTTAAAGAAAGCCTTTGATCGGCCTGTGTATATGTGAGCACACAGTTCAATAGAAACATAAATATAATAAAAACTACTAAAATGATAATCAAAAATAACTTTAAATTTCATGAGGTATAAATCAAGAGATATACATCTGCTCAAGATTTATTCTCTTACTGTATATTTTGGGGTGTATAAGGCAATAATTATTGAGACCTATAACTCCCTATAAAACAACACGGGTGGTATAATTTGCTGCTCAGTGACTGCAGTATTCAACTTGCATTTCCCCAAAATAATCCTTAAAATCTGGCCTGTTATGAGTATTTGAGGACCAGGGTTGGGAATCAATCTAATCAACTGTTCAATCTAATCCAGAAAACTCTTCTTTTTTCTTCTTTAGTTCCATTCAATCATATCCTTTATGAAAAAAGGCTAATAGCAGTTCTGTCAATTGCTGCCAGGAGTCCTTCCGTGTGCAATTCCTCTCTATTTTGAGGAATTGGATCTGAGGTACTTCAATGAGCTATTTTCCCAAGTAGCAACTATCCTTTTGTTTGTTATTATTACAGTAAACTTACTTAAACTAGGTGTGGGATCGTACACTGTCATTATTATTATATTATTATCTATATGATGATATCCAAGAAATCGATCCTCCCTCTACTCCATTGAGTGTCCAATTTACTGTCTCCATCTTTACTAGTTAGGACTTCTGAAAAAATCTTGAGGCTTTCCTCTTCTCCCCTCTTAATAATAAAGATATTGTCTATATACCTCTTAACACTGCGATGTCTTGCTCCCAGCTATGCAAAAAAAATCTTCCTCCCAATCTACCATAAACAGAGTGACATATCTGGGAGCAAATATTTCTTCCACTGATATTCTGTGTAGTTTTAATTAAAAGTTAATGTTGAACTAAACATTACTGGAAACCGAGCATCACGAACATCCATGAATGGGTAATAATAAATAAACTAAATGAAGCTAAATATTTAGCGATTTCTGCCACTTGTACCCTAAACTAACCACACCGGCATGCGCTTCACCTCTTATCGGCACCAGGAGTGCCAAGGATCGGTATTTCCAGCCCAGTTATTAACTCAGGCTCATTCCATCATTCTCTAACCAGGGTTTCTTAAATCATCTGTAATTATTAATGGGGCGTGTAAGGCTTCAAGGCCACTCATCAATTAGCTTCAATCGCAGTATGTAAAAAATAGGGAGGGTGCCGGCAATAAAATCAGAGTGACACTCACCTACACCTAACAGCCTCCTTGACGATCACATCCACTGCGAACGCTGATTGAACTTCAAGCGCAATAACACTTCTGTATGTGCCGTGGTCACGTGAGTAAACAACACCCACGTGACTGCTACAACCAATAGCCAACCAGCTAATACTGTTTCATTATGCGGATCATGTCGTCACCCAAGCCATAAACCGCAGATAAACATGTATATATCTATATGTTTATATACACAATAGCCTGTGACATATATCCTCAGACATCAGTGTGAACATATATATGTTCATCAGTCTGTCTTAAAGAGAGACAATAAAGCTTATCAATGTATCAATGGAAAATCATTACGGAATGCATATTGCCGCCTATACAAACACCTCAAAAAGGAGAGTATATATACATATATTGAGCATAAATAAGGTAAACACATATATGCACCTACACACATAGATATAAATACAGGAATCATTACTTATAAAATAATGAAATCATAATAATATTGTACAATTATGCCATTTCCCAACAGATACCCTTAAGAAACCCTGTAAAACCAACCCCTTCCCATCTCCTATAGCCAAAATCATATGGATTATTTATCATATATGGTCTACATCATAAACCTACAAATACACATAAATAATCATAATAATAATAATTTATCAAAAATAGTGACCATGTCCCACACGGAGCAGTGTCGAGAACTACATCAAACACATGTTAATTACTGGATAAATGCTGTATAATTAAACTCTTCATTAAGACCCTGTGGGTAAAGACTCACAGTATATATCCAATATGATTCTCTCTGACAGAGAGCCCTATCAAAATCCCCCCTTATGATATTCATGGGTATTCTTTCCACCATCTGGAAGGATACGCATGATGGATCCGAGTCATGCATCATCTGCACATGTCTTGAGACCAATGTATCCAATTCATTACATATAGAATTTACATGTTGAAAAATTCTATGCCTAACTCCTGGATTGTCTTACTCACTTGCTGTTTTCCACAATGGCAAGTAATTACAGTAAATATACCAACACTGCTCCCACAATTTGCAAATTGTTTAATGTTCTATATCCTCAAAGCTGTATTGTTTGTGAAACTAAAAGATTTTTTAGCAAATATGCATGCCTTGCAATGCATGCATCGGTAACGTACCAACTGGCTGCTTCAGCCATGGGTCATGTTGCAAGGATTGTAGGGAGCTATGTACTGGGTGGTCCCATAGATTTTTGGTGCACCTTGCCGTAAATGAGGGTGTATCAGGCAATACTGCTGTCAGCAATTTCTCATCTTAAGAATTGGCCAGAATTTCTTATAGATTGATTTAACTTTATACCAGCCTTTATCAAAATCAACTACAAATCTGATACAATCCTCACTTTTATTTTTCTGCTTTAGCATGAGTAATTCCTCCCTATCCATCAAAAGACCTCTGTGGTAGGTGTTACGGATCCTGGTACCCCCAAGCTCGGGAACCTCCATCTGGGAGCCCATTTCTGCTGAACCCAGGAGGTATTCGTACCCCCCACAGAATAGCCGACACATAGACTATGAGAGGAGTCCTTGCAGATGGAACACCAACCACAAAATGCTTTATTCAGAGGTTTTCAGTTACATATTCAAATGTAAAAAACACACCTCCACGTTCCCTTCCTCCAGATCCTCCCAAAGCCTTCCAGAGCCCCCCCCCCCGATCTCCTAACAAAGGAAACTGATAAAGAGCTCTGGTTCAAGCCAGAGCTGGGGGCGAGGGTAGAAGCATGGTAAATGGTAACAGATTACAAGCTCTTGAGCAGGGTCCTCTCCTATTGTTCTGTGAGTGCAACTTACATGCACATGCTATCTTGTCTTATCCATTGCACAGCGCTATGGAACTTGCTTGTGCTTTAACTTGTAACTGTAACACACCAATACACACTTGGACAAAAGCACAGCACATCACAAAACACTCTACCCGATATACAGAGCAATGAAATGTTAGGAAAAATAAATGCAAATAAACATTGGGGTGGCCGTTCTGTCACAGTAGGCTTGTTTTAAAAAAATTGCAGGATATCCCTTTGCTAGAAACATCTCCTGTAATCTATCTGCCTCCACCTTATAATCGGTCAACTCTGAGCAATTTTTACTTGCTCTCAAATACTGGCCAATGGGTATACCCCATTTAAGGCCCCCGGATGCTGTGAATGCCATTCCAGGAAACTATTTGTTGAGGTGGGTTTCCTATACAGCTTCATGTGGATGCCCCCACCTTCAGCAATAGTATTACAAAGATCCAAGAATCTGAGCGTAGTGCTCCCCACTACAAAAGTAGCCATGATTTTAGTGAACACGACATATTTCTCCCACCATGGCAGATACAAATCGGTGTAACTTAGGGCACAGCAAGTTCCCATAGTTGTAACCTTCGTCTGGAGATAAAACTTCCCGGCAAACAGAAAGTAATAAAAATTCCAACTCAGCTTGTGCATATTTTTTGTATAGAGCCCAATCCGTAGCCCTCAACTCTATATCATGGGGAGTGTTATTACACAATGACACAATGGCAAAACTATCCAGAAAGGTTCCCAGGGGAATAGTGAGTGTGGACAGATGAAAATATATTTGTCCCTATCCATGACACCCAAATGACCCCCTTTTCTCTATTGGCTTGATTACTATCTCTTTAGCCAGGCTCAGTTTCTTCAAAGCCTGCAGTTCACCTTTAGTTATATTTGACTCCCATCCCAAATCACTATCCTTAATTGCCTCAATTTCCTGTGTAACCAAATTTACAAATATCTCTATATTAGCAAAATCTGAGAAAAGGGGGGTAAATGTAAATGTAGCTGCATAGGCTGGGAAAAAAAAGACGTGCGTCTATTGAGTTCAGCCTTTCATACATCACATACTGTTGTTGATCCAAAAAGAAGGCAAAAAGACCCCAGTCTGAAAATATACAACATACTGGGGAAAAAATCCTTCTTGACCCCAGAATGGCAGCCAAATTTCTCCTTGGATCAAGCAGCTTTTACTTACATATTAAAAATTATAACGCTTAATATTTTGTTGT
The DNA here is from genome assembly GCA_009667805.1 of Leptobrachium leishanense. Lineage (NCBI taxonomy): Eukaryota > Metazoa > Chordata > Amphibia > Anura > Megophryidae > Leptobrachium > Leptobrachium leishanense. The sequence goes on from CM019067.1 coordinate 164,409,936, forward strand.
TGCAGAAAGTCATCCAGTCGTTGTTTAAAAGTCTGTACAGACTCTGACTCAACCACCTCAACAGGCAGAAAATTAGAGTTCTAGGTTTAAAGCGTCCAGCGACATCTAGTGCATCCACAGGACATTCCTTCAACAAAACCACCATTGTCTCTTGATGCCGATAATCCTCCCTAGACACCTCCATGCTTTTAGCTTCCCTCTTCTTTTTATTTTTAATAGAGGCATGTAGAGGAAGTATTCATGCAAAAGATCGAGGTCCTTAATAGATTTAACTCTATCAAAATGGGGTGTGTGGACTTTGTACAAGCCATTATTTAACAAACCAATATGTCTTTTGCTCAAATTGAGCACTGTTTCATGGTCTTGCACCCCACCTTTGTCGATCTCTGAGTCTCTCTTTGGGTGGGGGACACAAATCTGTCTTCCAAAAACGAAACCTTTCTATTCATATTACGGAGGATACTCCTTGAATGGTCAGTATCCTGGGATCTATTGACACCATTCAATCTCCCTTCATCACTCTCATCACATGTAGACTCACCTTCTCTAAGGAATGTTTGCTCTCTGTGGAGATTGCCTGTAGAATGTCGTTTACACCTTTGATTAAATATAAAGATATATTAAGGTTTAAAGTCATTCATATCACTTTTTTTTTAAAAAAGTTATTTTTTTCCTTGAACCAATTTTTGTAATTTTCCAAATTTTTCTGGAAACGGGTCTTCATCTCACTAAACATACAATCTTTCTTAAATTTGTCCAAAACCACAATATCCTTATATTTTTATTAACTGTGTCCAAATACTACCCAGAAAGTCCATCAATGTAAAGGAACACTCCAACAGCAATGGATTCCATTCTTCTATATGTTCCTCTTTCACCGCTCTATTAAAGTAAAGAGATCTCAAGTCTCAAACCTCTTAGTACCAATTAATATTAAATATATTTCTCCAAACTATTAATTTCCCATTTGACATTAGATTGTGGTAATGTAAGCCACACCACAACCAACATAAATATAGAACTTACCCTTTATTATACCAGTGTAAAAAATGCTCCCCCCCTTTACATACCATGATTGAAGATAATTGATAAGTGGCCTCGAAGCTTTACACATCTCATGAATAATTACAGATGATTAACAAACCCTGGCCCCTGATTGGTGAATGATGGAATGAACCCAGGTTTATAAATGGGCTGGAAATACCAACTCTCAGCACTCCTGACGAGCCAACAAGAGGCGGAACGGTCTCGATTTTGCATTGTAATGCATCTCATGTTTCAAATAAATGTTATGATAACATTTTTTTTAAACAAAAATTGCTTGGTAGTGAAGGGGATAGGGATTAAAACAAAAATTAGCTGTGTGGCGCACTCTCTATTTATACAGATCAAACTTTTGGGTGCTCCATCAAACACAGACTGGCCTTATAAAGTCTTCAATAATATATAATAATGCCACAATACAGAGACACACACCTTTTACATATGAAAATATAATATAACCTTTATTCAAAATCAGTAAAAATACAAATACATCCCTAGGACCAACTCATAAGGAGTCCATAAACCAATCAGAAAATATACCCATACATTTATAATCCTATAGCATCTCATAAAGTTAGGGCAAATCAATATACTATAGTGAGTATGAAGGCAACAATCTGTATATACATATCAAAGGAAAAATATGCAGTAGCCAATGTTACAAATAAAAAAAATGCATCGATGTATTTACTCTCCTAGAACATTTCATAAAGTCAGTGTACTATTATTATCCTTTATTATTTATAGTGCCAGCATATTATTATTATTCTTTATTTATAAAGCGCCAGCATATTCCGAAGCGCTGTACAATGGGTACAACATAGACACGGTTAGAATTATTTATTTATGTTTACTCTCTAGTTTAGTCATAGGACAGTTTTGTTTTTTACTGACCATTCTAAGGATCGGTGTAGGACTTTGTCCTATTAGTTTAGGTTTTGCCTGGGGGATCCTTCCTATTCCTGACTGAGACATACATGGTTATTATTCAAAGAGAATCGAAAAGTCACTGCACGTTCGGTGACTTTTCGTTTTCTTCTATTCGGCATGGTTTGGCGATCCCATTTCGGCGACCCTGCAGTGTATTCAGCAAGCACCACAGGGCCATCGTAATGCAGGAAAAAGTCGCCGCAAACCCGCCGAAAACTCACCACAAAACACAGCGAAGGCACACCGAAAACTCACAAAACATCTGGATTAACCCCGCCGAAAACGCCAGAAAAACCCGAGCAGGAGCCGATCACATGCAGCACAGCCGCCGGAAAAACCCGACACGGCAGACGAACGGAGTGAAAAAACAAACAAACATTTGCTTGAATGTTTGAAAAGTGAAATGCTGTTTGCAAAGAAACTAATGAGCGAAAATGTCTGAAATTTACATTTGAGGTCCAAGGAATGATAATAAAAATGATAATAAAAATTAGGTCCAAGGAATGATAATAAATGAGACTAAATGAAACTAATGAGCGAAAATGTCTGAAATTTACATATGAGGTCCAAGGAATGATAATAAAAATGATAATAAAAATGAGGTCCAAGGAATGATAATAAAAAGGACTGCAAGGTGAGAATGATGGACTGGTTGGGGCAGAGGTGTATTAGTGAGTCGGGTCATAGGCTTGCCTGAATAGGAATGTCTTAAGGAAGTGTTTGAAGGAAGGGAAGCTAGGGGAAAGTCTGATAGTATGAGGGTGAGTGTTCCAGAGGATGGGGCCTGTGTGTGAGAAATCCTGCCGTCTATCATGGCTGCCACAAGGGGGCGCCCTCCTCTGTAAATATATGTAGCGCTACTTCCGTGAGAGCCGCTGAATTTGACGGGCCTTCTGTCTCACTCCAGTGATTACCCACCTCCACCTTTGGCACCAAGTAATACCAGGACAAGATTACTTTAACCCTTTCGCTGCTGAGGCTTTTCCCGCCCCTGTGCTGAGGTCATTTTTACCGGTTTTGCTCATCATGTTTAAACGTGTTTTGAAGGCTTATTTTAGTATATGACCCAGACATATTATATATCGTTCTTTCCGTCAGACTCGGTAGATTCATAATATGTCATTATTATATGTATACGTTATGTCATGTCTGTATATTATAACAAAAAATGCAATAAAATATGTATTTTCAATAATTTACAATGTGTAAAGTGTTTTTTTTCACATTTTAACATGCGAGCAATTGCGGTTATATTTTGTATGGGGTGCGCTTGTAAAAAAATCAGAGATGGGGTCTCGTTACATTTTTTCTTGGGGAAAATTACACTATTTTTAACAAACGCACCGCATACAAAAATCGTTAGTGCAGCATCATTGTTCACATTATAATTGAAATGGGAACAATATTGCTGCATTAACAAACCAAAAAAAAAAAAAATTTTTTTTTTTTTTTTTTATAAAATTTTTTTTAAATTCTTTTTAATTTATTTTTTTTGACAAACTTTTTCACTTTCATGTTTGGTATCGTTGGAACGGCCATGCTCTGGCCGATCCAACCATACCAAACATTAACCCCTAACTGCCACGGATCGGGAGATAGGGAGTTCATTGGAACTCCCTATCTCCACAGTTGGTGGCAGTTAGGGGTTAAGTCCAGGACTGGCGTCATCGTGCTACGCACGATGACGCCAGTCCTCAGGGGGAGTTCCCGGAGGCTTGGCCGACATCTTGGATGTCGGCCAGCTCCGGAAAGGATCGCGAACCGGCGCTTTTCAGCGCCGATTCGCGATCCAGCTCCCCAGGGGTTAATGCCAGGCACCATTTGGAAGGGCAGGCTGTGCCCTTCCAAATGATGCCTGGGTTAACCCCGCAGAGCCGCCAATCGGGAGGGAGAGAGGTCCCAGGTTTTGCCTGGGGATCCTTCCTATTCCTGACTGAGACATACATGGTTATTATTCAAAGAGAATCGAAAAGTCACTGCACGTTCGGTGACTTTTCGTTTTCTTCTAGTCGGCACGGTTTGGCGATCCCATATCGGCGACCCTGCAGTGTATTCAGCAAGCACCACAGGTCCGTCGTAATGCAGGGAATAGTCACCGCAAACCCGCCGAAAACTCACTGCAAAACCGGCGAAGACACACCGAAAGCCCACAAAAACATCTGGATTAACCCCGCCGAAAACGCCAGAAAAACCCGAGCAGGAGCCGATCACATGCAGCACAGCCGCCGGAAAAACCCGACACGGCAGACGAACGGAGTGAAAAAACAAACAAACATTTGCTTGAATGTTTGAAAAGTGAAATGCTGTTTGCAAAGAAACTAATGAGCGAAAATGTCTGAAATTTAACTATGAGGTCCAAGGAAGGATAATAAAAAGGGCTGTTACAGAAAAAACAACAAACGTTAAAAAAAAATTGGCAAAAATTCTTTAGCAAAAAAATCTCTAAAAATGCTTAAAATATCCAGAAAAATCTATAAATAAAGAGACTTTTTACTGCAGAATATTATAATCAATGGTTTATTAGATATTGAATTAAAATGGGAATATTTTTAACATTGAAGCCTATGGGATTCGCCTGAATAAATGTGCCGCATGAAGCCACCGAATGGCAGGGCAATTCGGCAACTTTTCACTGCTGGGTTTTGTTCTCTGAATAGCCGAAGCTATGGGGATTTCACTGCCCTCGAACAGGCACCGAACATGCACCGTATGTGCAGGCAATTCGCCAATATTTGGCGAATTACCTGCTCTCTGGATAGCCGAATGGCCAAGAAAGGTAACCGAACACTGATTTTCAGCATTCGGTTACCTTTCGGCAGCCGTTTGGATCTCTTTGAATAACCCTGATTATTTCCTAATGTACCTATTAATGTGCAAAAAGTTCTCAAACTGAGTCCTACACCAGTGAAAAATAAAATAAAAAACATTCTCACCGCCTTTTCTTTGGTTGTATTAAGTGTTTTATCAGTTAAATTAAAATTGTTCTATATTTTATTTCCTCTCCCTTTTCTCTCTTATTTCTATTCTTTTCTCCTCTAAATCCTCTTCTTTATCCCATGTTCTTTTCAACAGGATCACATAAGTTTTCCTCTGATCTCCCTGTTGCAAAAGCAATTGATATCACCTTTTAGGAGTCTTTGAGAACTACATTGGAATAGCACATTCATCTACTTTGAGGCACAAATTAATGCCTTCAATACAAGGTGTAGGAGACATTAATTTAAGTAGGGAAGCACTATGCTTGAGGTGCAAAGAAATCTTGTGCCAACAGCGGAATTTTGATTCGTAACGATAAGGTAAATTCTGCAGGCATTATGTATAATGTCGCCGGAAGTTATCTTATTGTCAACCTTGGAATAGAGTCCCTGAGGACATAGTTGGGTAACACTGTTCTAACAGTATATTACTGGACAACACAGTCTTTGTTTTCACCTTCTAAGGGCCCTATTACAATCTTCGCGTTAAAACGCTTGAGCACCGCGTAAATTTGTGCGCCCAGCGTTAAAAGTTAACGCGCGTAAATCAACGCTGGAATTACAATCCTCGCGCAGTTTTTCATCCGTCGAACAATAATGTGCGTAAAACGGATGAGCACAAATGCGGGCGCAGCAACGTTGCGCGCAGAAATCAGTGTGCGGACTGTATTTTTCATGCGATTCAGCCAATCAGAATTAAGAACCACAATTGTCTCATGTTAAGTTTTTGCGCCTGTCAAAGTCAATCTGCGCATATATGTTGCATCAATAAAAAATGTACACACAACTTCTCAAATTTATTGGTTTGGTATGAGTAGAATGTGTAACTATACTTTGCTGCATTTTTTTTTGGGCTGGTGTATTTGGTTTCAGCCAGGTTGATAGAATTTTCCATTATCACCAGCTTTTAGGAGTTGCTAAAATTATGCGCGCAACATCTATGCGTTAATTCCTGCGCATTGATTGTAATACCATCCGCGTATCAGCACACAAATGCATTCGTGCTCACAATGTTAAGTATAGGACGCGCAACGTACAGTAAGCTCGCGCAGCGTTCGTGCAGGTTCACCCGCGGTAGACGTATAAGCGCGTTTGTTGCACTGACATTGTAATACGACATTCAGCGCAAAGGGTTTTGCCTCTCGCGTTAATGCGTTTTTGGTCCGGCGCAAACGTATGTCCGAAGATTGTAATAGAGCCCTAAATGAATTAGTAATATATGACCAAGAAAGTATGGCTGATCTGTTAACCCTAGTGTTAAAATACACTGCATTAGACAACTAACATCCGTTTTACACTTTGTTCTACTGTCTAAAAATCAACATTAAAATTATAATAATCAACAAGCTGCAGAACTGATAAAATTGGTGTACAAGAACATAATAATGTGATGCTTAGTTGCAAAGTAATGGTTTATAAAACAAAGATGAGATCCCTAAACTGTAGACTCTAGAGATCTTTTTTATTGTAGAATTACATAATAACCAGAAATAATATAGTGAGAGAACATTTCCTTAATGCAAGAGTTTTCTCAGATACTTTAATAATAATCTATTACCACCAGTCCCAATCTGAATTCAACTTCTAGCAAGTATTCTGTTTTTTGTTATGTTTTTTTCTATGAGGCTGCTTATATAAGAACAACCACTAGGCTGTGGTCTTGTCCAGTTTACTAGTCTGGTAAAGTCTCTGAAACTAAAGTAACATTCAAAGCAGATTGGCAAAGTGATATTGTGCCATTATTTCATATAAAAATACATACTGAAAGAACAAAACACATTTTAAACCCAAATTCAAAACAGGCGTACACTAAACAACCAGCTTTGTTTTCCCCTTAAAGAAAAACGTCAGAGCAGTATTTATAAAAAATTTCAATGCAATGAGACCATGGTAATTGCATTAATCAAATGGATAATTTACTATTGACATAAAGGCAACGTGAATAGTACAATCGATTAGAAAAATCTGAGACATTAAAAATGATGAGACAAAAGTCAATCTGTAAAGTATTTCTCATCACTAGGATAGACATAAACGGTAATTTAATTTATTTTTTCTCATCTCTTTTATGGTTTAAGAAGCTGGCAGTCCTTCCATAGTGTATGGTTATTTTGTTATATTTTAGTCACTTAAAAATCTGTCCTGTGCGCCACTGTTATGTTAACCCCTTCACACCAAGATCAATTATATATGAACTTCAAAGCACCTGCTGGTGCCACGATATCAAGTATACTCAAATTGGTCTAATTCTGGACAAATGCAAAGGAATTTATTTTATTGCAAACAAAAGTAATTTGCAATTGGGCTCCTAAATATTCTACAAGCATTTTAGCATCTTGGGTATGACAGCCAAAGTTTGAACAGTTGGGACTCATGTGCATAAACACAGGTCTCCTGCTGATTCAGCACAGAGCCCCTGCGGCAGTAGCACATCTTAGTCTGTAGGTGGCAACTTCTTTCTGTCAAGTAGGGAGGGATACTACAATAAAAAAATAATTTTGCATAATCACAATGATTTTTCTGCATACTTAACTGCTGGACCATTTCACCTCTGTGTGCAAAGCCCATTTTTACCGTTTTTGCTCATCATGTTTAAATGCGATTTGAAGTCATGTTTTATTACACAACCCAGACAAATGATATATCCCTTACAGCAGACTCTGCAGATCCATAATATATCTTTATTATATATATAAGTCATGCCCTATCAGAGTGCTCAAACAAAAAATGCAAAAAAAATTGAATTTCATCTACAGCGTGTAAAATATTTTTTTTCACATTTTATCATCCAAGCCTTTGTGGTTATGCATTTTATGGGGTATGCTTGTTTAAAAAAATTAGAACTGGAAACCCGTTACTTTATTTTTCAGAGAAATTATATTTTAGCTAAATCCGAACAAAAAATCATTAGTGCAGCATCAATGTTCACATTATAATTGAAATGTGAACAATATTGCTGCATTAATACAAAAAATGATGCTTTCATTTATTTGTTTTAATTGTTTTTTTACTATTTTAATTTTTTATCTTTTACATTTAACATGGTCATGTTTGGTATCATTGGAAAGATCATGCTCTGACCTTTACAATGATACCAAACATGGCCATCTAGCGACACGAGTTGGGAGATATCTTAACCATAGCTAGGGCTTAATTCTCCAACTGATGTCATCACGCCATGCGCAATGATGTCAGTGGGCGTCAGTGGGTGGGAAGAGGCCCCGGAGGCTTGGCTGACATCCAAGACATCAGCCCCATCCAGTAGAGATCTGCGATATGGCACTGAATCGCAGACAAGCACCTCAGGGGTTAAAGAGAGGCAACGCGGGAAAGGTCACAATATGAACTTTCCAGCGCTGCCTCTCTTTTATAAATATCTCCTCCTGATCGGGAGACAGAGGGGTCCAAAGGACCCCACCTCCTTTCAGGCGCTCTTCCGGCTTTGCCGGGGGGTTAATTTCTTAATTTCTTCTGATGAGATTATGGAGATCAAAGTAATTTACAATTATCACAACTATCAGGATATATAAATATTAGATCATTAAACTATTATCTTTTGACTGCAACGTGGTGTATGGAGCAAAAGGTTATGAATGTAATACCCATTGGGTTCCTGGATCTGGTTGCTGTTATGTGGTACATACCAGTTTATGATATTCCATTCTACGTTGCACAGTCAGAAATACAGAGAAAATACATAAGTAAGCAATGAATTGACAGAATAGTTCACAGACAGCATGAAGAGACCATATACATGTCACCAACACTTACAGCGCCCATCACTAATATTGACACCGTTGGTAAAAATTACCAAAGAAGGCTACAGTATGAAAAAAATTGTCTTTATTTTATAACCGTTTGATATTTTCTTCAAAGAATACACAGAAAAACATGCTCTCACGATTATCAAATAACTGCAAAGTCAACAATTTGCTATGGAATGTAAACTATCAATGGGAATACATTTCAAATATACAGAGTTATTCAAAGAGAATCGAAAAGTCACCGCATGTTCGGTGACTTTTCGTTCTCCTCAATTCGGTTCGATTTGGTGATCCCATTTTGGCGACCCTGCAGTGTATTCAGCAAGCACCACAGGGTCCCCGAATTGCAGGGAAAAGTCGCCGCAAACCCGCCGAAAACTCACTGCAAAACCCGGCGAAGGCACACTGAAAACCCGCAAAAAAAAACCCCATCTGGATTAACCCCGCCGAAAACACCGGAAAAACCCAAGCAGGAGCCGATCACATGCAACGCAGCCGCCGGAAAAATCCCGACACCGCAGACGAACGGAGTGAAAAAAACCCCCCAGTTTGCTTGTATTTTTGAAAAGTGAAACGCTGTTTTCAAAGAAACTACTGAGCGAAAATGTCTGAAATTTACATTTGAGGTCCAAGGAATGATAATAAAAAGGGCTGTTACAGAAAAAATAGCAAACGTTTAATTTTATTTTTTTTAAAAATCGGAAAAATAATTTTGGCAAAAAAATCCCAAAAAATGTTTAAAATATCCCAAAAAATCTATAAATAAAGAGACTTTTTACTGCAGAATATTATAATGAATGGTTTATTAGATATTGAATTAAAACAGGAATATTTTTAACATTGAAGGCTATGGGATTCGCCTGAATAAACCTGCCGAATTAAACCACTGAATAGCAGGGCAATTCGGCAACTTTTCACTGCTGGTTTTTGTTCTCTGAATAGCCGAAGCATTGCTTCTCTATGGGGATTAACTGCCCTCGAACAGGCACCGAACAGGCACCGTATGTGCAGGCAATCCGCCAACATTTGGCGAATTGCCTGCTCTCTGAATAGCCGAATGGCCAAGAAAGGTAACCGAACGCTGATTTTCAGCGTTTGGTTACCTTTTGGCAGTCATTTGGATCTCTTTGAATAACCCTGATAGTTTTCACAAATTAATTCACATGGGTGCCAATAATTGTTCTATACATATATTTACCAATGTTTTTTTTTTTTAGAAATCGGAAAAATAATTTTGGCAAAAAAAATCCCAAAAAATGTTTAAAATATCCCAAAAAATCTATAAATAAAGAGACTTTTTACTGCAGAATATTATAATGAATGGTTTATTAGATATTGAATTAAAACGGGAATATTTTTAACATTGAAGCCTATGGGATTCGCCTGAATAAACCTGCCGAATTAAACCACTGAATAGCAGGGCAATTCGGCAACTTTTCACTGCTGGTTTTTGTTCTCTGAATAGCCGAAGCATTGCTTCTCTATGGGGATTAACTGCCCTCGAACAGGCACCGAACAGGCACTGTATGTGCAGGCAATCCGCCAACATTTGGCGAATTGCCTGCTCTCTGAATAGCCGAATGGCCAAGAAAGGTAACCGAACGCTGATTTTGGCAGCCATTTGGATCTCTTTGAATAACCCTGATAGTTTGCACAAATTAATTCACATGGGTGCCAATAATTGTTCTATACATATATTTACCAATGTTTTTTTTTTTTAGAAACTTGTGTTTGCAATTGTTTTATATCCATGAAAGTAATTTAGTGAATTTTCACAGCCTTCTTTGCTCATATTTTCTAAGGCCACCAATATTAGTGGAGGGCACTGTACATGCAGGGTTATTCAGAGAGATGTGAAAACCAGGAGAATGACTGGAGAACTGAAAATTGTAGGTCAAAATAGCCAATTTGGAAAGTGAGATAAATGGGAGAATTTTTCTGGTTTGGCTATTTTGACCTAGAATTTTCACTTCTCCAGTCATTCTCCTGCTTTTCACCGCTCTCTGAATAACCCTGACGGTGTTTACGTGAATAAAACAATTGTGGAAGATTTTCATATTTTGTATGGACTATTGGTGGTCTCACGTCTCCCACCAACTGTAATCATTTTCAATAGATTGATAAGCACGATGGCATGCATTGTTTAATTGTTTAAAAATTTAAAAACAACCTTATTATTTCTTTAGGGAATTAAATGGTTACACTGATATTTTATAATCTGTGTTGAGAATTACCTCTAATGTACACCTTTAGGGTTTTTTTTGGTTTTCATACCATAAGTTCTGTAATGTGATTCTTAATACTAACCCTGTAAGTGCATAAAATTAATTTACTTTATTTATTTTATAGAGAGATTTTTGGATCAAATATGCTACTCACAAAATCGATACTTTAATATGTTTTGTCCATAACAGTTATTTCTGTCCAGTTTAATATGTATTAAGATAAATTACGTGTATTAAAAATTATTATATGACTTAATCTTTCCAGAGCTTAATAAAATAGCTTTTATTTCTTGTAAATCTATGATCTTTGCAAAGCAGTAACAGGAATCACAGAAAAATATAACCTCTTATGGGAATAAAAGCAGTACTTTCTTATGATGGCCTGAAAACCTGGACCATAATTTGATGGATTTGGTAGAAAAACACATTTAATACCTTTTTTTTGCATTTCTTGCAAAGTAGTTTATTCAGAAATTGCCACCGTTTATGTCTATCACAGTAAAGATCCATATTTTACAGATTGACTTTTCTCTCATCATGATTTTTTTTATAGCAAACTAGTATTTTTGGTTCTAAGCCAGGGGTCCCAAACCTTGTATAAGGCATAAGATGTTTAATGGGTCTCCATGTTCTGCTGATATAATCGACTCTGATCTGTGGATTCCATGTGTGCCAATTCAGGAGGGGGGGTCACATCATCGTTTGGCTACACACAGTATACTATAGGGAGGTAGAGCTCTACGTCCTGCTCAGAAGAGCCAGCCGGTTCCTTGTGTCGAGTCATTTGTAAGCTGGTGTGAAGGCTATTACAAACCTCTCTCCACACAGTTACAATCAAAGCGCATGACAACCAAATGTGATGGTGTAAACTGAAGTCCACACAACTGCTGAAATAGTCTGTCGGAGTCTCAGAATGCATATTGCGAAGCTGGGTTGGGTGGAGATACCATCTTGATTAAACCTTATCACTCCTTTAATCCACTTGCTGGCAATCAGTCTATGGCTTGTATTCATAAATGGACTTTATGACCACAATGGAAGTTGGACATGTGGTGAAGAAACTCTTAAATCACAATACCCGATTAACAATGCGAGAGAATGCTTGTGGTTTAGTATGGAAGGTCTGTACAAAAGTTATACGGGAATTAGATTCCTCGTGTTTAGCGAAGGATGAAAACCGCTCACTCCAACCACTCAGTCATATAGCCCTGGTTAACAAAGCGGGAGTACATTTGTGATAGTTGCTGGGTGCATGTAAGGTCTTTGAGAAAGGCTCTAAGGAGGCAAAATGACAGTCTCTTTCTCTTTTTAATGCATATTTAATAAACGTTATTTTAGTAGTCCCTGAGCGCTCCCATTGTTTTTTTCCTTACATATAGTCTTCTTATTGGAGAAAGCACCAGGGCACATTCAGCTATCCAGTCTGAGTGATTTTTCCATTTACTCATTTACAGTTGTGTTCAAAATTATTCAACCCCCACTGAAATTGAGTGTTTTAGCCAGTTTGACATTGATTTTGATCATTCAGTCATCTTGCTTACAATTAAATCAAAGAGGCACGCGTAGGTCAGACAAATATAACATAACATTTATAATGAAATAACCACAAGTGTCTTTTCTGTGCTCACATCATTATCAGTTTTATTCAACCCCCAAGTGACATTCAATCTTAGTACTTAGTACAACATCCTTTTACAGTTATAACAGCTTTTAAACGTGAAGCATAGCTTGACACAAGTGTCTTGCAGCGATCTATGGGTATCTTCGCCCATTCGTCATGGGCAAAAGCCTCCAGTTCAGTCACATTCTTAGGCTTGCGCACTGCAACTGCTTTCGTTAAGTCCCACCAGAGGTTCTCAATCGGATTTAAGTCAGGTGACTGCGATGGCCACTCCAAAATGTTCCAGCCTTTAATCTGCAACCATGCTGTAGTGGACTTGGAGGTATGCTTGGGATCATTGTCCTGTTGAAAGGTCCAACGTCTCCCAAGCGTCAGGTTTGTGACGGACTGCATCACATTGTCATCCAATATCTCCTGGTACTGAAGAGAATTCATGGTACCTTGCACATGCTGAAGCTTCCCTGTACCTGCAGAAGCAAAACAGCCCCAAAGCATGATTGACCCCCCGCCATGCTTCACAGTAGGCAAGGTGTTCTTTTCTTCATAGGCCTTGTTCTTCCTCCTCCAAACATAGCGTTGATCCATGGGTCCAAAAAGTTCTAATTTTGTTTCATCAGTCCACAGAACACTATCCCAAAACATCTGTGGTTTGTCCACATGACTTTTGGCATACTGCAGTCGACTCTTCTTATTCTTTGGAGACAGCAAGGGGGTGCGCCTGGGAGTTCTGGCATGGAAGCCTTCATTACGCAGTGTGCGCCGTATTGTCTGAGCTGAAACTTCAGTACCCACATCTGACAAATCTTTTCTCAGTTCCTCAGCAGTCACACGGGGACTTTTCTCCACTCTACGCTTCAGGTAGCGCACAGCAGTCGAAGTCAGCATCTTCTTTCTGCCACAACCAGGTAGCGTTTCAACAGTGCCCTTTGCCTTGAATTTGCGAATGATGCTTCCTATGGTCTCTCTTGGTATGTTTAACATCTTTGCAATCTTCTTATAGCCATTGCCCTTCCTGTGAAGAGTAATCACCTCTTCTCTTGTCTTCCTGGACCATTCTCTTGACTTCACCATGTTTGTAACCACACCAGTAAATATCTAGAAGGAGCTGAGTATCACAGTCATTTTAAAGCTGCCTAATTGGTGCTTATTATGCTTTATTGCTGCTCCGTGACATCCACAGGTGGTTTCAATACCTGATTGAAAACACTTGAATGAACCTCTGTTCTTCAGAGTGGTAGTCTTTAAGGGGTTGAATAATTGTGTCAATGAAGAATTCACAAAAGAAACATTTACTACTGTATTACAAAACCAATTGATGTCATTTTAGTTGCATATGGTTCTTTAAAAAGTCCTTGTAGGATTTCATTCTGAATACTATTACTAATGTACACTAAATTCCCTAAAACCCTTTACAGCATTGGGGGTTGAATAATTTTGAACACAACTGTATATATATATAATCTCACAGAAGTGAGTACACTCCTCACATTTTTGTAAATATTACGTTATATGTTTTCATGTGTCAACACTGAAGAAATGACACTTTGCTACAATGTAAAGTAGTGAGTGTACAGCTTATATACCAGTGTAAATTTGTTCTCCCCTCAAAATAACTCAACACAAAGCCATTAATGTCTAAACCGCTGGTAACAAAAGTGAGTACACCCCTAAGTAAAAATGTCCAAATTGGGCCCAAAGTGTCAATCCATCCACAGGACATGGCTCCAGTAATCTATGTCCTTAGTCTGCTTGTGTTCAGCAAACTGTTTGCAGGCTTTCTTGTCCTTTAGAAGAGGCTTCTTTCTGGGACGACAGCCATGCAGACCAATTTGATGCAGTGTGCTGCGTATGGTCTGAGCTCTGGCAGGCTAACCCCTCCCCACCCCTTCAACCTCTGCAGCAATGCTGGCAGGACTCATACGCTTATTTCCCAAAGACAACCTCTGGATATGACGCTGAGCACGTGCACTCAATTTCTTTGGTCAACCATGTTGAGGCCTGTTCTGATAAACCGCTATATGGTCTTGGTCACCGTGCTGCAGCTCAGTTTCAGGGTCAGTATTTCTTGCCATTACGCGTATGATAAAAATCTTTTCTAGGGGTCAAGTGACTTCAGGTAGTGTGTCCCAAGCACCTGTAGTATCCTACATTGGTGAATTTCCTCCGGGAAAAATAGTTTAACTGGCTGAAGCAATATATGTGTTACATACAGAGAAATTTCTGGAAATTTTGAAGCCATGGGAAAAAAACGTTTTTTTCCCTGTTATTTTCCGTAAAAATTGGAAATTTTCAGAAAAATTTAAAATATGCACAATGGAGTAGGTTTACAAATTAAAATTAATTTTGTTTCACTTGAAATAAAAGTACAGTTTATTTAGTAACTTGAATTTGCTTTTTATAATTTTATCTTTTGTTTCAAACGGAATAACAAGCAAGGACCGTATGTGATCGTATGAGAAGAAGTAACAACTATGAGAACAAGTAACCAGCCCTCTGTTTCCTAAAGAGCAACAAAAAAAGCAAGAAACCATCAACATAGAAATATATGTATTTCTATATCAAATTTGCCCCTTAGCACCAATAGCAAAAGGAAGTAACTGCATTATTTGTGCCTGTAAGATATGGATACATCGATATTTAAGCTCCTTGTTGAGGTTTAACTTTCGAGTGGTGCTTTAAAAAAAATAGAGAAAAGGAAACAAAAGACACAACATATACAATACATGCAATTTAATCTCATTTTCTGATCTATCATTATCTGTTTCTTTTTCCTCTCCTGCATATTTGTCATTTTTCTCATTGACTCCTAAAAACGTTGGGTTTGCAATGATTGAAACAAGTGTTTTTCCCTTTTCACGGGTTAGTTTGTTTCTTGATTTGGTAAGAATATTAGCAAACATAGTGCAGATTCTTTCACAGCAGCAGCAGAAGATGCAGGAATCTGCAGGAAGCGAGATGCAAGAGGTGTCAGAGGTCGTGTTGTGCAGAGACCTTGCCAACATGTTTGAGGAGGGATATGTTTTGCAGAATCCCAGACTGTACTGGGGAGAACATTAACAGGGTTCAAATAGGTACAGATTTAACCTCTTAATTGTCAGTTAAGACCTGAGAAGACAGAAACTATCAACTGTATCCTAGCAACCACTGTAGAAGGTACAAAATGGAGTTCCCAATCAAGATAAACGGAAGCCTTTTCCCTGTAGATCCCCCTGAAGGCTGAAATGCTATTTTTTTCTTGCTGTCGTATTGCATTGAGACATGTTACTTGAATTGTATTCCAGGATTTGTTTGTCTTCAGCTGAGAAAACATGTAATGATTTAAGACTTTAAATAAAGTCTCAGAAATCTTTCATTAAGGTCCTAATGTTATGATATGGTATTAAATCTATATTAGACATATTATATATCATTGTAAAAGAACATATCACACACTTTTGTTTTTTTTTCAATTTTTCCGGAAACAAAACAAAAAATGTCTTTGAAAAAAAACAGGAGTAAATGTTTTTTCCCTATTTTTCATTTTTTTCCAGGCCTTCCACTCTATAGTTACATATAAAACAAACAATGCCACTGCACTAACTCTGCTAAGGCAACAGATTTCTCCCCTTCTTTTGATTTGAGCTCAGAGAGAAACTGTTTCAGTTTTCTCTCTTTTTTTTTTTTTTTTAGTTTACACTAAAATGAAAATTTAAAATGTCATTTTGGCATCTTTCTTATTTTTATAATGAGGGGTAGGGGCGCCCCACATTTCTGTGCCTACAGGCTGCTGAGAAGCAATTTCGATGCTGGTTGGAGACATTTATTTCAGGAACCATGTGTTTTTCTGCACGTTTAACAGTTTTTTTGTTTTTGCAAATTTTTTAGGACTTTGGCAATTTACCTGCAGGAAGTCGCAGCTCAAGTTTCATAGTAATTGAGAGGATTAGTGTTTTCTGACCTGTGCATATTATCATAAATATCCTCCCACTCCCTCTCCCCCAGTTTCTATCCCAAATCTCCCTCATACCTTTGTACAATAGTGGTGGTTTTGACTGGAACAAGTTGAAGAAGGTGATCAGAAACTCTTGATATGACATCTGAAATTCCATTGGGGAGCCTGCATACAGTCTCATAGAAAGAGAATCCCATCACCCAGTCCCAGAAACCTCCGAGGACAGAATGAATTAATTTGGTTTCTGTTAGCAGTTCAAATGGTAGCATATCATATACTACTCTAATGTAGCCAGCTGTCACTTGAATGCTATATAAGAGTATGTGTCAGGGTCACCATGCTCTGGCTCCTGGCACCCCGATAAACCCTGTAAATATGAACTATACAGGTTCCTGGACTTATCTGACAGCATTTCCTTTAAGCCCTGGAGTCTCACCTGAGCTCACTTCCCCTGATCAGCCCTGCATTTAAGGAAGCTACGCCCTCCTAAGAATGCTTCCACATTGAAGTCCCTGACTGTGCACACCTGTTCCTGAAAGCTCCCTGAACTTCCAAAGTATTTCCTGAGAACCATGTGTTGAACCACCAAAGACTTTCCTGAGGACCCTCTGTTTGTTATCTGGACATTTCAACCTCCATACTAGTACCCCCCGCTCCCTGTGCCCCCATCTAGGATTCCCGTGCACCAGACGCATTTCTTGGACTCTCGACTACTCTATTGCCTGCCCCTTTTCTGAGACCGTTGATTCCTATATCTGTTATCTGTGTTATCTGTATTATTGTCTATTATTATTACTTATACATTGTCTGCCCCTTATATATTAGTAGATTCCTCTTGTGTCTATTTCTGCTCTCACTTCCCTAGTATCTAGTTCCCATCTTGCTATTCCCTTATTTCTCGTTTTTTTCTAACTACTCCCATATTCAGTTCTCCCTAACCTCCCTTCCCACTACTCTCAGCCATCCCTCTAATGTCTACACCTCCTTTTCCTGCATCTCCTCTCCTTCCCTAAATCTATTCCCCATCGCGCCCAGTCTCCGCCATTTGTCTAGTTCTTCTGATCTCTTGTTTAGCTCATGTCTCTTATGTTCTTGTATTTATTCTAAATAAACTCTGTTGTTTCCCTGCAACCTGCCTATCACTGCATCTTGGGCTCACAACTACACCTGCTGCATAGATTGCACAGCCTACACATGACAGTATGTGACCAACTTTGGTGGAACCTTTCTCCAGTCTAAGGCAAAAAAGGGTCCTGATGAAAGCCCATGCAAAAAATATGGATACTTTTTTAACTTAAGGCATCATTTCAGCAAAATTTCTGTGCTTTGAACTTCGGCGATTCCATTTCACCGAAACTACGGTGAATTCACTATTCATGGTAGGGTCACTGTAGTGCAGCAAAGATGGAGTTGCCAAGGCTCCACAAAAAATTTGGAGAACATCACTGAAGAGCACCAAAGATGCCGAATTGGCATCTGTGAAATCGACCGAACTGCAAAAGAAGAAAAAAACCTAAAGAACTGTCCTATTCTCTTAATAGGTGTTTAAACCAATATAAATGTTTTATAAAACAAAGTCCTTTAAAATATAAGAAGGTCTGTTACAGAATACAAAAGAAATGCCTTTTAAAAAAAACAGGAATCCAAAATTTCATCCAAAATTACAAAACACACAAAAGGGGGTTAAAAAAATAAATAAATAGTCTTTTTGCTTGAAAATAAAAATGAATATTTAAAGAAAACATAAATCATATTTTTTGGTATTAAAACCTATGGGAACCAATAATTTTTTTTTAAATGTGTCTAAACAATGAAATAAACTTTAAAAAATAATAAAAACGTCTGTTAAAAATACAATAGAAACGCATGTTAAAAAAAGGGAAACAAAAATTTCATCAAAGAATACAAAATATACAAAAGGGTGTTAAAAAATAAATACATAAAAAGATATTTTGCTTGAAAATAAAAATAAATGTTTAAAAAAAAATAAGAAAGATATATTATTTTTTTTGTTTAAATCTGTCAGACCGAACCACCAAAAATCAGGGCATTTCACCTACACTTCGGTGCATTTTGGCGTTCTGTGAATGGATTAACCATTACCATTGGACAATTTCGCAGCCACCGAAGAACGCCTAAATTTGCTGAACTGTGGAGAACTGCACTGTATTTCGCTGTCAATTTACCAGTATTTGATACTGCCCTGAAATTGTACCGTATGGTGAAATTCACAGTTTGGTGCCCTTCGGTGGTAAGTACAGTTGTTTGTGAACAAACCCCTGTAATTGGATCTGTGTAAAATGAATTTGAAATTCTTAAACCAAAAATCTGTTAAAAGTTTAATGTGAGAGTTGTTCAGTTTGTTAATGTTACACAAGTACAGAAGTTATAACGATAATTTACTAAATAAAGAATAGTATTTTAAAGAATAGTTTCAAAATTTTTTTATTAAAGGAAGGTCACTCAGAGACAACTGTCAACAATTTAAAATCCATATTGTAATGTAACAATTGTTATCACCAGATAGTTACGCATATGCATGTGTGTAAATAAGGATGCATGGAAATATGATAGATGAAAGCTAACACATTTCTGCCTTAAGCTATAATTACTCTTTTTTATACAATGACTATAGTTGAAGAAATGAGTGGGATTTAGTTTTACTGCCAGCAAAGTAGCAAGCGTAATGGAAATTTTAACTAGTGTAAGAATAAATACACAAAACATACATCTTATTCTTGTCTCTTCCTTGTCTATGCAGATATGTGCTACAAACCTAACACCTTCAAGTTTTGAACCAATTATAGACATCCACATGTTGTTTATAGATAACAGCAGGGACACACCGATACTAGGATCAGTACCGATACTGGACATTTGCACGAGTACTTGTACTTGTGAAAATACTCCTGATACTTCTACTGATACAGGAAGCCAGCACTGGGCTGGCTTGCCGGGAAGTGTCCAAGGGGTTCGGCAGCTTGCAGAATTCTCTAACAGCATTCTGCCAGGCCCCTCCAGCTGGCCACATTCCAGTGAATGGCCGTCGACATATTAAGGCTGCAACGTGGCTCCACTGGCCTCCAGTCGCACTCTTACAAGATCTTGCAGAGTTTGCGAGATCTCAAGAGAGTGGCCCCAGTGGAGTTACATTACAACTTTTCTGTGCTAGTGGCCACTCGCTGGAATGCAGCCTGCCGGAGGGGCTTGGCAGAATGTTCTTAATGAATTCTGCCAGCCACCCCTATGTCTGTCTCATTTCAGGGGGAAGCTATCAAGGCTCTTTGCATGTACTTGTCCTTAAGCTTTGACTAAGGGCTGGAGAAAGATACGAAAGACTGCTGGTGAGAGAAAGGGGGTCCAGCAAGAAAACTGCATGAACAGATGTGACCCAGTCGGGGTACGGAGATCTATTTCAGATTTTCCCAATGGTTCATGATGCTCTCTATCCTGTTTATTGAGATACAAAGTAATAGGAAAGCATGGAGAAAGTTTAAGTTGGAAAATTAGCTTCACTAACAGTAACCATCACAGACGAAAGGAGGGACGTGCCACTCTATATTTGGCCGCAAGCTATTTTCCTTGAGCCTGGATTTTCCTTAGGCTCCTACAAATGTGAGTGGTACATACATTGGCTTTACTGAATTGTTCCACTCCAGTACGACCATCTGCACTATTATCGCCTTTTATGTTTTACTTCTCTCTGAGGGATATCTTCAAAGAGAAGATCTGATACCCACATCACAGAGAAGATTGATACACTTGTCTTCAATCAACAACACTTCCCTGAGTATTGAACTGCTGCACTTTTTGAGCACCTATTTGCACAAATAGACTTTATTGACTATATTTTTTGCACTTTTTGCCCTTTTCCTATGCACTTTTAACGATTCTATAATTGACATTTTAAGGACATCCTCATTCATATATCCTATTCATATTTTATTCAATATTAACCAGTTGTCTATTAATCAGCTGTTCACTGTTTTATGTACTGTTTTATGCGCCGTATGGTCCTTTTATCCCTTTACCCCTATGTCTGTGCCTGAGGTCTGGGATGTAT
Source organism: Leptobrachium leishanense (assembly GCA_009667805.1). Taxonomy (NCBI): domain Eukaryota; kingdom Metazoa; phylum Chordata; class Amphibia; order Anura; family Megophryidae; genus Leptobrachium; species Leptobrachium leishanense. The sequence goes on from CM019067.1 coordinate 164,430,489, forward strand.
ATATAGGCAGTGTTTTTTTCAGCTGTTACTTGCCAGTACGGAGTACCGGCACCTACCAGCTGAGTAGCGGCACCTAGCAGCTGAGTACCGGCACTTTTTAAAAAAATATGTTGCGGGAATGCAGGTTTCCGCTGTGGGCAGTCGGGGCTGCTCGCAGAATGCATTAACAGCATTCCGCTAGCAGCTGCTCAACTGGCTGCATTTCCCCGAGTTCCACCTGTGCCGTTATGTGCCTCCTCGCGCGGCCGCCTCCTCAGTCCTCTGAAGGCTGTGACGCAGCCTACGCTGAGATCTTGTGAGATCTTGCGAGAGTGTGTCCCAACCTTCAGAGGGCTGAGGAGGCGGCTGCATGCAGGAGCACTTCTGAGCTGCTCGGAGGAGCACACGGTCCTGAGGCTAGGTAAGTATAATTCTGGGGGTCCCTGCCTGGCTATAATTAATTCTGGGGGCATGTGTCTGGCTATAATTTATTCTGGGGGGAATGTGTCTGGCTATAATTAATTCTGGAGGTCTCTGCCTGGCTATAATTAATTCTGGGGGCATGTGTCTGGCTATAATTATTTCTGGGGGCATATGTCTGGCTATAATTATTTCTGGGGGCATGTGTCTGGCGATAATTAATTCTGGGGGTTCCTGCCTGGCTATAATTAATTCTGGGGTCATGTGACTGGCTATAATTTATTCTGGGGCTTCCTGCCTGGCTATAATTAATTCTGGGGGCATGTGTCTGGCTACAATTAATTTTGGGGGTCCCTTCCTGGCTAAAATTAATTCTGGGGGCATGTGTCTGGCTATAATTAATTTTGGGGGTCCCTGCCTGGCTATAATTAATTTTGGGGGACCCTGCCTGGCTATGATTAATTCTGGGGGCATGTGTCTGGCTATAATTAATTCTGGGGGTCCCTGCCTGGCTACAATTCATTCTAGGGGTCCCTGCCTGGCTATAATTAATTCTGAGGGCATGTGCCTGGTTATAATTAATTCTGGGGGTCTGTGCCTGGCTATGTTCAATTTTGGGGGTCTGTGCCTTGTTATACATGAATATCAGGGGGAGTGTATGTATATAAATATATATAACAGTGTGTGTAAATGCATGTATTTGACTTTAAACAGGCTGATGTGTAAAAGTCTGCATCTGTGTTCTTGTCACAGTACGCGTTGCCCCCTTGCCCTGCAACCAAAGGGCTGGTATTGCTCCTAGAATCGCCACATTATCTGCTGCCTGCACTGCACAAAGTAAGAATGCATTGTAAAATTGCCTCTGTCCTTAACCCCTTCCCGACCGCTGACGTACCCTGTACGTCCTGTGTTCGGGTCTCCCTTAGACCCGATGACGTACAGGGTACGTCAGCGGCGCCAAATCCCCCTCCCGCCCGATACTCACCTCCCTCGTCGGATCCCACGGCGATCTGACAGGGAGGAAGCCTGCCCATGTGATTTACATGGGCAGGCGAGGCTGATGACGTCGCCACGCTGCGTGGTGACGTCATCAGAAGGTGCCCCCATGTGTTTCAATGGAGGGGAGGGGGGGCTCCTTCGGAGCCCTCTATCTCCACAACCATTGAAGCTAGGGAGATGCCGTTTGCACCGCTGGAGAGGGGAGAGCCTCCCCTTTCCAGCGGTGTATGGCATTAACCGTTTTGCTGCCGGATCACGTTGCGGCGCCAATTGGCGCCAAAACGCGATTCCAGCCTGGAGGGGGGCTGCCATCTTGGATGTCAGCCTAGCCTCCAGGTCCACCCCCACCCACTGACAACCTCACCATATGTGTGAGGATGTCAGTGGGCCAGTTAACCATCTAGCTGCCATGTAGAGATAAGGGGATCCTAAGGATCCCTTTATCTCCCGATCCATGGCAGCTAGATGGCCATATTTGACATCATTTGAAAGGCCTGATCATGGCCTTTCAAATGATACCAAACATGACCAGGTTTGGTTTAAAAAAAAATTAAAAAAAAATTAAATTTTTTTTTTTTTAAAAAAAATAATAAAAAAATTAAATAAAATAAAAAAAATTGTTGTTTTTTTTAAAAAAATTTGTCTGGGGGGGTTTAATTAAATAGGACCTAGGCTGACATCTCAAAATAATTAGCACAAAATGGTCAGAATGAGCGCAGCGCACATAGGTGAACTGGCTCAGCAGTGAAAGGGTTAAAAGGTAAAAACATGTAAAAATTGGGTATTTCTATCCTCGGGATAAAATTTGGAAACTATTTAGCCGGGGTCTTTATTGGTGGTTGTAGCTTTAGGGGATTAAATTACGAAAAAGTGTGTTTTTACCATTTTTTTCATCATATTTCATATTTTTTTATAGTAAATTATTGGATATGATGGAAATAATGGTATTTCTAGAAAGTCCATTTAATGGCGGGAAAAAGGGTGTATAATATGTGTGAGTTGAATAAACGAGTAAGAGGAAAATTTGACCTAAACCCTAACAGCGCAGAAACGTAAAAACAGCAGCGGTCACTAAAGGACGGATTTGTGTAAAACCGCCCGGTCACTAAGGGGTTAAAGGATTAATAAAAGAGTGTTTATTAGGACACGAAAAATAGTCATAATAATCACCGTTTTTCCCTGGGCGTGAGAGTACCCCCACCTATTTTTCCAGAAATAAAGCACTGTATATAGGTATACATGTATCTGAGGTCAGGCGCGACTGTACATGTATCTGGTGAAAGCATACATGTTTCTTGGGTGTCGCGCGGGTATACATGTTTCTGGAGTCTGGTGCAGGTATATATGTCCTTGTGTGGGTATACATGTATGTGAGGTCTAATGTATGTATATATGTTTGGTGTGTGTGTGTGTGTGTGTGTGTGGGCAAGGTATGTGCAGGTCAGTGCAGTGGGAAAATTGGTTGTAGAAACCAGGAAGGAGTTGAGGGGGACAGAGCCTTCAACAGAAAATTATAAGGGGAAGATGAAATGGGAAAAATCCCCACAAATGTAGTAAAAATTGTGACTGCTATGAGGTCTGGGGCAGAAGGAGGCTTGTCAACACACGGCCAGCGATGCATCCTTTCCCTCCTCTAAGGGTGCTCAGGAGAGCATCAAGCTAATCCAATAGCTCTCAATGAGAGCAGCTGGATGGAGCAAGTCTTGAAATGAGTCCTGAATCCTAGTCAACTCCCAGTTATCCAAGATAGGAAGAGCAAAGCCCCTACATTTGTAGTTTTGAATCAGCCCTCTAAGAGTATTCCTATAAGAGGTAAGGGGACGAGGGAGGTCAGGGAACTCTTACCACTCAATTTACATTGAGTGCTCACAAGCTCATGTAGAGCACCCCTTTAACATTATAGAGATATTTTATGGTTAAAAACAGGAGGAGGTAGTGAACCAACATTAACCCTTCTTGACCTCCTATGCATGCCTCCTTCCCATTTTAATCAATTTGTTTAGTTTAAAAACCTAAATCCAGTGCATGTTTCTGCAACATTTCACATGGTACTGCCTCAGCATTAGGGATGGTCTGCCAGTTTGAATTGGTTCGATGTTTGATTCGAACATCGGCCGTTCGAAAATTCCCGAACTTCGAACTTTTCAGGCCGTTCGAGGAAAGTTCGAAAAAAAATAATTAGAAATGTTTAAAAGATCCTTAAACAATCTAAATATAAAGAGACTCTTTACTGCAGAATATTATAAGCAACGGTTTATTAGATATTGAATTAAAATGGGAATATTTTTAACATTGAAGCCTATGGGATTAAACATTTTGCACATCTTGTTGCTAAAACATTTCGCACACCTTGTTGCTAAAACTTTTCCCACTCCTTTTTTAACATTGAAGCCTATGGGATTAAACATTTCCCACACCTTGGGCTAAATTACGTTGTCAGCGTTAAAATGCGGGCGCAAGGGAGGAAAAACTGCGCCCACAGTTTTGCCCTTGCGCCTGTTTTTTGATGCTGGATTACAATGCAGGCGAAAAAATGCTGCCTGCATTGTTACCACGCGTAAAAATCCTGAATGCTCGCAGCAGCGCTGAGCGCAGCCGCGAGCATCGACTCGATGGAGTCCATAGGACTCCATTGAGTTCCCCCCTGCCGGTCACATGACCAGCCGATCCCACCTCGCGAAATCCAGCCGGTCCACGCAATTTCCCCCCTGAGAAAATAGCTTTTTTCCCTATGAGCCGCTGCCACGGCAGGCATACAGTTTGACCAGCGCATGAGATCGCAGAGTTCACGTGAACTCCGCAATCTCGCGAGAACGTGGCTGTGCTGGTCAGATGGTTCCCGGTGAGCGGCCAAGCAGAGGCCTGGCAGCAGACGAGGTGAGAGCTGGGGGCAAATATATCCATGTGAGTTGGGGGCAATATATCCATGTGAGCTGAGGGCAAATATATCCATGTGAGCTGGAGGGAAATCTATCCACCTGTCACTGCCAAACCCAACACCAGCTCTTGGCCAAAACTGGTAGAATGTCCCACCCCCGAAACCTGTGTCTGGATCCGCCCTTGGGTCCACGTAGTGATACGGAGGGAGAGACAGGGGGGACATTTTCCCCCAGTCTTTCCCTGCTCGACGGAGGAGGTGGTCGGAGCCGTGGTTCTCGCCGTGGGACAGGAGGTGAGTATCTGATTTAATTTTTTAATTTTTTAGCCTGGTGTTATCGGATTCTGCTAAACACAGCCACACGTTAATCAGCGTTGGGATTTTGTAATCCAGCACGGATTATTTTTTAGCCTGGTGTTAACGAATTCTGCAGAAGCGGAATCCGTTAACACCAAGTCCTGGCTGTGGTTAACTTTCCGCTAACCACAGCTGGACGTTAATCAGCGTTGGGACTTTGTAATCCAGCGCTGATTAACACTTTGTGCTCCCATGTTAAGTATAGGGAGCACAAAGTACAGTAACCTCGCGCTGAAAAGCGCAAGGTACCAAACGCAAATGGGTTACTTAATGGATTATAATATGTGGTGAACAACACAGCAAACGTTAATGCTCACGCAAGTGAGCATTAACATTTGCGTTAAGATCGTAATTTTTCCCACTCGTTGGTGGTAAAACATTTCCCATGGCTTCAAATTGCATTTAAACATGAGCAAAAGTGATAAAAATTAGCTCAGCGCACATCGGTGAAATGGCTCAGCACTCAGCAGTGAAATGGTTAAAAACATTTTTCCTTTTCTTTTGTTGTTTTTCATTGTTTCCTGTCCCTCAGGGCAGTAACCGGACTCCCATATACACTATATTGCCAAAAGTATTCGCTCACAAGTTCATATGCGAGTCAAGGCAGGTGAGCGAATACTTTTGGCAATATAGTGTACCTTTTATGACCAATATCTTGCATATATGCCCTCTGGAGGGGACCTTCATTTTTGACCTTTTGAGCCCCATTGACTTGCATTGTGTTCGAATTGTGTTTGAACTTTTTCCGATGTTCGAGTTCGAATGCGAACCGAACACGGGAGTGTTCTGCCCATCACTACTCAGCATGTCACATGACTGCAAGGGGGTTTGGAGCTCTCATCAATCTAGTGGCTGGCTATCAATGCAGGAAGGCATTGATACCACTGGATAAGGCTAGAGCTCCAAAAACGAAAACCTGAGCTCAGGGCTCCCTGGGCCAAGGTTCTAAGCCCCTGCATTTGAATGGCTGATTCAACCCTCTGAGCTCCCCTTGGATGGAGTGGAAGCTGGAAGCTCTCAGCAACGTGACTCTGATAAGATTGAATAGTCACTCTGTTTACAGTGGCCCTTTTAATATTGTAAGTTAACAATACCATGAAATATACCTTTCTCTTCAGCGGAAATATATTTGACAGTCAATGTTCATCTATCTAATGTGTACTTTGCCAACAAACATTTTTTTTCCAGTGTAAGTCATGTGAGATACAATGCATATAACAAGCAGTTGTTCAGGAATGCTTTGAAAGCTAAAAATTAAATCTTAATGTGCTTAGTTAGTGAAGTGCATTGTCAGCTGTCAATATTAATGCAGATTAATGCCAGCTCAATATGCATACATTAATACATTTACAGCAATTAAGGTTACTTCAACCTTATTTCCAAGTCAGGTTTGACTTTTGTGTCATTGCAGATCGTTTTAGAATCAAGATGTTGATCATTTAAAGTAGTGCTTTCAGGAAGTTAGACATTGTATATAGGAGAATTAATCTGTGTACAATAGCCAAGCTAGATGAAGCGTATTTACAGCGTAACTGATTACTATTATAATAAATGTATCATTTGATAAAATGAGTGTGCTTAATAATACATGCCAGGAGTGTGACCAATGACAATTAAAGCCCTGTTTGATGTTTTCTTTCTAGAATACTACCAGCTGGAACATTGGATGCACTTGGAAAAGAAAAGTGTGGACCTTATGCCAGCTGGCTAACTGGTTCAAACAAAAGTTATTACTTGGATGGTAGTCAAATGATCACCGTTCCATCTGGTATGCAAATTTACTGTACAGAATTCATTTATTTCAAATATGTCTATGCCAGGCATGAAATTAGATTAAACGTGTAGGAATCTTAAGTCATTTTGCTGAAGTTGTTAGCATTTATTTATTTACTACATTTTGTTGCAAAACTTTTTCAGTTTCTTCCTATTGCGGCTTACAGTTATTGCAGAGAATATTAACGAGATGTTCTAGGACAAAAAAGGCAAGTCTTTTTTCAGTACAGCTTACCATTAAGACCTAAATTCACGCTGACAGCGAACTGATCGGGTGAAAAATGGAAGTCATGATGTCAATAAAACCTCTTAACTCTAGCAGAGCTGGATATAATTTAGAAATGGAGGGGCCAAACCATGTAAAAAAAATTAAATATACTATATATATATATATATAGTGTATAGTTCATATGCAATGACCAATGTCATTGCAATAAATACACTGGCTGGATGGAGTAGCGGTAACGTCACTGCTCTATAACCGTGGAGTCACAGGTTCAAAACCCGGCAAGAGCTCCTCTCCAGTAAGTGCCCTTGGGCAAGACACCTGACGGTACATACTCGCCACCCAGGAAAGACTTGAAAATGAGGGAAATCTCAATGTATCCTTCCTGGTAAAATACTTTCTAAAAAAAAAAACTTTATTATTTCTCACACAGGGAGACAGACAGGGGAAAGGAGATGATACTTCATCCAAAACATAAGCACTGCATCGCTGAATTTTACTCTGCAGGTGGTGGGTCATTTAGAACCCCCCCCCCATTGTTTTTCTATTTTAATATGCAGGAGCTCCAAAACACGTTTTTTGGAAAGATAACCATCTGATCTTTCCAGAAATGTTGTTTCTTTGGAGTCTTGTAAACTGATTGAGTGAAAAAGATGACTGGTAAGCACGTGGATCAATCTTAACCTCCGAATCTTATGGCAAGGGTCGTCATGAAGGGTTCTCAAAAAGTTTTCAGACTGTGAGTGTAAATGAGGGAATGCCAGTTGACTAACGTCATCATTGTATAAGTACTGTACATGGTGACATCACTAAAACTCTTAACTCCAATGAAGCTTTTTAGGATATGGAGGTGGAGGGGTAGGGGCATTAATAGTAGTTCCCATAGTTCCCTTTGCTAGGGAGTAGTAATAGCACTGAGCGGGGCCTTGCGATGGATGGAACCGGAACACTGGTGATAAAAAATGGCTTAGAAACAAACTGAAAAAGGCATGGGTTGGAAGGGTCAATTTGCACATAATATCTCCATGAGTTATATGGTCATGTGCTCTGTAACTACCAATGTCAATGTTCACTACTTACATTATTGCAACCTATATTGGAAATTTTTGTGATTCATTAATACACAACAATAACATTGAATATATATACTGTTGAATATATATACACAACCATCATATCATTGACCGTGTGTACCACAGCTGTAGAACCGTGAAACAATATGCACGTGAATTAGTTTTATTGCAATGGCTCTCTAAAATAGGGATTTTATTACTGTGGAGCTCTGCAAAACACAGATTTCACTTTACTGTGATTTTTTTCCCCTTAAAATGCTCGGTGTCTCTTACGTAAATTGCATATTAACGTTCCTTAAGGTTGTAGGGCTTTTTGGTAAAAATCAAACGCTGGTGTCACTGTCATTCTACAAAGCTGTTTGATGTGCTCATGCATCAAAATACATTATTTTATGCTGTACTAAATTCATTTGATATTCCATACGGTTCTGGAGGATGGAGTGTAGCACCCTTTACTGTTCATCCTTCTGGGCAAAAGTAGTTTATGATTCATGTGGTAAGTTTTGCTTTTTATTGGTTTTGTTAATTTTGGGAAGTGTTAAATGACATAGGAGGTCATTCACAAGGTGCCATAGCTTGCCGCTGTTTGCAAACAACTGCGAATATCATTGTTGCAATGACGATAAACTTCAGTGATGCTGAGCAAGAATTTCAAACAGTGGCAGGAGAAGATTCCCTGATAAAGCTTCTCCTGCAGCTGTTTGAATTTTCCTTTTGTAGAAAAACTGTTGTTTATTGTCAACAGCAACATTTGGCAATGTTTGCATCATTGGCAAACAATACACTTTATGAATAACCCCATAGTATAAGAACATATTAGAGTATGTGTCAACAACCTTGGCCCTCCACATGTTTTGGAACCACATATCACAGAATGCTCACCATCTCGTTAGGTTGGCTGTGTGTCATGGGAAATGTAGTTTCACAACATCTGGATGGCCAAGATTGCGGACCCCAGACTTTGGGGGGTTATTTAAAGAGCACCAGTGTTTGCAGAGATTTCAAACACCGATGAAAACTGCTGTTGCTACTATGGTGACAAATGTCACAAAAGGCAAATCCAAACAGTGGCAGGGAAGATTCACTGTGATTCCCTATTGTGAAACAATGATTATAACATCAGCAATCACCAGGTTCTGTGAATAACCCTCTTAGAAAGAGCACAACTGTTGTAAAAAATAACAGTGGGAAGATATAAAAAAGGTACCACAAAGAGTGCAATACTTTAAAATGCTCCTAAAAACAGAAGGAATAGTTACTAATACAAGCACACAGCTACTGAAACCATATGAATATGATTAACTGTACATACAAGGCCAACTCTATATTACCCAGGAGAGTTTTAGCTTAAGGATAGATTTAAAAAAAAGGCATCTGTTTCTTTTGTAAGGCTATAATAAAAAAGCTTATATTCTCACAATTTAATTTGCAAAAGCACAATTCTTAATCCCAAATTTCTTAACTGTCTTGGTAGGTGGATGCGAATACCAGCGCACCTTAAAGTAGACCTATAATAGTTAATTTTAGAACAAGACAATGCCTGTTGTCTGGCGCCACCCAGTGGTTATAATGTATTAAAACAATGCATAAAAAATAATAAATGAAGAAAACTAAAAAGTTTGTATGTGGTTTTAAAATACGGTTTTGAATGAATCAGCCACTGCTCCTTTTCACATGGTGGTATATCCAAATCAACCATGAATAGCAAACTCTGGAGATAATGTGGTGAGAACAGCGATTCCTTCATGTGGAGATTGTGGAATACAATTTCTTTATCCTCTTTATGCTTTTTATGCTTTTTGATCATGTACATGCCTCAGAGGAAACACAAAAGCAAAACACAGTGCAACCAGTCTAGGCTGAGGGGATCTGGTACATCTCCTAACGTTGCCGGCTGCAGTCACTCTGGTGTCCGATTTGTGACACCACTTAGGCTAGGGTCAGACGAACGCATTTTTATGTTGTCTGTGAAAAAGTGCGTTCGAACGAATGGACGCATTTTTTCACAGAATACGTGATAGCGGTCATACTATGCGCATTTTCGTCCGTGATTTTGTACGGATCATCAATAAAACTCTTTTTGTGTCTGGACGTTATGTTGGCCGGACATTAGCAGGGTCTGACGTCTCCTAATCACACACACACGCCGCTAGCGGACACAGCGCACTCTGTACGTCAGTACCTGCGGTTTCACGTTCTCGAAAAAATGCGTTCATTTTCCACTTGCGTTGCGCAGCCGGACTTTTGTGCGACCGTACTTCGTATATTGGCCGTCATTGCCCGGCATCTGCTGCTAGTGCGGCCGTGATTAAGTGCGGCTGCACGCGCGTTCGCACTGCCTCAGTCTGACCCTAGCCTAAACGTGAGTTTAAACCCTTTCATTCCTTTTATGTTTGGCCTAGACTGGTTGCACTATGTTTTGCTTTTGTGTTTCCTCTGAGGCATTATTATTATTATTATTCTTTATTTATAAAGCGCCAGCATATTCCGCAGCGCTGTACAATAAGCACAGTATAGACAGGGTTACAATACATTGAACAACATTTGACAAACAGTACAGGAGGAGATGAGGGCCCTATTCCCGTAGGAACTCACAATCTGGGAGGGTTGGGGTTGGAAACAGGAGGAGAGGACTGTAAGGTGAGAGTGATTGATGGTTGCGTCAGTGAGTTGGGTGGTAGGCTTCCCTAAATAGGAATGTTTTCAGGGAGCGTTTGAAGGAAGAGAAGTTAGGGGAAAGTCTGACAGTACGAGGGAGAGCGTTCCAGAGAGTGGGGGCTGCGCGTGAGAAATCCTGCAGTCTATCATGGGAAGAGGTGATGCGGGGAGAAGCTAGGCGCAGGTCACTGTTTGACCTTAGGGAGCGGGCTGGGGTGTATTTGGTGATTAGTGAGGACAGGTAGTGGGGAGCTGAGTTAGTGAGGGTTTTGTAGGTAAGGATAAGGATTTTGAACTTAATTCTGCAGTGGATGGGGAGCCAGTGAAGGGACTCGCAGAGGGGAGCGGCAGAGACAGAGCGGCGGGTGAGGTGAGGGTGAGGGTGAGGCATGAAAACAATCAAAAAGCATAAAGAGGATAAAGAAATTGTATTCCACAATCTCCACTTGAAGGAAGCGCTGTTCTCACCACATTATCTCCATAATGGTCAATTTAGTTTGGACATAACTTGAAAATCTTAAGTCTATCTATACATTGTGCGAACAAAATCTAATTCAAGTTTTGATTATAAAAATAAATAAAATACCTCCACTTGCACATCATAAATTATATATGCTAATAACACAGCATCTGTGCTGAGATGTGTGAAATTCTGGTAATGTCACCAGAGCCGGAGTGGTGTGCCCAGTATTAGGATGAATTTCTAAGCAGTACCACTTATGTTAGACAGTAAGCTGTAGCTAATAAGGACTGATGTGGGGGCATTATGTTATTGTGCCAAAGAACTTGGAGAGATGACAGCAGCTTTGTTGTTGAATTTAAGTAAACTAAAATGTCTCATTAGGCAATGAAACACACAATTGCTCCATTTGATTCACACTACATTCAATGTTTAATGATATGCTTCATCTAAATGTCAGAAGTGACACAAAAGGTTCGCTTTGATATGTGGCAGTATGCAGAACACAAAGGGAAATTATGCAGTTGTTTATTGCATATTATTTAATGAATGCAAGCAATTGGACAACAACAAAGTAAAAAAAATTGGTGAGATCCAACACTTACATTGAGCATACTCTTTTCATAAATTGCGGCTAGAAATAAATGGAAATAGATGGAAGTAAATGCCAGATGGTGTAAAATTAAGTTCTGGTATATGAATATTTTCAAGCCTTCTAAATAAATATATCACATTTTGGTTAGGAACATTCAGCACACCAAGAGGAACATGGGAATACCAACAATACAACGGACCAAAAAGCTAGAACAAAATTCAGTACATCATTCTTGTACTACCACAAACTGTTTTGTCAATTAACACATTGACATTCCCAGCAAGATACATATCTCAAATAAGGTATACATTGTTACATGCCAACACCAAAATGGACATTACACCAGGGATCGGCATGTGAAATGCTAGAATTTGGTACTCTACAAGGGTCACCATATCTTTTATTTACCATACAGTTCATTTGACTTTTAATTCTTCAGTAAATGAAAGGGATGCCTCTATCTTATTTCAAGAAATGCAGAACAGCACGTCAGTTGCTATCAGCAGCATCTTCAAATTCCTAATGGAAGAACTGACTTTTGAAAAGAATTGTTGAAAATAGGTGTGATTAGATGGAAGTGCTTGAATCTGTCAAGGGCTTTCAAGGTAATGCTGTATTGCAGTTTGATTGTAGAGCCTAATATAAAGAATGACGGTTTTAGCAGTTTTATTTCCATAAAAGAAATTGCATATGTTCTTTTCTAAAAACTAGCCTGACTTAACATATCGTTAGCAAACTATTTTTGGAAAGGTGGTCCTTGTAGTTGGAGTGAACCTTGCTCTTGGAGGCTGTAACCCAGCAGGAACCAGATTTTGCAGTGGTTGAGGATCTCGGAAAAAAGTATAGAGGAATCAACGCTAATGGAACAAAAAAAAGTAAAATAAAGTTCTAACCCCTATCTCTACCGAGATCGACATATCCCGGTCTTCAAAGGCACCATCTGGTGTACCAATATCTCGATCTGCAGCTCTGCCGCCAAAAAGCAAATTAAATTAATTTGCTGCAAATTAATTTCGTTTGCTTTTGGGCTGCAGAAGGTGCCCCCAAAGTTTTAGCACTGTGGGCATAATGCCCAAAGAGTTAAAACTGTAAAATCAGCTGACTGGGAAAAAAAACACTGGTGACTAACATTATACAAGCAGAAAGGAAATTCATATAGCGCAACAATAGAAATTAATAGGAAATAATTGCACAGACATATTCAGGGTTATTCAAAAATAATTGAAAAGTCACTGTACAATCGGTGACTTTTCGTTCCCTGCACTTCGGGGCGATTAGGCGATCCTATTTCGCCGACCCTACGGTGTATTCAGCAAGAACCACAGGGTCCCCGTAGTGCAGGGAAAACCTGCTGCAAACCCGCCGAACAATCACCGAACACTCACCGAAATCCGCAGAAAACAGCTGGATTAACCACACTGAACACGCCAGAGAAGCCCGACTAGCTGCTGATCACAGCGCAGAGCAGCCGCCAGAAAAACCCGACACGTAGACGAATGAGGTGAAAAAAAAAAACAGTACGATTGAAAGTTTGACATTTTTAAACGCTGTTTGCAAAAAAACTACTGAACGAAAATGCCTGGAATTTACATATAAGGTCCAATGAATGATAATGAAAAGGTCTGTTACAGAAAAATGAAAAGACGACTTAAAAAAAATAACAGGAAAAATGTTTTGCCCAAAAAAATCCTAAAAAAATCTAGAAATAAAGAGACTTTTTAATGCAGAATATAATATTAAACGGTTTATTAGATATTGAATTAAAACAGGAATATTTTTAACATTGAAGCCTATGGGAATTGCCTGAATAAACCTGGGCATTTCGGCAACTTTTCCATGCTGTTTGGTGTTCTCTGAATAGACGAAGCATTGCTTCTCTATGGGGATTTCACTGCCCTCGAAAAAGCACCGAACAGGCACCGTATGTGCAGGCAATCCGCCAAGATTTGGCGAACTGCCTGCTCTCTGAATACCCGAATGGCCAGGAAAGGTAAGCGTATGCTGAATTTCAGTGTTCGCTTACCTTTCGGCGACAATTCGGATCTCTTTGACTAACCCCCAGTGTATATGTCAATGATCTGTAAAAATGCAATAGTGCTTATTCTCACTTATTTGTGCAGTAGTGCAAACAAACTGTGAGTCAATAGTGCAAATGAAGTCCATACTTAGGGAATACCATTTTTACGTATAATGACACAATATCCTCAGTGAATCTCAAGAGTACATTCTAAATAAGTATGTGCCCATCTGTCTCTGTTTTAGAACACATACTTTGAGATTCACTGGGGATATTGAGTCATTATATTTAAAAATTACATCCCCTAAGTATGGTTAAACCTTAAGAGGAATATTTTTGCATAACCCCCCTTTTTTTTCTTGCTGATAGGACATTATTGGCCTAGTGCATCATTTATATGTAACACACATAGTCATAATAGTATTTTATACCATATCTATACACTATGGGTATAATGCTGCCATTTGTTTGCTGTCACAATGTTAACCCCACAGATATGTTGCCGATTCTGAGAACATTGTGTCTATATCCAGTACCCCTTGGATGTAATGTTTTTAGTGCACCATCTAATTCATGTACACTTGTGTTCTCCCATTAGTTCTATGCACCATGTTTATACTAGCTATTTGACCATGATAGCGTTGGTGGCGCACTACAATGATGCACCCATGTAATAACTGCTAAGCACTACTGGGAGCTATTCCGGCCGGAACCCATGTGACTGGATGTAGGGAGTAAAATCACTGCCAACGTGGCCGGAACTCGAGCGATGAATACAGCGATCACACGTTATAAGAGACGACAAGTCACACATTTTTACTTTAGATTTTACAGACAATTCTGGTCATTTTTATACCGACTGAGGAAGGCTTATATTAGCCGAAACTTGTCTCGGTAGAACACGTGTCCATTTCGAGGCTCCTGGATCGGTGAGTGTATTTATAACATCCGTTATCTCCCATTTTCTTGCAATATTATGCTATGGGGGGGCCATTTTCTTATTGTTTTTGGTTTATTTAGTAACCATTGCTGACAAAAGAAGAATAAATAGCAAAAAAGGTGATAGGGGGATATATACTCAACTTAGTTGTAGTGCTGAAGTAGACTCCCAGGAGATGGTCCACCGCTCCAAACAGAAATATCATATACACACGGAGACTTCAGCACCTGGTAGTTGTACAGATGTACATGGGAACCAACCCAATTTGGAACACTGCTTTTCCTCCCCACAATCAGGAATTATGAAAATAATCCAATAAAATACAATGTTTTATTGTAAATAAAATAAAATATAAAATATCATAAAATAAAAGCCTGACGCATTTCATCTATCGCTAAACTTTCTCAAGGGCAGTGATAATCTATAATCATTCAAAAATCATATGACTGTGACCTTTCCAGCAATGCCTCTCTTTTTTCTCTCCAAAGGACCCCGCCCCCCTTTCAGGCACTCTCCAAGCTCTGCCTGAGGGGCGTCTGAAACTAACATTATCACGTGCTGGGGTGATGATGTTAGTGCATTGGGAGAGGTTTAAAAGTGGGGTCTAACTTAAAGGAAGTAAGACCACTGTGGGACCTCAGACAAAGAGGTAAGTATAGGGAGGGAGGGAGGGCCGGCTGACCAGATGACGTGTGGGGACATCCTCCACACACAGCGTGCGGACCCGAGAAAGTCTCCCTCACGTCATCCACAGCTAAATTGTTAAACAGGAGAATCCCATAGGTTTCAATGTAAAAACGTAATATCTTCTTAAATTTTAATAAGGAAAAAAGGTGTCATCTGCGCTCGTTTCTATGTGTTCCATGTACAACAAAACTGAGGTTTTTGTTTGTTTCAATGGCCATTGCAACGTAAGCTCACTTGCAATGGCCATTGAAACAAACAAAAACCTCAGTTTTGTTGTACATGGAACACATAGAAACGAGCGCAGATGACACCTTTTTTCCTTGTTATGTTTTATACATTAACTGGGCTGTTACTCCTGGCAGTTGCTGCCGCTCCGGTAAATTTTAATAGCCCGTTGATTTTTTCATTTTCATCAGAAAATCTTTTTGTATTTTTTCGACAAAATTGTTTCCCAAGTTTTCAAAAAAGGTGATTTTTTTTATTCAGTTACAGACCTTTTTATTATTTTTTAAAGGTCCTTTTTAATTATTTAGACACATTTTAATAATTTTTTATGGGTTTAACCCTTTCGCCCCTGAGGCATTTCACACCTCTGTACTGAGCTCATTTTTACCTGTTTTGCTCATCTTGTTTAAACGCGTTCTGAAGGCTTATTTTAATATATGACCCAGACATATTATATATCGTTCTTTCCGGCAGACTCAGCAGATTCATAATATGTCATTATTATATGTATATGTCATGTCCTGTCTGTATATTATAACAAAAAATGCAATAAAATATGAATTTTCAATAATTTACAACATGTAAAGTGTTTTTTTTCACATTTTAACATGCAAGCAATTGCGGTTATATTTTGGATGGGGTGCGCTTGTTACAAAACTTAGAAATGGGGAATCATTACAGTTTTTTTGGGGGAAAATTACGCGCTTTTTAACAAACGCACCGCATACAAAAATCGTTAGTGCAGCATCATTGTTCACATTATAATTGAAATGGGAACAATATTGCTGCATTAACAAACCAAAAAAAAAAACTTGTTTATTTTTTTTCTATAATTTTTTTAAAAATATTTTTTTATTTTTTTAAAAAAACTTTTTAACATGGTCATATTCGTTGGAAAGGCCATGCTCTGGCCAATCCAACAGTACCAAACATTAACTCCTAGCTGCCACGGATCGGGAGATAGGGGGTTCATTGGGCTCCCACAAATGTGAGTGGTTAAGACCTTGATTACAATTTGAACAATCTTATTTTTGACTGTCTGCACTATCATCTTTTTCCTGTGATGTGCTTTCTTTGAGGAACACTGACGGATAAAAGGATTCAACACCAGCACTTAATGTTCTCCAAATTTTTCGTGGGGCTTCAGCAACTCCATCTTCAGCCCACTATGGTGAAATGATGGCGAAATGGAATTGTCGAAGTGCACCTAACTGCCCTGTAGTCAGGGGCGGATCCAGGGGGGGGGCAACGGGGCAATTGCCCCCCCCCGAGATTTGAGCCGGGGACCCAGATGCCGCCGGGCAGCGCAGGAGCGCCTGCCCGGTCCTGAAGAGTGCGTCCTTGTAAAGGGGATGCGGCTGCGTGCAGGCGCAGCCGGTCACGTGGTCCGGCTAATCAGGTGGTACTGAGTCTCTGTACCACCTGACTGGCCGGACCGCGTGACCTGCGCACGCACGCAGCCGCCTCCCCTTTACAAGGACGCACTCTTCAGGACCGGGCAGGCGCTCCTGCGCTGCCCGGCGGCATCTGGGTCCCCTGAACACCGGAGCTGGAGGCCTGGAGCAATATCCAGGTGAGAGCTGGGCAAATCCATGAGCTGGGGGTAAATCCATGAGCTGGGCAAATCCATGAGCAGGGGGCAAATCCATGAGCTGGGCAAATCCATGACCTGGGGGTAAATCCATGAGCTGGGCAAATCCATGAGCTGGGGGTAAATCCATGAGCTGGGCAAATCCATGAGCAGGGGGCAAATCCATGAGCTGGGCAAATCCATGAGCTGGGGGCAAATCCATGAGCTGGGGGTAAATCCATGAGCTGGGGGGTAAATCCATGAGCTGGGCAAATCCATGAGCTGGGGGTAAATCCATGAGCTGGGGGGTAAATCCATGAGCTGGGGGTAAATCCATGAGCTGGGGGTAAATCCATGAGCTGGGCAAATCCATGAGCTGGGGGTAAATCCATGAGCTGGGGGGTAAATCCATGAGCTGGGGTAAATCCATGAGCTGGGGGTAAATCCATGAGCTGGGCAAATCCATGAGCTGGGGGTAAATCCATGAGCTGGGGGTAAATCCATGAGCTGGGCAAATCCATGAGCTGGGGGTAAATCCATGAGCTGGGGGTAAATCCATGAGCTGGGGGTAAATCCATGAGCTGGGGGTAAATCCATGAGCTGGGCAAATCCATGAGCTGGGGTAAATCCATGAGCTGGGGGTAAATCCATGAGCTGGGCAAATCCATGAGCTGGGGGTAAATCCATGAGCTGGGCAAATCCATGAGCTGGGGGTAAATCCATGAGCTGGGGGTAAATCCATGAGCTGGGCAAATCCATGAGCTGGGGGTAAATCCATGAGCTGGGCAAATCCATGAGCTGGGGGCAAATCCATGAGCTGGGGCAAATCCATGAGCAGGGGGCAAATCCATGAGCTGGGGGTAAATCCATGAGCTGGGGGCAAATCCATGAGCTGGGGGCAAATCCATGAGCAGGGGGCAAATCCATGACCTGGGGGCAAATCCATGACCTGGGGGCAAATCCATGAGCTGGGGGCAAATCCATGAGCAGGGGGCAAATCCATGAGTTGGGGGCAAATCCATGAGCAGGGGGCAAATCCATGAGCAGGGGGCAAATCCATGAGCTGGGCAAATCCATGACCTGGGGGCAAATCCATGACCTGGGGGCAAATCCATGAGCTGGGCAAATCCATGAGCTGGGCAAATCCATGAGCTGGTGGCAAATCCATGAGCTGGTGGCAAATCCATGACCTGGGGGCAAATCCATGACCTGGGGGCAAATCCATGAGCTGGGCAAATCCATGACCTGGGGGCAAATCCATGACCTGGGGGCAAATCCATGAGCTGGGCAAATCCATGAGCTGGGGGCAAATCCATGAGCTGGGCAAATCCATGACCTGGGGGCAAATCCATGACCTGGGCAAATCCATGAGCTGGGGGTAAATCCATGAGCTGGGGCAAATCCATGAGCTGGGGGCAAATCCATGTGTGAGCTGGGGCTCTCTGCTCCTCTAGATTGTAAACTCCTGGGTGCCCTCTGCTCCTCTAGATTGTAAACTCCTGGGTGCCCTCTGCTCCTCTAGATTGTAAGCTCCTGGGTGCCCTCTGCTCCTCTAGATTGTAAACTCCTGGGTGCCCTCTGCTCCTCTAGATTGTAAGCTCCTGGGTGCCCTCTGCTTTTCTAGATTGTAAACTCCTGTGAGCCGGGCCCTCTGCTCCTCTAGATTGTAAGCTCCTATGAGCCGGGCCCTCTGCTCCTCTAGATTGTAAGCTCCTGTGAGCCGGGCCCTCTGTAAATTCTCGTGAGTCGGACTCTCTGCTAAAACACCTTATTTTCTGTCAGTGCCCCTCCCGAGACTAGTCTCTGGATCCGCCCCTGCCTGTAGTTGAATGCTTCATATGAGTTTATTGAAAGAGTGCTGCTTAAACCTCTGCTGCTATTTCAAATTTTCTTCTGGTAAGCGCTGGCATTTCTTGTCATTGAAGTAACATCAATTTTTGTCAGTGTTTGCAAAATTGGCAAACAACAGCGCTTTCTAGATATCTCCCTTATTGTATTCATAGTTCACCTAATAAAACCCAGATGTAAATAAGATTTCACTTTATCATTTGTTTACTTGTTATCATTGAAATTATGATGTATTACAAGTGGTAGCAAATGTCGGTTGAAAAATCATAGAAAATTTGAGTCCACACAAATTGTTGTTCCTTTTAAATTATATTATTAAAATGTAATTAAAATATAAATAAAGACTTCAACTACAAACTGTGAGTGCATACAAATTTTGAAACAGATAGACAGACAGATAAACGGGTGAAAACAAAGGTCGATATCATAGTTGATGAGCCTTCAACACTTTATTACAATGAAGTTCAATTGAAGAGGTGTATTAATGGCGCTTCACAAAAAAAAAGAAGAAAGGAAGCTGCAAGGTACTTGTGTATATACACCCACGCAATACAAGAATGGTAGATAAAAGCGCAAAATGTACTCCACATGCTTGAAATGCAAAAGGAGATACTTCAATCCTCAGATATCCTATAGGAAACAATAAAAACCCTACATTGCGCAGTACGTATTGCTTTTTTTAAAGAACTCACTCGAGTAGTAAAAATACACTCACTCATTAAAGAGCCTTAATGAAATCGGCTCTAGGCTATATACACAATAGGACATTGAGTTGATGAACCTCAACACCTCCGGATTTCCGATCCAATTTAAACTAAATGGTCCGTCCAGACTGCAATCCTGGACTCTATAATGGCTCTGCAACTGAGGTACCCAAGGAAGGAAAACATGGACAAAAAATAAAAGGGTAAAGCCCAGAGGCTCGAAATTTATTGGACAAAGCACAACGCGTTTCGACAAACCTTCTTCATCAAGGTGCATAAACATAATAGTACAATGTGAACTTTTATACACATGTCACAGAACAGTAATTAAAATCATCTGGAGAGGATTAAGCAGAAACTTATCATTATTGCATCCTACTTGTCATGTCCTCAGCCCCTGCTACGCTGCCTGGGGGGTCTGGGCAAGGTCCTGTGCCAGGAGCTGGCCGGCTGCCAGCACTGGGGAATGGCCGAGCGGCGTCCGAAGGGGCGGGGCCTAGCATGGTCACAAGGAGCCGCCGGGTTTAAAACAGGGCGCGAGGAGTTGCCTCATCGCCCTGTTGTGGAGTCTGATTCCTGCATCGCTAACCATTCGTTTACATTGTCTCTCTGTTGCCAACCTGTTTTCTGGATATGATCCCTGCTCCTGTTATTTGACCCGGCTTGATTTTGACTATTCTCCTGCTGCTTGATTAAGATCGCCTGTGTGGTGCTTTGGTGGTTTAACCCCATGCTCGTAGCTGGGGTGTTTACACGTTACTGGGGAAGTGTCCCTTCTCAGCGGTGGGTCTTGTCTGTGGCCTCATTAGGTTCCTATACCCAACCCAGGGCTCATGTTCTCCAGCCACACATATTGATAAGATCTGCGATCACAAGGTACTGCTTATATGCTGCTCCTGGTCAGTGTGCGCTCACCAGCAACAATACTCATTACTGTACTTACGACAGACCCCGAAGTGTATGTGTTGTCCCTGACTATCTTAAGGTACCACTGATCTGCTCTTGTTTCTCAGAAAACATTAAAGCAGCTTATTTCCTGACTGCCCTGCAGTCCGTGCAATTCACCAACTGTCTGATTTATATGTATATTTCTGCATGTGCTCTAAGTAGACTATCGATCTCGAAACCTTTAGTGCTTAGTAGCAACTCAGTGTTTGGTTCATCCTTGCTGCCTCAAGTGTGTAATTGTGTCTATGCCAATCAGTGTTTAAATGTCAAAAAGATTTATCAGTCCTTAAGGATCTACACTCCGCTATTCTCTAGTGGGCGCTACTCCCCCGTTACACTACTTCTGTATTCTGCTCCCACAAGAATTCCGACATCCCCAAATGACGTGACTTCAGGCAAGGTGCGCAATATCCTTGACGGCTACCAGTTGTCATTTGCCCATAATCTCCTCCGGGCGCCATTTTATGTATGGGTAACAGATACCCCAATCATTCTTTCTACAATCTACAGAAATATGCTAAATGTCCTCCCGGAAGACCTATTGTTTCCAGTATCGGGTCAGCATTAGCACCTCTATCTGAATATATTGATCATATGTTACATCCGATAGTAAGCAACTAGCATATTTGAAGGATTCTATTCATTTATTACAACTATTAAATAATACTCCATGGACAACAGACATGTATATGATCACATGTGATGTTAGTAGTCTTTACACTATTATAGAACATAAAAAAGGATATGAGGCTATAAAGTACTTTTTGGAGTTGTCCAAACAATGTCCATCCATTCAAGTTGAATTTATTCTGGAGGGAATCCAACTAATATTAAATAATAATTTATTTTGGCTTGAGTGGGATTTTTACCTCAAAGGAAAGGTATGGCGATGAGGACCAGGTTCGCCCCAAATTATGCTAATCTTTTTATGTCCTATTGGGAGAATCAGTATGTTTTTTCTAGACATTACTGGGGGCAAACCTGGTCCTTTATCATCGGTACATAGACAATATTTTAATTTTATGGATGGGGAACCGCGACAGTGTCACCTCCTTTTTGAATGATCTTAATTCCAACACATGGGGTATAGTACTTACTCATAAATTTTTAATCAAAGAAGGTACTCTAAAAACAAGAACATTCTTTAGATCAGTAGACACAAATAGTTTTATAGATACTCAGAGTAACCATTGGGAAGAATATCCCAAAAGGTCAGTTTTTAAGATTGCGATGGAACTGTTCGTATATCAAAGATTTTACCAATCAAGCAGGGGTTCTAAAGAAAAAAAATTACAAAATGGTTATGACCAAGGGTCTTTGGATAAAGATTTTTACGATATCTTAACAAAAGACAGAGATACTATTTTGAAATATAAAGACCCAACTAATAATATGGACTTAAGTAATGTTCAGGTACCCTTTATTACCAATTATTGATCTAATAATAGAGAGGTGGCTCGAATTCTAAAGAAAAACTGGTCTAATATCCAACAAAATAGGGATCTTAATGAGTTCATAGGTGAGAAACCAAGAATGATTTATTGGGGAGCTAAAAATCTCTAATTAACTTTGACCAAGAGCTACCTAGATTTAGGGATTAAAGAAACATTTCTATCAGAATTAAGGAAAAATAAAAAAGTTTTAAGTGTGGAGTCAAATTGCAGAATAACAAAAGCAAGAAATACTGTAAGTGTATATCTGATTTTAAATCCCATTCTAACGACCATAGTTATAAAGTGAATACTTTTATTAATTGTAACTCTAGTAATGTAGTATACTTATTACTGTGGTGTCCATGCGATTTTCAATATGTAGGGCGAACCATTAGAATGCTAAAAACGAGGGTCTCAGAACACATTTATAATTTTAAGAAACATTATGCCAAACACAGTGTATCGGCTCATTTCTCCTCTTGCCATGGGAGAAATCCTAGTCTATTAAAATTCATGGGGATAGATCAAATTTCCAAACATTGGAGAGGTGGAGACCACCTACAGGTTTTAAATAAACTGGAAAACAAATGGATCTTTGACTTAGGCTGTTTGTCACCGGAGGGGTTAAATACGGATTTTGATATTAACAACCTTTTATAATATGTTTTTGATCTTTCTGTATATATTTTTAATTTTTATGTGTGATTTTATACCAGGGATGTGTGTTTTAAATAGCTTATATAGCTAAACATGTTTAGATTGTAGAAAGAATGATTCGGTTGTTCATACATAAAATGGCGCACTGAGGAGATTATGGGCAAATGACGACTGGTAGCCGTCAAGAATATTGCGCACCTTGCCGGCAGTCACATCATTTGGGGATTCCTGGTATTCTTCTGGCAGCAGAACACAGAAGTAGGATGCAATAATGATTAATTTCTGCATAATCCTCTCCAGATTAATTTAATTACTGTTCTGTGACATGTGTATAAAAGTTTACATTGTACTATTATGTGTATGCACCTTGATGAAAAAGGTTTGTCGAAACGCATTGTACTTTGTCCAATAAATTTCGAGCCTCTGGACTTTTTTATCCTTTTATTTTTGGTCTATGTTTTCCTTCCTTGGGTACCTCGGTTGCAGAGTCATTATAGAGGCCAGGATTGCAGTCTGGACGGGCCATTTAGTTTAAATTGGATCGGAAGTCTGCAGGTGGGGTGGTTCATCAACTCAATATCCTGTTGTGTATATAGAGAAAGGGGGGTGTGAGGATCCTGAGGATGAGCAACAGCACTAATGGCCTGCTCTACGGTGGGTGACCGCTCAGGTCTCACAAGGTTTTAGCTTCCTTGTGCCATTACAGGGATGAATGCTTCATATGCAAATCAGTCTGCTCTCACCCAATGAATGTGCCCAGTACTGACTGCCAAGGACGTCATCCCTGCACGAGAGGTGCAGCAACCCCCGACGATCGTTTCGGCCTTGTTAGGCCTCGTCAGGAGGGTATAGCTGACACCCCTCTAGGCACATCAAGCAAGGGGTCCACGTCTGGATAACCCTGTATACTTATAGTGAGAGAAACGGGGGTGTTAGGATCCTGAGGACAGGCAACAGCACTAATGGCCTGCTCTACGGTGGGTGACCGCTCAGGTCTCACAAGGTTTTAGCTTGCTGGTGCCATTACAGGGATGAATGCTCCATATGCAAATCAGTCTGCTCTCACCCAATGAGGGAGGCCAGTACTGACTGCCAAGGACGTCATCCCTGCACGAGAGGTGCAGCAACCCCCGACAATCATTTCGGCCTTGTTAGGCCTCGTCAGGAGGGTATAGCTGGCACCCCTCTATGCACATCAAGCAAGGGGTCCACGTCTGGATGACCCTGTATACTTATAGTGAGAGAAAGGGGTGTGTGAGGATCCTGAGGACGAGCAACAGCACTAATGGCCTGCTCTATGGTGACCTGCTCTACGGTCACACACCCCTTTTCTTCCTATTGTGTATATAGCCTAGAGCCGACTTCATTAAGGCTCTTTAATGAGTGAGTGTATTTTTACTACTAGAGTGAGATCTTTAAAAAAAG
Source organism: Leptobrachium leishanense (assembly GCA_009667805.1). Classification (NCBI taxonomy): domain Eukaryota; kingdom Metazoa; phylum Chordata; class Amphibia; order Anura; family Megophryidae; genus Leptobrachium; species Leptobrachium leishanense. The sequence goes on from CM019067.1 coordinate 164,454,361, forward strand.
ATGGCCTGGCCATTTTCTAAATGTAAAGTGGTCTGGATGTATAGAGTGTTCCTTTAACCCTTTCCCAAAGCAGGGTGTACTATGCCGTCCCTGATGGGGTGGGCCTTGACTTCAATGGGTCTCCTTCAGCCATCTACTAGCTGGCACAGTGCGTGCCATTTGTTGCTGTGGGACGGCTTGGTTCAGTCCTTCCCCCAGCAGCCAATGTGGCTGCTGCATGAGTGGGCCAAAGTAGGGCCTGCTGCAGCAGCCGGCTACCGGGGCGTGCTAGTATGCCCCGGCCATCGTTAAAGCCCTCCCGCTGGGCACTACCTGCCCTATTAGAAAGGGTTACTTTCTAGTCATTTTATAATTGCAGTTAACTTAGATTTACATAGATATATAGATTTCTCTATTGCAATAAAGTATCACAAAAATACCTATTTTTTTATGTCCTAAGTTATAATAAGCTTTGCAGTGTTAGATATATTGAAAAATCTGGCTCATTGGGCATCTTTGGCATACGTAGGACACATACAGCAACACGTATCTTGAACAGCAGCCTGTACTGTCTGTGTTTTCAAAGCCAGCAGACCTAAGATGAGTGTTATTACCTCTTTGGTTATTTAACCTTTGCAATCCATGATTCACAGAGCGGTCATGAGACCTGAAGATTCAAAAGGTTTATGCAGTATATTGAAAGTAACATCACATTGGTATGTTGTGTTATAAGCACCCTTATAAAATATGTATTTTCAGGTTAAGTGTAACCATCATGCTCTATAGTTATATATAGAACATAGAAACACATTAAACCAAAGCAACATACTTTGATGTGACTGACTCTGGCATCTTATCAGGCACATTACAGCTAACCAGATATTTTTTACCTGCTAAAATGTAGGTTCATTTTGAAAATGAAAACCTTAACTAATTGCAACACATATAACATACAGAAAATACAGTTTCCAATTAAAACAGAAATCCTACATAACAGTGGGAAATAAATCTAAACAAAATATGCTTATATCTGGTTATTGCGTTTGGAACAAAATCGGAAATGATACAATTCACCAACTGTGCTTTTTATAAATGAAAAGAAGATGAATATAGTATGAAATTGTAAAGCTGACAAATTACTTAAATTTCCTCATTGCAAACAGCTTGTTAACAGTTCTATATAGCAGCATTGCCAGGTGTGGAATGCAACACAATTTCCACTTAGCCTCTTGAAAGGCCTGTTTCATGTTAAAAAGTGCTATAATTTAAATTAGCTATTTAGTCACATTTTCTTTTATGGAAAAATGATTTTTTGTGTGTTTCAATTAAATTCAGCATTTTCTGAGTCCAACTATCCCAGGATATGAACTTGTAATAAAATTTTACATTTTGCAGTGTCTTAATGTACTTTTTTGCACTTTTAAAGGTCATTTTACTTTATGACCTTGTATAATTGCATAGGACTTACACCAAAACTGTTGATTAGGTTTTTTGCATATACATATAATATTTTGATTGGACATGGAGAAAATGTAGAAGTCTACTTTATTTTTGTCCAGCTGCCAGATGCCTTTAAGATAAGAGTGCTATTCCAATTATGCATATTTAATGAAAGATATGTGATTTCAAAACCTAAAAGAGTCAGGGCACTATCATGTGCCCTAAGCTAAAGCGAGGATGCTAAGGGGAAAAATTTGTGCTGGCAAGTCTCCCCTTAGTGTCCCTATTTTACAAACACATTATGAGGCAGGCGCTGAATCCAGCAGCCTGCTCCGTAGTGGCCGCTAGGCTCCTTGATGCTCGGGGAAGTGCTGATGCCCCACCGCGAGCATCCCCTCCATGTAGTCCATAGGCTTTTCCTGCCAGATAACATGACCTGCAGGATCTCGCCTCTCGCGAGATCATGCAGGTCAACGAAGTGATCGCGAAGGGAGACTGGGGGACTTTTTTCCCCAGTCTCACTCTACTCCCAGTGGCAATTAGCGGCAGATGGGGCCACTGTTCACCCAGCGGGATGAGAGGTGAGTATTTGATTTTTTGGGGGTTCCAACTGCTGATTCCACAGAAGCGAAATCAGTTAGCAACAGCTCTGAGCTGAAGCAAACTTCTTTAGTTAGCAACAACAGTAAGTAATTAGCGTTTGGACTTTGCAGGGCCGGACTAAGATCTGTATTGACCTGGAGCTGAATATTGTGGTAAGCTTTTTTTTTTTGGAGTTTAGTGAAATGAAAACCTTATTTTAGGTTATTTAATAGATACGTGTAAATCTAATGAGGCAGTTACTTTCAGGGTTATTCAGAGAGCGTGAAAAGCAGGAGGATGACTGGAGAATGAAAAATTCTAGGTCAAAATAGCCAAACCAGAAAAATTCTCCCTTTCATCTCACTTTCCAAATCGGCTATTTTGACCTAGAATTTTTCATTCTCCAGTCATTCTCCTGCTTTTCACGCTCTCTGAATAACCCTGTTTGTGATTAATTTTTCATTCAGATTTCATTTAAAGAGTGTAAAATAATTTTTTCACATTTTATCATCCAAACCTTTGTGGTTATACTGTATATTCTATAGGGAATTATTGTTAAGTAACAGGTTCCCATTTCACTTCCTTAATTTTTCTGAGAAAATATACAATTTTAACCAAAAAATGAAATATTTCCCTTGTGTTTGAGGTATTTTATGAATAATATGACTCTCAGGGTTATTCAGAGAGAAGTGAAGACCAGGAGAATGACTGGAGAATGGAAAATTCTAGGTCAAAATAGCCAAACCAGAAAAATTCTCCCATTCATCTCACTTTCCAAATCGACTATTTGGTCTTGATTGTTTATTCTCCTGTCAATTCTCCTGGGTTTCACCTCTCTCTGAATAACCTTGTATGTATAAAACACTGACCTTTCTCCCAGCTTGGGAAATAAGAAGGTGAGTAATGGCAGTGGTATTGCTAATTTTATACGTGACAAATGGACAATACTTGTATGGACAATAATCGCTTTGGAACCAAAATTAATTAAACGTTTTCTTTTTTTTTTCTTTTAGATTTTACATGATCATGTTTGGTATTAATGCAAAGGCCAGACTCTGACATGTCCAATGATGCCTCGCTTGTCCATGTGAGGTGTAAAGATTAGTGACGCAGGGGTACAAAGTCCCCACCCAGTGTGGCGGTTTGGGGTTTTGATGTAACAATTTGTAACAACAGATTGTGCAATCAGCTCCACACTTGGAGACATGAGAAATTAGGTGGTTAGTTAGTGCAGCATCATTGTTAACTTTATAATTGAAAAATATGACTGTGTTAACTAAAAAATAAATATTTATTATTTTATTATTTTTATTCTTACATAAAACCAGGTCATGTTTGGTATCATTGGGAAGGCAATGCTCTATCCTTTCCAGTGATATCTCGGATGGCCCTGTAGCTGCTATGGAGTTGGAGATACAGTGGTCCAAATGCCTGTTAAAACAGACATATAGGGTTATCCAAAGAGATCCGAATTGCTTGAGAAAGGTAACCAAACGCTGAAAATCAGCGTTCGGTTGCCTTTCTTGGCCATTCGGCTATCCAGAGAGCAGGCAATTTGCCAAATCCTGGCGAATTGCCTGCACATTCGGTGCCTGTTCGAGGGTAGTGAAAACCCCATAGAGAAGCACTGCTTCGGCTATTCAGAGAACACAAACCAGCAGTGAAAGGTTCCCCTAATGCCCTGCATTTTCGGTGGTTTAATTCGGCAAGTTTATTCAGGAGAATCCCATAGACTTCAATGTTAAAAATATTCCCGTTTTAATTCAATATCTAATAAACCGTTCATTATAAAATTATGCAGTAATTTATTTATAGATTTTTTATGATATTTTAAGTATTTTTCTTAATTTTTTGTAATTTTTTTTAAAAGTCCGATTTTTTTTTTTTTTAAGTTTACTTATTTTTTTCTGTAACAGCCCTCTTTATTATCATTCCCTGGACCTCATATGCAAATTTCAGACATTTTCGCTCAGTAGTTTCTTTGCAAACAGCGTTTCATTTTCACAGATTCATACAAACTATTTTGCTAATTTATACACCTCCCTCGTCTGCGGTGTCGGCTGCTTCGGCTGTGTTCGGCTCCTGCTCGGGCTTGGTTTTCGGCAGGTTAATCCAGATGTTTTTGTGGCTTTTCTGCGTGCATTCGGTGGGTTTTGCGGTTAGTTTTCGTCAGGTTTGCGGCAGCTTTTCCCTGCAATTCGGGGACCCTGTGGTGCTTGCTGAATACACCGCAGGGTCAACGAAATGGGATCGGCAAAAGGAACCGAATTGAAGAGAACGAAAAGTCACCGAACGTGCGGTGACTTTTCGAATCTCTTTGAATATCCCTTATAGTTATTCTTTCTCTCTGGGCCTATTTTGGGGCATGGGCCTGGAGCTGCTGCTTCATCAACCCCTATGTTAATCCGGCCCTGGACTTTGTGATCTTAAATGCTAATTACTCTTTTTTAACTCGTTGCACTCCTCATGTCAAGCATAGGGAGTGCAAAGTACAGTAAGCTCACGCGTAAAAAGCTCTAATAACAGTGTACAGATTTTTAACCCCTTAAGGACCAATGACATAACCGTTCCATCATAAAAGCATTGACTTTAAACACCCTTGGGCCTTAAGAGGCTAAAATCTTGAGCAATCGGGAGGTGATCTTTTGCGGCACACTAATGCTCATTTATGTGAGTACTAGCGCTAGCGTTAAGGAGGTGATAGAGCCCTCAGGGTCTTGCTAAAAAATGATCACATTTATCCTGTGGTAATTTAATGATATTTAGTAAACTCATAAAGATTGCAAGCCATATTTCCATTTAAGACATACAGGGTTATTCAAAGAGATTTGAAAAGTCACCGCACGTTCGGTGACTTTTCGTTCTCTTCAATTCGGTTTGTTTTGCCGATCCCATTTCGGTGACCCTGCGGTGTATTCAGCAAACACCATAGGGTCCCCGAATTGCAGGGAAAAGCTGCCGCAAACCCGACGAAAACTAACCGCAAAACCCAGCGAATGCATGCCGAAAACTCCCAAAAACAACTGGATTAACCTGTCGAAAAACCCAAGCAGGAGCTGATCACACACAGCGAAGCAGCCGAGACCGCAGACGAGGCAGTGAATAAATTAGCAAAACAGTTTGTGTGAATGTTTGAAAAGTGAAACGCTGTTTGCAAAGAAACTACTGAGCGAAAATGTCTGAAATTTGCATATGAGGTCCAGGGAATGATAATAAAGAGGGCTGTTACAGAAAAAATAAGTAAACTTAACCAATTCACTGCAGAGGACGCGCTGAGCGCGTCCACCCGCAGTATCGTTCCTTGCGGAGGACGCGCTGAGTGCTTCCTCCCTTTGGGGCCAGCGTTCGGCCGGGTTCCGGCCGATCGCTGGCCCCCCCGGTGCGGGCTGACATCCTCGATGTCAGCCCAGCACCCGGATCTGCCGCCGGAGTAATTAGGTGTCATCGCGGGGGCGTGATGACACCTATTTCAGGCGCCCCCTCCCCTGCATAGCACGATGACGCCAGTCCTGGAGTTAACCCCTAACTGCCACCAATGGTGGAGATAGGGGGTTCCAATGAACCCCCCTATCTCCCGATCCGTGGCAGTTAGGGATTAATGTTTGGTATTGTTGGATCGGCCAGAGCATGGCCGTTCCAACAATACCAAACATGAGTATGAAAAAAGTTTTTTAAAAAAAACAATTATAAAAAAAAGAAAAACTTGTTTTTTTTTCTTTTTTTGGTTCGTTAATGCAGCAATATTGTTCCCATTTTAATTATAATGTGAACAATAATGCTGCACTAACGATTTTTGTATGCGGTGCGTTTGTTAAAAATCGCGTAATTTTCCCCAAAAAAAAAAGAACGAGACCCCATCTCTAATTTTTTTAACAAGCGCACCCCATACAAAATATAACCGCAATTGCTCGCATGTTAAAATGTAAAAAAAAAAACACTTTACACGTTGTAAATTATTGAAAATTCATATTTTATTGCATTTTTTGTTATAATATACAGACAGGTCATGACGTATACTTATAATAATGACATATTATGAATCTGCCGAGTCTGACGGAAAGAACGATATATAATATGTCTGGGTCATATACTAAAATAAGCCTTCAAAACACGTTTAAACATGATGAGCAAAATCGGTAAAAATGACCTCAGCACAGAGGCGGGAAATGCCTCAGCAGCGAAAGGGTTAAAAAAAAAAAATCAGACTTTTAAAAAAAAATTTCAGAAAAATGCTTAAAATATTCTAAAAAATCTATAAATAAAGAGACTCTTTACTGCAGAATTTTATAATGAACGGTTTATTAGATATTGAATTAAAACGGGAATATTTTTAACATTGAAGCCTATGGGATTCTCCTGAATAAACTTGCCGAATTAAACCACCGAATGGCAGCGCATTTCGGGAACCTTTCACTGCTGGTTTGTGTTCTCTGAATAGCCGAAGCAGTGCTTTTCATGGGGTTTTCACTGCCCTCGAACAGGCACCGAACAGGCACCGTATGTTCAGGCAATTCGCTAGGATTTGGCGTATTGCCTGCTCTCTGGATAGCCAAATGGCCAGGAAAGGTTACCTTTCTCAAGCAATTCGGAGCTCTTTGAATAACCCTGATACAGTACATAAATGGGAAAGTTGTCTTGAGATCAGGATTGGGGATTGCGCAGCAGCTCGACCACTTTGACTCAATTTAGAACTATACTCACGCAAATTGTACTTGATGGTGCACTGGTACAAACAAAATTGGTCCAGTGGAATTTCTTTTTGGCTCTTTAATTGAGTTGTCCATTCATTTGATTTGTGTTTTGAATGAATTGGCAGTTCACCCACAATTTGGAAAATTAATGCATGTGCCTATTAGTTCAGTGTTTCAGACTAACATGTCAGATTTTAAGGATTATTTTGGGTAAATTTAGACTGAATACTGCAATCACTGAGCAACAAATAATATCACTTGTGCTGTGCTTCAATATCTAGCAAACCTGGCATATAAATGGGTCCTGAGGACCAGATTTGAAAAACAATGTATTAGGTGACATTATTTGCACCTAATGCTCCTTAAATTGAAGTGTAACAAGCTTATTTTAGATGAAAGCAAGTCTATAATTGATAATATATGTGTTGAGAATCCAGCCGTGAATGGACTCGTGTCTGCACTGGGGTCAACCTTACTGGCTGCCATTCCATTTCCTGTTCCTGGTTTTCCCTGTTGCTCGCGTGCAACCCATCCCATTTGTGATCCATGCTGGATTTGCCCTGATCCTCTGATGGGTTTCCTTCAAAGGAGTGGTTCACCCTCTAGTCAATGCTTGTGCATTTAGTTGCATTTGGTGTGTCCACCAATAAGCTACTCTTACTAGACATGTGCATTCGTTTTAGTACTAAAACGATTTAGTCCGAATTTTGGGATAATTTCGTTTTAGTATGACTCAAGAGAAACGAAACTGCTCAGTACAAAAAACGAAAGAAACTAAAATAAAATGCACTACATTTTAGTTTCAGTCCTTTTTGTGATATTACATTGATGAGTGAAGGAGACCAGCAATGAAGAGTGCAACATCCGAAGTTCTGCACCCTCCACATGCCAATGCAGTAGGATGTTCTATACAGATAGGGGCATTAATTAATGCAGGAGGATGTTCTATACATTATACAGAGAGGGGTATTAATGCAGGAGATGTTATATACATTATACAGAGAAAGGTATAAATTGAAGAGGATGTTCTATACAGAGAGGGACATTAATTAATTCAGGAGGATGTTCTATATATTATACAGAGAGGGGTATTAATTAATGCAGGTGGATGTTGTATACATTATACAGACAGGGTATAATGTAGGAGGATGTTCTAAACATTATACAGAGAGGATCCTTTTTTTCAGCCCTTTAAATCCTGTGGCTGTGAGCGCTGAGATCGGCTGCTTGTTACATTATCTCTCAGTACAATGTATCAGGCTCAGTTGTTACAGTAACTGACTGTAACAGCGCTCAGAGTTTCAGTAAAACAAGGAGATAATATTGTTCTAACCTCTTATATATAAAAATATTATTACTAGTTTTACTGAACTCTGAGCGCTGTGATGAGCAGCGAACAGTCAGTAATTGTAACAGCTTTGCCTGACACGGGGCAGTATTACAATGTTGGTGCTAACTTAACCAGAGCTGTTGTAAACTGAAAACCTCCATAGGCTCGAATGGCTCGGAAGTTTACAACAGCTCTGGTTAAGTTAGCACCAACTATGTAATATGGCCCACATTGTGCTGAGAGTGAGAGATACTGTAACAAGCAGCGATCTCAGCCCTCTGAGGAGCCACTACAATAGTAATTGTATCCATTGGTTTTCGGATGAATGAAATTAGTTTTCATACTAAAGAACTGAAAACGAATTTCTTTAGTAACTAAATAAATTGCATTTTAGGACTAATCCATTAGTTCAAAACGAAATTTTGTGCTGTGCACATGTCTAACTCTTACTCTGACCTTCCTCCTCTGTTCCCAATGTGTTCCTGCTTTGCTGACCGCGTGTTTTTGTCTTGCTGCCCACAGTGTTCCTGCCTTGCTGCCCATTGTGATCGCTCAAGTGTCCTGTTGTATGGCTTCTGCTTTTCAAAGCATCCTGCCATGTGGCTTATGCCTTCCAGAGCCTCCTGCCATGTGCCCACTGTCTTCCAGAGCCTACTGCCCTATGCCCTTTGCCTCCATTGTCCTCTGTGTCTCCTGTATCCTCCTGTGAGTTTATTCAGTACCTGTGTCTTCTTGTGTCCCTTATAGGGTTATTCAAAGAGAATCAAAAAGTCACCGTACGTTCGGTGACTTTTCGTTCCCTGTACTTCAGGGAGATTAGGTAATCCTATTTCGGCGACCCTGTGGTGTATTCAGCAAGCACCGCAGGGCCCCCTTAGTGCAAGGAAAACCCACCGCAAACCTACAGAACGCTCGCTGCAAACCTGCCGAACACTCACCGAAACCTGCAGAAAACAGCTGGATTAACCACGCTGAACACACCGGAGAAACCCGACTACCCGCTGAGCACAGCGCAGAGCAGCCGCCGGAGAAAAAGCTGACACACAGACGAACGAGGTGAAAAAAAAAACAGTACACTTGAAAGTTTGAAATTTGAAATGCTGTTTGCAAAACAAATACTGAACGAAAATGTCTGAAATGTACATATAAGATCCAATGAGTGATAATTAAAAGGGCTGTTACAGAAAAAAGATTTTAAAAAAAGTTTGCCAAAAAAATCCCAAAAAATGCCTAAAAGATCCTAAAAAATCTATAAATAAAGAAACTTTTTACTGCAGAATATAATAATAAACAATTTATTAGATATTGAATTTATACAGGAATATTTTTAACATTGAAGCCTATTGGAATCGCCTAAATAAATCTGTTGAATGAGACCACTGAACAGCAGGGCATTTCGGCAACTTTTCCTTGTTGTTTTGTGTTCTCTGAATAGACAAAGCATTGCTTCTCTATGGGAGTTCACTGCCCTCGAACAGGCACCGAACAGGCACCATATGTGCAGGCAATTCCCCAACATTTGGCAAACTGCCTGCTCTCAGAATAGCTGAATGGCCAGGAAAGGTAACTGTACGCTGAATTTGAGTGTTCGGTTATGTTTCGAGGCCAGATCAGCTCTCTTTGAATAACCCTGTTAGTATTTTGTGTCTCTTTGTACCATATCCACCTGTGTCCTGCTCCCTTCCAGTCTTGTTACTGTGTTTGAGCCTAGAGTTCTGTGTTTCGTCTCACCAGCTATTTTCCTGCCCTGTTCCTTGCCTTTACTCTGAATTCCCACCTATAGCCATACCGGTCTGCTGCCTTACCTGTTTTTACGCACTAAACCCAATCTTCTACCTTACTCCAGCACCTGCCTGTGTATCACCACATCTAGGGCTCACACCTTCTTCCCTCTGGTACACAAACCCCTGATAATATGGCAAATAATTTACATACATACACAGTAGAACCTAGCTACCTCAGATCTTAGATTGTAAGCTCTTGAGCTGGGTCTGCTCTCCTACAGTTGTGTGTGTTTAACCTGTATGCATATTTGTTATTCTGCCTCCCATTGTACAGCACTATGGAACTTGTTGGCGCTTTATAAAAACTTGTAACTGTAACTGGTTACTTGTACTGAAAATTTACCGAAAACATTAGTGCATGGAAAAGATACTGTAATTTGCAAAAAAGTTAAAACAAATCCTGTTTTTAAAGGTTAATTCAGGATCTCACACATAATACATTTCATCTTAAACATAATATAACACAAAAACTGACATAATTGAAAGTATGGACTATATATTTTTTAAAGAACATGTCTTGAGGGGCTTATGGGCCTTGTAGTAATGACGATAAGGGGATCTAAAAGACGTCCACTCCTTGTTGCAGTAATATATGCAGCTCTTCTATTGATATGCCGGTGACAGCATTATGCACCCACAACCACTCAGAGCAGGCAATATAAGATTCTGGTTGTGCTACTATGGTAGAACATAATGATTAGCATGCGAAACCGAGAGGGAAGTGGTCCCACAAGTGGATGACATGTTGTCAATATCCGTTGCCTAGATCTATTACTTTATTATTAATTTATTTTTACAATATTTGCACAATCTAATATGATATGTGGTTACATTGAACATAATGACAGTATGCCACCAGTGAGCATTACAAACAGGGTCAATATCTGTGTCTCTGGGTTGGAACTCTGTGATTAAACTGATAAATGATATGGTCCCCTAGGAGGCATGATAATAATGTCCACATTCTAGATTTAAAGATTGCCTAGATCACTGTCATCCCTTTTCATTTATTTTACATTAATTATACCAAAAACTATCAACATTTAAAAAAAAATTCAATTATTTTTCAATGACGTCTGTTTTGGGGTTCTATAATTTACAGGAGTTGAGATTGTCTAATAACAATCGCTTCTCCCCTTCCATATCCTACTCAGGTCTTTTAGGAGTAGGGGTTTGTCAGGGTGCATGAGGGTCTGAGCTCAGAATGCAGCAACATGTAGACAGAGGCAGGTATATATTGGAACCATATGGGTTTATTAGAAATTGATATGTCGGATATAATCTCTGCACGTGAATACAACACGTTTATATATATTGGATTTATCAGCCAAGCCTCCAATATGTCTATATTGGACTTACTGGACCTACCTCGGCAGTTGCCTCCAATATATCAGGGATTATTATTTCATAAGAAACCTATACGAGACACAAATATCAATCGTCTATATTTCTTAGAAATTATCCTGAATTCTTTTAATTGTCTGTGTTTTGCTTTAAAAAATACAATAATCAATAATCGGATAAAAATATATATATATTTATTACGTATACAAAAAAAATTCAAATCTCATATCATAAACAACAATTTATAAACCACAATCCAGCATATAAAAACTAGCTTCACAATATATGTATCTCCGGTTAGTAACTGCATATATGATTACTATCATTTACCTTATCAGTTAGTAACTAATACACAAATGGTTAATAAACATTTCTGCTTAATACAACATGCATTTCCCAGCAAACAATGTTTAACCAGCCAGCTCTTATAGATATATATATATCTCTATGCTACATGGATCAACAAAAGATGAGCTAATTTAATGATAAGTAATAAAAACTTATTTAGTTAATCCTCCCTTAATCTCGAGAATTAAACTTCTAATCTTTTGCTTTTTATTTTGTAGTTATATAATTCCTTGCTTATTAATTTTAATCACAGTAATTTCCAAATTCAATATATATATTGGTATCAATCTTGCAACATTTCTTTTAGGAATAAATCCTTATATCCACTTCTTCATATTTCCATCTGCAGATTAGAAATACTTAGAATTGGGGGCGTGGCCTGGCATCTGATGGAGAAGGCTGTGTGAAGCACGAGCTCCTCCGCAGATTCCCCCACCAGAACGTTTTAGGCATCCAGCGGACCCCGAAATGGGCAAATTAAGTAAGGCAACAGGTGTCCAGAGGCAAGGGGAGAAAAATCGCGGCGCTCCAGCGACTCCCCTGCGGCAATTTTTCAACCCGCAATCAGACCGCGCCGATGGGCCGGAAGCGCACGCTCGATTTGGGCAGCACGAATTACTGGAGGCCCCGGCTTCACCGCGGCCTACCCTGGCACCCGAACCCACAACGTCCCCGGCTGCTATGGACCTCAATTCACAGGGGGACTGGATGAGCGCTACCCCAGACACAATGCAGGCCCAAATAGTTTCTCAAAATCTGCCTTCCCAGATAAGGCCGGAGGCCTACCCCGCAGCGCTTGCACAAGCTGGGCAGAGCTCCCAACTCGAGCCCCCGGCTTCTCTGCGGCCTACCCTTTCTTTTTTGTCTGCCAACACCCAGGGACCTGGGAATAACGGGCATCTTTCCACGATTGACTGGCAATCCATCCTGAACAACCTCCCAACTAAATCTGACCTGCGAATCGCTAATGAAAATTTGAGCACCACCATTATGTCAGAACTGCACCATATTCGCACAGAGATTCACGGTTTAACTGCAAAGGTTACTCACTTGGAGGGGGAATGTGACACTCTCCGTTTGCTAGCTGGTTCTACTGCACGTGCTGTACAAGTTCACACTTCACAGATGCAAAGCATGGCTCTCCACCTCACTGATCTGGACAATAGGGGCAGACGCCAAAACCTCCGGCTCAGAGGTCTGCCAGAAACCGAGGACTCACCCTCTGCCCTGAAACAAGTGCTGCTGCATATCTTCAATGCCCTCCTTGACAGGCCGCCTCAATCTGAGATTGACTTTGTTCGGGCTCACAGGGCCTTACGACCAAAGGGACCTCCCGGCAGCCCCCCGCGGGATGTTATATGCTGCCTGTCTCGCTTTGACCTGAAGGAAGAAATTCTGCGCCAGGCTAGAGTCACTACGGAATTCTCGCTTGAGGGTGTGAACCTGCAGCTATTCCCAGACCTTGCTCCGGCTACTCTAGCACACAGGCGGGCATTCAAGCCGCTAACTAGTGTCCTGCTCACGCAACAAATACGCTATCGATGGCAAATGCCGACGGGACTCTCAGTGACGACTCCTGCGGGCCAATTTTTGGTACAGGGGGCTGAAGATCTTCCAGAACTGGTTCGTCTGCTACAACTGCCACCTATTTCACTGACATGGCCTGACCCTCTGGCACTGTATAATGGTGGTCTCGGAAGGCCGCGACCACGACCACCTTCTCAGCGTGCTCGCCTTGACTGTCAACAAACTGCCCGGGGACCGGGGCCACAGATGTGAGACTCCGTGCTCAAGCTGAAAGTCCACACAGGCTGACAGCAACCCATGACCTACATTCCCAACACTGGACTTCCAATTCGCAAGGCTTTTTTACTTCTTTTTATTTTTTTCTCTTATCGCGCCTTTCTATTACACATTCCAGCTAACGCCCAGATTTGGTCCGGAAAGACACCTACCCCAAGGCCTGCGATCCCGGTCTTGCTGACCTTTTTTCTGATATAACTCCGCGATACTTGTCGCCGGTACTCACTTGCGTAAAGGTTTGACTTTGTTATATTTATTATTATTTTTCTCTTTTCTTTTCTTTGCAGGGGGGGAGTGGAATCTGGATTAGGATTTTATCCGAACTGTTTTGAACACGGACTTTTTCTCTCCCTCCTCCCCGAAGATGGGGCCCAAGCTTGAGGATCGCTCGCTGCGCCTTCCCTTGGACTCTCGGACGAGATGGGTCCTGCTGGTTTGAAATAGTCTTTTTCTTTTCTATTTTTCTCATACAACGTTCAGTGTATTATTGTATTGATATTCAGTGTTATTTGGGGGGTGTGCGGAGGCCCCGATGCATAAATAGAGTTTAGTTCCCACGAACGCTAGGTCACGTTCTCCCCACCGAGGTTGGTTGACACGTGAAGTGGGCAGGATACCCGGACCACTGGTTGGTCTGTTGGATTCTTCCTGCCCCCCGTCAACCCCGCCTCTCCGAGTGTATATAGTTACGACTTACTACCCATTCCCTTAGATCCCCGGTTCCCTTCCTTACCCCTTCCTGTGGGAGTGGGGGTTGGCCTAGGGAGCTCCTTCGCTATCCTTCAATAATGGCCGTGCGTCAGGAACCTCTCATGTTAATGTCCATTAATGCCAGTGGCCTAAACATACCTGAGAAACGTTCGGGGGCTCTACGTGATTTCCAGAAAGCACGTACCTCAGTGGTGTTTATCCAAGAATCACACTTTAGAGAAGGGGCGGCCCCGAGACTCACAAACTCCTGGTTCCCAATAGGCTTTTTTAGTAACAATGCGGTGGCCAAATCTAAGGGCGTGGCGATTTTATTTCACAAATCTGTCCCCTTTGTCCAACAAGCAACTCTATCTGACAACGATGGCCGTTATGTAATGGTAAAGGGAGAAATAGCGGGACGCAAGTATACTTTTGCAAACTTCTACGCACCGAACAAGGGACAACATAGATTCATGAACAAATTGCTTCCTCTCATCACTGAGTTCTCTGAGGGCTGTCTAGTTTTAGGGGGCGACTTGAATGTACCACTGGATCCCCGCCTTGACACGTCCTCGGGACGCTCAGCTGTCCCCCCACATGTCACTCGCTCTATCTCCAAATTGTTGCAAACACACAGATTAGTGGACTGTTGGAGGGCAATGCACACGGAGGACAAAGACTACACCTATTTTTCACACCCTGCGCAGATCTATTCTCGACTGGATTATTTCTTTATACCGCACTATTATTTATCTGATTTACAATCAGTCCGGATTGGATCTTTGACATGGTCTGACCATGCCCCGGTCACAATGCGTCTTCTTTCCCCTCTGCATCGCCCTGCCGTCCCAGCCTGGCGACTTAATGAATTCCTCCTGACTGACCCCCCGACTTCGAACGACTGTGAGCAGACCCTAGCCCTATATTTTCAGGACAATGACACGCCAGATGTGTCTCCACTGTCCATCTGGGAATCACATAAATGTGTCATACGTAAGTTTTATATTCGTAAGGCGTCAGAGCAAAAAAAACACAGGGAGGCAGCTACAATCGATCTCTTAGCTCGCATTCACAACCTGGAGACCTTACATAAGGAATCCCTTGACCCTGCCCAGTTAACCGACTTGACAACCCTACGCCGGGAACTGGCCACTCTTCTTAATTCCACGTATCACCGACACTGTTTACGTTCCAAGACATTTTTCTTTGCTCATGGAGACAAGAGTGGGAGACTGCTGGCTCGTATGCTACGTGCCCGCCATTCGACCACGTACATTGCCAAAATCAGGGACACACATGGCAAAACACAACATCTACCACACCGCATTCTCCCTACGATTCGTTCCTACTTCGCGACTCTATATGACCTGCCCACTCCGGAGACGGACGCAGGACGCACACTTCATTCGCAAAAGATTCATGCCTATCTCTCCCAACACGTCACGCGACGCCTGACACCTGAAACTGCCCTACTGTTAGACGCACCCTTAACTATAGAAGAATTGAGTGACGCGGTAAAATCTTCTAAAACGGGCAAGTGCCCAGGCCCAGATGGCCTTCTCCTGCAATATTATAAAAGATTTGCGAAAATTCTCTACCCCAGATTCCTGGTGGCTTTTAATGCCATTCTGGAAGGCCACACCATTCCGTCCCAAACTCAGGCGGCCAACATATCTTTAATTCCTAAGGAAGGTAAAGATGCTGAGCGGTGCGACAGCTACCGCCCCATCTCCCTATTAAATTGCGATCTCAAACTGTATGCAAAGATCCTGGCCACACGACTTACACCTTATGTCCCGGGGTTGACACACCAAGACCAGGTGGGATTTGTGGCAGGGCGGGAGGCGCAAGACAACACCATACGGGCACTGACGATCATGCATAGGGCAACGAGGCAACGAGAAGGTCTTCTCCTCCTCTCTACGGACGCGGAGAAGGCCTTTGACAGAGTAAACTGGGAATTCTTGTTTGCAACTCTTTCTTAGGACTAGGTCCTAATCTATGCACCTGGATCCGGGCTCTATATTCGGATCCAACTGCACGGGTTTGCGTGAATGGGATCTATACGGAACCCTTTAAGATAAGGAACGGTACTAGGCAGGGATGCCCACTCTCCCCATTGTTGTTTGTATTGGCATTGGAGCCCTTCCTGTCCTCTGTAAGGGCTAGCCCGGACATCCGAGGGATCCGGACTGGCCGGACAGAGCACAGGGTAGCTGCTTTCGCGGATGATCTCCTTTTCTTCGTGACTTACCCAGAAATGACTTTGCCCAACCTACTGAAAGCTTTTGAAGTATACGGTAACCTTTCCAACTTGAAAATTAATTTCGCCAAGTCCTTCCTGTTAAATGTGTCCATGCCCCGGTCGAAGGCTCAATCCATACGGCCAAACTTCTCGATCCAATGGGCCGAGGATAGAATTAAGTACCTGGGAATTTGGTTGACCTCTGACCATACTTTAATGTTCAGAGACAACTTTGCACCCATGCTCGCGACTATCTCCACGGATCTGAAGGCCTGGAACTATCCGCACATTTCTTGGCTGGTTCGTGTCCAGGCAATCAAAATGAATGTACTCCCTCGTATTTTATACCTCTTTCAGACGATTCCCATTGACTTCCCGCGAACCTTTTTTGGGGACCTACAGACGCAGATCTCGAATTATGTGTGGAGGGGATCCCGACCGAGGCTAAAATTTTCCATCCTTACCCTACCTAAAACACGGGGGGGGCTTGCCATACCAGACTTCGCGATATACCATACGGCTTGCCACCTTCAGCGTATTCTGGAATGGGCAAAACCCCGCAAACTCAAAGCGTGGGGGGTGGTTGAACAAGACGAAGCCGGGATTCCCCTCACTGTCCTCCCTTGGCTGCCTAAACTGCAAGGGCTACGCCGGGTACGTGATCTACATTACACCTCAGCTACACTACGCATATGGCATTGAGTAATGCGTGTTTTAGACCTGTCCTCCGACCCGTCGCCGCTTACGCCGTTGTTATGCCAAGCCTCCACGCCCACGTTTTACACCCCGTCGATATTCACAGACTTGCTGCAAACACAAACACCACGCATTCGTGACGTATTTCGAGACCAACAACTTGCCTCGCTTACTGATATACTGGGCGATAGGGCAGTGACTTTCCTACGATACTTCCGATATCAACAGATTGCCAGCTTTATCAGATCTATACCCCAACGAACAAAACTGACCCGCCCTCTAACAGAATTTGAAAAACAGTGCATGACAGCTGACCTACTGCCACATGGCGTGTCCTATTTATATGAACTCCTCCAGTGCTCAAATAGAACCCCCCCGCCGAGGTTTATGGGCAGTTGGGAAATGATGTTAGAAACTACTCTGTCCGACTCCCAATGGGGGAAAATCTGCGACCTTACACACCACTGCTCGGTCTCATCGAAAACACAGGAGACGGCATATAACTTACTATCCCTGTGGTATAAGACCCCTGAACAGCTTAGTCACGTGTTTCCTGATATGTCGGATGAGTGCTGGCATTGTGGTGAAAGCCCGGGATCGGCACTTCACATATGGTGGTCTTGTCCAGTAATTCGCCTATATTGGGAAAAGATACATAAAATCATCAACTGTTCATAGAACCTCCCCCCGACTTCCGACCAGCCACCATGCTATTACATCATGTACACTACGCTACTTCAGGTTACAAAAAATTGGTGTGTATTCGCATTCTGAATGTTGCCAAAAGCCTAATACTCCTATTTTGGAAGCAAAGGGTGAGCCCTCCCATGCATCTTTGGCTCTCTAAAATGGAAGAGCTCCATAGAGTCGAACAACTGTACTACTCAATGAACGGTATGACGGCCCAATATACTCAGATTTGGAGTACTTGGATCCTCCAATCGGGGGGAGCAGAATTTCGTGCCTTGTTACTGTAATTGAGCCAATGTGACGTTGTATCTGATCACATTCCTTCTTAAGACGCTCTAGTCTCTACCCTTGACGTATAGTGAATGCACTGTTTTATGGCTTCTGTGCCCAGTAGGGATTTGCCCACATTCCCAGGCCATTTCCCCCCTCCCCAATACCTTTTTTTTTTTTTTTGTCTTAGTTTAATTTACCCTTTCCACGTGATCCCAATAACGTTAATCTGACTTGATGCTGATACTTAGTCTTCTAAGTCTGATTCCTAACTCGAATATAAAAGATACATGTTGTTTTATGATGATGCCACCGCCCAGCCTGCGAGCTGATGACTTTGATACATGTACAACTTTCGTATATCTTTGTTTGCTGTGAAAAATTAAAATAAAAACTTTTATTTACAAAAAAAGGAAATACTTAGAATTTGGATCTAACTCAAATCTCTGAGAAGTCTCAGTCTACGTTGCAAGAATCTCTACAAATATATTTTTACATTAATTCCTTATTTCATACTTTACCTGTCCAATTTGGATGTTGATAAGTCTGCCTTGGAATTCTTGATGTAGTAATTTTTGGAATGTGTGAAAATTATCGATATCAGATAATCAATGCATGTGTGTTAGAGAGTTGGTGAGAATATTGATTGCCTCATGTCTTGGGATCTGCCTGCATTGTAGTGTGAGTCTGATGTGAGTCTGACTGCTGGAATCTCCCGACTCGGAGTGTCATGTGTAATGAACGTCTGAGTGCATTGCGAGGTGAGCCTGACTGCTGGAATCTCCGACTTCTCAGAGTGTCATATATAATGAACGTCTGAGTGCATGGCGATGTGAGTCTGACTGCTGGAATCTCCGACTGCCTCACAAAGAGCCTTGCCGCTTATTATAGCCAATTTGACGTCATGGTTAATATTAATGGTAATATGAATCATTATTTTTACTATCCTCTAGAGGGCAGTATTGCACTTCTTTTATTAATTCCAATTAATTCCACCATTTCTTTTTACTCGGGTCAAAAAGGTCAGACTGACTTAACAAAGACCTTGTCTTCTAACTAGACTGTCTCTGTCTCCATCTGTCATACCTAATTTATATTCCTACTCCCTTTTAAAATTACTATAGAGTCCTATCAGCTAAATTCTTTCCTGGTTAGCTCACAGAATCTATTCTTTAGTAATTTTTATTATTTACCAATTATACTTTCTACAATATTTATTGGAGCATATATTTCATACTGTAATTATAATAAAATATACCTTGATTATAAACATATATTTTGTGAATATAATTCCATATTACAGAATATTTTCTCTTATTCCTATACCCAAAAGACAAAATCTCTTTTGTTTTAAAAAACTTAAAACAGACCAATAAATTTACTTATGACACGTCTTAACACTATCTCACACAACATTCATTCTAGGTTCCTTCATGTCTGGAAAGACTTCACCCAGGAATGAACTGTGTAAAAAAAATCTCGTTCATTTCTAAACGTAGAGAAATTTTGAAAGAAAAACTGTCTTTAAAAACAAAATGGCTACAAGCATCCATTTTAAATCCTTTGTCTCTAATATACCCGACAGATACAACAAACCCAAACAATAAACAAGGGATAGAGCTCTATACCGAGGATGGCTGGACTTGGGCACAGGGAGGCAGAGGCTGGACTGGGGCGATACAAAACACAGGACAGAGACAAAGAGGCAAGAAAGGAATAGAGATGGACACAGACAGAAACAAAGAACACAAGGAAACTCACAAAACACAGGTCTGAGGTAGAATTGTGGATGGGCAAGGGAAAATACAGAGGGATGAATGCTGGCTGCAGAGAAGGGAATCCGGAGTAATCAGGAGACCAGGAGGGTATGGCAGAGATTTAGATGGCTGAGGGCACAGGGAGTAATAAAGAATAGTCCATGGTGAGTTGGAGGCTGGAGGTTTAGTGAACAGCAGGAGACTTGGATGCAGGGGAGTGGAGGCTGGTTACCAGAGTTGCAGGGTAGTGGCGGCTGGATACCAGCATTGGGTGTGACTTCCTTTTCTGCACAGGTAATCTGCCAGGATAAGGTGCACCTGGCTTTCCATTGTGCAGTAGAACACCTGGTGAAAACCAGGCTAAAAAACACCACATAAGGCATTGTTGGTGTTCAGGTACCTGTAGCACTGTCGTGGGCATGAGACTTCCTCCAGCATCTCTGTGTCCCTGCATGGATTCCTTACAGGGTTTTTGGCATGTCAATGTGCACTTACATGATGATGTCATTGGTTATTTGGCATTCGCCCAGTCTAGGCAGTTTTTCCAGGCCAAGAAGGAAGACACCATCTCTGACGTTTGAAACATATGTAAATAGAGTAGAAGATGTTTGGGAAATAATCTCTGCAGTCCAGATTAAATGGAAATATTCTTCAAAGTGAAGTGGGCAAGGTTGAAAATTTATAAATCAAATCTGAATAAATCCTATAATTAAAAGATTGACTTCCTTATAGAATAAGTTAAAATAAGGATTAAATAGTATTGTCATGGAGCTGATGTAATGCTCCATGCTTCAAACCCCCAAGAGACTTTATGTTAGCCACCTGCAGGCTGAGCTCGAAGGGACACGAGAACAGTGCCAACAGCTCCAAGATGAGTTGTCCCTGGCACAAGCTGCCAGCACCCATGTGCCCACCATGGAGGAGAGCAGCACAACAGGGGGTCGAGTCATTACCCCTGATATATTTTGCACCGAAGAGCGTTTGTACCCGGTGTTGCTGGAGGCTGTTTTGGCATCCACGTGCGACTGTTCCTCGAGGAAAATGGGGACCCCTCATAATGCCACCCCTACCAACCAAGGTGCAGAAAGAGAGATCACTTTCTCCCTTCCCAGGAGACCGGTGAGTGACCATTCTGAGAGGCAATCAAGTTCCTGGCCCCAGGAAGAATTGTGCCCTTTTAGGATTTTGGGGATTGTCGTGGGCTGGGCCCTTTTTAAATGTTCAGGAGGGGGGCATCAGCAGAAGGAGAGACTGGGAATTGTGACTGCTCACTGTGTCTTGGTCCTGGGTCTGCAGAGGTGCCCTGGAGACAAAGATGTTGGGGGGAATTCCAGTGTGCCCGCTAGCAAACGTTTTGTGTCTGTGGACTGTGGTGGCCTGTTGCCTGGCAGACACTACTGCGGTGAGTCCTTGGGAGCACTGGACAAGAGGGTTGGCTTGCCTCTTACCAAGGGACTATGGACCCACAGTCTTCCAGCGACCGTCAGACCCCGCTGACTTTGCTTATGTGCCCGCAACCTGGAACTTTGAAGATGGCACAGAAGAGGGGCAAGGTGAGAGGTCTCGTCAGTGGCAAGTGATTCGTTTGGGATCTAAGCTTGCCCTGCCGTTCTGGAAGGGGGGACATATGTCATGGAGCTGATGTAATGCTCCATGCTTCAAACCCCCAAGAGACTTTATGTTCATTTATATCATGTGTTTTTAAATATTTTACATCGTTTGGTTTTAGTTTAAATTAGTTTAGTGTAAAATGGCGTAACTTTAGTTTTAAATATACTTATATTCCTGTAGGTAAATGTGTTTCTGTATAGCCAGTAAACAAGCTTTACTGCTGTGTAATTTATGCACCAGGGTTTTTCCCATTATTTAGCTGCATATTTAATTCAAGAAGTCTGTGATTTGTGTTTGTATTTAATCTGATGTGTTAGAACAATGGATTATACAAATGTTGTGTGAGCTGAAGGCTAAAGAATGTAAAGAATGTTTATTGTAAATAACTGACATAATGTAATTAGTATATTGGTAAAACGAGGTGCGTCATTTATGCAAATTATGACTGTTGGACTTCAGCATAAATGGTGGCGATTTGTTCATTAAAAGTCAGAGAACTCTCAGAGCTCAGAGAGAGAGAATCCTGTTTTAAATTATACAGCCGCGCCTGGTGTTTTTATTTCAGCGACGCTACACTATACACTATCACCCACAGAAGGTACCGAGCGGCCTTCTGGAGATTCCTAATGGCTCCAGGGCAGAGGAACAGAAGCAGGCGGGTCAAGCTGCTCGAGGCGCTGAGGACAGTGCTCCCAGTAGCCGGGCTGACCGCAACGAAGGGGTGTCTGGAGAGTCAGGACAGACGGAAGAGAACGGTTCCATCATAAGTATCTTATAATAATAATAAAACAAATCCTGTCAATTAAAAAGGGTTCAAACTCAAAGGGGCCTATGTAGTTGATGTTAAAATGGAGAAGGTAAGCAGGAAAATCTGACCCTGCAGATTTTCCTTTACCATCTCCACTTTAACGTCATATTCCGGGGTAAGTGCTAATTTAGGAGTGAGAGGAGATTGTTCTTTCAGTGTGTCTCACAGACGTCTAGCAGATTTCTGTGAATTGTAATCTGTGTCTTCTCACTGCTAGTTATTGGGGTCTCACTTTCTTCTAGCAGATACTTATCTGTGAATTGTAATCTGTGTCTTCTCACTGCTAGTTATTGGGGTCTCACTTTCTTCTAGCAGATACTTATCTGTGAATTGTAATCTGTGTCTTCTCACTGCCAGCTACTGGGGTCTCACAGACATCTATCAGATATCTGGGAATTGTAATCTGTGTCTTCTCACTGCCAGCTATCAGGGGGTCCCACATACTTCTAGCAGATATCTGGGAATTTTAATCTGTGTGTTGGCACTAACAGCTGCTGCCAGGCTATCAGACTGTATCACTGATGTATCGCATTGTTCTGCAAAATCTGTATATCTTTAATCTATATATCACTCACCATGTCAGAAAGACCAAAAAGGACAGGCAGACGCTCCCAGACACAGAGAAGAGGGCAAGCAGCCTCTGTGTCGGAAGACTGTGTCCCTGTTCGTCATGGACGTGGTGCATCCTCTGCAGGGGCACGCTTGTCCTTGTTTCTAACTGGTGCTGGCCGTCTTAAGCACCAGCAACATACAGAGGATTTGCAGGATTGGCTAACCAGGCCATCCTCATCCTCCTCATCCTCTGCCAGCCAGGCTTGTAATGGTTTACAGTCCACCTCAGCTGCCAAAACATCTAATTCAGCCTCCATGTCCACAGCTACTCCTGCCATAGCCTCAATATCATACACGGAGGAGTCAGCTGAATTGTTTGACTACAGTGACAGTGACGTGCTGCTTGAGGATGCACAGCAACTCCAGTGCTCTGATTCAAACTCTGAGGTTGAGGAAGGGAGTATAATCAGCCTAGAGAGAAGGGGTGCCAGTGACACACAAAGAACTGGCACTCATGTTCCCCCAGCAGCTGCAGCATATTGCAAGGTTTGCTCCAGTGATGAAGAGATAGGGGGTGATGACAATGATGATGAGGTCACTGACTCCACCTGGGTGCCTGATCGAACAGGGGAGGCAAGGGAGGCACAACAAAAAAGAGGCAGAATGTCCTCTATGAGCAACCGTAGCCAGTCCAAGGCATCAGATGTCAGAGCTGCTCAGGTGCAGAGCACTGTTGTCTCCCAGCACACATCCAGGATCTCTGCTGTCTGGGAGTTCTTCACGACATGTGCAGCAGACTGCAGCGTTGCTATTTGTAATCTATGTCGGAAGAGGATCAAGGACACCCACTGATGAAGCTAACTGTAGCGAAACGCGTCTGAGGTGTATTTTAAACTTGTTTTATTTATTAAAAATCTTTGATGTATTATTCCACCTCGACTGACTCTTGGTGATTTTAGTCCATCTGGTATCCTGCAAGACGTCTCTAAGGCTTGAGAGTTCTACTCCCTGGATTGCTGAGAGGGGAATCGGTGCCCCTGGCGTATAAATTCTCCGATTTGTCTACGATTTGGTGCCTATTTGGTTGAATTGGCACCCCAAAGAGTGAGTACATTTTCATCTTTGTGCTCTTCTGATCAGGAATTAGACAATCTACACTAGATGTATTTTTGTTTGTTTTTCCATCCCTGCTTTGCTTCTACTCTGGGAGGACGAATAAACGGGTTAGATTGATCCTAACCGAAGCCGAAGTGAAAGAAACTGCTAGCGCCTGACACCGGTCGTGTATCCTGACATATGACACCTGCCACGCATCCCATTGGCACAATACTTTGCATAGGTCCTCCTCCTTATCTCTCTCTGCCCCCACTATATGTCCTGCCATGTCATTGGCTACAACCTCCACTGAGAGGGATGATGCTACAGTAATGGGTGTACCACGTCCTTCCTCTGAATCTGCCAGCGTCCCATCAGCTGCAGATTTATGCAGTCAGATTTTGCTGCCCCAGCTGCTGCAGCGGAAGAAATAATATTGTCCCAACCAGGGTTGCACCGCTACCAATACTAGTATCGGTATCGGTGCCGTTACCGGGTACTGCAGGAGTGCTTGGTACTCGTGCAGTACCCCCGATATTTTCCCGGCATTGAGCCGGCTTGCTGGCATCCAAGGGGCTGGAGCGGCCTTTCTGAATGCTCTATCGGCATTCGGACAGGCCCTGCAGCTGCTCTCCGCGTTCTTTCATTCTTACCTTCCTGAGCGACGCCGGGAAAGTCTTTGCGCGTGCGCTCGTTGAAAGGCCCCCCAGCGGCGATCACGTGGTCCCATCATTGCAGCTGGGGGCCTTCCAACGAGCGCCTGCGCAAAGACTTTCCCGGCGTCGCTCAGGAAGTTAAGTATGATCAGGAGAGTGCCAGGTGAGCTGGGGCAGTATCTATGAGCTGGGGGGCAAATCCACGAGCTGGGGTATATCCATAAACAGGGGCAAATCCAAGAGCTGGGGCAAATCCATGAGCTGGGACAAATCCATGAGCTGGGGCATATCCATGAGCTGGGGCAAATCCATGAGCTGGGGCATATCCATGAGCTGGTGCATATCCATGAGCTGGGGCAAATCCATGAGCTGGGGCATATCCATGTGCTGGGGCAAATCCATGAGCTGGGGAAAATCCATGAGCTGGGGCAGTATCCATGAGCTGGGGCAGTATCCATGAGCTGGGGCAGTATCCATGAGCTGGGCATATCCATGAGCTGGGGGGCAAATACATGAGCTGGGGGTATAATCCATGAGCTGGGGCATATTCATGAGCTGGGGCATATCTATGAGAGCTGGGGGCATTTTTATATGAGGTCTGTTCTTATTGGAAAGTGGTCACATGACATAAAAATGTATCGGTACTCGGTATCGGTGAGTACTTGGAAAAAAGTATCGGTACTCGTACTCGGTCTTAAAAAAGTGGTATCTGTGCATCCCTAGTCCCAACCATCCACATGCACAACGTCTAAATGCCAGCCTGGCAAAATTACTCGCATTACAGCTGCTGCCTTTTCAGCTGGTGGACTCTGCTTCCTTCCGTGAATTTGCCGAATGTGCTGTACCACAGTGGCAGGTTCCGACCAAATCGCCATTTCTTTTCATGGAAGGCCATTCCAGCACTATACCAGCACGTGGAAGACAATGTTATGGAGTCATTGGGAAAGGCAGTCAGCAGCAAGGTGCACATTACTTTAGACACATGGTCCAGCAAGCATGGAAAGGGCCGTTACATTTCCTTCATGGCACACTGGGTAACTCCGCTTGCAGCTGGGAGGGATCCAGGATGGGGCTCTGTGCTGGAGCTTGCTCATCCACCACGCCTCCAGAAAGTGGCTTATATGAGATCTGTCTGCTCCACCACCTCTTCCTCCTCCTCCTCCAATGTCTCTGGCGAAGTGGCAGTTAAACCGACGCGTGGAAGGGGCTACACAATGGCTCAAGCAAAAAGATGCCATACTGTGCTTGAGCTGGTTTGTTTAGGGGACAGGAGCCACACCGAGGACAGGAGCCACACCCAGAAATTCTGTCAGCTCTGCAGGGGCAGGCGCAGAGATGGTTAACACCACGCCAGCTTGAGCTGGGAATGGTCGTCTGTGATAATGGCAGCAACCTTCTCTCCGCCCTATGCCTGGGTAAGTTGACGCATGTACCATGCCTAGCACACGTCCTAAATCTGGTGGTACAGTGTTTCCTAACCAGGTACCCAGGGGGGCTGGCAGAGCTTCTCAGCCAGACCAGAAAAGTCTGCAGCCACTTCAGATGGTCATTAGGGATGTGCGTTTCGGGTTTCGGAATTTTCACGAAATTTCCCGATTCGTGTTTTCGGATGCGGCCGATTTTTCTGAAAATTTTTAGATCTGAAAACGGCAGATCCGAAAAGTTTTCCGAGCCGAAACGAAATATTTTCGGAATTTTCGAATAGACTTGAAATGTGTCAAATCGAAATTTATTGCTTTGAAACGAGGAGAAAGACGTTCCGAAAAAACGAAAATTTCCGAAATCACGAAAAGTCGATACAAAAAACGAGCAAAGTGACACGAAAATACGAAAAATGGTCGATATTCCGGAAACATGTACAATTCCGAAAAACGAAAATTTCCGAAATCACGAAAAGTTGATACAAAAAACGAGCTAAGTGACACGAAAATATGAAAAATGGTCAATATTCCGAAAAAAAATGTACACGAAAAACGAGTAGAGCCGAACCGAATCGAAACAGAAATCGGTCGAAACGAGCCGAATCGGATAGTTTGAAAATCCGAAAAATTGAATTGAATCGAACCGAAAAAAAAATCGGTGCACAAGCCTAATGGTCATTCCCAGCAAGTGTTCGCCTGGCAGAAATTCAAAGAGAATTCCACCTTCCCACAAACCGCCTGATCTGTGACATGCCCACCAGGTGGAACTCGACATTAGCAATGCTGCAGTGCCTGCACAAGCAGCAGAGGGCCATCAATGAGTACCTGTGTGAGTATGGCACAAGGACAGGTTCAGGTCAACTTGGTTTCCCCCCCGCAGTGGCTGATGATCAAGGATGCATGCACTGTACTGTCACCATTTGAGGAGGCAACGAGGATGGTGAGCAGGGACAGTGCATGCATCAGTGACACAATTCCTTTAGTGTTCCTGCTGGAGTGCACTCTGCGGGGAATTATAGATGTGGCAATAGAGGCAGAGCAGTGGGAGGAAGAGGAGGACTTCCCTAGCTCTCACGGCCCCAGGCTTTACGCAGACAGCATTCCTGCGGGTCCTCAGATCAGACAGGAGGAGGATGAGGATGAGGTGGAGGAATATTTAAGTTGTGGGGGTATTGAAGGTGGGGATTCCTCAAGGGAGGGTTTGGTGTCCCCAGAAACCCAAGGACTAGTACGTGGCTGGGAGGAGGTAGCGCACGATACAGTCATCCTCAGCGACCAGGAACACTCTGTAGCTAATGCCACCTCCAACCTAAGCTGCATGGGCTCCCTTATCCTGCAAAGCATGCTAAAGGACCCCAGGATTCGTGCTATCAAGGAGAGGGATCATTACTGGTTGGCAACCCTTCTTGATCCATGATACAAGGGTAAGGTTGCAGAGCTCATCCTGCCCTCACAGAGGGAGCACAGGATGAAACAACTTGAGGACGCTCTAAAGCGACACTTGTGTAACGCCTTTAAAGACACTCGTAGATTACCAACTGATGACACAGGTGCTTCTGAGGCTGCTGTTTTTCAGAGGAAGAGCAGTGAAGGTGGCCGCTTGACTGATGCCTTTTCCAATTTTTTTAGTCCACGACGTCCAGGGACGTCAAATGTAGGCACCCATTGCCAATCTAGGGGCAAGGGCAGACTTGGATACCTTTACAGCAGATGATCCACTGGCTTACTGGGTGTTGAGATTGGATCACTGGCCAGAATTTAGCCAATATGCTATGCAGCTACAAGCGTGCTTTCTGAAAGGACGTTCAGTGCCGCTGGAGGTTTTGTCACAGACAAAAGAGTGCGTCTAGAAGAAACAGGATGTATAAACGGCGCTTTGAAGGTAACTCGGATCGCTACACGTTCTTTCAAATGTGGTGTTCCCTTCACCACAAAAACGTTCATAAAATGTGTACAGAAATGAAAGAACAGCGCTCCTTCCTAATATAGCACAGTGTGTCTCGCGTGATAGCACCAAAGTGCACAAAGAGGCAGCAGATATCTTACGT
Organism: Leptobrachium leishanense; assembly: GCA_009667805.1. NCBI lineage: Eukaryota > Metazoa > Chordata > Amphibia > Anura > Megophryidae > Leptobrachium > Leptobrachium leishanense. The sequence continues at coordinate 164,482,201 of CM019067.1, forward strand.
TTTTGCAAATCTTAGGGGAAGGTGCCTCCAAAGATATTACTTCAATTAGATTAAGACAGATAAGCACACAGTCCAAACCTCCAATACACAAAGAAACAGAGTACAATAGTGCAGATCAACCGATATTTGATTGGACAAAATATAATCAGAGTTCAGTGATACATCTAACTCACACTTTCTGAGAGCTCCTTAGCTCTATTGTAGTCACGTCACGGACTGTTATGGGCCAGTCTATCGGCCAGACTCCTTATTTCTATATCTCTTTTTCTTTAGATCTCAGAAAGAAAGGGAGAAACGATCATTGCAAAATATTGTATCCTTATTTCAAGGCACATATCTTCAAAGGAAGGGATACTACTCACCCTCTAAGGAGCTGCACTAAGCTCTAGGGGTTCAGCACATACAAATTGTTCAAGGCACAATTTTAAAAAGCCTCTTTCAGGAAAAAGTTTGCAGAATCACCAGAACTTCGAATAAATGCAGGTTTAATATGTAAAAAGTGTAATATGTATCAAGTGTAATTTTGTTTTTTCTGCTACTGAAGATGCGCTTGATGCGCGAAACGCGTCTGGCCTCACAGCTCTTATCCTTTTTATGTTTTTACTGGTTTTACAGCACATACAAATTCTTCAAGCACAATTTTAAAAGCCTCTTTCAGGAAAAAGTTCGCAGAATCACCAGAACTTCGAATAAATGCAGGTTTAATATGTAAAAAGTGTAATAGGTATCAAGTGTAATTTTGTTTTTTCTGCTACTGAAGATGCGCTTGATGCACGAAACGCGTCTGGCTCACAGCTCTTATCCTTTTTATGTTTTTACTGGTTTTACAGCACATACAAATTCTTCAAGCACAAATTTAAAAGCCTCTTTCAGGAAAAAGTTCGCAGAATCTCCAGAACTTCGAATAAATGCAGATTTAATATGTAAAACCAGTAAAAACATAAAAAGGATAAGAGCTGTGAGGCCAGACGCGTTTCGCGCATCAAGCGCATCTTCAGTGGCTGAAAAAACAAAATTACACTTCATACATATTACACTTTTTACATATTAAACCTGCATTTATTCGAAGTTCTGGTGATTCTGCGAACTTTTTCCTGAAAGAGGCTTTTTAAAATTGTGCCTTGAACAATTTGTATGTGCTGAACCCCTAGAGCTCGGTGCAGCTCCTTAGAGGGTGAGTATTATCCCTTCGTTTGAATATATGTGCCTTTGAATAAGGATACAATATTTTGCAATGAGAGTTTCTCCCTTTCTTTCTGAGATCTAAAGAAAAAGAGATATTGAAAGAAGGAGTCTGGCCGACGGACTGGCCCATAACAGTCCGTGACGTGACTACAATAGAGCTAAGGAGCTCTCAGAAAGTGTGAGTTAGATGTGTCACTGAACTCTGATTATATTTTGTACAATCAAATATCGGTTGATCTGCACTATTGTACTCTTTTTCTTTGTGTATTGGAGGTTTGGACTGTGTGCTTATCTGTCTAAATCTGATTGAAGTAATATCTTTGGAGGCACCTTCACCTAAGCTATTTGCAAAAACGTAAGATATCTGCTGCCTCTTGGTGCACTTTGGTTCTATCATGCGAGACACACTGTGCTATATTAGGAAGGAGCGCTGTTCTTTCATTTCTGTACACATTTTAAAAGAGTGCGTCTGTCCACCGACTATGTAGACCGGCTGACATTTATAAAAATTAATCAGTCCTGGATCAGCAGCTATCATTCCCCTGATGCTGATGTAACTGAATAGATCGGGGATCTCTTCTGCATTCCCAAAACCCCCACCACTGCACTCTTCCACAATACCTCAGAGGGGTTACGGTGTGAAGGCACTAGCTGGCACCAAAGGCCCAATATTTGGGTGCATTGACGCGTGTACCAGAATCATATCATTGTAATATTTGACTGCAGGGTCCATCCCTGCACTCTTCCCCAATACCTCAGAGGGGTTATGGTGTGAAGGCAGTAGCTGGCACCAAAAGCCCAATATTTGGGTGCACTGACACGTGTACCAGATTCCAATCACTTTAATATTTGAATGCAGAGTCCACCCCTGCGCTATTCCACAATTCCTCAGAGGGGTTACGGTGTGAAGGCACTAGCTGGCACCAATGTCCCAATATTTGGGTGCACTGACACGTGTACCAGATTCATTTCATTGTAATATTTGACTGCAGGGTCCACCCCTGAACTCTTCCACAATACCTCAGAGGAGTTACGGTGTGAAGGCACTAGCTGGCACCAAAGGTCCAATTTTAATGCACCTGTTGTTACTTTCATCCAAAGCCTGCATAAATTTCACAATAATTTAGCCAAAAAATCATTAAACTTGTTCTGCGTGTCCTAAAACGTCTCCTCTTTTCATACAGGCTGCTGCTCCAAGCAGTTGTTTATGAATAGATTAAAGGAAAAACATTTACCGTCATTTGAAATGTCATTTTTTTCTTTTTAACTGTTTCTATACATCCGACAAATCTGCCACTTCACGGGCAGGTTATGGGGACCTCCTAGGCATGATATTTGAAGGATTTTTTCGTTGTTATTCTTAACCTTTATTTCATGGAAAAATCACTGTTCCTTTAAAAACGTCTTTTTTTTTTCTTTTTTCCTTGTTTCCTGTCCCCCAGGGCACTACCCGGACCACCATACACCTTTTATGGCAAATATCTTGCATATATGCCCTCTTGCAGTGCACTCTAACAATCGAACGTTCGAGTCCCATTGACTTGCATTGAGTTCGGATCGTGTTCGCGTCCGAACTCGAACTTTTGAAATTGTTCGAATGCGAACCGAACACGGGGGTGTTTGACTCATCCCTAGTAAAGAATGGCACATAAAAGAGATCAAGAGATCAAAACACTAGTTCAGATAAAGGCAATTAATTGATCACGCACCATGCTGCTGAATCTTTTATTTGTCTTGCTTCATAATGATGAAGACTTGTCAAGAGCTTTGGGCCATGTCAATAATGTATATCATCATGTCAGCAAGTCCAGTGCAGCGTCTTAAATGCCTGCAGTTCAGTCTCGTTTCTAAAAGGGAGATGGAAGTCCTCTTGACTTTTCCAGAATCGGCCTTCTCCACTACGAGGTATGTGTGGGTGCTCATCAAAGGGGTAGCCAACAGTTGACCCTGACAACATTTAACATGCTGCTGAATCTTTTATTTGTCTTGCTTCATAATGATGAAGACTTGTCAAGAGCTTTGGGCCATGTCAATAATGCACATCATTATGTCAGTAAATCCAGTGCAGCGTCTTAAATGCCTTCAGTTCAGTCTGGTTTCTAAAAGGGAGATGGAAGTCCTCTTGACTTGTCCAGAATCGGCCTTCTCTGCTACGAGGGGTAGCCAACAGTTGGCCCTGACAACATTTAGCATGCTACACAAGTTTTGTGGCAGCACAATCTACTTTCTGAGTGTCACAGTGTTAGTACTATCTGAAAAGCAAACATGATGGAAAATGGATAATAACATCTTTCACATTATATTGCTTCATTTTTTTCACAAGCATTTCTTTCACTGCTTCAGTAGGAATCACATATATACCTACTAGCAGTCTTTCTTTTGACTTTAAATCATGTTATCTACCTTCTTCCCTCTGGTACGCAAACCCCTGACAATATGGCAAATAGTTTACACACACAGTAGAACCTAGCTACATCAGATGTACGTCCCTATAGTAACCAATTTGACTAGAACCAAGTCAACATGAAAATGAATACACATAGACGATGGATGAATGCTATGGCGATTGCACCAGCCTGATTGCATGCTGTGAATGTTTACATATATAAACATTTGTCCAAAAGTAATAATACATGTGTTTAGATTCAGTGTGGGTTTAGTACAACTTTAAGAGGAAATGCAGTTGTCATGAAAATGTCTATGACTTAATAAATACATTTAAAAGCAAATTTAAATGGTGTATAGCAGGAATCAAACTAAAAGCATCAAGAGTAATAGGATAAATTATGTACTTAAGTGTGACAGCACATATCATTATTGGAAAAAACAAGTTATAAGTCATTTGTTCTAATTATTGTAAATTACAGTAGGAAGGATACCTGCAGTGTTGTAAATTAGAAATTAAATTAATCAATTATGTGGCAGAATCCAGCAGAGAAACATCTCTTTTTAAATTAAAGCAGCATTATGTTGTAAAATTTAAAGGTAAAAGGGTTTGTAGAGCGTAACTTCATGAAAAAATAAGTGAGTTTCTACAGCTAAAAGATAGAAAAATATGACATTACATAGTTACATAGTTATATAGTTATATAGGCTGAAAAAAGACATGCGTCCATCGGGTTCAGCCTCTCCCACATAACCTTAACATTTACTTTCTTCTAAACTATACAAGCACAGGTATGTGCATATGGAATATACAGATACAAACATGTGCCACCAAAACAATTGTGACTATAACTGTTTAATATTGTATACACTTCTGGGGTAATATAGATAGCCAATCTTTACTTCAATTCCCTTAAGTCGCCTACCGATGACCGAGTCGCACGCAAGGAGACATAAAATACACAAGAACACACAAACACTTGCCTGTGGAATAATATATATGTATTATATATATACACCGGCCACAGCTAAAAACTCCACACAATATACCCATAACCATGACATAAAATTGCCATAACATAATAAAACATAATAAAACAGTGCTGACAGGGGACTCCACACAACCACCACACCTCCAAAACAACCAACTACAAATTCCTCCCATCTCCCAACCATCCGATCCACAAACAACCTAAATAAAGGGAACCCTACCCCAGCACTGCCTACAAGCCCCCGCAGTGACAAAGGGGCAACATACAAAAACAAAACCCCAACTAAAACCAGTGACGTGCGGTGAGGTCAGTGGCTGGTGAGGCACTGGCTTGTATCAGAACCAGATATACAGAGGGTTACGCAGTCACAATTTACGCATTTGATTATCGTTATATAGGAGAATAGAGTTTCACTATTTATACTCATGGTTACCAATTAAAATATATATTGCATGGTCTCACTATGATATTTACAAATGCTGTCCCTTCAATATCTTTTTCAGTTACCCTTTTGCTGATTCTGCATATTACTTACTTAGCACACATGGATACTGCCCCAGCTCACATGGATATGCCCCAGCAGCTCTCATGGATATGCCCCAGCAGCTCTCATGGATATGCCCCAGCTCCTCTCATGAATTTTGCCCCAGCTCCTCTCATGGATTTTGCCCCAGCTCCTTTCATGGATATAATGCCCCAGCTCCTCTCATGGATATACTGCCCCAGCTCCTCTCATGGATTTTGCCCCAGCTCCTCTCATGGATTTTGCCCCAGCTCCTCTCATGGATATTGCCCCAGCTCCTCTCAAGAATTTTGCCCCAGCTCCTCTCATGGATTTTTCCCCAGCTCCTCTCATGGATATACTGCCCCAGCTCCTCTCATGGATATACTGCCCCAGCTCCTCTCATTGATATTGCCCCAGCTCATTGATTTGCCCCAGCTCATGGATAATGGATATGCCCCAGCACATGGATTTGCCCCAGCAGCTCATGGATATGCCCCAGCTCATGGATATGCCCCAGCTCATGGATATTCCCCAGCACATGGATTTGCCCCAGCAGATCATGGATATGCCCCAGCTCATGGATATGCCCCAGCTCATGGATATGCCCCAGCACATGGATTTGCCCCAGCAGCTCATGGATATGCCCCAGCAGCTCATGGATATGCCTCAGCTCATGGATATGCCCCAGCTCATGGATATGCCCCAGCAGCTCATGGATATGCCCCAGCTCATGGATTATTATTATTATTATTATTCTTTATTTATAAAGCGCCAGCATATTCCGCAGCGCTGTACAATAGATAGGCACAGTATAGATAGGGTTACAATACATTGAACAACATTTGACAAACAGTACAGGAGGAGATGAGGGCTCTATTCCCGTAGGAACTCACAATCTAGGAGGGTTGGGCTTGGAAACAGGAGGAGAGGACTGCAAGGTGAGAGTGATTGATGGTTGCGTCAGTGAGTTGGGTGGTAGGCTTCCCTAAATAGGAACGTTTTAAGGGAGCGTTTGAAGGAAGAGAAGTTAGGGGAAAGTCTGACAGTATGAGGGAGAGTGTTCCAGAGAGTGGGGGCTGTGCGTAAGAAATCCTGCAGTCTATCATGGGAAGAGGTGATGCAGGGAGAAGCTAGGCGCAGGTCACTGTTTGACCTTAGGGAGCGGGCTGGGGTGTATTTGGTGATTAGTGAGGACAGGTAGTGGGGAGCTGAGTTAGTGAGGGTTTTGTAGGTAAGGATAAGGATTTTGAACTTAATTCTGCAGTGGATGGGGAGCCAGTGAAGGGACTCGCAGAGGGGAGTGGCAGAGACAGAGCGGCGGGTGAGGTGAATTAGCCTGGCGGAGGCGTTCAGGATGGATTGTAGGGGGGAGAGGTGGGACAGAGGGAGGCCAGATAAGAGATTATTGCAATAGTCGAGTCGGGAGATTACCAGGGCGTGTATGAGTTGTTTTGTGGTGACAGCGGTAAGAAATGGCCGAATTCTGGAAATATTACGCCAGCTCGAGATTTGCCCCAGCTCATGGATATGCCCCAGCTCATGGATATGCCCCAGCTCATGGATATGCCCCAGCACATGGATTTGCCCAACAACTCATGGATATGCCCCAGCTCATGGATATGCCCCAGCTCATGGATTTGCCCCAGCAACTCATGGATATGCCCGAGCAACTCATGGATATGCCCCAGCAACACATGGATATGCCCCAGCTCATGGATTTGCCCCAGCTCATGGATATGCCCCAGCAGCTCATGGATTTGCCCCAGCTCATGGATTTGCCCCAGCACATGGATTTGCCCCAGCAACTCATGGATATGCCCCAGCTCATGGATATGCCCCAGCAGCACATGGATATGGCCCAGCTCATGGATATGCCCCAGCTCATGGATTTGCCCCCAGCTCATGGATAATGCCCCATCTGAGTCACAGGGTTCCTGCAGGGGAGGGCTCCTTATTTACCTGAGACTCTGGGATAACCAGCTCCTCACTGGCTGTGCTGTCTCACTGCCTGCCTGTCCAAGTGGAGAGAGAAGAGGTCGGTGTCAGTGATGGGGTCCCTCCCTGCGAGCACCACACATCCAGCTGCTTCCTTTCCCACGTGTCTCTGTGGCGCTGGCACGATGTCATCACCTGTTACTGACCGAGTAGGAGGAGCTGCTGGAGCCAGTGCATGCTGTGAGCTTGAGTGTGACTGTGACAACCCCCCCTCTGTGCTGAGCGCATGTGCGCGCAAACTCAAAGATAAACACACAGTCACACACACACACAGTATGTGTGTGTGCTTATCGCACACACATGTGCTCAGCACTTCTGGAGGGGGTTTGTCACAGTCGCACTGCTGTGATCTCCCTGCCCGCCCCCCACGATTGACGAGGACAGTCACATGACTGTCCTGCGTCAATCAAACCATGGGAGCACTGCCTCCCATGGTGGGCTCTTTTTTTTTAAAAAAAAAAACTTGCTTGAGACAATGGAGCTTTCCCATTGGCTCAAGCTTCATTTGCTGTCATTGCCTGGAGGCAATGACGAGCTTGCCTGCCACCAGCTTGAGCTCCGCAATTAGCGTAGCGTTGGGCTGCGTAAATTGCGTAGCCTAGGCTGGCTCAGTGCTGCCCCTGCTGTCTGTGTAGTGTATTACACACACACACACAGCAGCCGGCAAACTGTGAAAGAGCAGGAGAAAAAAAAGCAGACAGAGAAGAAGCAAAGCACAGCGAGGGAGCGAGGAGAGGTGAGTATGAGTATAAATAACAATTTATTTACAGTTTAAATGTACATACACACACATCACATGTCATTACACAGTACACAATGAGCTCATTAATTTACTGGCATGGCTCCGCCTCCCCTGCCACCCCTGACTGCACGTCCCTGACTAAAACTAACCCTACCCAAAAAACAAAAATAAAAAAGGGGTGGGAGGGTGGAGAATTCTATCAGCTCTACCTCAGGAGAAAAGGCGCGCAGAGACTGCTAGCACGTGCCTTAAGAACCCTCCTGAAGCTACGCCCCAAATCTCCCTCTCAAACCCCACATGCGCTCCGTCCCTGCCATAAAAAATTCTCCTTGCGTCCTGCCATCAGAGGCAATTTAAGGTCCCTACGCCTTAGGTGCTTCAGGCCTTCATAAGTCGCCTACTGATGACCGAGTCGCATGCAAGGAGACAAGAAATACACAAAAAAACACAAACACTTGCCTGTGGAATATATTATATATACAGTCAGGTCCAGAAATATTGGGACATTGACACAATTCTAACTTCTTTGGCTCTATACACCACCACAATGGCATTGGAATGAAACAAACACAATGTGCTTTAACTGCAGACTGTCAGCTTTAATTTGAGGGTATGTACATCCAACTCAGGTGAATGGTGTAGGACTTACAGCAGTTTGCAGATGTGCCTCCCACTTGGTAAGGGACCAAAGGTAATGGGACACTTGGCTTCTCAGCTGTTCCATGGTCAGGTGTTTGATATTCCCTCATTACCCCAATTACAATGTGCAGATAAAAGGCCCAGAGTTCATGTCAAGTGTGCTAGTTGCATTTGGAATCTGTTACTGTCAACTCTCAAGATGAGATCCAAAGAGCTGTCACTATCAGTGAAGCAAGCCATCATTAGGCTGAAGAAACAAAACAAACCCATCAGAGAGATAGCAAGAACATTAGGTGTGGCCAAAACAACTGTTTGGAACATTCTCAAAAAGAAGGAACGCACCGGTGAGCTCAGTAACACCAAAAGACCCGGGAGACCACGGAAAAAACTGTGGTTGATGACCGAAGAATTCTTTCCCTGGTGAAGAAAACACCCTTCACAACAGTTGGCCAGATGAAGAACACTCTCCAGGCGGTAGGTGTATATGTGTCAAAGTCAAAAATCGACAGAAGACTTCACCAGAGTGAATACAGAGGGTTCACCACAAGATGTAAACCATTGGTGAGCCTCAAAAACAGGAAGGCCAGATTAGAGTTTGCCAAACAACACCCAACAAAGCCTTCACAGTTCTGGAACAAGATCCTATGGACAGATGAGACCAAGATCAACTTGTACCAGAGTGATGAGAAGAGAAGAGTATGGAGAAGGAAAGGTACTACGCATGATCCTAAGCATACCACCTTATCAGTGAAACATGGTGGTGGTAGTGTCATGGCGTGGGCATGTATGGCTGCCAATGGAACTGGTTCTCTTGTATTTATTGATGATGTGACTGCTGACAAAAGCAGCAGAATGAATTCTGAAGTGTTTCAGGCAATATTATCTGCTCGCATTCAGCCAAATGCTGCAGAACTCATTGGACGGCGCTTCACAGTGCAGATGGACAATGACCCAAAGCATACTGTAAAAGCAACCAAAGAGTTTTTGAAGGGACAGAAGTGGAATGTTATGCAATGGCCAAGTCAATCACCTGACCTGAATCCCATTGAGCATTTGAGCACTTGCTGAAGACAAAACTGAAGGGAAAATGCCCCAAGAACAAGCAGGAACTGAAGACAGTTGCAGTAGAGGCCTGGCAGAGCATCACCAGGGATGAAACCCAGCGTCTGGTGATGTTTATGCATTCCAGACTTCAGGCTGTGATTGACTGCAAAGGATTTGCAACCAAGTATTAAGAAGGGAAAGTTTGATTTCTGAATATTATTCTGTCCCATTGCCTTTTATCCCTTAACAAGTGGGAGGCACATCTGCAAACTGCTGTAAGGTCTACACCGTTCACCTGAGTTGGATGTACATACCCTCAAATTAAAGCTGACAGTCTGCAGTTAAAGCACATTGTGTTTGTTTCATTCCAACTCCATTGTGGTGGTGTATAGAGCCAAAGATGTTAGAATTGTGTCAATGTCCCAATATTTCTGGAGCTGACTGTATACCGGCCACAGCCAAGAACTCCACACAATATACCCATAACCATGACATAAAATTGCCATAACATAATAAAACAGTGCTGACAGGGGACTCCATATAACCACCACACACCTCCAAAACAACCAACTACAAACTCCTCCCATCTCCCAACCATCCGATCCACAAATAACCTAAATAAAAGGAACCCCTACCCCAGCACTGCCTACAAGCCCCCGCCAAGAGCTCCTCACATAACCCCCTTATGGGAGAGCTCCCCCACCAATAAAAAACATGGCTTGTTCAATCCCCTCCTTTAAACCTAGGATGAACAAATCCTTGCCCACATCTGTAAGATACACGCCATCCTTCATAAAATAACATCTTCTTCAAAGGGGATATGCCGCACCACCACACCAGCCATCTGCCTCACAAACCTTCCCATACAACAGTCCACCTTCACCCGACAAAGCCGCAACGCCTCCTCATTTTCCGCCTGCCTCCACACCATCCCCATATGGGCATTCTGAATAATAAATAATATGAATATCTAATACCAAAACATCCAAAGATACCAGTGTTTTATTTTCTGCCCAAGATTCATAAAAACATTGATAGACCGCCAGGACGTCCCATTATATCGGGGATCGATTCAGTGTCGAGTAAATTCTCAGAGTACATAGATCTGCTACTCCAACCATTGGTTCAGAAAACAGAAGCATATTTGAAAGATACTATCAACTTGCTACAGATTTTGGAAGAATTTCAATGGCAAGATAATTATATTCTAGCAACGAGTGATGTGAAATCATTGTATAGGGTTATTCCGCATAAAAAAGGTTGTGAAGCGGTACAACATTTTCTCTTAGAATCAGGATCTATGGAGAAAGAACAAATAGATTTCATTATCAAAGGAATAGAGCTAATTTTGGAAAATAATTCTTTCATTTTAAACATACCTTCTATTTACAACAAGAAGGTATAGCAATGGGAACAAAATTTGCACCTTGCTTTGCTAATTAATATATTGCATTTTGGGAAAAAAGTTGGCGGCATAAATGGAAAGAAAATGTGATGGTTTATAAACGTTACATTGATGATGTTTTTCTTGTTTGGAGGGGAGAGGAGAGCGATCTTTTTGATTTTCTGGATCATTTAAATAATAATGATTGGAATTTAGAATTAGATTCCACATATAGTAGGGAACGTGTGAGTTTCCTAGATCTGATGGTATATATTGAGAACGGGAAAGTACAAACTAAAACCCACTTTAAAAAAGTGGACACAAATAGTTTCATTGATTAAAGCAGTCGCCATCTGATACGATGGCTCGAGGGAGTCCCGAAAAGTCAGCTTCTAAGAATTTGGAGAAATTGTACTAAAGAAGAAGAATTTCAGAAACAATCGGATGTATTGATTAAGAATTTAGAAGATAAAGGATATGAACGAGAGAGGATGGACAATGTAAGAGGAGAAACTGCAAGAAAAGACAGAAAAGAACTTATTAGATATCAACATAAACAAAAAAACGACTTCTTAGAAAAAGGAGGAGTACCATTCATATTCACATACAATCAACAGAACTGGCAAATTAGGAATATTTTTAAAAAACACTGGCCACTCCTTTTAAAAGATCCAATGTTAAAAGAAATTCTCCCGGAAAGACCAACTATTGTCTGTAGAGGGACGAAAAATATAAAAAATAAGCTAACTAGGAGCCATTATAAAAAGGAAAGAGGAAATAAGAACATGTTTGGTGTGACCAAAGCGTTCCACCGTTGTGGTAGCTGTCGGAATTGTAGAGATACAGGAAATAAAAAAGAAATTCTAAAATCTTTTTCTGGAGAGAAAATTACATACCCGATTAGGGAATTGATGACCTGTTTCACTGATAATGTCATTTATCTACTGGTCTGCCCTTGCGGTCTTAAATATGTGGGGAGGACGTTCACAAGACCTCTGAATAGGAGGATCTATGAACATATTCGTAGCATTAAAATAGGGTACGAGAAACATTCAGTTTCCCACCAACATTTTAAAACTAAACACAACAGTAATCTGATAGGTCTACTTTTTATAGCTATAAAGAAAATGGAATGAGAATGGAGAGGTGGTGACTTTGAAAATAAATTAAATAAGGAAGAAATGAAATGGATTTACCTTCTTGATACATTACAGCCTAAAGGGCTAAATATAGATTTTGAGATCTGCCATTTCCTTCAGTAAAGATATATATATTAATCTTCCCCTTTTTTTTATTTTTTTTTATTACTGTACGTACTTATTTAAAGTTTATTTAAAATAAAAAATATGTAAGGGAATGTACACACAGGATTAAATTATACTAATGATTAATATGCACTTTAAGAAGAATACACATAGAATTATAATATACTAATAGATATAGATCATATTGATGAAAAATATTTATTGATGTATAGAAATCTAGATGAAGTCAATCAACACTGTGAAATAATAATACACAACACTTCTACGTTTAAAATAATGTTTGTCTTACTAGACTAAGGGAACCTACACTAGGTTTAATGATATTAATAAACACATATTTCACAAAGTATAAATAGATTTACATTTTTACGGGTATTTAGATAAAGTTAATTTGAAAAAATAAACAATATGTGTCTTTTGTATAGATAATCAATTTTATCTTAACCTTAATAAGATTATATATATACATATAAGATCATATAATAATTGGGATTGAGCCATATCTAATTGTATGAGATCATATTGATGTATTTAATTATAATGAATAAACAACTTTTTTTGAGCTAACTGTATGTATAGATGAGTACTTTTACATGTTAGCGATTGGAAACTCTTATAAAAACTGTTTCTTGATAGGGAGCTGTTTTTTACAAAGCAGCCAAGTTATTGCTGCTATTTGTCCCCCTAGGGTAAATGAAGACAAAACATCCCGGAGGGCAGAGTATTTACTTTGCAAACAAGCCGCCGATCGTACACACATAATGGGCAAAATCGGAAGTATGGAGTTTGAGGTGGAACGCAGGGCGAAACCAGAAGCATGCGGGTCAAGGTGGAACGCACGCCGAAAACCAGGAAGTGACTTGGGCGGAACAATTATGGACAACAGACGAGCAGCATGTTAAGGCAGAATATATAAGTGGCAACAAAAGGAGGACTCTTCTTGGACTTTTTTGCAGTTTTGCACAGACTGATCATTCAGAAAGGATAACAACTGATGAAGCCTATTGGTGAAAGCGCGTTTTTGTTGATCCTATTGATTTAGCACTTTATAAATTGATTTTATATCTGATTAGCTGAAGGTCAACCTATTTTATCGAATAATAAATTTATTTTAATTTACTTGCTGCTCTGCTGCCCTTTTTTTACATCAAGTGGAGAAATTTCCTCCCCCTCCCTCTTTTCCTGGGATACTGTAACAGCCACATCGCAGGACCCCATGCTGAGAGAAGAAAATGAAAAAGAAACACACCTGAACTATAAGTATTCTTTAAGCTATACATATTTATCATTACACTATAATCAATGTTTTATTTAAATGCTAATTCACTTGACGTTTGAATATTGGCCATTTTTGGGTTAAAACAGTGGAAATTTAGTAAGGTGCGCCTGGAAGTATATATTTTTCTTTCCACACCATCCTCGGCAACATCTCCGACCACACCACCACCGTCCATGGTGACCACTCCCTCAGCTGCCGCAGATCCTCCTTCAGCTGCTCCAGCAGCATCCCATGAGGGACCACAACAAGATCATTCCCCCCCACGTGCACCACCAACACATGGGGGACTTCACCGTGCCTGAGGGCACCCAACACCGTCGGCTTAAACTCCTCCCACAGGAGCCCACAGATTGTGAACCACCGGACTCATGTTGCCGACCCATGCAGACCCATCTGCACTCCAGATGCTCGCACCAATGCCCTCCTCCGGGCCCAGAACACCAGCGAATTTCCAATGATCCACACCACTCTCGAAGGACCTGTAAAATAAAACAAATTAACACCACCTCCACCACACAAACCGATTCCCAAAAGAAAAAACTCCACACCATCCCACCACGCTCCAGCCAATAAATAAACAATATCTATACCTGTAAAGGAAAAAACACAACACCACCAATGAACGTTCCAATTGCATATAAATACACCAACCCCCACACTCCCTCAACAGAAAACAAGGAACATATATACAAAGTACAAAAGTAAGAATAAATATGTATGTTCTTATTCCATATAATATAAATTTTAATATTTTTTTTTAATCATTTTTTTTTTTTAAATTGAAAATGTAAAACATAAATCTTACCAACAATACAGCAAATTCCTCCACATATTCTCCCAGCATTATACAAAAGTGCTTAAAATTCATACCACCAAATCTGGCCAAACGTATGCCTGAAAAGCCCTAGAGTTCCACCTTCCCAACTCCTGAAATTCCCCTCCAGACAAACCCAAGCCGAGAAGCTTCAGTTGCAGCACCAATCCGGAAGGAGTGAGACCCAAATTCGCCTGGATTCCTCCCTAAACTCGACAGACCCTTCTTAAAAATAATCACAAACGATACCTCGATAAAGCCGAGCCGTCTGCGTGACATAAAAAGGCCACTCCAGACACAACCCGCACCTCCAAATTTTTTTTAACATTCCTGACCGGTCAAATAACACAATTATCCACTCTGGATAAACCAAGCCTACGCCCCCTACCCAACTGATCCGTCTTGAACTTTGAAACCCAAACAACACCTCCTCATCTCCCAACCATACGGCATCCCCTCCCAAACCACCACCTCCTTTCTTTGAATTGCAAACCAACTCACCTAACCAAAATGCCCCAAAAAAATCCCAAACAAAAGGCTGCCCTCATGAGCAAAATCTCATAAGGTGAGGAACAAAACCCCCCCACAAAATCCTATAAACCTTCCAATAACTGCCCTGAAACCGGACGCCGTGCGTCTACCCTTCACCTCCCCCTAACATAACCCCGCACTGCACACCTGATAACAAAATCCTTGGTAAAATCCTTCATCCCATAAACCTGAAAAAGAAACGCAAGGGCAGCCAGCGACTGCCGCACCACCCCCGGAGATGCCCCCTCTTCAAACAACCGAATGAGGTAAGCCCTGAGCAGGCACTCCACATCCCATCCACCAACCGTAACATACCTGAAATGCTCACCCAATGCATCCCATTCCCTCCAGATTCGAGAATACGCCTTCCAAGTAGAGTCAGACAAAGAACCTCTCACCCATCCTCAAAAATTCCGAGCCTAAGCTCGAGCCTAGCTGCCAAAGGCCCTCTGGACACGGGGTGCCCACCTCTTCCGCCTTCGGAGTCAGAGAACGAAACCTGTCCCACTGCAAATGAGACAAAGCATCCGCCACTGAGTTAAGGCACCCCAGAACATGTCGCGCCCGACATAAAACATTAAATTTCAAACAAAGCAGCGCAAACCTCTTAAGCAACCTAATGACTGGCAACGATGAAGCCGACAAGGAATTAATCGCCGACACCACCGCCGTGTTGTCAGACCACAACAAAATCCTTCTTCCCTCCAGCACACCACCCCACAGCTCCAAGGCCACCACTATCGGAAACAACTCCAAAAAGGCTAAATTCCTAACCAATGCAGAAGCCAACTACCGATCTGGTCAATGAGAAGCACACCAATCGCCCCCCAAAGTATACCCCAAAACCAACACCTCCCGAAGCATCTGTAAAGAATTACAACTCCCTAGCCAGCACCTCCTTAGAAGGGAATATGGCCACCACGTTAAACAAAGCCAAAAAGGATCTCCCCACTTCCAGATCCTCCTTCATGGCACCAGATATTCTAACAAAATGATGACCTTCGCGTATACCACACATCGCCAAGGCCAATCCCTGCAGAAAGACTCTACCCATAGAAATGACCCTGCACGCAAAATTCAAACAACCAATCAGCGATTGAAGCTCACGCAACCACAACTTCCTGACCGACAAGGCCCCTTCCACCTGCCTTAAAGCTTCCACGACTTTCACCAAAGGTAAACGACACTCCCCCTTTACCGAATCAATCTCAATCCCCAAAAAAGTGATAACTGATGCAGGGCCCTCCGTTTTATCAGATGCCAAAGGAACACCAAAACGGTGTGCAATCTATTGAAAAGACCGAAGAATGTGATGACATTCCCCTGTCCTTTCCCTTCCCACACAAAGAAAATCATCCAAATATTTTGTCAAATAATCCGACCCTGCCACCTCACAGCCAACCCATTCCAAAAACGTGCTAAAACACTCAAAAAAGGAACAGGAAATGGAACAACCCATGGGCAAACATAAATCCACATAAAAGTCACCTTCAAACCAAAACCCCAGAAGGTGATGACATGAAGGATGAATAGGTAAAAGCCGAAATGCCGACTCAATATCCACCTTAGCCATTAAAGCTCCCTTTCCTGCATCCCGAACCAAACCAACCGCTGAATCAAACAAAACATACGACACCGAGGCCAACTCCTCACCAATATCATCGTTCACCGATCCTCCTCGCGGATATGATAAATGATGAATCAAAACTCCCCAGCCTTCCGCTTAGAACACTACCCCAAAGGAGATGTCCTCAAATCCCGCACCGGCGGTGACCAGAATGGACCCGCCACATGACCGGCCCCAATCTCCTTGTTGACCTTCTCCCGAACCACCTCCGGATATTCCCTTACCGACTTCAAATTCCTCAACTTGCCACCCCCTGGCCTAGCCACAAAAGGAATACGGAAACCATTCCCGAAACCATCCCTCAGAAACTCTGCATCCCTATGTTTTCCGTAAAGCCTTAGCCACGGTAACATTGTGTCGAGTCTCACTGGGGAAGCCCCCATCACCAGACCCCCCAAAAGGCAAACCACCCTGTCTCGCCCTCTTGAAACATCTGGACAACCAATGCAATCTTCCACAATTTGAACATTCGTGCTTAAACTTGCACCCATTACCAAATTTGCACTGTCCCTTGTTGAACTGCCAAACAGGACCCCTTCTTTGAACCTGTTGGTGATGAACTTTCCCCTCCCCCACCGGTGACCCCTGCAAGGGCAAAGCCTTCTGAGCCACCATCAAACGTAACCACAATGTTATATCCATCTGGTCCCAACCCATACCCGGGTGAGCCGCCAAACGTTGCCTAAACTACTCATCATATTTCCACTACGCTCAACCTCCATAAATCCGATAAGCATCCTAAATCCCATCCACATAACAAAAAAGAGCTGAACAGTGTTGCGGATTCTTCTCCCCCACCACACTGGCCAATATACAAAAAAGCCCAGAGCCAATTCCCAAACGACCTTAGGAATTCCTCCGAACCTCTTCTTCCTTCTCCTCTTCTTTTCAACCCTTCCTTAGGACGACTCATCCTTAACACCCGCATACTTCATCCAACGGAAGCAAGGAAAAGAGCTCCACATGCTCGCCCCTGCCAAATACTCTCTTTAACCTCCTGCTTCAATGAAACCCCAAAAGACAGCAAATGACATGTATGCATTCCTTCTGGCTACATCCGCCACCCCAGAAGACTCCCCGAGCAACCCGACACTCCACTCGGCCCCCCACCGAAACAACCTGTTCACCACCAAGAGCTCTACAAGCTCCCTCGCCTACTTCTCCGAACCCTCAAAGCCTGGGCCAGATCAACACCCTGGTTTACACCCACATTTAGAACCGCCATGCCTCAACGTACCCTGCAAAAAAGACAAGAAAGAACTCATATCATTCCCACTTCCATTACCTGATGCCAAACTAGGCCCAGCCGCACTTCCTTGTACCTCCGGCGCCACACTCTCCATAGTCAAAACGCCGTCTCCCCCGACTCCACCAGCCTGGAAACCACCAACCGACTGAGGACTCCGATCCCGAACCAAGGGAACTGTGGACGAAAATACATGCCTGCGATGAGCATCAGAACCTGAAGTGCCATTACCACTTTCCCGTAGAAATGTGCATTCATTTTAGTACTAAAACGATTTTGTCCGAATTTTGGGATAATTTAGTTTTCGTTTGACTCAAGAGATACGAAACTGCTCAGTCTAAAAAAACAATAGAAACGAAAGGAAAATGCATTACATTTTAGTTTCAATCTTTTTTCTAATATTACATTGAAGGAGACCAGCAATGAGGAGCGCAACATCGCACAGCTATAGAAAAAGTTTGTATGTGTAATCCTTCCCGACCCCTATCCGAAAATCAGACAGTGATGGTGCTCCAGAATACTCCCTCACAGTGCAGACAGCCAGCACTGGAGAGGAAACCTTTACTTAACCCTTGCATGTCTATGAGACAGACGAGATGATAAAAGCAGCTGGAGAGGGAAAACATTCAATAAATCACACTGAAAGCTAATGACAGAGTGTAACTGTGAGGGCTGGATTGTAAAAACTCCTTAATAACAAGCAGCGCTGGGAGAAGAGAGGTACTTTATAAAACATGTGTTATCGCCCCTCCCACTCTACATAATAGGGGCTTAGGTCTGATACATTTTATATTATCCAGGATCACTATCCCCCTTTCCTCATCTATAATACGAGTTTTATATACAGTCCCTCTCCGCTCCCAGTGCTGCTTGTTATAAAGGTGTTTTTACATCTGATACATTTAGTATCCAGCTCTCCCAGTTACTCATTATGTCATTATGAGCCTTCAGTGTGATTTATTTGAATGTGGATTTAAATGTGGATTTGAATGTGGATTTATTTCCCTGGATTTAAAGTGCTTTATTTTATAAAAAAGAAACATTTGCGCCTGTCATCTCTTCTGAGCTTTCAGACCGATTTACGTTAATATTTTTTCTCTCCCCTGCTTTTATAACCCTGTCTGTCTCCCCCAGAGATACAAAGTTTAAGTAAAAGTTCTCTCTCCTGTGCTGGATAAGCGTTGCATTCCGAAGTTCTGCACCCTCCACATGCCAATGCAGTAGGATGTTCTATGCAGAGAGAGGCATTAATAAATGCAAGAGGATGTTCTATACATTATACAGAGAGGGGTATTAATGCAGGAGGATGTTCTATACAGAGAGGGACTTTAAATCCTGTGGCTGTGAGCGCTGAGATCGGCTGCTTGTTGCATTATTTCTCAGTACAATGTATCAGCCTCAGCTGTTACAGTAACTGACTGCTGCTCATCAGTTTCAATAAAACAAGGAAATAATATTGTTATAACCTCTTAAATAATATTTTTATATATACTAGTTTTACTGAAACTCTGAGCGCTGTGATGAGCAGCAGTCAGTTACTGTAACAGCTTTGCCTGATACATTGTGCTGAGAGTGAGAGATACTGTAACAAGCAGTCGATCTCAGCCCGCTGAGGAGCCACCACTACAATATTAATTGTATCCGCTGGTTGTCGGATGAATGAAATTCGTTTTCATACTAAAGAACTGAAAACAAATTTCTTTAGCAACTAAATAAATTGTGTTTTAGGACTAATCCATTCGTTCAAAACGAAATTTTGTGCTGTGTACGCGTCTACTTTCCCACTCCACCGCACCAACACCTGGAGTCACCTCACCTTCACCACCTAAACACAAACCCCCTCCAGGCTCCTGAGAAACCTTATCCTGCAAAACGCCACCCTGCGCCACACCACCGTCCACACCCCCATCCGTCAATTACCTTTCTGCCGATACCTCTGACACAGAGACAGACCTCGATCCACTCCTGGGACCCCTGGAAGACAATCGCACACCTCCTCTAACTGAGGAACCCCTCGACCTCCGCACTCCTTCTCTCCTGGTAGTGCTCACCACGCCTCCACTCCGACCTGAAACCAAAGAATCCATAGAAACAGGCCTCGAGCTCCTACCTGCCAACCTCCTTGAAGCGCTCACGCCCACCTCAGGCCCAACTGCGTCACCACCAGCCAACATACGACTGACCAACCGTCCTCTGCTTCTCGCCACCTCCGACCTCAACCTCTCAGTCGCCGGTCCGCCGCTGGATTCTCCACCAGGACTGAACCGCTCCGGCGACCTAGAAGCCCTAACAGGCCAAACTCCAACCTCAGTCTCCGCCGCCAACACCTCAACCAAACTCCTCCTAGCCCACTCCACACCATGTTGCCGAGCCGCCTCACGAACCTCCTCCAACAGTGACTCCAACTGTCCACCTTCCGCCATACTCAAAAAACAGGTAAACAAGTAGATAAGCCAAAAACACCGCTCACTGACACAGCTCAGATTTCTATCAGCTCTACCTCAGGAGAAAAGGCGCGCAAAGCCTGCCAGCACGCGCCTTAAGAACCATCCTGAAGCTCCGCCCCCAAATCTCCAGCTCAAACCCCACACGCGCGTCGTCTCTGCCATAAAATATTCTCCTTGCGTCCTGGCATCAGAGGCAACTTAAGGGCCCTACACCTTAGTTGCTTCAGGCCTTCCTAAGGGGTTATTCAGAGAGAGAAACAATCTGGCCCCGAAATGTAACAAACAGGGAATTTTGGGGCCATTCGGCTATTCAGAGAGCTGGCAATTCGCCAAATTTTAGCGAACTGCCAACAAGTACGGTGCCTGTTTGAAGGCAGTGAAATCCCCTATAGAGAAGCAATGGTTAATCTATTCAGAGAACACCGAACAGCAGTGAAAAGTTGCCGAAGTGCCCTGCTGTTCAGTGGTTTCATTCGGCAGGTTTATTCAGGCGAACCCCATAGACTTCAATGTTAAAAATATACCCGTTTTTATACGATATCTAATAAACTGTTTATTATTTTAATCTGCAGTAAAAACTCTATTTATTTATTTTTTAGGATCTTTTAGGCATTTTTGGGGATTTTTTCATCAAAAAAAAATTTCCGCTTTTTTTTTAAAAGCGTTTTTACTTTTTTCTGTAACAGACCTTTTTATTATCATTCATAGGACCTTATATGTAAATTCCAGACATTTTCAATCAGTAGTTTTCTTTCAAACAGCGTTTCAATTTTGACACTTTCAATCGTATTGTTTTTATTTATTTTTTTACGCCATTCATCAGCTAGCCGGCTTTTTCCGGTGGCTGGTCTGCGCTGTGATCAGCGGCTTATCGTTTTTTTCGTGTTTCTTGCAGCGTTTCAGGCGGGTTTTCTGTGGGATTTCGGTGAGTGTGCAGCGGGTATTTCCTGCACTCCAGGGACCCTGCAGTGAATACTGAATTCACCGCAGGATGGGGAACTTTGATTCCCCTAAAGAGCGAGGAAGTGTGGGGAACAAGAGAGCACTGAAATGTCGGCGACATGTCGGTGTTCTCTGAATAACCACCTTAGTGTTAGTTGAATCAAGTTCAAACAAAGGGACACAGAGAAAAAGATCATTCATAATATTATATTGTAGTAAAATAAATAAAACACCTAACTAAATTAGGTAATTCTCATATTCAAGAACCCTCTTTCCAGTGGAAGAGTTATATTTTTAGAGTTAGAATAAGGTAGCTATATTAATAATGTTATGCAGTTAATGACACATTATATATAAAATAAAAAGGAAAACAATGACTAGTTATATATGAAAGTCTCTATAGAGTGCTGATTACAAAGATGTCAACTTTGGTTGTAATCTTACCTGCCACTTACTGCTTTGTATTTCTTGTTATTATTGTTTATCTTCATGTAGAGGTGGATTAAGTAGTAGATGCAGGGAGAGCTCCCGATGCAGCGCTCATGCTGAATAGGGGAATTTCAGTACACAAGCACACTGGTGCTGCTGATGGGCATCGGGAGTATTATTGGGCATGAGTGGGCAGCTTCTGACAGCGCACAGCTCTGCAACCACTTGCAGGTAAAATGTTAAATCTTTGGTATTCACAAAACAAAATACGTCTGGAAACCCCATAGGAGCAGATGTGTCTATATTTTTCCTTGATAAACTTAATTTGCATTGGGGAATGCTAGTTTCACCCGAAGGTGACATGGGTTATTAAATCAATACAGTACATTGACATACTTTACATTTGACTCTATAGCTTCTTGCTCTGAGCTCCTTCAGTCATGACAGGAAAGAAGGGAGTTTGTTTGTACAAAGTGCACCTACACCCCACTGACTGGCTGAAATTCAGTCCTGGGGAGTGCTTTAACCCCTTCACTGCTGAGCCATTTTACCCCTGTGTGGTGACATCATTTTGATAGTTTTGAGCTCATCTCTATACAGTATATAAAACCGTTTTCTCCGTCGCCGCAGGCACAGACGCAATACGCATGCGCAACTGAGAGAACCAGACCTAGCAGAGGGGAGAGAGAGAGCATGCGGTGGCAGCAGTGCCTTCCTCGTCCAACAAACCCCTCTCTCCCTTACTAAGAATCAGCGAATGGCTTTGGTAGGCGGTTTCCATGGCGATGACGTAGTGTGTGTGGGAGGAGGAGGCTACGCATGTGTCGTGGGATTTTCAGCAAGATGGTGGCAACACTGGTGAGGAGGCAGACGCGGGAGGAAGCATGAGCCGCCTCAGTCCCCGCCGTGCGCTACCAGGAGACACAGCCAAGCCCCACCACCTGACCACGGTACCCGTGAAGAATCTCTTGATTCAACACCTGACAGTGCTGGACACATCAGCCAGAGCAGTCCCCTGATCCAGCAGCAGCGGCAAAAGCACAAGAGGAAGCAGGACCTGCTGCTGCTGGGCTAGAGGAGGCAGGGCCAGGACGATGGAAGCCACAGACGGGATGTGTAGCATGTGCTCCTTGGTGCCCTGCATGATGGAAGGAGAGGCCATTAGGTAAGAGGAGGGCAGGGTGTGCACCTCACCTCATACTGGATATATTGCTTCCTGCACTCGGGGGTGATGTGAGCAGATAGATGCACCACAAACTTTATCCTGAGCTTGAGTCCTACAGGAAGCCCTGCTCCTGGCCCTCAGGGACCCCCAGCTCAGGATGTAGGACCCGAGCTCAGGATAAAGTTCATGGTGCATCTGTCTGCTCACATCACCCCCTAGTGCAAGAAGCAGTATATCCAGTATGAGGTGAGGTGCACACCCTGCCCTCCTCTCACATAATGGCCTCTCCTTTCGTTGACTACTTACCTTTAGATCCTCTGCAATAATAACCCTTAAATCCCTTTCCTCAGATGTTGAGGTTAGGACTGTATCAAATATTCTATATTCAAACTTTCGAGCCCCATTGACTTGCATTGCGTTCGAGTCGCGTTCACGTTCGAATTCAAACTTTTCCAAATGTTCGAGTTCGAATGCGAACCGAACACGGGGGTGTTCGGCCCATCCCTATCCTTTACCCCCTTCACTCACTCTCTCCTTCACACCCCCCTTCCCTCACTCTCTCCTTCACACCTTCCTTCCCTCACTCTCTCCTTCACACCCCTTTACCTCACACTCTCCTTCAGACCCCCCTTCCCTCACGCTCTCCTTCACACCCCCTTCTCTCACTCTCTCCTTCACTTCCCCCTTCCCTCACTCTCTCCTTCACCCCCTTCCCTCACTCTCTTCTTCACCCCCTTACCTCACTCTCTCCTTCATCCCCCTTCACCCCCTCTCTCACTCTCTCCTTCATCCCCTTCCCTCACTCTCTCCTTCACCCCCTTACCTCACTCTCTCCTTCACCCCCTTCCCCCACTCTCTCCTTCACCCCTTCCCTAACTCTCTCCTTCACCCCCTTCCCTCACTCTTTTTTCACCCCCTTACCTCACTTTCTCCTTCACCCCCTTCTCTCACTCTCTCCTTCACCCCCTTCTCTCACTCTCTCCTTCATCCCCCTTCCGTCACTCTCTCCTTCACCCCCTTACCTCACTCTCTCCTTCACCCCCTTACCTCAATCTCTCCTTCACCACCTTCCCTCACTCTCTCCTTCACACCCCTTCCCTCACTCTCTCCTTCACCCCCTTCCCCACTCTCTCCTTCAACCCCTTCCCCCACTCTCTCCTTCAACCCTTTCCCTCACTCTCTCCTTCATCCCCTTCCCTCACTCTCTCCTCACCCCCCTTCCTCACTCTCTCCTTCACACAGCCATTCTCTCACTCTCTCCTTCATACCCCCCTTCTCTCACTCTCTCCTTCACACCCCCTTCTCTCACTCTCTCCTTCACACCCCCTTCTCTCACTCTCTCCTTCACACCCCCCTTCCGTCACTCTCCCCTTCACACCCCCTTCCCTCACTCACTCCTTCACCCCCTTCCCTCACTCTATCCTTCACTCCCCCTTCCCTCACTCTCTCCTTCACCCCCTTCCCTCACTCTCTCCTTCATTCCCCTTCACCCCCTTCCCTCACTCTCTCCTTCACACCACCTTCCCTCACTCACTCCTTCATCCCCCTTCACCCCCTTCTCTCGCTCTCTCCTTCACCCCTTCCCTCACCCTCTCCTTCACCCCTTCCCTCACCCTCTCCTTCACCCCCTTCCCTCACTCTCTACTTCACCCCTTCCCTCACCCTCTCCTTCACCCTGCCTTCCCTCACTCTCTCGTTCACCCCCTTCCCTCAAACCCCCTTCCCTCACTCTCTCCTTCACACCCCCTTCCCTCACTCTCTCCTTCACACCTCCTTCCCTCACTCTCTCCTTCACACCCCCTTCCCTCCCCCTCTCCTTTACACCCCACTTCCTTCACACTCTCCTTCACACCCCCTTCCCTCACTCTCTCCTTCACACCCCTTCCCTCACTCTCTCCTTCACACCAACTTCCCTCACTCTTTCCTTCACACCCCCTTCTCTCACTCTCTCCTTCACACCCCCCTTCCGTCACTCTCTCCTTCACCCCTTCCCCCACTCTCTCCTTCACCCCTTCCTCACTCTCTCCTTCACCCCTTCACTCACTCTCTCCTTCACCCCTTCCTCACTCTCTCCTTCACCCCCTCCCTCACTCTCTCCTTCACACCCCTCTTCTCTCACTCTCTCCCTCACACACCCTTCCCTCACTCTGTCATTCATCCCCCTTCACCCCCTTCCCTCACTCTCTCCTTCACACCCCCTTCCATCACTCTCCCCTTCACACCCCCCTTTCCTCACTCTCTCCTTCACCTCCCTTCCCTCACTCTCTCCTTCACCCCCTTCCCTCACCCTCTCCTTCAACCCCGCCTTCCCTCACTCTCTCCTCACCCCCCTCCCTCACACCCCTTCCCTCACTCTCTCCTTCACCCCGCCTTCCTCACTCTCTCCTTCACCCCCTTCCCTCACACCCCCTCCCTCACCCCCCTTCCTCACACCCCCTTCCCTCACTCTCTCCTTCACTCCCCCTTCCCTCACTCTCTCCTTCACCCCCTTCCCTCACTCTCTCCTTCATTCCCCTTCACCCCCCTTCCACTCTCTCCTTCACCCCTTCCTCACTCTCTCCTTCACACCCCCTTCCCTCACTCTCTCCTTCATCCCCCTTCACCCCTTCCCTCACTCTCTCCTTCACCCCTTCCCTCACCCTCTCCTTCACCCCTTCCCTCACCCTCTCCTTCACCCCCTTACCTCACTCTCTACTTCACCCCCTTCCCTCACTCTCTCCTTCACCCCCTTCCCTCACTCTCTCCTTCACCCCCTTCCCTCACACCCCTTCCCTCAATCCATCTTCCCTCACTCTCTCCTTCACACCCCCTTCCCTCACTCTCTCCTTCACACCTCCTTCCCTCACTCTCTCCTTCACACCCCATTCCCTCCCTCTCTCCTTTACACCCCCCTTCCTTCACACTCTCCTTCACACCACCTTCCCTCACTCTTTCCTTCACACCCCCTTCCCTCACTCTCTCCTTCACACCGCCTTCCCTCACTCTCTCCTTCACACCCCCTTCTCTCACTCTCTCCTTCACACCCCCCTTCCGTCACTCTCTCCTTCACCCCTTTCCCCACTCTCTCCTTCACCCCTTCCCTCACTCTCTCCTTCACCCCTTCACTCACCCTCTCCTTCACCCCTTCCCTCACTCTCTCCTTCACCCCTTCCCTCACTCTCTCCTATACCCCTTCCCTCACTCTCTCCTTCACCCCTTCCCTCACTCTCTCCTTCACACCCCCCTTTCTCACTCTCTCCTTCACACACCCATCCCTCACTCTCTCCTTCATCCCCCTTCACCCCCCTTCCCTCACTCTCTCCTTCACACCCCTTCCATCACTCTCCCCTTCACACCCCCTTCCTCACTCTCTCCTTCACCTCCCTTCCCTCACTCTCTCCTTCACCCCCTTCCCTCACCCGCTCCTTCACCCCGCCTTCCCTCACTCTCTCCTTCCCCCTTCCCTCACACCCCTTCCCTCACCCCCTTCCCTCACAACCCCTTCCCTCACTCTCTCCTTCACACCCCCTTCCCTCACTCTCTCCTTCACCTCCCTTCACTCACTCTCTCCTTCACCCCCTTCCCTCACCCTCTCCTTCACCCCGCCTTCCCTCACTCTCTCCTTCACCCCTTCCCTCACACCCCTTCCCTCACTCTCTCCTTCACCCGCCTTCCCTCACTCTCTCCATCACCCCCTTCCCTCACACCCCCTTCCTCACTCTCTCCTTCACACCCCTTCCCTCACTCTCTCCATCACCCCCTTCCCTCACACCCCCTCCCTCACTCTCGCCTTCACACCCCCTTCCCTCACTCTCTCCTTCACACCCCCTTCCTCACTCTCTCCTTCACACCCCCTTCCGTCACTCTCTCCTTCACCCCTTCCCTCACTCTCTCATTCACCCCTTCCCTCAATCTCTCCTTCACCCCTTCCATCACTCTCTCCTTCACCCCTTAACTCACCCTCTCCTTCTCCCCTTCCCTCACTCTCTCGTTCACCCCCTCCCTCACTCTCTCCTACACACACCCCTTCCGTCACTCTCTCCTACACCCCCCTTCTGTCGCTCTCCCCTTCACACCCCTTCCCTCACTCTCTCCTTCACACCCCTCTTCTCTCACTCTCTCCTTCACACACCCTTCCTCACTCCTCCTTCATCCCCCTTCACCCCTTCCCTCACTCTCTCCTTCACACCCCCTTCCCTCACTCTCTCCTTCATCCCCCTTCACCCACCTTTCCTCACTCTCTCCTTCACACCCCTCTCTCACTCTCTCCTTCACACTACCTTCCGTCACTCTCTCCTTCACACCCCCTTCTCTCACTCTCTCCTTCACCCCTTCCCTCACCCTCTCCTTCACCCCTTCCCTCACCCTCTCCTTCACCCCTTCCCTCACACTCTCCTTCACCCCTTTCCCCACTCTCTCCTTCACCCCCTTCCCTCACTCTCTCCTTCACCCCCTTCCCTCACTCAGCTTCACCCCGTCCCTCACTCAATCCTTCACACCCCCTTCCCTCACTCTCTTCCCTCACTCTCTCCTTCACCCCCTTCCCTCACCCCCTTCCCTCACACCCCTTCCCTCACTCTCTCCTTCACACCCCCTTCCCTCACTCTCTCCTTCACACCAACTTCCCTCACCCTTTCCTTCACACCCCCTTCTCTCACTCTCTCCTTCACACCCCCCTTCCGTCACTCTCTCCTTCACCCCCTTCCCTCACTCTCTCCTTCACCCCTTCCCTCAATCTCTCCTTCACCCCTTCCATCACTCTCTCCTTCACCCCTTAACTCACCCTCTCCTTCTCCCCTTCCCTCACTCTCTCGTTCACCCCCTTCCCTCACTCTCTCCTACACACACCCCTTCCGTCACTCTCTCCTACACACCCCCCTTCTGTCGCTCTCCCCTTCACACCCCCTTCCCTCACTCTCTCCTTCACACCCCTCTTCTCTCACTCTCTCCTTCACACACCCTTCCCTCACTCTCTCCTTCATCCCCCTTCACCCCCTTCCCTCACTCTCTCCTTCACACCCCCTTCCCTCACTCTCTCCTTCATCCCCCTTCACCCACCTTTCCTCACTCTCTCCTTCACACCCCCTTCTCTCACTCTCTCCTTCACACTACCCTTCCGTCACTCTCTCCTTCACCCCTTCTCTCACTCTCTCCTTCACCCCTTCCCTCACCCTCTCCTTCACCCCTTCCCTCACCCTCTCCTTCACCCCTTCCCTCACACTCTCCTTCACCCCCTTCCCTCACTTTCTCCTTCACCCCCTTCCCTCACTCTCTCCTTCACCCCCCTTCCCTCACTCTCTCCTTAACCCCGCCTTCCCTCACTCAGCTTCACCCCGTCCCTCACTCAATCCTTCACACCCCCTTCCCTCACTCTCTTCCCTCACTCTCTCCTTCACCCCCTTCCCTCACCCCCTTCCTCACACCCCCTTCCCTCACTCTCTCCTTCACACCCCCTCCCTCACTCTCTCCTTCACCTCCCTTCACTCACTCTCTCCTTCACCCCCTTCCCTCACCCTCTCCTTCACCCCCCTTCCCTCACTCTCTCCTTCACCCCCTTCCCTCACACCCCCTTCCCTCACTCTCTCCTTCACACCCCCTTCCCTCACTCTCTCCTTCACCCCCTTCCCTCACACCCCCTTCCCTCACTCTCTCCTTCACCCTGCCTTCCCTCACTCTCTCCTTCACCCCTTCCCTCACACCCCTTCCCTCAAACCCCCTTCCCTCACTCTCTCCTTCACACC
Organism: Leptobrachium leishanense; assembly: GCA_009667805.1. Lineage (NCBI taxonomy): Eukaryota > Metazoa > Chordata > Amphibia > Anura > Megophryidae > Leptobrachium > Leptobrachium leishanense. The sequence goes on from CM019067.1 coordinate 164,510,537, forward strand.
CCCTTCCCTCACTCTCTCCTTCACACCTCCTTCCCTCACTCTCTCCTTCACACCCCCTTCCCTCCCTCTCTTTTACACCCCCGTCCCTCACTCTCTCCTTCACACCCCCTTCCCTCACTCTCTCCTTCACACCCCCTTCTCTCACTCTCTCCTTCACACCCCTCTTCCGTCACTCTCTCCTTCACCCCCCCTTCCGTCACTCTCTCCTTCACCCCCTTCCCTCACTCTCTCCTTCACCCCTTCCCTCAATCTCTCCTTCACCCCTTCCATCACTCTCTCCTTCACCCCTTAACTCACCCTCTCCTTCTCCCCTTCCCTCACTCTCTCCTTCACCCCTTCCCTCACTCTCTCGTTCACCCCCTTCCCTCACTCTCTCCTACACACACCCCTTCCGTCACTCTCTCCTACACACCCCCCTTCTGTCGCTCTCCCCTTCACACACCCTTCCCTCACTCTCTCCTTCATCCCTCTTCACCCCCTTCCCTCACTCTCTCCTTCACACCCCCTTCCTTCACTCTCTTCTTCATCCCCCTTCACCCCCTTCCTCACTCTCTCCTTCACACCCCCTTCTCTCACTCTCTCCTTCACACCACCCTTCCGTCACTCTCTCCTTCACCCCTTCTCTCACTCTCTCCTTCACCCCTTCCCTCACCCTCTCCTTCACCCCTTCCCTCACCCTCTCCTTCACCCCTTCCCTCACACTCTCCTTCACCCCTTCCCTCACTTTCTCCTTCACCCCCTTCCCTCACTCTCTCCTTCACCCCCTTCCCTCACTCTCTCCTTAACCCCGCCTTCCCTCACTCAGCTTCACCCCGTCCCTCACTCAATCCTTCACACCCCCTTCCCTCACTCTCTCCTTCACTCACTCTCTCCTTCACCCCCTTCCCTCACCCTCTCCTTCACCCCGCCTTCCCTCACTCTCTCCTTCACCCCTTCCCTCACACCCCCTTCCCTCACTCTCTCCTTCACCCTGCCTTCCCTCACTCTCTCCTTCACCCCTTCCCTCACACCCCCTTCCCTCATTCTCTCCTTCACACCCCCTTCCCTCACTCTCTCCTTCACCCCCTTCCCTCACACCCCCTTCCCTCACTCTCTCCTTCACACCCCTTCCCTCACTCTCTCCTTCACACCCCCTTCCCTCACTCTCTCCTTCACATCCCTTCCCTCACTCTGTCCTTCACCCCCTTCCATCACCCTCTCCTTCACCCCGCCTTCCCTCACTCTCTCCTTCACACCCCTTCCCTCACACCCCCTTCCCTCAAACCCCCTTCCCTCACTCTCTCCTTCACACCCCCTTCCCTCACTCTCTCCTTCACACCTCCTTCCCTCACTCTCTCCTTCACACCTCCTTCCCTCACTCTCTCCTTCACACCCCCTTCCCTCCCTCTCTTTTACACCCCTTCCCTCACTCTCTCCTTCACACCCCCTTCCCTCACTCTCTCCTTCACACCCCCTTCCCTCCCTCTCTTTTACACCCCTTCCCTCACTCTCTCCTTCACACCCCCCTTCCTCACTCTCTCCTTCACACCCCCTTCTCTCACTCTCTCCTTCACACCCCCCTTCCGTCACTCTCTCCTTCACCCCTTCCCTCACTCTCTCCTTCACCCCTTCCTAGGCTTGTGCACCGATTTTTTTTTCGGTTCGATTCGATTCGATTTTTCGGATTTTTAAACTTTTCGATTCGGCTCGTTTCGACCTATTTCTGTTTCGATTCGGTTCGGCTCGACTCGTTTTTCGTGTACATTTTTTTTTCGGAATTTCGACCATTTTTTTTTTGTATCGACTTTTCGGATTTTCGGAAATTTTCGTTTTTCGGAATTGTAAATGGTTTCGGAATATCGACCATTTTTCGTATTTTCGTGTCACTTAGCTCGTTTTTTGTATCGACTTTTCGTATTTTCGGAAATTTTCGTTTTTTCGGAGCATCTGTTCTCCTCGTTTCAAAGCAATAAATTTCGATTTGACACATTTTCCCCCCTTCCCTCACTCTCTCCTTCACACCTTCCTTCCCTCACTCTCTCCTTCACACCCCTTTACCTCACACTCTCCTTCAGACCCCCCTTCCCTCACGCTCTCCTTCATCCCCCTTCCCTCACTCTCTCCTTCAGCCCCTTACCTCACTCTCTCCTTCACCCCCTTCCCTCACTCTCTCCTTCACCCCCTTCTCTCACTCTCTCCTTCACACCCCCTTCTCTCACTCTCTCCTTCACTTCCCCCTTCCCTCACTCTCTCCTTCACCCCCTTCCCTCACTCTCTTCTTCACCCCCCTTACCTCACTCTCTCCTTCACCCTCCTTCTCTCACTCTCTCCTTCACCCCCTTCCCTCACTTTCTCTTTCACCCCTTCCCTCACCCTCTCCTTCACCCCACCTTCCCTCACTCTCTCCTTCACCCCCTTCCCTCACACCCCCTTCCCTCACTCTCTCCTTCACACCCTCTTCCCTCACTCTCTCCTTCACTCCCCCTTCCCTCCCTCTCTCCTTTACACCCCCTTTCCTGTTTGAGTCCGTCGCCGCAGGCGGATGCAATGTGAATATACAAACTTACTTGCGCATGCGAGACGGAGAGAACCAGCCGGCTTGCAAGAGGGACAAAAATACAAGATGTAACAAGGTGTTACACTCATACACTCCTACTCCAACTGGGCACCCCACCAGCACCACCACATTGAGACTGCTCCCATGAGCTTACAATCTAAGAGGGAAGATGAGCCTGCTCCAGTGAGCTTACCTTCTAAGAGGCAAAAGAGGAGCACGCTCCCATGAGCTTACAATCTAAAAGGTAAGAGGAGCCTGCTCTAATATATTAATGTGTTTTATAATGCGCTGTCAGCTACGCGTGCACCTATCACAGCTGCTCACTCGGCCCTCCTGTTGTGGACAGGACAGCGATGAACGTGTTACAAACACATTTATATATGGACATACTCTTGGATAGGACATTGAAAAGCAAATATGTGGACACTGATTCTGAGCTGGCAGCAACAATAGACTGCCCTCCGGCAGACTTAACAACTAGTCATGTATAAATGTGTTTTGAAGTCATGTTTTATTATAAGACCTAGACAAATTTTATATCACTTTTTTCAGCAGACTCGGCAGATTCTAAATATATTATATCGTTATTAAGTATATAAATCATGACCTATCAGAATTCTATAACAAAATGTTAAACAAAAATGTAGATTTCTATTCAGATTTCAATCAATTATAGTGTGGAAAACAATTTTTTTCACATTTTATCACCTTAGTGTTTATATATTCTATGAGGGACTCAAATATTTAGAAAAGGGATGATCTTTCTGAGAAACTATGCAATTTTAACAAAAACTGAAAAAACTTAAGTTTTTTGCTTATATTTTGGCACAATCTATTTTATGAATAATATGGCATAAATAAAAAACACCAAACTAGCTTGCGGCATGGGAAATGAGAAGGCAGGTAATGGCATTAGTGATGCTCATTTTATATGTGACAAATGGACAATGCCATCGCTTTGGAACAAAATAAATAAATAAATATTATTTGATAGTTTGTGCATTTATTTTTTTTACATGGTCATGTTTGTCGTCATTTCAAAGGGCAGACTCAGACCTGTCCAATGACAGCTACCATGACATTGTGAGGTGTAAAGAATGGAAACATAAAGGGTTATCCAAAGAACACCAAACTTGCCTCCGAATTGCACCGAATGGTGATTTTCACCGTACGGTGCAATTTCCTGGCAGTTCCGCTATTTAGAAAGCTGTAAATTCACCAAATATTTGGTGAATTGACAGCGAAATACAGTGCAGCTTGCCCAGGGGCGGACTGACAGCTAATGGGGCCCCTGGGCAATAGGAGATCATGGGGCCCCCCTTGTTCTGCACCCACAGGAGGCCACACCCATAAAAAACCCACCCCCTACAACGCAACACCCATATGTACATTATTGTGCTAAAGAATTCATTTCTTAACTCCTAAAAATAACCTTTTTGAAAATCTACTTGGACCCAGCAGTGAATTGTGCCCCCCTCCATACTTACAGATGGCCAGCGCACTGCTGCAGCAGCCATCACTCACTCATTGCAGCTAAGGCTGTGCCGCAGCACAGAAAGTCCCTGTGGAAAATGTGGGAAACTGCTGATCAGTTTAAAAGATACTGTACAATCCTGACACACTGCACATCACAGAGCTCCACAGAAATAAAACTCCCAGAGTGCAGACTGTATGAGCATATCACAGAGCTGCACAGCAATAAAACCCACAGTAATGTGCAGCTCACACATGGATATATATTGCCCCCAGCAGCCCACACATGGATATATGTTGCCCCCAGCAGCTCAAACATGAATATATATTGCCCCCACCAGCTCAAACATGGATATACACTGCCCCCAGTAGCTCAAACATGGATATATATTGCCCCCAGTAGCTCAAACATGGATAAATACTGCCCACAGTAGCTCAAACATGGATAAATACTGCTCTAGTAGGACAAACATGGATATATACTGCCCACAGCACCTCAAACATAGATATATATTGCCCACAGTAGCTCAAACATGAATATATATTGCCCCCAGTAGCACAAACATGGATAAATACTGCCCCCAGCACCTCAAACATGGAAATATATTACCCCCAGTAGCTCAAACATTAATATATTTGCCCCAGTAGCTCAAACATAACTATATTTGCCCCCAGTAGCTCAAACATGGATATATACTGCCCCCAGTAGCTCAAACATGAATATATTTGCCCCAGTAGCTCAAACATGAATATATTTATCCCCAGTAGCTCAAACATGAATATATTTGCCCCAGTAGCTCAAACATGAATATATATTGCCCCCAGTAGCTCAAACATGAATATATTTGCCCCAGTAGCTCAAACATGAATATATATTTCCCCAGTAGCTCAAACATGAATATATTTGCCCCAGTAGCTCAAACATGAATATATTTGCCCCCGTAGCCCAAATATGGATATATTTGCCCCAGTAGCTCAAACATGAATATATTGCCCCAGTAGCTCAAACATGGATATATACTGCCCCCAGTAGCTCAAACATGAATATATTTGCCCCCCGTATCTCAAACGTGAATATATTTGCCCCCAGTAGCTCAAACATGAATATATTTCCCCCAGTAGCTCAAACATGAATATATTTGCCCCCAGTAGCTCAAACATGAATATATTTTCCCCCAGTAGCTCAAACATGAATATATATTGCCCCAGCAGCTCAAACATGAATATATTTGCCCCCAGTAGCTCAAACATGAATATATTTTCCCCGAGCAGCTCAAACATGGATATATACTGCCCCCAGTAGCTCAAACATGGATATATACTGCCCCCCATATCTCAAACGTGAATATATTTGCCCCAGTAGCTCAAACATGAATATATTTACCCCAGTAGCTCAAACATGAATATATATTGCCCCAGTAGCTCAAACATGAATATATTTGCCCCAGTAGCTAAAACATGAATATATTTGCCCCGTAGCTCAAATATGAATTTATTTTCCCCCAGTAGCTCAAACATGAATATATTTGCCCCAGTAGCTCAAACATAAATATATTTGCCCCAGTAGCTCAAACATGAATATATTTTCCCCAGTAGCTCAAACATGAATATATTTGCCCCCCGTAGCTCAAATATGAATTTATTTGCACCCAGTAGCTCTAACATGAATATGTTTGCCCCCAGTAGCTCAAACATGAATATATTTTCCCCGAGTAGCTCAAACATGGATATATACTGCCCCCAGTAGCTCAAACATGAATATATTTGCCCCCCGTATCTCAAACGTGAATATATTTGCCCCCAGTAGCTCAAACATGAATATATTTCCCCCAGTAGCTCAAACATGAATATATTTGCCCCAGTAGCTAAAACATGAATATATTTGCCCCGTAGCTCAAATATGAATTTAGTTGCCCCCGTAGCTCAAACATGAATATATTTGCCCCCAGTAGCTCAAACATGAATATATTTTCCCCGAGTAGCTCAAACATGGATATATACTGGCCCAAGTAGCTCAAACATGAATATATTTGCCCCCGTATCTCAAACGTGAATATATTTGCCCCAGTAGCTCAAACATGAATATATTTGCCCCCGTAGCTCAAATATGAATTTATTTGCCCCTAGTAGCTCAAACATGAATATATTTCCCCCCAGTAGCTCAAACATGAATATATTTTCCCTGAGTAGCTCAAACATGAATATATTTGCCCCCGTATCTCAAACATGAATATATTTGCACCAGTAGCTCAAACATGAATATATTTGCCCCAGTAGCTCAAACATGAATATATATTGCCCCAGTAGCTCAAACATGAATATATTTGCCCCAGTAGCTAAAACATGAATATATTTGCCCCATAGCTCAAATATGAATTTATTTGCCCCCAGTAGCTCAAACATGAATATATTTGCCCCAGTAGCTCAAACATGAATATATTTTCCCTGAGTAGCTCAAACATGGATATATACTGCCCCCAGCACCTCAAACATAAATATATATTGCCCCCTGTTGCTCACCGGCTCGCTCTGATGGCACATGGGTCGGTAGGGGCCCGGTTTGGGGTGACACAGTGGGCCCCTGCCGGTTTCCTTCTGATGATCAGTGCACTTAACAGGCAGCCAGCGGCGCACTCTGTAAATGTCGTGGTGGCACCTGCAGCGTGCCTGCATCCCAGTCTGAAGATTGGAGCAGGTACATTGCACTGGCGCCGCCCCTCACGTGACACGTCATGTGAGGGGGCAGCGCAGGCGTCACCGTGGCGTTTACAGAGTGCGCCGCTGGCTGCCTGTTAAGTGCACTGGTCATCACAGGGAAACCGGCGGGGGCCCACTATGATGCCCCAAACTGGGCACCTACTGACCCGCGGGCTCTCGGGCAGTGCCCAAGTGCCCGATGGGTCAGTCCACCCCTGAGCTTGCTACAGATCTCTGCAATTTGGCAGTCTCCGGCAGCAGTGAAGTTGTCCCACAAAGAAGTAATGGTTAATCTATTCAGACTCAGCGATCTGCAACAGTAGTTTCTCTCTATGCTCAAATCAAAAGAAGGGGCAGAATCTGTTGCCTTAGTTGAGTTAGTGCAATGACATTGTTTGTTTTATATGTAAAAGCATATATTGCCTCTGCCATATAGCAGAGAAAAAATACATTTTGCATTTATTGTTACACATTATATGGTCATGTTTGGTATCATTGTAAACACCAGACTCTGACCTTTCCATAGACACCTCACTTAACCTTGTGTAGTGTACAATTCAGAGATACAGGGTTCCAAAGTCCCCCTGTCTCTCCTCACTGCAGTGCCATGGTCTAGGTTGTCTATGAAACAGTGGGTTGCATCATTACCTTCACACTTGCTGGCAGTGTGGGAATGAGGAGGTGAGTTAGCACAGCATCACTGTTCTCTTTATAACTGTAAACTGAATAACAGTGCTGCATTAGAAAAAAAGTTTTTTATTTATTGTATTTGTACATAAATCAAACCTGGGTATATTTGGTATCACTGGAAAGGGCATAATTTGGCCTTTTCAATGATACCTTATATGTCCCTCTAGCTCTTAGGGCTCCAGAGATGAAGTGGTCTAAATGATAGTAAATTGTAAAAAAAATTGTAAAATTGTTAGAGAGCAATGCACCCCCTTGTGGCAGGCGCCTGTAGGCACATGCCTACTCTGCCTAGTTATAAATCCGGCCATGGCTATGATGCATTAGGGTGCAAGAAATTGTGAGGAACTTTTTGCACTAGAAAAATGGAACTGGATCAGCCAGGAATAATCTTTGATCTCAATACATGCCTGTAAAGTAGAAGAATATCTTAAGAATAACACAAGACTCTTGTTCAGATACTATATATTCTACTGATGGTTCCAAGATTTTGACCACCTTGGCCTGCATGGGTATTTGCCAAGTTTGCCAAGTTACCAGTCTAGACTTGTATATAAATATTTGTAAATACATATTTGTATATGTAAGATAAAATTAAAGGTTTGCAACCAACAGGCTACCAGTGAATATGGCAAGTCTAAATATGCTAGTTAAATATGCTAGTTTTTGAAACCAATAAGTACAGAATGTTTCACTTTCCTAGTAAAAAGACATTTTTCTCAATCCTAAATCAAATTGCGAATGAAAGCTGACTTATGACTATTCGAGATTCAAAATACTCAGTATATTCAGTTACCATGTTTGTACAAACATTTGTATTCAGTTAACTATGAAAAGCAATTCATGCATCTTAGACGAGATTTGGAGGTATGGGATAAAGAGTTAAAGGCCATTTCCTGGTTAAAGGCCATCGCTGAGAAATGGAAGTCCCCTCATTTACCAAATTTAGATCGCCTTCATCGAATAATGGAATATATTCAACTGATGGACGAATTATCGGCCAAAGTTCACCACTCTTTACCCATGTTCTACAAAATATGGGAAAAGTGGGTCTCTATTGATGTTGTAAGGTGAATTGGGGATGTACTTTTAGATGGTAAGGGGTTGAACACTTGGACTGTGTTTTTTTTTTTGTGCGAACTGGTTTGGGTTTTGTGACGACCAGAGAGGAACGGAGGGATGTTAAAATGAAAATAAATATACTTTTCTCCCTGACAGGAAGCTTGACCTTTAGGTATAATAAAGGATTTACCGGGAATGTGCATTTTAGGATTTTTTTCCCCTTTTCTTTCTTTATGTTGTATGTATGTTTGTATATATATTTTGTCTTTTCAAAAATAAAGTTTATAAAAAAAAATACTCAGTATATTACAAAATAAATAAGGCTACAACGGTGCAATAAAAACAAATGAGGCAAAGTGAATGAAAAATTAGAAAAGGGATGTTCTCACGGGAGAATGTTGAAAACAAAATAGTTACTGTCATCTTGCCAGGTACATGACCTTGTTTTTACTTTCCAGAAATACTTTAGAAAAAGAAGATAAAAAGAACTTAGGAAATAAACAAAGGAAATCAAATTGTTTCTCTGACAAAAGCATAATTCTACAGTATAATAATGATTTCAAAAATACTTACCCAATCTATATCAACAGCATTATTCTACGTTTCTAATATAATTAAGGTTTATTGATTTCAAATGTATTGTGTAGCTGACAATAGAGATACTTTTAATTCATAATATATAATGGATGACAGACATTTTATTTTACTTTTTAATCAACAGTATTCTTATTACTGCTGTTACACTGTTATTTAAAAAAAATGGTTAAAGGCAAATGTAGAAAAACCAAACTGTTCATTAAAAAAATTATATACTTACTATGATATGGATGATAGCATGAGAGTCTGCACAGATGTGTGTCACATTTGAAATTGGAAGATTTATTGAGATAGGCTCCACAAGCTTTTAGTTAGTATTCATTTTGCTGAATGTAAAATTGTGCTTGTAGTTAATCAAATAAATGACACTTAAGCTGCAGATTTCTGTTGTATAATAAAGCAATAAATCTTCAAAGATACAAATGCTACAAACACTGAAAGCTGAAAGAGAAAAGATCTCCTGATACCACCTTTTCAGACTACTTCACCATTAGTTAATGGGCCGTGATATGTAGTTGTTAAGTTGATGCATCACAACACCCCCAAGGGAGAGTATGCACTCTCATAGGTGTTATGAGTGAAATAATATATTTGGCACTAAACAATGATGTGGTTTAAATTCTGTATCATATAAATGAAGATAAAATGCCTTAATAGGAGTATAATAAAATGTAAAAATGAGCGACATACCATCACTTGTTATTTATAATATTGTAATAAAATCTTCTTGTTCTTGTCTTAAAATAATAAAACAATGTATATACTGAAAATTTGGATTTATCATTGTTGACAATATGATATTATACCATCAGCATAAATATCTATTGGTCTGAAAATAGCCTACAAATCTAAATTTGATGTATTTATCCTTACAGGGTTTTTTTTCCCAAATAAATTATTTTCTCATTATTATAGACTAGTTGGAAAGCCTGCCCAGAGGGCAGTCTATTATTAATACTGCCCCAGCTCATGGATACTGCCCCAGCACGTGGATATACTGCCCCAGCTCGTGGATATTGCCACAGCTCGTGGATATACTGCCCCAGCTCGTGGATATTGCCCCAGCTCGTGGATATATTGCCCCAGCTCGTGGATATTGCCCCAGCTCATGGATATATTGCCCCAGCTCGTGGATATTGCCCCAGCCCGTGGATATATTGCCCCAGCTCGTGGATATTGCCCCAGCTCGTGGATAATGCCCCAGCTCGTGGATATTGCCCCAGCTCGTGGATATATTGCCCCAGCTCGTGGATATTGCCCCAGCTCGTGGATATTGCCCCAGCTCGTGGATATATTGCCCCAGCTCGTGGATATATTGCCCCAGCTCGTGGATATTGCCCCAGCTCATGGATATACTGCCCCAGCTCGTGGATATTGCCCCAGCTCGTGGATACTGCCCCAGCTCGTGGCTATACTGCCCCAGCACATGGATATTTGCCCCAAGCTCTTATGGATATTTGCCCCCAAGCTCTCATGGATATTTGCCCCCAAGCTCTCATGGATATTTGCCCCCAAGCTCAGACCCCAGACCAGACATGGGGCGGCTGTTCGAATGCTCTATTGGCATTCGGACAGCCGCCCCTGGAGCTCTCAGCCGCATACTTACCTTCCCGAGCGGCGAAGGGAAAGTTTACCCGCTTCCGCTCGTTGAAGGACCCAAGCCGCGGTCACGTGGGACTCCCACGTGACCGCGGCTTGGGTCCTTCAAAGAGCGGAAGCGAGGGAACTTTCCCTTCGCCCCTCAGGGGTTGGATGCGCGCGGCAGCCGGGTAGAGGCTGCGAGCGTAGCCTCTACCCGGCTGCTGTGTGCATCTTGTAACCGCCGCGGCGAGCGCACAGCCGGCTCATGCCGCAGCGGTTGCATGCGCGCGCAGCCAACCGCCGCTGGTTGCGCGCGCATGCGCAGAGTAGGCTTGGCGACGGACACGCCGAGCCTTACTCTTTTATAGTATAGGATTCACAGGAAGTTTTTCATCTCAATTAATCTCTGCTTTCATGATTCCTAGTTGTATTCATAGAAAAGCTTCATATTGTACATTGCACTAGATACGAGTAATCCTGGCAAAATCAGATTGTCTTGATCAGGAGACAATGGGCAGTATTACAATCTGCCTGCTAAAATGGGGATGCTAAGGAGGAAAGCCTACACATGCAGGTTTCTCCTTAGCATCCCTGTATCAGCTCCATATCATGGGGCAGGCGCATCCCTCCTTGGAGTCCATAGGATACCACTGAGGCTTCAACTGCAGGTCACATGACCTGCAGGATCTCGCTTCTCGCGAGATGCTGAAGGTCCACAGAGTGAACGCGGAGAAAGACTGAGGACTTTTTTCCCCAGTCTCACTCTGCTCCCAGCGGCCAGAAGAGGCAGATCGACTCGCTGTTCTTGCCGCGGGATCAGAGGTGAGTATCTAATATTTTTTTTTTTTCAGCGGGTGCTAACTGATTCAAAGTCGCGGCGTATTTTTTTTTTTAACCCCTTTCGTCTGCCTTTCGGCTTTTTCCAGCAGCTGGTTGGCGCTTTGTTCGGCAGATTGTCAGCTTTTTTCAGATGCATACGGCGGGTTTGCGTTGGCTTATCAGACCTCAATGCAAGTTGAGGTGGCTTATTGAATTGATCCAATGTTTTTGGCGGCTTTTGCAGTGGTTTATACTTTGGATTCGACGGTTGTTCGGCGGCTTTTGCCTGCACTTCGGGGACCCTGTGGTGAATGTTGAATTCACTGCAGGGTCAGGGAATTTTATTCCCCGATGTGCGGTGGAATTCCGGTGCTCCTTGAATAACCCCTTAAGTACAATCTTGACCCTACACATATGTATTATTTTCATGTAAATAACAAAAAACGCTTCCACAGGAAAATCTTATTATATATTGTAAAAACAAATTCAACATGTATATCAGGTGGGTACTCACAAACAAATACATACAAATCCATACTGGAAAATAATAAGGATGTGTGGTGTTTTCCTTCAAGCAAAATAAATTAGAGGTGTGCATTAGTTTCGGAAAAATTTGGAACGAAATTCGTCAATTCGTATTTCGGAAGTACTTCCGAAATAACGAATCGATAAGATCCGAATTCGAAACGAAATGGTATCTAATGAATTTTATTCGTTATACACTCTGGGCCCTATTCCATTCTATGCGCACTTGTTAACGCATGCGCAAAAACGCATTAACGCGAGGGGCAAAACCCTTTGCGCTGAACGTCGTATTCCGACGTTCGCGCACAAAATGCACGTTAACGTCTAACGCAAGTGACCCTGCGCAAACCCACCGCAAGTTTGTGTGCGCATCCCATACTTAATATTGTGAGCACCAATGCATTAGTGCGCTGGTACGCGGATGGTATTCCAATCTTCGCGCAACGAAAGTTTGCACGCATTTTCGTAACGTCTTTGAAAAGCAGGTGGTAACTGTAAATGTGATCGTTCTGGGCTAAACAAAATACACTAGCAGGGAAAAAAAAATACAGCACAGTAGTTACACATTCTACACATACCCAAACATTAACCACTTCAATGCTGAGGACGCGCTGAGCGCGTCCTCAGCATTCCCGCTGGTATGCGGAGGACGCGCTGAGCGCGTCCTCCCATTGGGGTCAGCGTTCGGCCGGGTTCCGGCCGATCGCTGGCCCCCCGGTGCGGGCTGACATCCTCGATGTCAGCCGGCATCCGGGACCGCAGCCGCTGGAGTTAGGTGTCATCGCGGCAGCGCGATGACACCTAATTCAGGCGCCCCCCCCGCATGTGCAGAGGAGGTGCCTGAAAGGGAGGGGGGGAGGTCCTTCGGACCTCTCTCCCGATCGGCGGCTCTGCGGGGGTTAACCCAGGCATAATTTGGAAGGGCACAGCCTGCCCTTCCAAATGGTGCCTGGCATTAACCCCTGGGGAGCTGGATCGCGAATCGGCGCTGAAAAGCGCCGGTTCGCGATCCTTTCCCGGAGCTGGCCAACATCTTGGATGTCGGCCAAGCCTCCGGGAACTCCCCCTGAGGACTGGCGTCATCGTGCATAGCACGATGACGCCAGTCCTGGACTTAACCCCTAACTGCCACCAACTGTGGAGATAGGGAGTTCCAATGACAGTTGATCCGTGGCAGTTAGGGGTTAATGTTTAGTATGGTTGGATCGGCCAGAGCATGGCCGTTCCAACGATACCAAACATGAAAGTGAAAAAGTTCGTCAAAAAAAAAAAAAATGAAAAATAAAAATAAAAAAAAATTAAAAAAAAAATTATAAAAAAAAAATAAACACTTTTTTTTTTTTTTTTTGGTTTGTTAATGCAGCAATATTGTTCCCATTTCAATTATAATGTGAACAATGATGCTGCACTAACGATTTTTGTATGCGGTGCGTTTGTTAAAAATAGTGTCATTTTCCCCAAAAAAAAATGTAACGAGACCCCATCTCTAATTTTTTAACAAGCGCACCCCATACAAAATATAACCACAATTGCTCGCATGTTAAAATGTGAAAAAAAACACTTTACACATTGTAAATTATTGAAAATACATATTTTATTGCATTTTTTGTTATAATATACAGACATGACATAACGTATACATATAATAATGACATATTATGAATCTACCGAGTCTGCCGGAAAGAACGATATATAATATGTCTGGGTCATATACTAAAATAAGCCTTCAAAACACGTTTAAACATGATGAGCAAAACCGGTAAAAATGACCTCAGCACAGGGGCGTGAAACGCCTCAGCAGCGAAAGGGTTAAAATTTAGGAATTGTGTCATTGTTAATTTTTTCTGTTTTTGACTGGTGGTTGTTAATTTTTTTTTCATTTTTTTTAGTTTGTAAATATTTTATTGGAAATGGGTGATTGATGTTGGCGAGCGCAATTTCGCAGAGAATGTAATATGGCCCTGTGTCATCAAAATAAAAGAAAAAATTGATTTTTTTTTTGTTCCAGAATTCAAATCAATATTAACTATTGAATCAGTATCAAATTGATATATCAAATATTGAATATCGAATTGATCTTAAATTAAAATACATACAAGTAATACATTCAGCAAACGACTTTATGAAACAAATTAATTTAGTTTCACTGTTTAATTTGACTCAAATACTACATATGTGACACAGCTTAATATTTAACCCTAGATTGTCTTTTAACAGCAAAATTTTACTAATTTGGGTATTATTTAGTGATCCGAAATTTGAATTGATATGAACTATCGAATTTAATATGAACTATTGAATTTGATATGAACTATCAAATTGATATCAACTATCCAATTGATCTTAATTTATAATACAAGTAACAGTCAGCAAACGACTGTATGAAACAAATTAATTTTGTTTCACTGTTTAATTTGACTCAAATACTAAATCTGTGACACAGCTTAATATTTAACCCTAGATTGTCTTTTAGCAGCAAAATTTGATTAATTGGGGTTTTATCTAGTGATCCAAAATTCGAATTGATATCAAATATCGAATTTGATATCAAAAATTTGAATCAATTCTCAATTTCAAAAAGATCCAAAACTAAACGAAATGAAATACGAAATTAAATTAGTTCCGAAATGAGAAACGAAATTCCGAAAACAAAATTATTTAAAAACAAAACAAAACTAAACGAAGCAAATTTTTCAGCCGTGCACACCCCTAAAATAAATCACTAGATATTTCAGATGGGATTAATGGATGATTATCCAAGTGAAAAAAAAGTAGAGTTGTCCGCCAAACATTTTTTGTCCTAAAAATTCAGGGAATATGACTTTACATCTAAAACAAAAGAACAATCTTTATCATAGTTTTACCTTCACTCATTTCATGATTCTCCTATTTTACATGCTTTCTTATGCTCTTTCCATCAGTGTGGACAGTGGGACAGAAATCTGGGAGAGGGAAAATGGGTTCAATATTATTGCTAGGTTTAATTAGCAAAATAGTGTTCTTATTACTCTACACTATTTATTAAAATATTACTTACAGAATTAGCTTTTCTCACTAGTGACTACTAAAAAAGTCACACACAAATCAAAACACATAGCTCATTAACATATTAGTAGCTATTCTCACACACACTTAATTAGCAAACTCATCTCACACATTTATATAAACACCCACCTAATTAGTAATGCACATACATTATTAGCCACCATCAGATCTAATCAGGAACACTGCAGTTTGTTTGACTTATAAAGGATATATTCAATAAAGATACCTAATAATAATAATTAACTTCCATAAAATACTGTATGCATGTCAAAACCGTCAATATAGATAGAGTAATATATGTACGCTCATCATGGCACTGATTTTCTTTCAAGAACACAATCTAGAATAACAATTAACAATGGAGCATTTCTAATTAAATATCCCAAATGGAAGAAGCCACTCCAATAGGGATTCACTCACATACAGGATTATTCACAGAGAGCCAATCTGGCCCTGAAATGGCAGTGAACAGTGAATTTCCCCATACGGTGCCATTTTGTGGCCATTCGGCTATTCAAAAGCAGGTAGTTTGCCAAATTTTGGCAAATTGCCTGCAAATACGGTGCTGTTCGATGGCAGTGCACTCCCCCATAGAGAAGCAATGGTGAATCTATTCAGAGAACACCGAACAGCAGTGAAATGTCAGTGAAATGTCCTGCTGTTCGGTGGTTTCATTCGGCAGGTTTTAACAGACAAATCACATAGGTTTCAATGTTAAAAATATTTCTGTTATTATCTATAAAACTGTTTATTCTTTTAATCTGCAGTAAAAAAGTATTTTTATTTATTTATTTTTTAGAATCTTTTAGGCATTTTTTGTGATTTTTTCGGCAGATTTTTTTTCCGTTTTTTTTTTAAATAGTTTTTTCTGTAACATACCTTTTTATTATCATTCATATGATCTTATATGTTAATTCCAGGCATTTTCATCTAGTAGTTTTTTTGCAAACATCATTTCAATTTTGACACTTTCAATTGTTTTGTTTTTTTGTTTTTTTCTATCCCATTCATTGGCACATCGGCTTCTTCTGGCGGCTGGTCGGTGCTGTTTATTGTCTGCTTTTTTTTCGGTGTGATCGGCGTGTTTTTTGCGGCTGTTTGAGTGATCCAATACTTCAGATCGTATCAGATGTTTTTTCCGGCGAATTTTCGGCTTTTGTTTGGCGAATTTCCTGCGGTTTTGTATTTACCGTATTTTTCGCTCCATAAGATGCACTTTTTTCCCCAAAAAAGTGGGGGGAAAAGTGTGTGCATTTTATGGAGCGAATACTGCGCGTTGCAGTGTTCGGCTCCCTGCGAGCGTCCGAAGCTATGGAGCTTCGGCGCTCGCCTGGGGGAACCACGTCACCAGCTGAGTTCTCGCGAGATCGCGGCTGGTCACGTGGCTCCCGCCAGGCGAGTGCCCAAGCTCCATGCCGCCGGACGCTCAGAGGGAGCCGAACACGCGGCGGCGGCAGTGGCAGAAGGTGAGCTGGGGCCTGGGGGCAGTATCCATGAGAGCTGCTGGGCCAGTATATCCATGAGAGGAGCTGGGGCAGTATATCCATGAGAGGAGCTGGGGCAGTATATCCATGAGAGCAGCTGGGGCAGTATATCCATGAGAGGAGCTGGGGCAGTATATCCATGAGAGGAGCTGGGGCATATCCATGAGAGGAGCTGGGGCAGTATATCCATGAGAGGAGCTAGGGCATTATCCATGAGAGGAGCTGGGGCAGTATATAAATGAGAGGAGCTGGGGCAGTATATCCATTATTACACTATTTGATTCAGAATATTTTTTTTCCTGTTTTCCTCCTCTAAAAACTAGGTGTGTCTTATGGAGCGAAAAATACGGTATATTGCTCATGGTTTCATTTAGGGACGTACAAGAAAACAAAGCAACTTAAACTTAAAGATAAGCAAATAAAACATATCTTTTAATAGACATGCTAAAAACAAAAATCAAACAAACAAAAAAATGCTTAGGTTAAAAATGATAAATAAAGCCATTTAGAAGCCTATTATGTTTGGGCATCTGAAAGTTTCATCTGAGTCGAGGCTGAGGTGCAAAAAAAACACCTTTGATTGAGTTGAACCAATGAAATGTAATGATTAAATGATGAGGCAACAATTCAAAGTTTACAGAAAGGTGCTCTAATTAAAGTACTGGTTACTGGTTGATTAACCCTTTAGTGACCGGGCGGTTTTACACAAATCCGTCCTTTAGTGACCGCTGCTGTTTTTACGTTTCTGCGCTGTTAGTGTTTAGGTAAAATTTTCATCTTACTCGTTTATTCAACCCACACATATTATACACCCTTTTTCCCGCCATTAAATGGACTTTCTAGAAATACCATTATTTCCATCATATCGAATAATTAACTATAAAAAAATATGAAATATGATGAAAAAATGGTAAAAACACACTTTTTCGTAATTTAATCCCCAAAATCTACAACCACCAAAAAAGACCCCGGCTAAATAGGTTCAAAATTTTGTCCCGAGACTAGAAATACCCAATTTTCACATGTGTTTGCTTTTTAACCCCTTCACTGCTGAGCCAGTTCACCTATGTGCGCTGCGCTCATTCTGACCATTTTGTGCTAATTATTTTGAGATGACAGCCTAGGCCCTATTTAATTAAACCCCCCAGACAAAAAAAACTTTTAAAAAAATTAAATATTTAATTAAATTTTTTTATTATTTTATTTTAAACCAAACCTGGTCATGTTTGGTATCATTGGAAAGGCCATGATCAGCTGCCATGGATCGGTAGATAGGGGGATCCTTAGGATCCCCTTATCTCTACATGGCAGCTAGATGGTTAACTGGCCCACTGACATCCTCACACATATGGTGAGGTTGTCAGTGGGTAGGGGGGACCTGGAGGCTTGGCTGACATCCAAGATGTCAGCCCCCCTCCAGGTTCGAATCACGTTTTGGCGCCAATTAGCGCCGAAACGCGATTTGGCAGCGAAATCGTTAATGCTCTCCCCTTTTCAGCGGTGCAAAAAGCATCTCCCTAGCTTCAATGGTTGGGGAGATAGAGGGCTCCGAAGGAGCCCCCCTCCATTGATTTGCATGGGGACGCCTGCTGATGACGTCACCACGCAGCGTGGCAACATCATCAACCTCGCCTGCCCATGTAAATCACATGGGCAGGCTTCCTCCCTGCCAGATCGCCAAGGGATCCAGCGAGGGAGGTAAGTATCGGGCGGGAGGGGGTTAGGTGCCGCTGACGTACCCTGTATGTCCGCGAGTCTAAGGGAGACCCATGGACAGGACGTACAGGGTACGTCAGCGGTCCTTAAATGGTTAAAAAAGACAGGTTTTTAATTACCCCATGATTGCCCATAATTAGATTAATGAGTTTTATTAAATGCCACATATCTGTAGTAAATTAGATAGAGGTGGGAAAAAACAAAAAACTCTTATTAGAACATATGGATGAAGGGTCCTTTGTTGGTAGATCCATTAACGTTTTCTTTAACCCTTTTGTCATGGAACGGACATGAGAGCTCTTTTCAGCGAGCCACAGGACTAAAGACTGAACCCTTTTTAAAGACCATTTTTCCTGTTTTCGTTTTGGTTTTGCGTGTGAGCCTATGGACCTCTTATTTTATTGCTAGATGTGGTTTTATTGGTGTAATGTAATAAAAATGTACCCTGTATGATGTGACAGTAAAAGTATGAAAGAAACCGTTTGTATGTGTTTTTCCCCGTCGCCATTTTGCTCATCCCAGCATGGTTTCACAGAACAAAGGATCTCATGCCCCAAGATGGAGGATGCAGCGGGCCAGAGGATTGGAGGCTTTTCCAAGACCTCATCTGCCTAATCCCCTGGACAATGGGGGAGCCTGAAAGGGCAAGATAGAGGATACAGCAAGCCATCTGATTGGAGGCTTTTCCAAGACCTCATCTGCCTAATCCCTGGACAATGGGAAGGCTGAAAGGGACCTGATAGGGAACAGGAGGCTGGGAAAGGAGCCAATCAGTGCTGGTTGTGTGGGTGGGGGAGTTGGTAATCTGTTTGTGTGAAGTTGTATAAATGACCCTGTTGAAATCCATAAAATTCAGTTCACTGTTTTAAAGCATACAGCCACGTCTGGTGTCTTCATTTCAGAGCTACAATCACTATTGCAGGAGACACTCAGCAGTCTCCTGCATCACCACTCAACCCAGGAACAGGATCCCCAAGGCAACACCGCACCATCTCTCCAGACGCCGAACCAACGCCATTTCATCCTCCAGGCCGCTCGAGACACCGAGTGCAGTGCCACTAGGTAGTCGGGCCGGACGCCATCAAAGGGGGGGGGTCAGATAGAGCAGGACCGCAGGTGGACTTCCATCCCGCCGCACCCTTCACTACCGATATCGAGATATCTCAGGCTTCAAAGGCACCTCCTGGTGTCCTGATATCGAGATATCTCGATATGCTGATCTGCAGCCAAAAAACAAATGAAATTAATTTGCTGCAAACAGATTTCATTAGCTTTTGGGCTGCAGAAGGTGCCCCCAACGTTTCTAGAAGCTCTGAAATAACGGGCTTTCGGAAGCTGTCAGCAGCCGATGCAGGTGAAATGGAAGAAGATAAAGTTGCTGTTAAAACCTCCTTACCTCAATTTGGCAGTAGGTGGTACCATATTACTGTTATTTACAGTAATAGATATGTATTACTGTACAAATTATTAAAAATTATTTTTCAAAAAACCACTGGTTTCTGACAATGTTTTTTGGAAAATTACTTGGTATTGAAGGGGTTAAGTTCAACATCAAGATCTCCTTTGCATTGCTTTGATTCTTTCAGTATCCATAAAGGAAAGGCCATCTGTATTATTGCTGGCACATAGGTTTCATGCTTCTTCAGTGATTTAATGACAACAAGCTGGTTAAAGCTTGAATGATGGAAAGGTCCACAGGAATCATTC
The DNA here is from genome assembly GCA_009667805.1 of Leptobrachium leishanense. Classification (NCBI taxonomy): domain Eukaryota; kingdom Metazoa; phylum Chordata; class Amphibia; order Anura; family Megophryidae; genus Leptobrachium; species Leptobrachium leishanense. The sequence goes on from CM019067.1 coordinate 164,530,466, forward strand.
AATAGTTCTTTATGGGACAATTTCCCTGTGCCACCCAAGTGCACTGAAGTGTGCTGAACGGCGCTGTATTTCCCTGTCATTTGGCCTGTGATGCTCAATGTATTAGTTTCGGCACCACAGGCCAATTGACGTGGAAATACTGTGTAGTTTGAGGGCTCCGGAATTGTCCCATAGAGAAATATTGAATGATGCCTCTATACAGATAGCCGAAGTGCACCGAAGAGCGGCAGAATAAATCTCAGGGGCTCAGGGTGAATGTTCAGAATCGCAGGGTCTCTGAACATTCACCTTGAGACCCCAATATTTTGAATATTGACCCTGAGACTCTAAACATTCACCAGAGTCTCAGGGTCTCTGGGTGTATTTTCAGAAATTCAGGGTGAATGTCCAGAGTCTCAGGGTCTCTGGGTGTATGTTCATAGTTTCAGGGTGAATCTCCACAGTCTCACGGTCTCAGGGTAAATGTTCAGAGACCCTTAGATTTTGAACATTCACTCTGAGACCCTGAGATTTATTTTGCTGCAATATGGTGATCTGTATATAGAGGAATCATTCAATGGTTATCTATGAAGACATTTTGGTGCCACCAAAGTACACCACATTTTGCTGCCCATTGGCCCGTGGTGCTGAATCCAATAAATTCAGCACCACGGGCCAATTGACAGGGAAACATGGTGCACTTTGGTGGCACCAAAATTGTCCCAGAGTGAACTATTTAATGCTTCCTTTACACAGATCGTCAAAGTGCAGCGAAAGTCAACATATTTCTCTTTCCATTGCCGGCAGTGCTGAATTGATTTGAATCATTCCAAAATACGAAACAAAATATCAAACAAAACAAATCAATATTAAACAAAATTTTGTTTTGACAAATGTTTTTTGTCTGAAATGAAACAAATTTTATAGCTATGCACCCTTCTAATAACTATTCAATGGGTGTTCTTATTTAAATGCTATTTAACAGAAATTACTTTGCAGGTCAGGGCAAGTAGATTGTAATTAGGTGCTTAAGTCCATTGGACACGTTGGGCCACATTACAATCTTGGTGCTAACGTTAACGCTCACCTGCATGAGCATTAACGTTAGCCGCGGTGGCTACCACATATTACAATCCAAACACTAATGGGTTAAGTAACCTGTTTGCGTTTGGTGCCTTCCGCTTTTCAGCGTGAGGTTACTGTACTTTGCGCTCCCTATGCTTAACAGGTCAGGTGACCACCGTCGTCTGGCTCAATGGAGTCCTATGGACTCCATCGAGTGGATGCTCGTGGCGGCGCTCAGCGCTGCGAGCATCCCAGGACTTTGCGCCCGGTAACAATGCAGGCAGCTTTTTTTGCACCTGTGTTGTAATTCCACGCTAAAACAGGGGTGCTACGGGGAAAAATGCGGGGCAGTTTTTCCTCCCTAGTACCCCCATTTTAGCGTGGAGATTGTAATGTGGCCCGTTGTTTAAATTTCCCAAACCCTGGTGTATAAAAAATTGTTATCTGTAAAGAGTTAAATATCCAAGTACTTATACAATATAATCCTTAGTGTATACCGTTCAACAGACAGAGTAACAGTAGATAGGTTTCTATGGAAACAAAACAACATTTCTTTGATGTTATAGCCATTTAGGTTTACTGAAGATAGAAATTTAAAAACACTGTAGAGATGTGTGCTTTTTACAGGTTCTGTTAATCATAACATTACATTTCTCAAAGCCAAAAAAAACCTGCTCGAGTTGAGATATCCAGTATAAATGACTCTCTGTAAAAAGTAGAATATTTCCCAAGGAGCTGCAAATATTTACATTTCTGTTAGGCTAATGTCAGACGAACGCAGTGATCACGTCCGTGTTGCTGCACAGTTTAACGTCCGTTGTAGCATAGAATCATGATCAATAGAGACGCACACAAGTACCTGCGCACCGAACTGTGCACGCACAACGTACGTGGCAAACGGACGCAAGTTAGGCAAGAACGTAAAACAGCTCTCACGGACGCGCAGAGTGCGCCACGTCTGCGTAGCATTATGTGTGAATGATGAGATTTCAGACGCAGCGCATTTGTGACGTCCAGCACCTTGACGCACACAATGGCTTTTCATATCCTTTTCAAATTTTTATCATTTTTCATATTAATTTTATTTCCCATAATTCCCTTTTTTTTTCTACGTCCGTAAAAACATGGACCGTGTGGTGTTTACAGTATCTTCCGTCAGTACATCTGTCTGTTATGCACACACGCAGAGTGCGCTCAGACTGCACTCATCTGACATTAGCCTTAATGTATATTTCTTGGTACAAACCATTTTTATTAATGCTGCTATCACACCGAAATAAATCAGTTTCAGTAGGTTTAATAAAGGGCATGAACCATTGGGGGAAAAAGAGCTGAATGCTAATTTTACAGCAAAAGAAAAAATCAAACAGGTCTATTCAAAGAAAGGTGTAACTCAGGAGAATGAGAAAATTCGATGTCAAAATAGCCAAATCTGAAAAATTCTCCCATTTATCTCACTTTCCAAATCTGTTATTTGGTCTAGATTGTTCTCTTCTCCTGCCAGTTCTCCTGATTTTCACCTTTCTTTGAATAGACTTGATAGATATATATTGTAGATGGAGAGCTTGGGGTGACCTTTTAGAGATTCCTGCAGGCATACGAAGGAATCGTTTGAGCCAGTAGCACTACCGGTCCATAAAGTGGCTGTGCTTCGCAATGTTAGAGGCAAAAGAGAAAAAGGAGAAAAGAAAGGAGGGTAAAAAACTCAACTAGGGGGGGCGTGGCCTGGACGCAGACCGCGATGGCCGCATAGACCGAGTGCTCCAGTCCGGTTCCTCCGGAGGCCGCAAGTAAGCCGGGGACTGGAGTACATCCCGCAAATGACGCGGACTCGCCCGAACGACTCCCACAACACCGCTGTCGAACCGTGACCGCTGACCTTGGGGGGCGACGAGCGCCATATCGCCGCAGCGATCCCCAATGGGAAATGGCAGAAGACCCAGCCACGTGGGGCACTCTGCTGAGGGCTCTCCCCACACGTGCGGACATAAATATGCTCCAAACTTCGATCATGACGGAGCTTCATCTCCTTCGGACGGATGTCCAGGGCCTGCACGACAGGGTGACTTCGGTGGAAGCGGTCTGCGATAAGAACAGGCAAGCCCAGATCTCCACTACTGATACACTGGATTTACGTTCGGCCCAGATGAGAAGCATGGCGCAACACCTCATGGATTTGGATAACAGAGGACGCCGGAACAATCTTCGGATCAGGGGCATGCCGGAATCAGAGGACTCCCCGACAGAACTCAGGTCGGCCTTATCTATGATTTTTAACTCACTCCTGGAACGTCCAGCGGACACGCTAATTGATTTTGTGCGGGCCCACAGGGCTCTGCGTCCGAAAAGCCCCGTAGGAGGCCCACCCCGGGACATTATCTGTTGTCTTGCAGACTTTGGCTTAAAGGAGGACATTCTACGTCGTTCACGGAACTCTACCCAGATTTCTTACGAAGGGACCCCCTTGCAGCTGTTTCCTGACCTGTCTCCGGCGACTCTGGCCTATCGACGAGCTTTGAAACCTCTCACCAGTCAATTGATGACCCATAAGATTCGTTATAGATGGAATATACCTATCGGTTTGGTTGTGACAACTCCTACAGGACAGTATCTGGTGGCCACGGAGGCAGACATTCCCCCGCTTTTAGAAGACCTGCAACTCCCGCCCATACAACTGCAATGGCCGGATCCGCTGGCCCTGTACTCCACACCTCGTGGACGCCCACCGTTGCCTGGTCTCCCCAGAAGGCCCCCGAGGGCTGATGCTCAGACCCGAAGGAGATCCGGAGTAGTCGGGTGAGATGGACAACGGTTGCTCGACCTGTTGCTAAGTAGCCCGTGGCCCCTGCTGCAGGCATCCCCCAAGAAAAACATGTTTCCACCGCCCGTGTCGACATGACTTGCGACCTCCCAAGGGTGGATGTGTTTCTGTGCTCCGGGACCCTGCGAGTTGGGTGGTGAGGCTCCACACTACATGGCCGGTCATCGCCTTGCCGTCCCCAGGGTCGGAGGGGAGACAGTTATCCCAGTTGTACTATGATCGGACTTCCTACCCACCGCGGAGGTGCCAGCCCGCTGGTCCGCTTCCCGACCAGACACGTGGCGGTGGTAATGTTAATGTTAATGCCCGATTTGATTGCGGTGTCCCTTGTTGTTTGTTGTTTTCCTTAAGTTAGTTATTCGCTGGTAATAGTCGTACATGCTTTGTTTGCACTACATAGGTCGGTGCGCTGTCCTACGTACAGAGCCGTTGAAACTAATTTCCTGACCGGTTTCTATACCGGTTGCCCGGACTTGTTGCTAGGCCGTGACCCCCACGTTTTCCCGAGGTTGAGTGTATTCCTGTCCCCCCTTACCCCTCGGGTGAGCACTGCCCTCGGCTGAGGAGCTAGCCCCGGCGAGCGGATAGTAGCTCCCCCTACACTGGTACCTCTTGCTTGTAAATAGTTACCGTTGATTCCCCCCTTTTTATTTTCTCTGTGCTGTAACGCAGCCCTTAACCCCACCGAAGTTCTTATAGTTTTCCCCCCTTTTTTTTTTTTTTTTTTTTTTTTTTCTTCCCTTTTTTTTCTTTTTTTGATTACTACTCCCCCTTCTGAGACCCCTTACATGGCATTCAAACAGGCCTCTCTGGTGTTATTTTCTATCAATGCGAAAGGGTTAAATATTCCAGAAAAACGTTCCACCGCATTAACTGACTTCCGAAAACACAAGGCTTCCATAGTGTTCGTACAAGAGACCCATTTCCGCGTTGGGTCCAGACCCAGATTGACTGACTCTAACTTCCCGACGGGGCTGTTCAGCGACACTCCAGGCTCTAAATCTAAAGGGACGGCCATCCTCTTCCATAAATCTGTCCCGTATCAAGAAAAAGCCACGCTGACGGACGAGAATGGGAGATATGTATTCACGAAGGGGCAGATTGCTGGTCAACTGTTTACCTTCGCCAATGTTTATGTTCCCAATAAAGCGCAGCATCGGTTCCTGGCCAAAACGCTAAAGATACTGCACGCCTTCTCGGAAGGCACGCTAATACTGGGGGGCGACTTTAACGTACCACTTCACCCAACCGTGGACACGTCGACGGGACGCTCTTCTATGCCATCCCACGTTCTCCGCTCTATCTCTCACACACATTACATTCCTCCCGATTGGTAGACTGCTGGAGGGCGCTTCACCCCACTGACAGAGATTTCTCCTTCTACGCACACACTACTGCTTCTTACTCTCGCATTGACTATATCTTTCTCCCCTTCTATCACCTTCATCTCCTCCTTTCCGCGACTATTGGAAATATCACCTGGTCTGACCACGCCCCAGTTATCGCCACTTTCCTGTCTCCTACTTTCCGACCTACTGCTCCCAACTGGCGGTTGAATGATGCCCATCTAACGGACCCCGTGCTGTTGGCAGACAGCAGGATGGTTTTGGAACGTTATTTTGAGGAAAATGTGGATCCAGAGATCACCCCGGCCACGGTGTGGGAGGCTCACAAATGCGTCATGAGGGGGCACTTTGTTAGTGTGGGCTCGGCAATTAAAAAATGCAGGGAGGCTGAAATCCAGGACCTACTCCGTAAAATTGACGAGACGGAGCTCCAACACAAACGCACGGGAGAGGCGACTCTTCTTTCCTCGCTGACGGAATTACGACGCTCCCTAGCTGACATAATGCATACTAAACATCATAGGGACCTGAGACGATCCCAAGCGTACTTTCATGTAAATGGCAACAAATGCGGACGCCTCCTGGCCCGACAGCTGGCCAAAAGGCGATCTGCTACCTATATCCCTAGTATTAGAAACAAGAAGGGTGATTTACAGCACTTACCCCAACCTATCCTGCAATCTATTACAGACTATTATAAATCCTTATATGCCGTCCCTGGCTCCCCATCGGAAGCGGCCCGCTCACAGCTCAGGTTAGACATTGACAGGTATCTCACCCGCTTCCTTACACGGAAGGTCACGCCGTCAGCGGCGGAACTCTTAGACGAGCCCCTCACCAACGCGGAATTACACCTGGCCATCAAATCGACACCTTCGGGTAAATGCCCGGGGCCTGACGGTTTCCCGACCCACTATTATAAACAATTTGCTGACATCCTGTCCCCTCATTTTCTCCGCGCATTTAATTCACTCTCGGGTGCGAAGCTGTTGCCTCCGCAATCTCTGATGGCCAACATAGTCTTGATACCCAAAGAGGGGAAAGACAGGAACATTGCGCGAGTTACAGACCTATATCCCTCTTAAACTGTGATGTCAAATTATTTGCGAAAATTTTAGCGTCCCGTCTAAATGCACATATCCCATCTTTGATACACTTGGACCAAGTGGGATTTGTACCGCACAGGGAGGCGAGAGATAATACGATCCGCGCCCTACATCTTATCCATGCTGCACCTAGAGTCTCGGGTGGTCTTTTGCTCCTGTCGACGGACGCGGAGAAAGCGTTTGACAGGGTGGGGTGGGATTTTTCTTTTTGCTACGCTCCGCCACCTTGGGTTGGGACCTTCCCTCTGTTCCTGGATTGAGGCGCTGTATAAGGGCCCCTCGGCTAGGGTATGTGTAAACGGCATTTTTACAGACAGTTTTCCTATTTGCAATGGTACGCGCCAGGGCTGTCCCCTATCACCCTTGCTCTTTGTACTGTCCCTGGAACCGTTTCTGGAGGCAATCCGCCAGCACTCGGACATCTCCGGTGTCTCCCTGGGACGAGAACCTCATAAGGTCGCCGCGTATGCAGACGACCTCCTCTTTTTTGTCTCCAACCCGCTCATTTCGCTGCCTAACATCTTAGCAGCATTCGAGGAATATTATACTTTAGCTAACCTTAAAATAAACTTTTCGAAGTCATCCATACTAAATGTCTCGGTCCCCTCCCACCGGGTGATTGCTATGCGCCCTACCCTCCCCTTCAAATGGGTGGGCTCCCGACTGAAATACTTGGGGGTTTGGCTGACTGCGGACAGTACCCGGTTATTTGACCTCAATTTCACCCCACTGCTGTCGGCCGTCCGCAGGGACCTCAAGGCGTGGGATCTTTCGCACATATCCTGGTTGGGGAGGGTTTCCGTTATTAAAATGAATATTCTGCCGCGATTCTTGTACCTGTTTCAAACACTCCCCATTGCTGTCCCCCGCTCTTTCTTTGCTTCCCTCCGCTCTCTCCTGTCCTCTTACATCTGGAGACGGGCACGCCCGCGCATTAGATTTGACATACTGACACGGGCTAGGAATCAGGGTGGACTGGGTGCCCCAGATTTTTATCGTTACTACGTCTCCTGCCACCTACTGCGGGCTGTCGAATGGTCGGGGGAGGGGGTGCGGAAGAGATGGAAGTCGGCGGAGCAGGCTCTGCTGGAAGTGCCGCTGGCAATTTTGCCGTGGGTACCCAGATCGGTGGGCCTTCGCCTGACTCGGTCCTCTCCGTACACGCGAATTACTTTGCAATGTTGGTACCGAGTGACAACTCAGTCCAACCTCACGTCTCATCCCTCCCCGATGACACCAATCACATATGGAGAAGGGTTCTTGTCTAACATGGGCCCGAGGGCATTAATATCACTCATCCCTGTCCCTGTCCCTAGGGTACACCACTTTCTGACCAATACGGGCCCGCTACCCTTACACGCCCTATTAGGAGACAGCCCGCCGACGTTCTTGCACCAACTTAAATTTCGCCAGGTCACTGAATGCCTTCGAAAAGCCCCGCGACAGCACATGCTGCGACGCCCCTTCACTCCTCTAGAAAGCAGATGCGCATCTCCCACCCCCTGGCTCACGGGGTGTCTTTCATGTACTCCCTGATTAGAGAGGCAGCCGCCGCGGTCCCTCCCATTTATGGGTAAATGGGAAACGATGCTAGACTGTACCTTTACTGATGAGCAATGGATGGGCATATGTGAATTGACCCACCGTTGTTCTATAGCCAGCGGAGCCCAAGAAACCGCATATAAATTGCTTTCACTATGGTACTACACTCCTCTCAGATTACATGCTATCTCCCCGGCAGCCTCTCCCGACTGCTGGAGATGCTTCAATGCCCTGGGCTCTGTTCTGCATTTGTGGTGGGAATGTCCCGCACTGGTCGAGCCTTCATTCCATCGCGAGGGTCCTCCTTGGTTATCCCCCGCCTTTCACACCAGCAACTATGTTGCTACACCATACCTCAATGTCAGTGGCGGCGTACAAGAACTCCCTGTTGCCCCGCATCTTGAATGTCGCTAAGAGCCTGATTCCCTTATACTGGAAACGGAATACCCCACCAACTATTCAATTGTGGTTCATAAAGATGGAGGAGCTGAGAGTCGTGGAACGTCTCCACTTATCTACCACTGACCAACTACCCCGCTACTCACAAATTTGGTCTCAATGGGACGCTATCACGATCACCACGGCCTTTATAGACCGTCTCGGTCCTACCCTTTCTCAGTTGGACCCTCTACCACCCCTCCCTGAACCTGACCCCCCCCCTATTTCTTCTATCTTAGTAGTTCCATTATCCTTTATTTTTTAATATTCATTGTTTTACGGATCACTCAGGGTAATGTGTGGATAGAACTTGTTCATTCTGAGTTAGTCTTTCTTGAAAAATTGCCTGTTGAAGCACTGTGAACACATTTCTTTTGTTGTAATATGACTATTATTATGCGACCCTGCGTGGTCAAATGACTTATTTACCTGTCTTAAAAACTCAATAAACCATTATTTACAAAAAAAAAAACTCAACTACCTAATCTGTTCCTTGGAATGGCTAGGTAAGAAACAAACTAACCTGAACTAAAGAAAGGGCAGATGGCCAAGCAAATGGATAGTCAAGAAGATCACAATCGCTGTTGAGGAGTGGACAGATACACAAGAGCGATACAACAAGGTGGATCAGGGTGTTCAGAAAGGAGAGTAGTCAAGAAAGAAGCCGAGTCTGTAACCAGAACAATAGCCACGAAATACAATGCACTAGAAGCCCTGCAAAAAAGAACCACAATAGGGAAATGACAGTGTGAACTGACCAGGCTTAAATAGTAATGACTGGTCATTGATTGGTTTGCATTATCCGTTTGTGCCCAAATGTGGGCAGACAGAATGACGCACCATATGTAGAATCATTATTTTGGCGCATGTTTCTTTTAGCATATAAATCTTATGGGGTCCAATGTTCTACGTCAATTGTTTTAACAGGTCTGCCACTTTTGACGCCAGGTGAGACAAGGCCATCTCCAAGGCTGAGCCTGCGTCATTTTATGAATCCGGAACTGCGTAATTTGGAAAAAACTTGAGTCCGGTAAAAGCAGAGGTAAGGCTGAGAGGCACGGGATTCGTGACAACACAATGCAGTAGTAAAGATCTTAGAGGGCCACTACCACCAGAAATTTAAATGTCCATTGGGCTGTGCATGCCAGTGTTATTCACCAATGTCACTCTTTAACAAATATTCACTTGTAAAATAGACATCTCCTTGAAGGAAATACAAAGTGTTTGCGTGGTCAGTCTTGCTAACGTGGGATATAAAAATATGTTGAGTTTTAGACCAAATGTTCTGACAAATTGCATTATTGTTTTTTACTATTTGCTTTGGATTTTGGATTGCTTTAAATGTACTCCACACTCTGGATTTAACTTCAGCTATATGAAGCAATATCCTCTTGTCTAATCCCTTTTTATGTGCATCACTCCCAGATATTTGGTTGCTTCTTGACTTAAACTGGCAGCTTTTTGCTCAGGATATCTGGACTTCTGTTACATCAACTCCCATGAACATTTATCACTTCTTGTATGTCATGCCAGATGGTGGTGCTTTGCCTGTTTGTGCCACATGTAGGCCTCCTGAGCAGAGAAGGTGCAGTGCTGGGCATCTGTCTTCTCAGACGTCTGTACCTGGTCATAGATCTAGGAGGCCTTACAATAGCAGCAAATGACAGAGCTCTGTGCCCTGCCATGGTTTCCATTATATTCCTCAGCACATTGCTTTATATCTGTGATCCTTTGGTTTGACCCTGGCTAAGTATTCTCGGTTCTGGTTTCTGCTCGTGTCACTGTTTGGTTTATATTGATTCTGTGTACTGTCCCATGCTATGGTATCTGCCGCGAGTATCAGCTCTATAGGACTCCATGGAGATTTGCGGGTCCCGGCCTCGAGCTCTGCGTCAGCTTGCTCTCACAAGATTGATTGCGGAGGGAGACTAGGAACTGATCGTTCCCAGTCTCACTCTGCTCCCAGAATAAGCGGCAGAATGTGCCACCCTTTTCTCTGTGGGATGAGAGGTGAGTATGTAATTTTTAGGGGAGTTTCAGAGCGTGCTACATGATCTTGCATTTACAGAATCATTTAACACCAGCTTATAGGAGTTTAACTTTATTAATTCACATCCTGACATTAACTTGTGCCAGCACCTTGTAATACCTCCCTTCTCGAGACAGTAAAAAACTACTGCACTCCCCATGCTAAGGATAGGACATGCAAAGTACAGTAAGCTCATGCAAGCTGCGAAGCGCAAACTGATTTCAGCCCAGTGTAGCATTAACTATGGAATATCAATGCCAGAAGTTAAACTTACTAATCGTAGCACTAAAGATTACATATCGAGACGTTATGATAAAAACAACTATCAGGGTTATTCAAAGAGAATCGAAAAGTCACCGCATGTTCGGTGACTTTTCGTTCTCTTCAATTCGGTGCAATTTGGCGATCCCATTTCGGCGACCCTGTGATGTATTCAGCAAGCACCACAAGGCCGTCATAGTGCAGGGAAAAGCCGCAGCAAAGCCGCAGCAAATCTAAAAAAAACCCGGAACAAATATTTTCACTAAAAAATCCCGAAAAATGACTAAAAGATCCTAAAAAAATCTATTAATAAAGAGACTTTTTACTGCAGAATATTATAATCAACGGTTTATTAGATATTGAATTAAAATGGGAATATTTTTAATATTGAAGTCTATGGGATTATCCTGAATAAACCTGTCGAATGAAACCACCAAACACCAGGGCATTTCGGCAACTTTTCACTGCTGGTTTTTGTTCTCTGTCCTCTGAATAGATGAAGCATTGCTTCTCTATGGGTGTTTCACTGCCCTCGAACAGGCACCGAACAGCCACCGTATGTCCAGGCAATTCGCCACCATTTGCGAACTGCCTGCTCTACGGATAGCCGAATGGCCAGGAAAGGTAAGCGTACGTGGAATTTCAGCGTTCGGTTACCTTCGGTCACAATTCGGAGCTCTTTGAATAACCCGTATGTAATATGGCCAAAGTTTGGAGGACATCCTCGGGTTTCTCCACTGTGTGTGGAGGACGTACCCACATGTAATGACATACAGGGAGCAAGTTGTGCTACAATGTAACTACATGACACACCATTGTGACATGTTAAAAGAACTAAACTGGCCATCACTGGACTCTAGACGCACCCTTCACCTTTCCAACCTGGTGTTTAAGAGCTTTTCTGGGAAGCTACCACCCTACCTGAATATGCTGCTTCCCCCGGCAGTTCCCTCATCCTATAACCTCAGATCCAGGACCAGCACCTTACTTGCAATACCGCAATACAAAAAGAAAATGGCTCGATCCTCATTTTCCTACAGAGCACCGCAAATATGGAATAACCTCCCAGACACCGTCAAATCTTCCCCCAGTCTAAAGTCCCTTAAGACTTCCCTCTTAACATACCTCAATACAAAATGCACCTGTAAACATGTAACATAATGACTTTATTTCCTCTATATTTATTTTTCTGTTAATCTGTATATTTGGTCTTGTGTTAATATCTTGCATTTTACTATTTTGTATTTCTGTAACCACTCAATGTTCTCGAACCCAGGACATACTTGAAAATGAGAGAAATCTCAATGTATCCTTCCTGGTAAAATCCTTTTCTAAATAAATAAAAGTTCATTGTTTTATATATAGTCATTAGGGGTGGGCCGAACTTGCTCGAGTTCGGTTCGCATTCGAACCCGAACAATACCCAAAGTTCACGTCCGCGTGCGAACATAGTTTGAATCCAATGCAAGTCAATGGGACTCGAACGTTCGTTTTTTAGAGTGCCCTCCAAGAGGGCATATATGCAAGATATTTGCCATAAAAGGTGTATGGGGGTCCGGGTAGTGCCCTGGGGGACAGGAAACAAGGAAAAAAAGTTTTAAAAAAACAAATTTTTAAAGGAACAGTGAGTTTTCCATGAAATAAGGGTTAAAAATAAAAACGAAACATTCCTTCAAATATCGTGCCTTCGGAGGTCCCCATAACCTGCCCGTGAAGTGGCGGATTTTTCGGATGTATAGAAATATGTAAAGACCAAAAAATTACATTTCAACTGACGGTAAATGGTTTTCCATTAATCTATCCATAAACAACTGCTTGGGGCGGCAGTCTGTATGAAAAGAGGAGACATTTTAGGACAAGCAGAACAAATTTAGTGATTTTTTGGCTAAATTATTGAGAAACTTATGCAGGCTTTGCATGAAAGTAACAATAGGTGCTTTAAAATTGGGCCTTTAGGGTCGGCAACAGTGCCGTCACACAGTAACCCCTCTGAGAATATGAATCTGGTACAGGCGTCAGTGGCAGTGCACCCAAATATTGTGCCTTTGCTGACAGAAAGTGCCATCATACAGTAACCCCTCTGTGGTATTGTGGAAGATTGCAGGGGTGGACCATGCGGTCCTATATTAAAAAGATATGAATCCGGTAAAGGCGTCAGTGCACCCAAATATTGTGCCTTTGGTGCCAGGCCAGCAAGTGCCATTATACAGTAACCCCTCTGTGGTATTGTGAAGAGTGCAGTGGTGGAGGTTTGGGAATGTAGAAGAGATCCCCGATCTATTCAGTTACGTCAGCATCAGGGGAGTGATAGCTGCTGATCCAGGACTGTTTCATTTTTATAAATGTCAGCCGGTCTACAGAGTCGGTGGACAGACGCACTCTTTTGTCTGTGACAAAACCTCCAGCGGCACTGAACGTCCTTCCAGAAAGCACGCTGGATGAAGGGCAACCTAGTAGCTGCATAGCATATTGCTTGGGGCGGCAGTCTGTATGAAAAGAGGAGACATTTTAGGACAAGCAGAACAAGTTTAGTGATTTTTTTGGCTAAATTATGGTGAAAGTTATGCAGGCTTTGAATGAAAGTAACAATAGGTGCTTTAAATTTGGGCCTTTAGTGTCGGCAACAGTGCCATCACACCATAACCCCTCTGTGGTATTGTGGAAGAGTGCAGGGTTGGACCCTGCGGTCCAATATTAAAATGATTATGAATCTGGTAATATAGGCGTCAGTGGCAGTGCACCCAAATATTGTGCCTTTGGTGGCAGCAAGTGCCTTCACACCGTAAGTAACTCCTCTGTGGTATTGTGGAAGAGTGCCGGTTGGACCCTGCGGTCCAATATTAAAATTATATGAATCTGGTAATATAGGCGTCAGTGTCAGTGCACCCAAATATTGTGCCTGTGGTGGCAGCAAGTGCCTTCACACCGTAAGTAACCCCACTGTGGTATTGTGGAAGAGTGCAGGGTTGGGCCCTGAGGCCAAATATTACAATTATATGAATCTGGTACAGGCGTCAGTGCACCCAAATATTTTGCCTTTGGTGGCAGCAAGGGCCCTGATAGCTGACTGTCAGTGACTGAGAAGACACGGATTACAATTCACAGAAATTTTATGGAAGTACGTAACACCCCCTGATAGCTGACTGTCAGTGACTGAGAAGACACACTTTCCACCACCAATTCCCAGATATCTGCAACAAGGGAGCCCCCCAAATTGCAGCTATCACTGACTGAGAAGACACACTTTCCACCAATTCCCAGATATCTGCAACAAGTTAGACCCCCCAATAGCTGTCACTGGCAGTGAGAAGACACACTGACAGAACAATCTCCTCTCACTCTTGCAGAAAAACACGTGCTGGCTGGGCTGGGTTGAAAGCCTTATATAGTGTGCTGTGGGACTTAGCTCTGTGAGCCGTGATTGGCATAGTCTTGCACCTGTCTTGTGGTCAGGTCCGAGGCTCTAGCCAATTACAAGCTTCAGGGAAGTGGAAAACTGCATTGTGGTCCATAGTGGTGCATTGTGAGCGAAGTTGAGACGAACACGTGGAAATGTTCGCAGTTTGCGAACTATTGAACATGCGATGTTCGATGCGAACTCTCGAACGCATCGAACCGAACGCCCATCCCTAATATGTTTTTTATAAATGCAATGCGCCAAAATACATGTTGAATTTTTTAAAAAAAACTTTTCTATTCTTCAGTATTGGTTAAAATTGCATATTTTCTGTAATAAAATTAAGTAACAGGTTCTTTATTTCAGTTTTATTTTTTATAAGGAGTGACCCATACTATATATAAAATCACAAAGGTTTGGATGATAAAATGTGGGGAAACAATTTTACGCCCATCCCTAATATGTTTTTTATAAATGCAATGCGCCAAAATACATGTTGAATTTTTTAAAAAAAACTTTTCTATTCTTCAGTATTGGTTAAAATTGCATATTTTCTGTAATAAAATTAAGTAACAGGTTCTTTATTTCAGTTTTATTTTTTATAAGGAGTGACCCATACTATATATAAAATCACAAAGGTTTGGATGATAAAATGTGGGGAAACAATTTTACACGCTGTAAATTATTTAAATCCGTATGGAAATTAAAAATTTTGTTATAGCATTCTGTCGGTACAAGGCATGTACACATAATAATGATATATTAGGAAGTCCACTGAAAATGGCAGGAGAATGGCTGGAGAATGAAAAATTCAAGGTCAAAATGACCAATATGGAAAGTGAGATAAATGGGAGAATTTTTCTGGTTTGGCTATTTTGCCCTAGAATTTTCCATTCTCCAGCCATTCTCCTGCTTTTCACCTCTCTCTGAATAACCATGACGGTGAGCACAAAATAGTGAAAATGAGCTCAGCACCAAAGGGGTTTACATTAAATTTACGTGCATTTAAAATAAATTCTCATTGTTACCTATATTCCAGCAATAAAAGATAAAAATGACAACAAACACTGAATATTTATTTTTATGTTCTAGATGAGGAAAGGAACATGTGCATAAATAAGAATGCTATTTTAGTCACTATGCAAAGGATTTTGTTCATAATGTATATTTAAGCAGGTCTGGCTACACTGTGCACCATATGGTTATCTCCTTTTACATCAGAAGCAATATGAAGAGATATCTTTTGCTGTTCCATTAACTTTCACTCTTAATTAAGAAATAATTGTTTGTGGCAATTAAAGTAAATTCATTAATTTAATTAGGAAGTCTCCTGATGGAAACAGAGAAATTGTAGATGTTAAATGCTTTTTTCATGTTATGTAATACTACCTCTTGTTAGAATATCTTGGGAGAAATTAAATGAACTACCAAGTGGTGATAAAAATGACACCATTGGGTTCAATCAAATGGATTTGTTTTCACTTATCTAGTCAAGAAGATGGCACAATAGACACAGTGGTATGATGGTTCATCCTCTCAATAGACTACTTACTATTTGGTTTTCCAAAGGAAACATTTCGGGATAACGTGAAGCATTTATTTTTGTAATTTAAATCTATCAACACAATGCTTCAGTTCCTTAATAAATACCCTAGGAAAAGAAACAGATAAAAATGATGAATTTGAAGGGATTATCTCTTTGGAATACTTCCAGTAAAGCTGCAGAGGTCAGAGTGTGTAAAGTGCCCCTTTAGGCCGAGGTCAGATGAGCGCACTACGTGTGTCTGTACTGACGTGCCTCCCGGAGTCAGTCACAGCATTGAGACGCCTTGACGGGGCTGGTCACATGCTATAGCGCGCACTAATTACGCATGCTACAGCAGACACACTGCAGACGTGCTGAAAGCCTCCCCATCAAAATGCTACGACAATATAAAACCCAGCAACATGTATTTTTATAAGGTGGTTTTAATTGTAATGCACAAGTAGTCTAGTTGCAGCTTATGTAAGTGGTAGTGTCCCTTTAAACATTTTAGATACATAATGCCTCTGCCAGGCTCATCTGTCTCACCCACTGCTCTGTCTTTGCCGCTCCGCTCTGCAAATCCATTCACTGGCTCCCCATCCACTGCAGAATTAAATTCAAAATCCTCACCCTGGCCTACAAAGCTCTCACTAACTTTGCTCCTCGCTACCTGTCCTCACTAATCACCAAATACACCCCAGTCCAGTCCCTAAGGTCAAACAGTGGCCTGTGCCTAGCTTCTCCCGCATCACCTCTTCCCATTATAGACTGCAGGATTTCTCAAGCACAGCCCCCATCCTCTGAAACGCTCTCTCTTGTATTGTCAGACTTTCCCCTAGTTTCCCTTCCTTCAAACGCTCCCTTAAGACATTCCTATTTAGGGAAGCCTAGCACCTGACTCACTAATACACCTCGCCAGCCTAATTAGCCCATCACTATTACCATGCAGTTCTCTCCTCCTGTTTCTCACCCTCCAACCCATCTAGATTGTATATTCAAAAGGGAATAGGGCCCTCATTTCATTACTTGTTGGACTGTCAAAATGTTGTTCAGTCTCATTGTATTTTAACCCTGTCTATATTGTGCCCATTGTTCAGCGTCCAGAATATAGAGAACCTGTGGAGTCATGGGTTCGATCCCAGCGAGCAACCTCTCCAGTAAGTGTCCTTGGGCAAGACACCTAATGGTACATACTTGCCACCCAGGACATACTTGAAACTGAGAGAAATCTCAATATACTGTATCCTTCCTGGTAAAATCCTTTCTCAAAAAAAAATATGCTGGTGCTATATAAATAAAGAAGAAGAATACATAAGCTTACTGTATATGAGAGGCAGAGGGCTTCCCCTGCTGGTCAAAACGTGCTGCTAGATGTATACAGACAGAGCTACATCTTCCTCTACATAATGAAGGACCACTAAGCAGTTCAAACAGATTAGCGCTTAAGCAGACAACTACTAAAAACTTAATTAATTTAACTTGCATTGAACAAAATTCTTCTGCATTACTCCAGAATATGACCAGATCAATTTTACTTGATGTTGGGGTAGTGCAGGAGCTTTTGAACATTGAGTATATTTGATCAAGGTAGAAAAAAGGACTAGTCAAAAGTTAATTACTAAGTTTTGTAAAATAGTATTTTTTCATTTACATTAAACTGCAGCACATTGTATGTATAAGTCTATAATATGTCCATTTTATTTTTCACTTCAGCTAATCTGACTTGCTTGACTTAGATTTCATTATAAAATGAAAGGACAGCATCTGGTTCACAAAGAAATGGACTTCACACTGGTATCCATAACTTTGTGATCCTATAAAGAAAATATTCCTTTGTAAAGAACAAAGTATCCTATTGAACATTTATTTTCAAACTATAAACATGTCACTACAAATAAAAAGTATAAAACTATTGCAATGGACACAATTTGTGAGCACAGTGTGTGGCTTTTTTGCTTTCTGCAAATAGTGGTTAGAAAAAAAATCATAGAATTGAAATACGCTTTATGTACTCATGTAGAGTATTATCAGTCACATTTGTTACACACTTTCCACTGAATATTGTGTGATGTTATTTTTATGATTGTGAACTGAGACTTAATTCTTCTAGTATGTTATGGCTTTTTGTTTGCTATTGTGTTCTGAGACGCAACAAAAACAAATGCATAGTTTAAGCTGCTGGAGTTATTCAGAGTCTGTCAAAGAGACATGACTAAAATAAAAATTCAGGATACACAACTAGTCCTGTTTAAAATAATAAAAAATAATAATGGTACAACTCTTTATATTAATAAAAGAGTTATAGTTTAATATTTGGATGAATAATTTTGAACTTTGTACATTAATACTATTAATTAACAATTAGATTTATCCAGACCACAATAAATACTGTCTAAACCAGGGCTTCCAAACAGGGATGTGCATGGCTGAAAAGTTTGTTTTGTTTCGTTTCGTTACATTTTTAAATCATTTCATTTTCAGAATTTCGTAACTAATTTCGTTTCATATTTCGTTTAATTTTGGATCGATTTGAAATTTCAAATCGATTTGAAATTTCGAATCAATTCGAATTTCATATATCAATTCGATAGTTGATATCAATTCGAATTTTGGATCACTAATTAAAGCCCCAATTAATCAAATTTTGCTGTTAAAAGAAAAGCTAGGGTTAAATTTCAAGCTGTCACAGATTTAGTATTTGAATCAAATTAAACAGTGATTTTTTTTTATTTGTTTCATAAAGTCATGCTGACTATTACTTGTATTGTAAGTTAAGATCAATTCGATAGTAGTTGATATAAATTTGATAGTTCATTTCAAGTTCAATAGTTGATATCAGTTATTCAATTTTTTTTTCCAGAAAACCACTGCCAGGACCTAGTGAATTTATGGAAAACAACTTTCCAACACAGTGCAAGAATTAATGTACCCTTCATAAAATATGTTTCATATACATAGAGATAATACCATATTTGACAGGCAGAGGACTCCTCCTGCTGGCCAAAAAACACTACTGCATGTATAATATTAAAACAGCATCACCACCTCGATTGATAGATCCAGGGCCAGCGCTCCCGCTAGGTGAGATAGGCAGCCACCTAGAGCACTCTGCTGCCTAGGGGTGCAGCCAGCGTCCATTGTCCGCACCTGGCGCGTCCGTGAGTGGCCCGCGTCCGGTGCCCGCGATACTATGCGTACGGCTGGTAATAGAGGAATTCAGCTCCACCTTGATGTTAGCGGCTGATGTGAGACGCAGCACGTCGGTGCCATAGTGACGTCAGTCGCTGACTGCTTTGAGTGCCGTAAGATGCACTCATGAGCAGACCAGGAAGACGTCGACGAGGTGACCCGGTTGGTGTGAAATCAGAATAGCACCAGCAAGCCTTTAAAAGACAGTTTCTCTCCCAAGGATAGAGCTTAGATGATAGAGATATACTCTTGTTACATAACCCTGACAAGGAAGAAATCGGTGTAGGATCTCTGTGTGTGCATAACTAATGTATTTGTCTTTTGGCTAGTACCTTGGAACCATGATAACCCCTCATTTTTCTCAAGTGATTTTTATCTCTGCATTAAAGCTATCCATTAAAATGATAGCTGGTGTCTGTGTCTGGGTATACATGTATCTGGATTCTGTGCCTGGGTATACATAATGCTGAGGTCTGTGTCTGTGTATACATGCATTTGGGGCCTGTATCTGTGTATAAATGCATCTTGGGTCAGTGTCCGGCCCTGTATTTATCCAAGGTGCTGAACATCTGGGCAAACATTCTGGAGTCCATTTGCAAATGAATTTCCTTTGCAGTAAACAAAATCCATTTACATTGCTCTGTAGTATGATCAGATTACATTAACTCCATTTTGGGCTCTTACAGAAACTTTTGAAAATCAAGTATACTAAACCATGGTAGTGGAAGGGTTTAAGTTGCAAACATGATGAACCAGAGATGCTTCAAAATATAAAATTCATCCAAAATATGATGATGTGTTTTTAAGTGTCAATATCTAGTGCACAATTATAAATTATAGTGCAATGACATTGTGTCCTGAAGTACAACAGTACACTGATACACATAGATAATATATGTTTTGGGTGAAGCCTTTTTAGAGAATAATAGAGGAACCCACTGTGGGCTAAATTACAATCTTCACGCAAACGTTTGCACAGGCGCAAATAATTAACACGTGGGGTAAAACCATTTGCAATGTCACGGAACGGACATGAGAGCTCTTTTCAGCGAGCCACAGGACTAAAGACTGAACCCTTTTTAAAGACCATTTTTCCTGTTTTCCTTTTGGTTTTGCGTGTGAGCCTATGGACCTCTTATTTTATTGCTAGATGTGGTTTTATTGGTGTAATGTAATAAAAATGTACCCTGTATGATGTGACTGTAAAAGTATGAAAGAAACTGTTTGTATGTGTTTTTCGCTGTCGCCATTTTGCTCATCCCAGCAAGGTTTCACAGAACAAAGGATCTCATGCCCCAAGATGGAGGATGCAGCAGGCCAGAGGATTGAAGGTTTTTCCAAGACCTCATCTGCCTAATCCCCTGGACAATGGGGGAGCCTGAAAGGGCAAAATAGAGGATACAGCAAGCCAGGTGATTGGAGGCTTTTCCAAGACCTCATCTGCCTAATCCCTGGACAATGGGAAGGCTGAAAGGAACCTGATAGGGAACAGGAGGCTGGGAAAGGAGCCAATCAGTGCTGGTTGTGTGGGTGGGGGAGTTGGTAATCTGTTTGTGTGAAATTGTATAAATGACCCTGTTGAAACCCATAAAATTCAGTTCACTGTTTTAAAGCATACAGCCGCGTCTGGTGGCTTCATTTCAGAGCTACAATCACTATTGCAGGAGACACTCAGCGGTCTACTGCATCACCACTCAACCCAGGAACGGGATCCCCAAGGCAACACCACACCATCTCTCCAGACGCCGGACCAACGCCATTTCATTCTCCAGGCCACTTGAGACGCTGAGTGCCGTGCCACTCGGTAGTCGGGCCGGATGCCATCGAAAGAAGGGGGGGTCAGAGAGAGCAGGACCGCAGGCGGACTTCCATCCCGCCACATGCGCCAAATCCCGTATTACATAGTCAGCGCAACAACCGCGCGCAATCGTCTACCGCAGGTGAACCTGTGTGAACCCTGTGCGAGCTTACTGTACTTTGCACGTCCTATACTTAACATTGTGAGCGCCAATGCAAATGTGCACTGGTACGAGTATGGTATTACAATCTATTTCGCGGTAATTACCGCATGGCCTTTGCACGCATAATTTTAGTAACTCCTAAAAGCTGGTGCAAATGGCAAATTTGAACAACCTGGCTAACCCCAAATATCCAAGCTCATAAAAAGGAATGCACCAAAGCACAGTGGCCCATTCAACTCATACCAAACCAATACAATGGATGAAGTTGTGTGTGCATGTATTATTGCTGCAGCATATATGCTCGGATTGACAGTGGCAGACACAATTTGTTAACGTGAGACAGGTGTGGTTCTTAATTCTGATTGGCCGAATCTCGAAAAAATACTGCTCGCGCAAAGATTTTTGCGCTAGACGGTACTACACGTGCATTTGGGCGCATCCTGTTTGCGCGCACAATTGTTCGGCGGATGAAAAAAGCTGCGAGGATTGTAATTCCAGCAGTGATTTGCGCGCGCAAAGGTTTAACGCTTGGTGCAAAGATTTTCGCTTTTCGCAAGGCTTTTTGCGTGAAGAATGTAATATAGCCATGTGTGAGGTAAAGTGAATCCTGCATAAGGTGAGTGAGCCCTCAATTCACATTTTCTTGCCTGGTATATTTTGAAGATAAAGAGACTATGAAATCAGAAATTGATATATTCAATGAACATGTGCAATGATGTGAGCAAAACACACTTGTATGAGGTAAGAGCTGCTGTTCCCTCAAAATTACTAAATGTTATATAATTTACAAGCTGTTGCTGAGCTCAGCAGAAAAGATGAGGCTGGTTGAGAACCATGCTTTTCACTTAACACGGAATAATTCAATACTGTCTATTGTTCTGTTACTTTTTACTTTTACATTGTCTTTGCTTTTAAGATAAGCTTGGGAAACATAGCTGCATATATGTGTTTGTCTTCAGCCTTCATGAAAATATCAGATATATCGCAATCTTATTAATCTGCAACGATTACAGATAGTTAAAGAAATGGCATTGAAGCACACTTAACTTCTGGTTCTGTAACGTGTTAGTATATGTTTTTGAAAATGTTCAACACACCTTGTACTAAAAAGGTAATGAACGTTCCTTGTAGCAATTTATGTATTCACCACTAGATGGCAGATCTATACCAAAATAAAACCATACTACTTGAACTTGACCTGTTAAAGTACTAAGTAAATATAACATGTAACATTTCAAAGTCTTATAATAAAGACAATACTTGCTTTTATACCATTGAAAGGAAATGCTATGGTCTTTCTATTTCACTGCTTAACCCCCATTCCCTTTCATCCAGATTGTAAATTCCCACGGCAATAGGCCCCTCACGTCCTCCTGTATCTGTTGGCAGGAATACTGACCTGTCTCCTTATGTATTATAGAATTGTCCTGTCTTTACCCATTGCACCTTTTGTACAGCGCTGCGGAATGTGTTGGCGCTTAATAAATAATGAATAATAACAATAATAATAATAAGAAGAAGAATGTCTTAAATTTGCCAAAGCTTCAAATATGTGCATTTATCCATAGATTCTCTAGTATAATAAAATCACCAACATTTTGGTGCTCTCTAGCCCGCACTTCGGGAAATCAAATTTCCCGACCCTGCATTGAATTCAGCATTCACCGCAGGGTCCCCGAAGTACAGGGAAAAGCCGCCAAACGGATCTGAAAAATCCCAGAAAATAAAGTAAAAGGACATGCTTTATTGAAGCTTCCCCTGTTGCTGTTCATATATTATTTTTGAAAAATTCTGGTGTTTGTCGGCATGGCAATACTGACAATTTCCACTGGCAGTTGACGTGCCAGCGAACACTGGCACTCATTGAATAACACCTTTACTGTTTTTTATTAAAGCTGGAGTTTCCAAAATCCATCACCCCTGTAATGCAAATCTATGCTTAATAGGGTGATTTATTCAGCAGTATTAAGAATAAAAAACACACCTTCCTTTTTCCAAATCACACTTTAAAGGGGTTATTCAGAGAGAGCCGATCTGGCCCTGAAATGTCATCGAACAGGGAATTTCCCCGTACGGTGTCATTTCATGGCCATTCGGCTATTCAGAGAGCAGGAACTTCACCAAATTTTGGCGAACTGCCAGCCATTACGTTGCCTGTTCGAAGGCGGTGAGATACCCATAGAGAAGCAATGGTTAATCTATTCAGAGAACACCAAACAGCAGTGGAAAGCTGCTGAAGTTCCTTGCTGTTCGGTGTTTTCATTCGGCAGGTTTATTCATGCGAATCCCATAGGATTCAATATTAAAAATATTCCTGTTTTAATTCCATATCTAATAAACCATTTCTTTTAATCTGTAGTAAAAAGCCTCTTAATGTATTGATATTTTCTTTTAGGATCTCTTAGGCATTTTTCAGGATTTTCTCGGCAAAATTTTGTTTCCCTTCTTTTTTTCTTTAAGCGGTTTTTCTTTTTTCTGTAACAGACCTTTTTATTATCATTCATAGGATCATATATGCAAATTCCAGGCATTTTCATTCAGTAGTTTTTTTTGCAAACAGCGTTTCATTTTTGACAATTTCAAAAGTTTTTTTTTTTTACCCCATTCTTGGCTTGTCGGTGTGGTTTTTGCAGCGGCTCTGGTGGCCTTTGGCAGGTGTATGGCAGGATCGCGGCGGGTCTTCCCTGCACTTCGGATGCGGAATTCATCGCAGGGTGGGGAACTTTGATTCCCCGAAGTGCAGGGAAGTGCAAGAAACGAAACAGCACAGTAAAATAAGTGTCGGGTTTTTTTCCCATGAATTTGCTGTAATTTTTTTTTTGTAACTTTTCAGATCAGATAATGTAGCTTACAAGAGCAGCACATACAGAAAATGCTATTTGTAAGTCGTACATACCATTTTTCATCGTCATTAATAATTGCTTATTACTAATTATGAAATTACTTGTACAGGGTTATTCAGAGAGATCCGAATTGGCCCTGAAATTGCACAGAAAGGTGAATTTCCCCTTTTGGTGCAATTTCAGGGCCATTTGGCTATTCAAAACCTGGCAATTTGCGGAAAAAAAAAATGTTTAAAGTATTTTACTAGGAAGGATACATTGAGATGTCTCTCGTTTTCAAGTATGTCCTGGGTGGCAATGTATGTACTGTTGGGTGTCTTTTCCCAAGAACACTTACTGGAGAGGTGCTCTGGCCGGGATTCAAACCTATGTCTCCACGATTATAGAGCAGTGATGTTAGCTCTACTCCATCACAGTGGCGTAGCGAGGGGGGCAGTGTGGGGACTTGCCCCCAATCATCTGTCAGCCTGTCAGGGAGGGGGGCACCACAAGGCACTCTCTACTGAACTTAAATTATGGTAATTTATTCACTGCTGCAGTTCCTTGGCTCTCCACTAGGCTGCAGGACCATCACATCCCCACTCCACCTCCAATTCACCATGTGCTCCCACTCACTTTGCAGGCTGGGAGAGGCAGGGCTGAGATGCAGGTGCAGCTGCTCCTATGGACCTGGGATCTTGCACAGAAGAAAAAAGGTGATGATTTTAAAATAAATACATTTTTATTAAGCATGATGCCATTGTCTTTCTTTATGAGGGGAGGAGGGACACAAAATGATTAGTAGTAATCTGGTGGGGGCCTTTGTTAAGCTCACAGAGCTTGCATGAGGTACAGGCCAGGACAATATTCAATATTGGCAGTATACAGGTGCTCTAGGCAAAGTCTTGCCTGGGCAGTGGGGATGAGAACCCTGCTCCAGAGTTTAGAATCTAAGAGGAGAGGGGACCCTGCTCCAGAGCTTAGAATCTAAGAGGAGAGGGGACCTGCTCCAGAGCTTAGAATCTAAGAGGAGAGGGGACCCTGCTCCAGATCATACAATCTAAGAGGAGAGGGGACCCTGCTCCAGAGCTTAGAATCTAAGACGAGAGGGGATGCTGCCCCGGCCCCCACACACTTCTTCGGGCTGGCTCACACACTCGCTGGCAGCACTCCCCCCCTCTTGCTGTCTCATGGGGGCTGGCATATTTGGCTTTTGTTTGTGCCATTGAGCTAGAGATCATCCAAATAGTAAAACATTCTTTAATATGATGATTTCTTCACAAAGCCAACCTCTTCTTTTCTTACTCTTGATGCTTTATGTACATTGCTCTGGTATCTGTATCTGCTGTAATGTCCTCTAAATGTATGTAAAATTTAAACAAAAAAATGGATCGGGGCTGTGTGCACATACACAGATTTGATCCATTGCGAGCTCTCTGAGACCGATTGCTAACACGATTGGTCCCTGCCAGAGAAAGTAAAAAATCTATTTACAGGGTGACACACTCGTATACACCGCACATTACTGTGAGTTTTATTGCTGTGGAGCTCTGTAATACACTCATACACACGCACATTACTGTGAGTTTTATTGCTACATAACCCCCGGGTGTAGGGGGGGGATATGGCTATGTACTATATATGAAAGTATGGCTGTGTGTATAAATGCATGCATTTGTCTTCAAACAGGCTGCTCTACGTAAAATTCTGCGCCTGTGTCCTTGTCGCAGTCCGTCCCCCTAGCCCTGCACCCTAAAGCAGGGTTCTCAAACTCTGGCCCCCCTGATGTTTCTGAACTACAACTCCCATGATTCCACGGCCATCTATTGCATTCAAAGCATTCTGGGACTTGTAGGCAAAAACATCTGGGGGACCGTGAGTTTGAGATCCCTGCCCTAAAGGCTGGTATTGCTCCTAGAAGCGACACATTATCTGCTACCTGCATTCCCAAAAGTAAGAATGACAGCGAGCGTCTTGTCAGCTTCGTGTGGTACAGGTAGGAGACTAAATATTGGTGTGGGGCAGCAAGAGGTTAAATGGGCACCATGCTCAAATTTTACCCCCCTTTTTCCCTTTAACCTCTTTGTTGCTGACGACGTGCTGAGCGCATCCTCTGGTTTCAGGTTTGTGTGCAGATGATGTATTCAGTACGTCGTTGAAGTCCTCTAGCTCCGTCCCATTTCTTTCTACTTTCACAGCAGGTTGACATCTTTCCCTCATTGTAGGACTTCCCCTGGACATGGATATATTCGCTCAAGAGCATGCTGATGTCAGAGTCTCTCCCACTTCCCCCCTCCCAGCTGTGAAATCACTTTACTGGAGATATAGGTGTCCTTTGGGTCACTGTATAGCTGGTACCATAAGTTTAGGGCTTAAACAACTACTCAATAATGAAAATAGTTAATCAATAATGAGAATAATTGACAATCAGTTTGTTGAATGATCGTCATGTTTAAAGCACACACTGTTTAGAATCCGACTGAGCTAAATGATAACCTCAGATACTGTGTCAGAGCTGACTGGAGAAGATGTGCCGCTGCTTTACTCTATATGATTTAGTTCTAGGGTTACGTTAGACATTGTCAATTTGTTTTTATTTAGTTTACTACAGTAGCAGAACACACACATAGACCTTTGGGTACTGTCACTGGTTGGAGGAGCTTTACTGCTGGTGCTTTATCTTTACTTGGAGCTGGAGTCCTGTGCTGCCATCCCACTCTCCCTGCTTCCCTCTAATCCTGAGCTTTCATCCCTCTGGTCTGGATCCTTCCTCCAAACTCCATCCCATCCTTGCTGTCAGTTCCTTTCCCAAACTCACTCCCATCTCTGGTCTGGTCCATTCCCCCATTCAGTTTCTTCATGAAATTATTTTAAAGGGATGCTCCACGCACCCTGACTATAGTTTATTAAAGTGCTCAGGCTGCATGCAGCGCCTCCCCTTCTCACCCTGCTTTATACTGACAAAATCCTATCTATCAGAGTGCTCGTAGCAGCATTTTTTCAGTGAGAAAGGAGACGTGGGTTTGAGCTGCACACACAGCAACAATCCATAACTCTGAGCAGGTGCTCACATACGTTGTGTGCAACAGTTACACATGTTATGTTTAGGGATGGGCTGGCGGTTCGATCTGAACATGAGTTTGAATCAAACATTGCCCGTTCGGCCAACATCGAACATTTCCACGTGTTTGCCGCGTGATCGCCCACAATGGACCACAATGCACTTTTCCACTGGCCTGAAGCTCGTAATTGGCTACAGCCTTGCACCTGACCACAGGTCAGGTGCAAGACAGGTGCAAGACTATGCCAATCAGGGCTCAGAGTCCTGATTGGGCAAATTTTGCCCAATCATGGGCTCACAGAGCTAAGTCCCGCAGCACACTATATAAGGCTTCCCCTCAGCCCCAGCACGTGTTTTTTTTGCAGGAGTGAGAGGAGATTGTTCTTTCAGTGTGTCTCACAGACGTCTAGCAGATTTCTGTGAATTATAATCTGTGTCTTCTCACTGCCAGCTATTGGGGACTCACTTTCTTCTAGCAGATAACTATCTGGGAATTGTAATCTGTGTCTTCTCACTGCCGGCTATTGGGGTCTCACTTTTTTCTAGCAGATAATTATCTTGGAAGTGTAATCTGTGTCTTCTCACTGCCAGCTATTGGGGTCTCACACACGTCTAGCAGATATCTGGGAATTGTAATCTGTGTCTTCTCACTGCCAGCTATCAGGGGGTCCCACATACTTCTAGCAAATATCTGGGAATTGTAATCTGTGTGTTGGCACTGCCAGCTGCTGCCAGGCTATCAGACTGTATCACTGATTTATAGCATTGCTCTGCAAAATCTGTATATCTTTAATCTAATTCTAGATACCATACAATAACACAGTTTAATCAGATTTCATCTGTTTATCTATTCAGAGAAGAATCTGGGTGTTGCCAGCTATCAGCCAGGCTGTATCACTGACGTATAACATTGTTCTGCAAAATCTGTATATCTTTAATCTATATATCACTCACCATGTCAGAAAGACCAAAAAGGACAGGCAGACGCTCCGAGACACAGATAAGAGGGCAAGCAGCCTCTGTGTCGGAAGGCTGTGCCCCTGGTCGTCGTGGACGTGGTGCATCCTCTGCAGGGGCACGCTTGTCCTTTTTTCTAACTGGTGCTGGCCGTTTTAAGCAGCAGCAACATACAGAGGATTTGCAGGATTGGCTAACCAGGCCATCCTCATCATCCGAGGCCTCTGCCAGCCAGGCTTGTAGTGATTTACAGTCCACCTCAGCTGCCAAAACATCTAATTCAGCCTCCATGTCCACAGTTACTCCTGCCGTAGCCTCACTATCATACATGGAGGAGTCCGCTGAATTGTTTGACTACAGTGACAGTGACGTGCTGCTTGTGAATGTACAGCAACTTCAGTGCTCTGATTCAAACTCTGAGGTTGAGGAAGGGAGTATAATCAGCCTAGAGGGAGGGGGTGCCATGCCACTGACACACAAAGAACTGGCACTCATGTTCCCCCAGCAGCTGCAGCATATTGCGAGGTTGGCTCCAGTGATGAAGAGATAGGGGGTGATGACGATGATGAGGTCACTGACTCCACCTGTGTGCCTGATTGAACAGAAAAGTCAAGGGAGGAGGAGGAAGCACAACAAAAACCAGGCACAACGTCCTCTATGAGCAACCGTAGCCAGTCCAAGGCATCAGATGTCAGAGCTGCTCAGGTGCAGAGCGCTGTTGTCTTGCAGCACACATCCAGGATCTCTGCTGTCTGGGAGTTCTTCACGACATGTGCAGCAGACTGCAGCGTTGCTATTTGTAAGCTATGTCGGAAGAGGATCAAGCGTGGGAAAGACATCAGACACTTGGGTACCACGTGCTTGAGGCGACATATGACCACCTGCCACGCATCCCGTTGGCACAACACTTTGCGTAGGTCCTCCTCCCCATCCGTCTCTATCCCCACTATATGTCCTGCCATGTCATTGCCCCTCCACTGACAGGGATGATGCTACAGTAATGGGTGTACCACGTCCTTCCTCTGAATCTGCTAGCATCCCATCAGCTGCAGATTTATGCAGATTTCGCTGCCCCAGCTGCTGCAGCGGAAAAAAAAATATTGTCCGAACCATCCACATGCAGAACCTCTAAATGCCAGCTTGGCAAAATTACTCGCATTACAGCTGCTGCCTTTCCAGCTGGTGGACTCTGCTTCCTTCCATGAATTTGCTGAATGTGCTGTACCACAGTGGCAGGTTCCAAAACGCCATTTCTTTTCACGGAAGGCCATTCCAGCACTATACCAGCACGTGGAAGACAATGTTATGGAGTCATTTGGAAAGGCAGTCAGCAGCAAGGTGCACATTACTTTAGACACGTGGGCCAGCAAGCATGGACAGGGTCATTACATTTCCTTCACGGCACACTGGGTAACTGCTTGCAGCTGGGAGGGATCCAAGACGGGGCTCTGTGCTGGAGCTTGCTCATCCACCACACCTCCAGAAAGCTGCTTATATTAGGTCTGTCTGCTCCACCACCTCTTCCTCCTCCTCCTCCATCTCTTTCTCTGGCAAAGTTGCAGTTAAACCGATGTGTGGCAGGGGCTATGCAATGACTCAAGCAAAAAGATGCCATACTGTGCTTGAGCTGGTTTGTTTAGGGGACAGGAGCCACACCGGGCCAGAAATTCTGTCAGCTCTGCAGGGGCAGGCGCAGAGATGGTTAACACCACGCCAGCTTGAGCTGGGAATGGTCGTCTGTGATAATGACAGCAACCTTCTCTCCGCCCTAAGCCTGGGTAAGTGGACGCATGTACCATGGCTAGCACATGTTCTAAATCTGGTGGTACAGCATTTCCTAACCAGGTACCCAGGGCTGGAAGAGCTTCTCAGCCAGACCAGAAAAGTCTGCAGCCACTTCAGATGGTCATTCCCAGCAAGTGGTGGTGGATACATGGAACAGACTTCCAGTTGAAGTGGTAGAGGCCAAAACAGTAATTGAATTTAAGCAATCATGGGACAGGCATAAGGCTATCCTAAACAAAAGATAAATCCAGGTTAAGTATCCATGTAATTGGGCAGCCTTGATGGGCCGACAGGTTCTTATCTGCCGACATTTTTCTATGTTTCTATTTTTCTAAGTGTTCACCTGGCAGAAATTCAAAGAGAATTCCACCTTCCCACAAACCGCCTGATTTGTAACATGCCCACCAGGTGGAACTCGACATTGACAATGCTGCAGCGCCTGCACAAGCAGCAGAGGGCCATCAACGAGTACCTGTGTGAGTATGGCACAATGACAGGTTCAGGTCAACTTGATAATTTTTCCCCCTTGCAGTGGCTGATGATCAAGGATGCATGCACTGTACTGTCACCATTTGAGGAGGCAACAATGATGGTGAGCAGGGACAGTGCATGCATCAGTGACACAATTCCTTTAGTGTTCCTGCTGGAGTGCACTCTGTGGGGAATTATAGATGTGGCACTAGAGGCAGAGCAGCGGGAGGAAGAGGAGGCCTTCCCTAGCTCTCAAGGCCCCAGTCTTTCTGCAGACAGCATTCCTGCGGGTCCTCCTCAGATCAGACAGGAGGAAGATGAGGAGGATGAGGAATATTTAAGTTGTGGGGGCATTGAAGGTGGGGATTCCTCAAGGGAGGGTTTTGTGTCCCCAGAAACCCAAGGACTAGTACGTGGCTGGGAGGAGGTAGTGCACGATACGGTCATCCTCAGTGACCAGGAAAACTCTGAAGCTAATGCCACCAACTATCCACCAACTTGTAGACCGGCTGACATTTATAAAAATAAATCAGTCCTGGATCAGCAGCTATCACTCCCCTGATGCTGATGTAACTGAATTGATCGGGGATCTCTTCTGCATTCCCAAAACCTCCACCACTGCACTCTTCCACAATACCTCAGAGGGGTTACGGTGTGAAGGCAATAGCTGGCACCAAAGGCCCAATATTTGGGTGCACTGATGCGTGTACCAGATTCCAATCATTTTAATATTTGAATGCAGAGTCCACCCATGCACTCTTCCACAATACCTCAGAGGGGTTACGGTGTGAAGGCAATAGCTGGCACCAAAGGCCCAATATTTGGGTGCACTGATGCGTGTACCAGATTCCAATCATTTTAATATTTGAATGCAGAGTCCACCCATGCACTCTTCCACAATACCTCAGAGGGGCTACGGTGTGAAGGCACTAGCTGGCACCAAAGGCCCAATATTTGGGTGCACTGACTCGTGTACCAGATTCCAATCATTTTAATATTTGAATGCAGAGTCCACCAATGCACTCTTCCACAATACCTCAGAGGGGTTACGGTGTGAAGGAACTAGCTGGCACCAAAGGTCCAGTTTTAGTGCACCTGTTGTTACTTTCATCCAAAACCTGCATAAGTTTCACCATAATTTTGTCAAAAAATCACTAAACTTGTTCTGCGTGTCCTAAAACATCTCTTCTTTTCATACAGGCTGCCGCCCCAAGCAGTTGTTTATCAATAGATTAAAGCAAAAACATTTACCGTCATTTGAAATTTCATTTTTTTTATTTTTAAATGTTTCTATACATCCGACAAATCCGCCACTTTACAGGCATTTTATGGGGACCTCCTAGGCACGATATTTGAAGGAATTTTTCGTTTTTATTCTTAACCTTTATTTCATGGAAAAATCACTGTTCCTTTAAAAACGTCTATTTTAAACTTTTTTTCCTTGTTTCCTGTCCCCCAGGGCACTACTCCTACCCCCATACACCTTTTATGGCAAATATCTTACATAAATGCCCTCTTGTAGGGTACTCTAAAAATCTATCGTTCGAGTCCCATTGGCTTGCATTGAGTTCGGAACGTGTTCGCGTCCGAACTCAAACTTTTGAAATTGTTCGAGTTCGAATGCGAACCAAACACGGGGGTGTTCGGCTCATCCCTAGTTATGTTGCATGAGATACACAATGTATGAAAGTTATGTACACTATGCAAATTGCGTAACAGTTGATTTTTGTTCCTTCTACTTAAAACAAAAAATATATATTTTTATCCGAATAATCGATTACGAAAATAACCATCATTTTCAGCCCTACATAAGTTCTACAGGGTCATATGGGGCATCAGCAGAAAGGCCAGAGTGTCACATCTGCGGTCCCTGGTTCCCCCTAGCACCCGGCAGCATCGTCCTCGCTGCTCACTGGCCAGGTGCCAAATGATATACAGGCTCAGAGCAATCACGTGACTGGCCCAGGGGTGGGGCACGGCATGTTAACGAGGAGCCACAGGGTTTAAAAGCCAGCTTGCTGCAATACACATTGCATTTCCGTGGAGTTTACTTCCCTCAGTGCTAATGTCTCCTGGCTGATCTCTCTGAGCTATCTCTTGTGTATATCACCTGGCTAGTCTGAGAACCACCTCCGTGTACCAGTCCATTGCTTTGTCTGACCATTCTGTTTCCTACTGTTTTGGCTAGTTTCAGCCTTCTCCATTGCATCCTGTCCTCTGTATATTATCTACCAGTGATATATGTGTTCCGTCTGGATATTCAGGTATACCTTGTCCTGTGTTGGTAAAACGTTTCCCACTCATTTTGTTTACTTTATCTGGTATCCTGTCCTGTGCATACCTATATGTATATTTGAGTTTGTGTTCCTAAGCGGTAGTTAGTTTACCGACCACTTAAATGATCGGAGTGTAGATAGGGACTGCCTTAAGGGACATGTATCGTATTTGTAGAGGGATATGTGACAAAGACTCTGCGTTATTACACATTTTATCTAAAACAAAAGCCACTGTACTGGTGCAGGGAGAGGCTGGAGTCCTATGGACCCCTGTATCTCCATTATGTACACCCCACAAGGTCAACCGAAGTGTCATTGAAAAGGATAGAGTCTGGCCTTTCCGATGATACCAAACATGACCATATAAGGTGTAAAAATAAAAAAGTGAAAAAAGGAACAATTGCAAAACATTTTTTTCTCTGCTCTAAGGCAGCGTCATTATTCATTTATAACACAGTGTCACTGCACTAATTCACCATCTCATTTCCAACACTGAGCAAATTTGAAAGTGATGTCATAATGCGTTACTATGCATTATTTCATAAAAAAATCGGGGGGGGGCACTAGGGGAGGACTTGCCCCCTGGCGGCTTATGACCTTGCTAAGCCTCTGCCCCTTTGCCAAATATTGGCGAAGTACCAGTGAAATATGGTGCATGTTTGAACACAGTGAAAGTCCCCATACAGGGGAAGGTTAACCTATTCAGAGAACACAGAACAGTAGAGAAATGTCTGTGAAATGCCCTGTTGTTCGGTGGTTTCATTCGGCAAGTTTAATCAGGCAAATCCCATAGGTTTCAATTTTAAAAACATTCCCATTTTTATTCAATATCTATTAAGTCGTTTATTCTTTTAAATTTGCATAAAAAATCTCTTTATTTTCTTAGGATTTTTTTAGGCATTTTTCGTAATTTTTTTCTAAATGTGAAAGACAGCGTGAATCTGGCGCTTCTCTTAGTGGTTGTAAGATTATTAAGGCGTGCTCATTATAGGTCGGTGCTGCAAGCTAGAAGATATGTGTTTTACAACCTCAAAAACACGAATTTAATAGAAAAGAAAAAACACTTCCAGGCGCACCTTACTAAAATTTCCACTTTTTTAAAACCAAAAATGGCCGATGTGCAAACATCTAATGAATGAATATTTAAACAAAACAGTGGTTATATTATAATGATAAATGTGTATAACTTAAGGAATACTTATAGTTCAGTGGTGTTTGTTTTTCTTCCCCTCTCTCAGCATGGGGTCCTGCGATGTAGCTGTTCGGTATCCCAAGAAAAAAGGAGGGTATTTCTCCACTTGATGAAAAAAAAAAAAAGACAGCAGAGCGGCAGATAATTCAATTAAAATGCATTTATTAATCAATAAAAAGGTAGACCTTCAACTAGAAAATCAATTGTTAAAGTACTAATTAAGTAGGATCAACAAAAACGCGCTTTCACCAATAGGCTTCATCAGTTGTTATCCTTTCCGAAAGATCAGTCTGTACAAGAAGTGCAAAAAGTCCATCTTTGGACTTTTTGCACTTCTTGCACAGACTGATCATTCAGAAAGGATAACAACCGATGAAGCCTATTGCTGAAAGCGCTTTTTCTTGTTGATTCTACTTAATTAGTACTTTAACAATTGATTTTATAGTTGAAGGTCTACCTTTTTATTGATTAATAAATGCATTTTAATTGAATTATCTGCCGCTCTGCTGTCTTTTTTTTTTTCAAGTGGAGAAATACCCTCCTTTTTTCTTGGGATACCGAACAGCTACATCGCAGGACCCCATGCTGAGAGAGAGGAAGAAAAAGAACCACCTTTGAAATATAAGTATTCCTTAAGTTATACACATTTATCATTATAATATAACCACTGTTTTGTTTAAATATTAATTCATTAGATGTTTGCACATCGGCCATTTTTGGTTTTAAAAAAGTGGAAATTTTAGTAAGGTGCGCCTGGAAGTGTTTTTTCTTTTCTATTTTTTTCTAAATAGCATTTTTTCTGTATAGGGTGTTTTTCTCTGTAACAGACCTTTTTATTATTATTCATAGGACCTTATGTGTTAATTCCAGACATATTTGTCCTGTAGTTTTTTTCCAAACAGCGTTTGACATTTTTTGAGTTTCAATCCTTTTTTTGTTCTACCCCGTATCGGCTTTTTCCAGCGGCTGGTCGGCGCTATGTTTGGCAGTTCGTCTGCTTTTTTCAGATGTGTTCGGCGGGTCTGAGGCAGATCGTTGGGTTCATTTGGCGAGTTTTTGCGGCGTTTCGGATTGATCCGATTTTTTTTTTGGAATTTATCGGTGGGATTTTTGCAGATTTTTCGGATGCAGTTAAAGGCTTTTCCCGGGCAGTTCGGGGACCCTGCTTTGAATGCTGATTTCACCGCAGAGTCGGGGAATTTGATTCCCCAAAGTGTGGGGAATGAGAGAGCTCTCTGAATAACCCCTTAAGTGTATATGTCATGTCAAATCAGAATGCTATAACAAAAGCTGTCAAAAAGTGCAAATTCAGATTTCAATCATTTGCAGCCTGTAAAATCATTTTTCCGCATTTTATCATCTATCTTTGTGGTTATCTATTTCTTGGGTTACTCTCATAAAACCTTCAAAGGGAGAACCTGTTACTCCATTTTTAAAAAAAATTTGAAGGTATGGTATTGTAAGTTTACTAGATCACATGTAGAGGACATCCTCTGCATACTTTGGGAACACACAAGGATGTGCCCTACACGTCATCTTTCTGCAGTGAAGGGGTGCAGACACATTTACAACCAAAAGGATTAAAATGGCAGAGGGTGGTGCAGAGAAGACCAGGCAGGGTTAAAATGTAAACTCTCCTTTTTCCCTTCCACCCTTTTTAAACCTATACAGGGTTATCCAAAGAGATCCGAATTGCTTGAGAAAGGTAACCTAACGCTGAAAATCAGCGTTCGGTTACCTTTCCTGGCCATTCGGCTATCCAGAGAGCAGGCAATTTGCCAAACCCTGGAGAATTGCCTGCACATACGGTGCCTGTTCGGTGCCTGTTCAAGGGCAGTGAAATCCCCATGAAAAAGCACTGCTTCGGCTATTCAGAGAACGAAAACCAGCAGTGAAAGGTTCCCCTAATGTCCTGCCATTCGGTGGTTTAATTCGGCAAGTTTATTCAGGAGAATCCCATAGACTTCAAGGTTAAAAATATTCCCGTTTTAATTCAATATCTAATAAACCGTTCATTATAAAATTCTGCAGCAAAAAGTCTCTTCATTTATAGATTTTTTAGGATACTTTAAGCATTTTTCTTAATTATTATTTTTTTTTAAAAGTCCGATTTTTTTTTAAATTTTTTTTTTAAGTTTACTTATTTTTTCTGTAACAGCCCTTTTTATTATCATTCCCTGGACCTCATGTGCAAATTTCAGACATTTTCGCTCAGTAGTTTCTTTGCAAACAGCGTTTCATTTTCACAGATTCATACAAATGGTTTTGCTAATTTATTCACCTCCCTCTGTCTGCGGTCTCGGCTGCTTCGGCTGTGTGCGATCGGCTCCTGCTCTGGCTTTTTCTGTGGTTTTTGCAGGTTAATCCAGATGTTTTTGGGGGTTTTATGCGTGCATTCGCCCGGTTTTGCGGTTAGTTTTCGGCAGGTTTGCGGCAGCTTTTCCCTGCAATTCGGGGACCCTGTGCTGCTTGCTGAATACACCGCAGGGTCACCAAAATGGGATCGGCAAAAGGAACCGAATTGAAGAGAACGAAAAGTCACCGAACGTGCAGTGACTTTTCGAATCTCTTTGGATAACCCTGATAGTATCACTTTAATTATATCTCTAACATTTGCTGTTCCAATGCTTTTGCATTAATATTTCTGTCCAATCCTAATACTATGGCTAAATCATATTCTGTACTTTAAACCTAGGGACTGCTTGCACTGTTGAAGAGGACACTCATTATCTTGCAGAGGAGATTACAAAGGACGATTTACATTAATATTATGTTTTACATATTTATAAGTGTGACAGACCTCAATACCACAATAGGGTCACATCTGTCAATGGCGCTTCCTTGCAGGATCCCCGTGTTCTCCCCAGGCAGGCTATCGTGCCTTTCTCTAGTCCTCAGATGAAGCTTAACCTTTTCACTGCTGAGGACGTGTGGGGAACGTCCTCAATGACTCCTAAGGAAAGATGGGGTGGAGAGAGGGGGTTCCTTTGAACCCCAATATCTCCTGACTCTTGGCAGCTAGCAGGGTCATGTTTCATTAGGTATCATTAGAAAGACCAGAGCATGGCCATGACCATGTTTAAAGTAAAGAAAAAAGATTATAAAAATAATAATAATAAAAAAAAAAAATGAGTTTTTTTAAGACGTGAAATGGCTCAGCAGTGAAGGGGTAAGGACCGGGATACGTAAAGAGCCTGCTAGCATTCCCCAGAAATAAGACGAGACTGTATTTCTGGAGGTTTTCTGGGTCAAAATGGAACTCCTTTTAATTGTGGACAAGCACAAATATTTATGCGGTCAAACATGGATGGTTTACATACACAAAACCTGGCCCAAGAAAATGTTGTGAGACATAATTAGACTAAAACAAATAATGGGATAAACATTTGCTCAACATTTCTAGATAAATCCGGACAATGACAATCGTAGATATTACAGGACTACAATCTAAAAACAGCAGATAACGGGGCAGTGTTTGCCTGAGAAAGCAGATTAACAAAACTACTCAAACATAAACAGATATTAACACATTCCTGAGAGCAAACCTATCAGCAGATAACAAGATACACAGGGACTATACAATAGACAGATAGACAATAACATTCTTGCATCATATTACATAACACTCTGCATACCAGGGAGGCCAAGGAAAATAATATAGTACATCAGGCCTGCACCCTACGAATATGCCTCCATTTCGTCCATGCACCTCAAGTCCAAAGTGACTTATGTCACAATAAGAAAAACAAATAGTTCACAATACTGCTTTTAACCCCTTCATTACCGTGATCATATATATACATGATCAACGTTAGCAGACACAACAGTCTGAAATCATGTTATCACGATCTGGGGCTAGGCTGTATGATTGCAAATGAAATTCATTTATTGGAAACAAATTTTGTTTGCTTTTGTGCTCCAGAAGAAGCCCCCAAAGTTTTAGCCCTGTGGGCATAATGCCCAAGATGCTAAAATTGTTTAAAATCGGCTAACTAAATGTCCTGTTAAATCGTACTTTCCCCAGATAATGCACAGAGCCTTGAGCTGCAGCAACCTCTTTTGGTCAGCAGAAGGTGCCATCTCACTGCCAAATAGCTTATTACAGTAAGAAATGCATTGGGAATATTAATAATTATGTCTTACTGTATAAATAACAATAAACTATTTTCCATAAACACTACTGGTTCCTGAAAGTGAATTTTTAGAAAATCACTTTGCAATGAAGGAATAATCAAAAAAAGCAATGATTATGACAAAATTACTTTTAGGTCAAGTTGGTTTTGAACATTATACAGTAAATGAGACATTCTTATTTTATTTAGTAAAACTGCAAACCAGTATAGCTGTGTCTTGATAAAGTAATAATTAACAAAAATGATTTTTTTCCCTAAGAATTCATAGACATTCAGGCTTTTTCAGTATCAATAATGCAGTCTTTTCTTATTTTTGCACATTTTCATTACCTTAAAAGAACTAATGCAAAGATTCTTTGTGAACATATTTGTATTTAAAAAGCCACTGAGAAAGGGGGATGAAACTTTTTGGAAATCATATACAGCAATTACATTTAATACTGGTACTCTTCTGAGATATCATTTACATGCAAAGGTATTTGTTTACATAGATCACAAGGGAATATATTTACAGTTTTTTTTTAGCTATATTGATGGTAAAATGTTAATTAAGGAAGGGCTGCTTTACTGAAAAGGTGTATTAAGAAGGACTAAATGGTACAACATTTAAATACATGCAGTACTTGCACATAAGAAGGAAGTTCATGATATATACAAATTTTAGCAGCAATATTTATTTGTTTATAAAGTATTTTACCAGAAAGGATATATATAAAACAATCAATAGCAGGGTCTGCACTCATGGTTCCCTTTGTTTTTTTCAACACCCGTGCTCAGCAATGGCCTCTGTTAAAATAGGAAGTTCATTATAGATACAAGTTTTAGCAGATATATATCTATAGAAGTTTAAGCTTAAGTAGTTACTAAAGAGCAATGTCCTGAGTAATGTTATTTTCATCTATTACTACTTGGGGAACTCTTTAATATTTAAAAAATTGTTTTTCTATTCAAATAGTTCAATTGAATTGGAAACAAGTAAAAGTTGAGCACATATTTTAAAAAAGTAATTAATACATTAAATTAGAAACTACAGATTTGAACTTAACTCCAGGTGCTCAAATCAATATGGGTGTACAAGGATAGACTAATGGGTTGCAGTCAGGGCTGCCACCAGTTACAGTTACAAGTTTTTATAAAGAGCTAACAAGTTCCGCAGCGCTTTACAGATATCTTGGGGCCCCATGCTGAAGCACTGATCGGGGCCCCACCGCAAACGTATTATTTTTATATTCAAAAAATATATAACATTACTCACACACATACACATGAAGACCCTGCCCCCTATACATGCTGCACATAGCACACACGCTGCGCACACACACCATGCAGACTGAACACACCTACACATATCATGCAGGCTAAACACACACATACACACTGAACACACACATCATGCAGGCTGAACACACATACACACACACATTATGCAGACTGAAAACACACACACAGGCTGAACACACACACATCAGGCAGGCTGAAAACACACACACTGAACACACACACACAGGCTGAACACACACACACAGGCTGAACACACACATACACACGCACACACATTATGCAGGCTGAACACACACATTTTACAAGCTGAACACACACAGGCTGAACACACACATTATACAAGCTGAACACACACAGGCTGAACACACACATTATACAAGCTGAACACAGACACGCATCACACCTGGAAGGCCTCCTCCTTTCGCAGGGGGATCCTGAGTAAATCTCATCCTCCACCAGGCTCCTGCCAACTCCAAGCATCTTCCATTTGAGAAAGCTGAGGGGGAGGGGGGCAGCTGTGTGTGTTAGGTAGGGGTGGCAATATCTCTAGCCCCATTGGGATTATAAGGGGGGGTATAAAGTATTGGGTTCAGCACAGCAAGCAGGTGGGAATCCTTTCCTTATGAGCTTCACATAAGTCAGGGAATGTCAGTGCAGGTCAGTTTCTCTCTCTCCGCTCTCCGCCTGCACAATCTACCAGCCCTGGCTGCCGCATTTGAAGGAGGGGAGCCCCAGGGCAGCCTCCAAGAGCAAATACTTACAATTACACTGGTGTGTGGCATCCTCTCTGGTTCTGCCTGGGGACAGGAGGAAGGAGAGTTCCATGCTGGGCCCAGGCTCACTGCCTTTCCGCATGAGCTGTCAGCTCTGTGTGCCCTGCGAGTCAGTGACATTTGGGGGTGTGGCTACATGTTAGCGTGCCTAGTGATACACGTGTAACGCTTGTAAAGGCAGGTGGCAAGGCCCCAAACCTGGTACATGCTATGCTGCCGACCCAGGCCCTCAAGTGCCCATAGTGTCAGTCCGCCCATAACAGACTCTCAGCAGCTTCATGGTCCCCATGGCAGCTAAGCATAGCCAGGTGTGGCAGTGATCCCTCAAGAACCCCTTTGCGACACACCGGGTCCTACATACCAGATGGGTTTGTGCAGTGAAAGTTTATGGCAAGTATTTAGTACAGTACTTTACTGATGATAGTGGTATGGTAGTATTGATTCATAGACTTCATGAGCCCAGAGCTGAAGGTTTTTGATGATATTCGCCCAACCTTCTCACCTTCAATGTACTTACTACTCATCACTCGTCCCGGTCTCCTCTCTTGTTGTTCTGTCCATTTCTGATATTCCTCTTGCACTTCAGAAAGCCTCCAGGATTGGGGATGGAACACGATGTAACTCAGCCAGCAAGTAATGCGCACTTGGCACTCTAGACTCATATACACAATGGGACCATTCAGCTATTGGAATAAACATGTTGATAAGTTATGTATGTTGTACCTGCTTGAGAAATAAGTGAGACATTGAAGGGGTAATTCAAAGCGAGCCGAACTTGCCACCGAATTGCACAGAATGGTGAATTTCCCCGTACGGTGCAATTTCGTGGCAATTTGTCTATTAAAAAAGCTGTCAATTCGCCAAATATTTATCGAATTGCCAGTGAAATATGGTGCAATTCAGCAGCAGTGAAATTCCCTATAGAGAAGTAGTGGTTAATCTATTCAGAGAATGCCGAACAGCTGTGAAAAGTTGGCAAAATTCACAGATTTTCAGTGGTTTAATTCAACGGGTTTAAACAGGTGAATCCCATAGTAATGTAAAATGTAATGTAAACAAAATCCCGTTTTTATTTTATTTTTTATTCAACCTTTTATTCTTTTCATTTGCAGCATAAAGTCTATTTATTTTTTAGAATTTATAAGGCATTTTTCAGGATTGTTTCAGCTAAATTTTTGATTCCGATTTTTTTTTAATGCTTTTTTTTATTCTGTAACATTAATTTTTATTGTTATTCATAGGACCTTATATATTATTTTCATGCATTATTTTTGTTTAAAACGCCTTTTAAAAGTTGTGGTTTCTTTTTACTCCTGTTTGGTGGCTAGGCAGCTTTTTCCGGCTGCCTGTTCGGCAGCTGGTTGGAGTCATTCGGTGATCTGTTTGGTATATCGTTGGCTGTGTTCAGTGGCTTTGCGGATGCATTTGACAGTTTACCAGATCGTTTTGTTGATTTTTTTTTGCGGTTTTAGGGATACATTCTGCAGTTTACGGCTGCGGTTATCAGCGGATCAATTTGGCGCACTACGTGGACCCTGCGGTGAATGCTGAATTCACCTCAGGGTAGGCTAATTAAGCTCGCCGAAGTGCGTGGAGTGAAAGAACACCTAAATATTGTTGACATTTTTAGTTTATATTATTCCATTATTGCCGTACTTCATATTGCTTCTGACTGTGGGCCGATCCCCATCCTCTTCCCCTGACAAGATATCTGCCTATGTATTTGATATTCCCATATGGATGAGGCGTAAGCCACTTACGTACAATACAGATAACAATTGCCGTATGTGCTACATGCCCGGTCTTCTGAACAATCCTCTTTATTGATTCTAATAAAATCCAATTCTAATCTAGTTTGTTCTCAGACCAAAAATGCTGTTTGTGTGGAGTGCGGTTTAAGTCTGTCATCCAAATAAGCAACGCAAGAACAGTAACAATAAATCAATCATAATACTAGTACAGGTTCCATGCAGGTATAAACAGGGAAGCTCTGTTATAATTGAGGAACCTGCTGAAGCAGTAGCTGGGTTTATAAATGCATTTCCTACCAGAACAATGTTGACTTGGCTGGTTCACATTATTCCATTATTACCTTTCCTCATATTGCTTCTGACTGCAGTACAATAGAACTGTAAATATTGAGATATACAGTCCTCTGTACACAATTACAGTTATTTATAGAACACCAACAGAGTCTGCCTCACTGCACAATAGATAGGAAAAAATAAACAAGTAAATAAATACGTTTGACACAGTGACAAAAGTAAGAAAAGGCGATCTCAAGTGATCTTACACAGAGTGGATGTGCACCTCAAAGACTCAACAATGGCAACGAGATTAAATTTTTAATGTAGTTTTGGGCCTTGTTTGTTTTCAGTTAAATGTCACATTGTTTCTAAAGCCTTATATTCAAATGTAGGAAAAAAAAATTATACATCTGACTCATATTGATAATCGGCATTCAATATGATTACCTTCCGTGTCTGCACTTACAATTTCAATTTAGTTACCTAGGGCCTTATTTAACCCCTCTTTTAGATTGTAAATTCCCACGGCAATAGGGCCATAGGAAATCCCTTGGCAGCTAGGGGGCTAATTGCCCAAATGACGTCATTGCGCATATGCGCAACGACATCAGTGGGTGGGGAGGACTTGGAAGCTTTTCTGACATCCAAGATGTCAGCCACCTCCAGGAGAAGGACCTCCGGATCGCAAACCAACACCTCATGTCACAATACAGATGGCAGGGTTGCGGGTCGAGCCCACTATGCGCTGAAATAAGTAAAAAAGTATTTTAAATAAATGAAGCAGGGTTTTCACAGCAGGTTTTCAGAAGGAGCAGGCAAAGGCGTAGTCAATATACAACAGATTGTTCAGATATATACAGAGTTTAGCAAAAGAATAGTCTATGATACAAAGCAGGGGTTCGGCAACAGATGATCAATATAGGGTTTCAAGAACAGATAGGAGAGCAGAGGAGCCTATTGCAGCTTT
The DNA here is from genome assembly GCA_009667805.1 of Leptobrachium leishanense. Lineage (NCBI taxonomy): Eukaryota > Metazoa > Chordata > Amphibia > Anura > Megophryidae > Leptobrachium > Leptobrachium leishanense. Next base: position 164,572,870 of record CM019067.1, read on the forward strand.
AGGGGCAGACAGGTAAGCAATGCAAAAGTAAAGCATTGTGGGGGCTTTGCTGTTTTATGGAGAGATGCAGGCTTGATGATGAGGTGCACCTGCACCTCTTGCAGGCTGGAGATGAAACTGAAAGGTATGGGGGGGAATTAGGGATTCAAGAATGAACCAGCGCCGGGTTTGTTCCTCCTGTGGTGCCGGCGACCGGATATGTGACACCTCAGGGGTTAAAAAGCGGCATTGCTGGAAAGGTCACACTGTGAACTTTCCAGCAATGTCTCTCTTTTTACTTTAGGTGTTCTCGATTGGGAGGGAGAGGGGTCTAAAGGACCCCACCTCTCCCTTTCAGGCACTCTCCTGGCTCTGCTGGGGGGTGCCTAAAACTGACATCGTTGTGCCCAGAGATGACGTCAGTGCAATGGCCAGGGTCCATAACTTCAAAGTAGTCAGACCACTATGGGACCCTGGCCAGAGAGGAAAGTATAGAGAGCGAGAGCCCCTTACTCTATGATGTACAGGGTACGTCCTTGGTCGTTAAACAACCTTTTTCCTAAGACGTACACTATACATCATTTATCACTACGGGGTTAAAGGGAGCTGTTATGATTAACAATTAAAAAATTAACAAATGTGGCTATTATACTTAATCAGAACATCTCCATTCTTATACCAGTCAAGTTGCAAACATATCTGTGGTTTGGGCTATTATCTCAGTTAACTGTACATTAACACTTTCTATACTTTGTATAATAAGTGATACTTTGAGACCAGCCAGAGAATAACCAGCAAACTTATTAAGTCGCTCGTTATTATCACCTCAAGTTGGTTGATTTTTTTTTTCTTTTTAAAAAACTGCTTTGCGGCACGCTCCCCCTTTCAGTCTGACTTTCTTGCTTTCCTATACCAATCACTTAAAAAATGCCTTGATGGGCCCTGATACAGATTAACGAGATCGGCTTGGGACATCCCTAGCAATTATATTAAAAAGATCAAAGACTCATGCCCCATGGTACAGGTGACAGACTGTATGATCTGCTGCCTCCTCCCACCACTTTCAGAAGGAAACTGGGATCAAATTATTACCCAGGTCCTTCCCCAGTCTCGGCAAGATTGTGTGCATATAATTTTAAGGAGGGCTCTCTTTGGTCTCTATGCAGTCCTATGCACTCCAGGAGGTGCTGTCGGCAGTAAGGATGAGCTGTTCGGTTTGATTCGAACATCGGCAGTTCGAAAGTTCGCGAACTTCAAACTTTTTGGCGTGTTCGGTTCGAGTTCTAAAATTTTTTTTTTTTAAAAAAAGTATAAAAAATGTTTAAAAAATATTAAAAAATCTAGACATAAAGAGGCTCTTTACTGCAGAATATTATAAGCAACGGTTTATTAGATATTGAATTAAAAACTAATGTCTAGGTGCAAGGATTCTCACCTCTAAATGACCTGTGCTCTCAAACAGCGTAAACAGGTGTTTAATTAGTGTTTGGAAATAACAACATGTGCTTCTAATTAGTCCGGTCTCATGAATTTGATACATTGTATGCAGTTTGGGAGTGCTAGGTGTCGTGTGTGGGTCTGTGATGGCGATGTTTCCATACATCTTACAAATCCACCACTTCACAGGCAGGTAATGGGGACCTCCTAGGCACGATATTTGAATTAATTTTTCGTTTTTATTTTTAACCCTTATTTTATGGAAAACTCACTGTTCTTTTAACCCTTTCACTGCTGAGGCATTTCACCGCTGTGTGCTGAGCTAATTTTTACCGCTTTCGCGCATCATGTTTAAATGCGATTTGAAGCCACATTTTATTACACGAACCCAGACATATATATCGTTCTATCAGAATATATCGTTCTTTCCGGCAGACTCGGCAGATTCACAATATATCATTTTTATATGTATACATCATGTTCTGCCTGTATATTATAACAAAAAATGCAATAAAACTTGAATTTTTAATCATCTGCAGCGTGTAAAGTGTTTTGTTTCACCTTTTATCACATGAACATTTGCAATTATATTTTCTATGGGGTGTGCTTGTACAAAAATTAGAAATGGGGACTTATTAAATTTTGGGGGGGGGATTATGTGATTTTTAGCAAACGCACACCATAGAAAAAAATCATTAGTGCAGCATCATTGTTCACATTATAATTGAAATGTGAACAATATTGCTGCATTAATAAAAATAACACACAAAAAAATACTTTTTTTTTACTTTATACCTGACCCCCTAGCTGCCACGGTTCTGGAGATATCGGGGTTCAAATGAACCCCCTATCTCCACCGGGGATTCCGGGCAGCTAGGGGTTCCCCAGCTATCTGACGTCATCACGCTATACATGAGGACGTCAGGCAGTGAGGGGGGACCCGGGGGTGGAGCCACCATCCAAGATGGCGGCCCCCACCAGAGCTAGGCCGCAGTTCGGCTCCGCAAGGCTCCGAAGTGCGACCCGGTGCCTAAGGGGTTAAAGCCAGGTACCGCTTAAAAGGGGAGACTCTCCCCTTTTAAGTGGTGCCTGGCTTTTTTTTGTGGGACCTCCCGATAGGGAGGGAAAGGGATCCGAACAGATCCCCCCTCCCTTCCAGGCGATCTCCCGGCATTGCCGGGGGTCGCCTGGAAATGACGTCATCGCGCATGGCGCGATGACATCATTTACATCGGGAGGAGCTTGACTTCAGCGTCTGAGGACGCTGAAGTCAGAGCGCCACAGGACCAATGACAGAGAGGTGAGTATCTCCGCCAAGGGTCCCGCAAAGCTGATGATGTGTGCGACACGTCCTCCTCAGCATACAGCGGGAGTAACTGAGGACGTGTCCCACACGTCGTCAGCAGTGAAGGGGTTAAAAACATCTTTTTTTTAAACTTTTTTTCCTTGTTTCCTGTCCCCCAGGGCACTACCTGGACCCGGACATTGTTTTTAAATGTTTCTATACATCCTAGAAATCCGCCACTTCACGGGCAGGTTATGGGGACCTCCTAAGCACGATATTTGAAGGAATTTTTTGTTTTTATTTTTAACCCTTATTTCATGGAAAACTCACTGTCCCTTTAACCACTTCGCTGCTGAGGACGCGCTCAGCGCGTCCTCAGCAGTCCCGCTGGTGTGCTGAGGACGCGCTGAGCGCGTCCTCCCATTGGGGTCAGCGTTCGGCCGGGTTCCGGCCGATCGCTGGCCCCTCCGGTGCGGGCTGACATCCTGGATGTCAGCCCGGCATCCGGACCAGCAGCCGCCAGAATTAGGTGTCATCGCGGGGGCGCGATGACACCTAATTCAGGCGCCCCCCCCGCATGTGCGGAGGAGGCGCCTGAAAGGGAGGGGGGGAGGTCCTTCGGACCTCTCTCCCTCCCGATCGGCGGCTCTGCGGGGGTTAACCCAGGCATCATTTGGAAGGGCACAGCCTGTCCTTCCAAATGATGCCTGGCATTAACCCCTGGGGAGCTGGATCGCGAATCGGCGCTGAAAAGCGCCGGTTCGCGATCCTTTCCCGGAGCTGGCCGACATCTTGGATGTCGGCCAAGCCTCCGGGAACTCCCCCAGAGGACTGGCGTCATCGTGCGTAGCACGATGACGCCAGTCTAGAGTTAACCCCTGTGGCGGAATGCGGTATCCGCCTGCGGTCCTGCTCTATCTGACCCCCTCTTTGGTGTTGCCAAGCCCGACTACCGAGTGGCACGACACCCGGCGTCTCGAGCGGCTTGGGTAGAAGACCACGTGGCGGTGGAGATCTGGAGAGTAGACGGGGCACCCACGGCAGAAATCCGCCCGACTACCGAGTGGCACGGCACTCGGTGTCTCGAGCAGCGGATCTACTGACCATTGAAGGGCTGGAGACGGTCTGCGTGGCGAACCGCGGTTCAGTAGAGTCTCCTTGCAGATGCAGGCACGGCGCTCAGCCGAGGTCCCGATTCGGGGAGGTTACGGTATCCCAAGCTACCGATTCAAGGTGGCGCAACGGCGCGGCGAATCGATGTTCTGCTGCGGAGTTAGGGTGACCCGTTCCTGGGTGGTGGTGATATGTAGCCGACGTGAAATGACAACACCAGGCAGAGCTGTATGTTTCAAACACTCAGATGAACTGAACTCTTTTAATCACACGCCACTATTTATGCTGAAGTACAGCAGTCACAATTTGCATACCCATACTAATTACTAGCATACCCATACTAATGAGTTAGGTCAGGTATTTACAATCAACATTCTTCACATTCTCTTAGCCTTCAGCGCATACAACATTTGTACATCCATTGTTCCAGCCCATCAGATTAAACACACACTATCAGAGATCCCTTAAATTAAACATGTACCTAGATAATGGGGAAAATCCCTGACGCATAAATTACACAGCAGCAAAACTTATTTACTAGCTACAGAAACACACATTTACCTACAGGAATATAAGTATGTTTTAAAACCAAAGCTATGTCATTTCACTAAACTAAATTAAACTAAAACCAAACGATGTAAAGTATATTTAAAATCACACAGGGTACATCTTAATACAGCACATCAAGTAAAACCACATCTAGCAAGGAAAATAAACTGTTCATACATTGAAACGCACACTGCAAACGTTCAAAGGAAAACAAGGTCCTTTTAAAAATGTCTTGGATTTGAGTCCTGGGTCTCGCTGCGCCGAGCCCCTATGTCCCTTCCGTGACACTCCTCCCCCTTTCCAAAGTCCGACGAGCCCGGTTGGACCCACACGGGTCGTATAGGGGGAGTCGGTGCAGTCTCTGCGGCCCATAGTCCGTGGGCAAGAGGCGAGCCGCCAGGCTTCTCCAGTGGTGCTCGCGGCCGTGCCTGGCAGGTTGTAAGTCCTTCGGGGTACCCCCTCCGGAATAAGTGTCCCGTGGTTGGGGAGAGGTACCACCTGTGCCGTCTCCAGTAGTACCGTGCACCCGGGAAAAACGGGTGTCAAGTGCACGCGCCCCGAGTGTCCTGGTCAGCCGTTGGGGAAAACAGTGGCTGCATGGGGCCGCCGGGCCAAAGGGTTGTGGAGATGGGCAGAGAGGGACCAGGCTCTGCCCCATTGCCAGCGCGTCGGCTGGGTGGTTCAAGGTCGAGAAAGGGTCCCCGGGCAGGAGAATGGCGTCCTCCAGCTCCGGTGGGGTCCGTGGCTGCGGATAAGTAGCCCGAGGGTACCCCCCTTCTGCTCCTCGGGGCAGATGGTGGAGGATGGGCAGAGGCCAGCGGCCCTCTCTCCCGTTGCCAGCTCTTCTGCTGGGGGAGTGGGCACAGGAACAACGTCCAGGGGGTCAGATGGGGTCAACGGCTGCGGGCTAAGCAGCTCGGGTAAATTCTGCTGTTCCTCAGGGCAGACGACGGAGAGTGGGCAGAGGCCAGCGGCACTCTGCCCCGTTGCCAGCTCTTCTGCTGGGGAAGTGGGCGCAGAAATGACATCCCGGGTGTCAGGTGGGGTCAACGGCTGTGAGACAAGCAGCTCGGGTAAACTCGCCTGCTCCTCAGGGCAGACGACGGAGGGTGGACAGAGGCCAGATGCACTCTGCCCCGTTGCCAGCTCTTCTGCTGGGGAGGTGGGTACCGGAACAAAGTCCAGGGGGTTGGATGGGGTAAACGGCTGCGAGATCGGCAGCGCGGGGTTATCCCCTTTCTGCTCCTCGGGGCAGCTGGGAAAAGGTGGGCAGAGGCCAGCGGCACTCTGCCCCGTGGCCAGCTCTTTGGCTGGGTGGGGGTCTCCTTGCGGGAGGGTGGCTTCTTCCATCCCCAGGGCGCTCAATGGCTGCGAACAACCCAGCCCGGGGGAACCATCTGTCTGCTCCTCCTGGCAGACTGTGGGCAGTGGGCAGAGGCCAGCGGCGCTCTGCCCTGTGGCCAGCTCTTCGGCTGGGTGGGGAATAACGTTCTCTGCTGCTGAGGTGGGCAGAGGCCAGCGGCGCTCTGCCCCGTTGCCAGCTCTTCCGCTGGGCCGCGGGCACGGACACCGTGTCTTCCTGCGGGTTGAAGGGGGTAGCTTCTTCTGCTGGGGCCCCAACGGGGACCCATGGGAGCATCTCGGCCTCCCATACTTCCAAATCCTGTGGACTGTCGGTTCCTTCTGCCGACCCGTCCCAGTACATGGGACTCAAACCCGACTGCGGAACGCTGTCCAACAATCTCCTGTAGGCCTTCTCGAGCTCCCACTCTCGCTCTGCTAGGAACTCCAGTTCCTCGAACTCCGAGTCCCTGCTGTCGTACGGGAGCTCCTGTTCCCGTCGCTCCAGTATCTCCTCCGACCGCTCTTCTGTCTCTTCTCCGAACCCAGGGTCTGTGGCCATGCTCTCGTAGAGCAGCCCCGTGCCACCATAGCGGGGCCCTGCGGTGGAGGCGCCGTCAATGGTGCGGGGTATCAGGGGGCCGGCTAGCCACCGAGCGCGCGGTACGCGGCGTCCAGTGCAATCTCCTGCTGCACCAGGTACTGGAGCTCTGCCTCCCACTCCTCCGGGGCCCGATCTTGCAGGAACGCTGCTCGAGCGTCATACTGCACCCGGTGGATGACAGCGTCGGAGGGAACATAGACGTCATGGTAGTCCTTCTCATGGTACAGGGCCTCGTACCAAAGTTCCTGGCAGATCTCGTCTCGCCACTCGTACCCGGTGGGCTCCACTGTGGACCCATGGTACCGGACCAGGCCCTCCTGCAGCCTTCTCGGGAATTCCGCCCTCGAGTCCGCGAGGGTGCTGAAACAGTGGCACTGCCACTCGCTGGGGGTGTGGCGTCCTCGGATGCAGCTCCAGACGAGCTGTAAGTCTCCATCCAAGGGTCGCTGGGATGTGCGATGTCCCCAATACAGGCTCCAGGCGAGCTGTAAGTCCCGAAAGGGTGATCACTGGGGGGTGCAGATTCCCGGGGTGAAGCTCCAGTCGAGCTGTAAACCTCGACCCAGGGTTCTACGGGTTTGGGGACGGGGTTAGACAGTTCATCACTCCTCATACAGAGCGCCGCCATCCGCAACTCGTGCTGACGGTCCTTCTCCTCATACACTTTGAGGTCCACCACTAGTCGGCTCACCATGTCCTCGGAGGGGGTGAGGCCGAATATTTCAATTAGGGACCGAGCTCTCGCCGAAGGGGTTCATCAGGTCCTGAGTCAGGGTTGGGGTGCTCACCCTTTTCTGATCCATCCTGGTCAGCTCCTTCATTAGGGTTTTCCTATTTTTGTTGCCAGGAGTTCCTCCCTGATTCTCCAGCATGCCGCGCAGGGTGTCCCTGTTGTAATGGCTGTACACCGCCATGGTGTAGGTCTCCTTGCTGGGGGGTTGCAGAGAGCGATCCCACCGCTGCCACCAGTGTGGCGGAATGCGGTATCCGCCTGCAGTCCTGCTCTATCTGACCCCCTCTTTGGTGTTGCCAAGCCCGACTACCGAGTGGCACGGCACCCGGCGTCTCGAGAGGCTTGGGTAGAAGACCACGTGGCGGTGGAGATCTGGAGAGTAGATGGGGCACCCACGGCGGAAATCCGCCCGACTACCGAGTGGCACGGCACTCGGTGTCTCGAGCAGCGGATCTACTGACCATTGAAGGGCTGGAGACGGTCTGCGTGGCGAACCGCGGTTCGGTAGAGTCTCCTTGCAGATGCAGGCACGGCGCTCAGCCGAGGTCCCGATTCGGGGAGGTTACGGTATCCCAAGCTACCGATTCAAGGTGGCGCAACGGCGCGGCGAATCGATGTTCTGCTGCGGAGTTAGGGTGACCCGTTCCTGGGTGGTGGTGATATGTAGCCGACGTGAAATGACAACACCAGGCAGAGCTGTATGTTTCAAACACTCAGATGAACTGAACTCTTTTAATCACACGCCACTATTTATGCTGAAGTACAGCAGTCACAATTTGCATACCCATACTAATTACTAGCATACCCATACTAATGAGTTAGGTCAGGTATTTACAATCAACATTCTTCACATTCTCTTAGCCTTCAGCGCATACAACATTTGTACATCCATTGTTCCAGCCCATCAGATTAAACACACACTATCAGAGATCCCTTAAATTAAACATGTACCTAGATAATGGGGAAAATCCCTGACGCATAAATTACACAGCAGCAAAACTTATTTACTAGCTACAGAAACACACATTTACCTACAGGAATATAAGTATGTTTTAAAACCAAAGCTATGTCATTTCACTAAACTAAATTAAACTAAAACCAAACGATGTAAAGTATATTTAAAATCACACAGGGTACATCTTAATACAGCACATCAAGTAAAACCACATCTAGCAAGGAAAATAAACTGTTCATACATTGAAACGCACACTGCAAACGTTCAAAGGAAGACAAGGTCCTTTTAAAAATGTCTTGGATTTGAGTCCTGGGTCTCGCTGCGCCGAGCCCCTATGTCCCTTCCGTGACAACCCCTAACTGCCACCAACTGTGGAGATAGGGAGTTCCAATGAACTCCCTATCTCCCGATCCGTGGCAGCTAGGGGTTAGAGCATGGCCGTTCCAACGATACCAAACATGAAAGTGAAAAATTTTGTAAAAAAAAAAAAAAAAAAAACACTTTTTTATTTTTTTTTTGGTTTGTTAATGCAGCAATATTGTTCCCATTTCAATTAGAATGTGAACAATGATGCTGCACTAACGATTTTTGTATGCGGTGCGTTTGTTAAAAATAGTGTCATTTTCCCCAAAAAAAAATGTAACGAGACCCCATCTCTAATTATTTTAACAAGCACACCCCATACAAAATATAACCGCAATTACTCGCATGTTAAAATGTGGAAAAAAACACTTTACACATTGTAAATTATTGAAAATACATATTTTATTGCATTTTTTGTTATAATATACAGACATGACATAACGTATACATATAATAATGACATATTATGAATCTACCGAGTCTGACGGAAAGAACGATATATAATATGTCTGGGTCATATACTAAAATAAGCCTTCAAAACACGTTTAAACATGATGCGCAAAACAGGTAAAAATGACCTCAGCATAGGGGCGGGAAAAGCCTCAGCAGCGAAAGGGTTAAACTTTTTTTTTTTTACTTTTTGTCCTTGTTTCCTGTCTCCCAGGGCACTACCCGGACCCCCATGGCAAATACCTTTTATGGCAAATATCTAGCATATATGCCCTCTTGGAGGGCACTCTAAAAATCAAACTTTGAGTCCCATTGATTTGTATTGAGTTCGGGTTCGAGTACGAATTCGAACGTTTGAAAAGTTCAAGTTTGAATGCGAACCGAACTCGGGGGTGTTCGGCTCATCCCTAGTCAGCAGCAGAAGTAGCAAACTGTGGCTCTTCATAAAGCAACTCCCTTGGAATAGAGCCGGTTATAATAGTGTGCTACAATATTCCAATACTGGCTTCCTATTATTGGCTCCACTGGAATAGGATGTCTTGTTTTTAAACTTCTAAATCCTGTTTTCCTGAATGTATTTTCTTTTGCCATGTGCATTAAGTGGATGCTAAAATGTGATAAATCCTAAAAAACCTTCACAATTTAAAGACTATTGCCTTTTTTGACTTGCACAGTTTGCAAGAATTAGTGGAACTAATGTAGGCATTTCTTAGCAATTCATAAAAAAGAGTTGAGAGTTGAATACAATAGATGAAGGACACATTAGAAGTTTCTTCATTTAGTAAAACTACCTCCGAAATGGTGCAGAATTTTTATGGATTGGAATTGAGGCAAATAAAAGAGCCAAACTAAAGTTATGCTCACATGATGGATCCTCTGTTTAAGGTCCATAAAGTAACAGTTGTTCTTTAAAGATTTTACACATTAGATGCTTAATTCAAATAGAAATTTATCACTACAGTAATACTTCTTTATAGCAATGATTCTACAAAAGGATCAACAGCCTGTGAAGACATGAGTTCTTTTTTATTTTATTTTATTTTTTGAAGCCTTTTCTAAAATGAGCTGAATTACCTATTTCATATTTTCAGCAGTGCCGTCAGAAGCGCAGTCAAGGTTCAGTTATCCTTTTCATTTCAAATCATATTTTGTGACACTTAATTCTTCAGATGTTACAAATCCTACCTATGGCAGACACCCTTATTAAAATCAGCTTTATATATAAAAAAAGTTTTCTTTTCAATCAACCTTTTTTCACTTCCTTTGTTTCCATTTTTAAAGAGCTACATAATCCTTAATGTGGATAAGAAACATGTTTTCTTATAAATAAAAAAATAAATAAAACATAATCAGAAACATTATTCAATGCCAGAACTTCATTCCATTTTATCCAGCAATGTATTTCAAGCATGTTCATGAATAGCATTTTGCATACAATGTTGAACATTCTCATCTACCCCATAACAATCCCTTTTTTATATTTTATAATCTCCATACCGGATTTATTACTGATTCTAAGTAGTTATAGGAATATCATATGTTATAACAGTAGTACTTAGTTTTTGAGCATTTGCATTCAGTTCAGTTACTTTACATTTAAGGCTGGGGTCAGACGAGCGCAGTTATCACGTCCGTGTTGCCGCACATTTGTACGTCCGTGGCAGCATAGCATTCTGACCAATGGAGCCCCACACACGAAGTACGTCCGCATGGAAGTGCAGATGCATGGCGGACGCGGCAAACGGACGCAGGTTAGGCAAGAACGTAATACTGCTAGAACGGATGTGCGGAGTGCGCCACGTCTGCAACATCCGTGTAGCTTTGTGTGTGAGTGATAAAACAAGGTCAGATGGACTGCATTTATACGTCCAGAATTTTTGACGGACAGAATGTTTTTTCATTTTAATTTATTTTCCCTGCTACATCAGTCAAAAAATACGTCAGTGAAAAAAACGGACTGTGTGGCCACTACCTTGTTGTCAGTCAGTAAGTACGTACGTTGTGCACGGACGCACAGTCCGTACAAAATGCGCTCATCTGACCCTAGCCTAAAGGCATACAGTTCTCTTGATCTAGGGCCACCTTCAATTGCATCAAAACGGCTCTAGTTCACTTTATTGCAGCACTTAGATCATTATCCATTCTATTTAACTAATATCTTTTCAACTTAATCATCTCTACACTGAGCTAAGAATCATGGGAATGCACAACTGCTTGAATTGTGAACGACTCTATATTTAAATCTCACTCAATACCTTCACACTCGAGATTGAGATAACTCGGTTCTTCAAAGGCACAATCAGGTGGCCGATATTGAGTAATATTTATCGACAGCTGAGCAGGGCAAAAGCAAATTAAATTAATTTGTTGCAGATGAATTTAATTTTCTTTTAGGTTGAAAAAGGTGTCCTCAAAGATTTTTGCCCTGTGGGCATAATGCCCAAGGTGCTAATACTGGTTAAAATTGGCTGGGTAGTGTTCTGATATATCAGAATTTCCTGAGAAGCCACTGAGCCACCCGATGCAGTTCTATCTAAACTAACTGCACTTGGGCAGTAGATGGCAACAACTGTGCAGAAAAAACAGTTTTGTGCCCATTCCCTATCAGGGCGGCTGTGTAGACCAGAAGTATCCAGCCCACTGCATGTATAAAACATGTATAAAACATAACCTTAAAGAAAATAAGGTTGTCATTTGCACTCACCACTGTAACTCCATGCGAAACAAAACACAGAGGTTTTGGTTTACTTCAGCGGCCATTAAATTGTAAGCCCACCTGCCACATCACGGCACCTCTGGGTCCGGTGGGTCCTAACCTAATGGAACCAAGAGCTGCTTTCTAAGCAACCACATATCCTCATGCTGCTTATCAGCTAAGTGGCAACTGATGGGTTCAGGGGCGTCTCTAGGGGGGCGGCCCGCACCGGGTGACACCACCCCTAAGGTGACACCCTAAAAATTATTATTATTATTATATTTTTACACAAAAATATTTTAAAAGGAGGTATACATTAAGAATTCTCTAATTTTCAAGTATGTCCTGGGTATGCAAGGCCTAGGCTGGCACTTTCCAGTGTGTGGCAAAAAAACACCACAAAGAGGATATTCACAGAGCACCGAAATGACGCAGACATTTCAGTGTTCTGTTGTTCCCTGCACTTTGGGGAATCAAATTTCCCCAGTGAATTTACCACAGGGTCACAGAATCAGCCACCGAATGCTGCTGCAAACCCGTCGCCTGCTGTTTTAAAAATAACTACTGAACGAAAATGTCTGAAATTAACATATAAATTCCTACGAATGATAATAAAAAGGGCTGTTACATAAAAAAAAGAAAAATGCAATTAGAAAAAAAATGCCTGAAAGATACAAAAAAATCAAATCAATAAATAAAGAGATTTTTTACTATGGATTAACCTTCCTGGCGGTATTCCCCAGTGTGACTCGGGGTTAAATTTCAGTACCGCGAACGGTAACCCTGAGCCACACTCGGGCTGGCTCCCTCGCTGTCCCCCGCAGTGTGATCATGGGGAGCTGCTTCCTGGTAAGGCTCCCTGCGAGTCACACGATGCAGGGGGCGGGAGCAGCAGCAAATTTAGAAAAAAATCATAAAACACTGTAATCCAAAGTGCAATGTTTATGAACGGCCACTAGGTGGCACTACAGGATAAGAAACAGACCATACATCGCCTCACCCTTGCTTTCAGACAGATTTCAGTGTTTTTTGTTGTATTTTATTGAATATCATTTATTTGCATTATTTTGGATAAATATTTTTGGGATAATAAAATATTATGTCGTGTTTCAAACTTTAACGGACTCAGTGTATTTACTATTTTTTTTTATTATTTATTTTTTTATTTATAAAGGATTTTACCAGTAAGGACTCTTGATTGCATGGATTTCAGTGCGGGATTCCTAATTATTACAGGCTAACTATGTACAAAAACACATTTTCTTTAAAAAAAAATTGAGACGCTTTTAGACACGAAATTTTTAAAAAATTAGACCGCCAGGGAGGTTAAAGGAATAAACGGTTTATAAGAATATTTTTAACATTGAAACCTATGGTATTCGTTCGCCCTGAATAAACCTGCCAAATGAAAACACTGGACATCAGGACATTTCTTTGCTGTTCGGTGTCTCTGAACAGATTAAACATTACTTCTCTATGGGGACTTTCACTGCCTTCGAACAGGCACCGTACTTGCTGTCAGTTTGCCAAAATTTGTGTATGAGCATATCACAGAGCTCCACAGCAATAAACCTCACAGTAATGTGCGCCATGTATTATGGGCATTCAGTGTTATATGGGAGTACTGATTTATGAGTAAAAGTAGTTAAAGAAAAACCCCGTAAAACTCGGGGGGGGGGTGACACCATAAATTACCGCACCGGATGACACCAACCCTAGTGACGCCACTGGATGGGTTTATATTTATACCCTCGCAGGAACAATTCCACTTTGAGATTAAAAAGAAAACAGGAAAGAAGCAGCAGCCATAATGACCGGGCTGGGGATACAGCAAAATATACATAAACACTGAAAAAAACAGTTTTGCGCCTATTCCCCATCAGGGTGGCTGCGTAAACAACAACCTCTGTGTTTTATTTCGCGTGGTGCTGCAGTGGTAAGCACAGATGGCAACTGCTGTGGGAAATGAGGTGAGGTAGTGCAGCAATATTATTCACTTTATTATTGAACAATACTGCTGCTTTTAGATAATTTTTTAATTTTTTTATTTATATTAGCTGGTCATGTAAAATGGACCTCCTACGTTAAATGCTTTTGCCGCTTTTGAAGAAAAAAAATAGAAATAAAAAGAAATGCCTTGTTTTTTTATTTTTACAGATTATCTGGTCATGTTTGGTATCATTAGAAAGGCCAGGATCGGGCCTCCTATGTTACACATTTCGAAAGATACAGGGGGGGACATGCCAGATGCGAGCATGCTGTGGTCGAAGCCCCAGATCGACGATGCAATTGCAATTGCAATTGCGGTTATATTTTGTATGGGGTGCGCTTGTTGAAAAAATTAGAAATGGGGTCTCGTTACATTTTTTTTGGGAAAAATTACGCGATTTTTAACAAACGCACTGCATACAAAATCGTTAGTGCAGCATCATTGTTCACATTATAATTGAAATGGGAACAATATTGCTGCATTAACAAACCAAAAAAAAGAAAAAAAACTTGTTTAATTTTTTTTATATTTTTTTTTTAGAATATTTTTTTTTATTTTATTTTTATTTTTAATTTTTATTTTTTATTAAAAACATTTTTCACAGCCATGTTTGGGATCGTTGGAACGGCCATGCTCTGGCCGATCCAACAGTACCAAACTTTAACCCCTAGCTGCCACGGATCGGGAGATAGGGGGTTCATTGGAACCCCCTATCTCCACCATTGGTGGCAGCTAGGGGTTAACTCCAGGACTGGCGTCATCGTGCTATGCACGATGATGCCAGTCCTCAGGGGGAGTTCCCGGAGGCTTGGCCAACATCCAAGATGTCAGCCAGCTCCGGGAAAGGATCATGAACCGGCGCTTTTCAGCGCCGATTCGTGATCCGGCTCCCCAGGGGTTAATGACAGCCACCGTTTGGAAGGGCAGGCTGTGCCCTTCCAAACGGTGCCTGGCATTAAGCTCAGGACCCCCGCGATCGGGAGGGAGAGAGGTCCGAAGGACCTACCACACTCCCTTTCAGGCGCCTCCTCGGCACACGTGGGGGGCGCCTGAAATAGATGTCATCGCGCCACCGCGATGACATCTATTGTGCCAAGATGTCAGCCCGCACCGGGGGGCACAGCGATCGGCCGGAATCCGGCCGATCACAGGCTGCTTCGGGAGGACGCGCTGAGCGCGTCCTCCGCAGCCAACCCTTCCTGCGGCAGGACGCGCTGAGCGCGTCCTCCGCAGCGAAGTGGTTAAGAAAACTAACCCACTAGGGGTTCTTCACAAAGCGGCGAACTTGTCATCAATTGAGTTTCACTGTGCAATTACTGGGCAGTTCGTCTAGTCACTAAACTGTAAATTGGCCAAATACTGGCAAATTGACGGCAAAATATGGTGCAGTTCACCGCAGTTCACTGCAGTTCGATGATCTTCGGGGGGCAGCAAAATTGTCCCATTGAGGAGTAATGGTTAAGCTTCTCTTGTGCCGTCTTTGACCCACTCCTTTAATCTATCCTTAACCTCTGGGGTCCTTTCTGCTCCCCTCAATCATGCCATGACGGTAGTCCCAATCCTAAAAAAGCCATCACTGGATCCAACTGCTCCCTCCAACTACACCCACATGTCCCTGCTCCCTTTTACATTCAAACTCCTTGAAAAGCTTGTGTATAGCCACCTGATTTACTGCTTCAACACCCACGCTCTTCTTGACCCTCTGCAATTTGCAATTACTTCAGAATAATGAATCGATACGAATTCGAAACTAAACGGTATGTAACTAATTTATTTTGTTTTATACTGTGTCATCATCATAAAAGAAAAATTTGAATAACTGATATTAACTATTGAATTTGAAATGAACTATAAAATTGATATCAACTATCAAATTTGAAATGAACTATCAAATTGATATCAACTATTGAATTTTTATTTATTTATTTATTTATAAAGGATTTTACCAGGAAGGATACATTGAGATTTCTCTCGTTTTCAAGTATGTCCTGGGTTCGAGAACATAGTTACAGAAATACAAAGTAGTAAAATGCAAGACATTATTAACACAAAAAACAAATATACAGATTAACAGAAAATAAATATGTAGGAAATATAGTCACTATGTTACATGTTTACAGATGCATTCCTTATTGAGGTATGTTAATAGGGAGCTCTTAAGGGACCTTAGACTGGGGAAGATTTGATGGCTTCTGGGAGGTTATGCCATAATTGTAGTGCTCTGTAGGAAAATGAGGATCGAGCCACTTTCTTTTTGTATTGTGGTATTGCAAGTAAGGTGCTGGTCCTGGATCGGAGGTTATAGGATGAGGGAACTGCTGAGGGATGCAGCCTATTCAGGTAGGGTGGTAGCTTCCCAGAAAAGCTCTTAAACGCCAGGTTGGAAAGGTGAAGAGTGCGTCTAGATTCCAGCGACGGCCAGTTTAGTTCTTTTAACATGTCACAATGGTGGGTCATGTAGTTACATTGTAGTACAAAGCGGCAGAATGAGTTATACAATGTAGTAAGTTTCTGGAGGTGCGTTTGCGGGGTGGCTGCATACACTACATCTCCGTATTCAATAGCTGGCATAAGCATTTGTTGTACAATCTGCTTTCTTACCGCGGGGCTCAGGCAGGCTTTGTTTCTGTACAGGGCACCTAGTTTGGGGTAAAGTTTAGATGAAAGTTTGTCGATGTGGGGGCCAAAGGATAGATTTGGGTCTAACCACATACCTAGATATTTGAGAGAAGTGACTGTGGTCAACTTGCCATTTGATGTTGTCCTGACACATAGATTGGGTGTTTGCAATTTGTGTAGTTTAGGTGCTGTTCCAAAGAGCATTATAACAGTTTTGTCAGCATTTAGAAAAAGTTTGTTATCTTTGATCCACTTTTCTACCTCTGTGAATTGGTTTTGCAGCATGGCCTCCAGCTGTGGGAGATATGGTTTGCTGGTATAGATTACAATGTCATCTGCGTATATGTGTACAGTAGGGATGAGTTGAACACCCCCGAGTTCGGTTCGCATTCGAACTCAAACTTTTCAAAAGTTCGAATTCGAACTCGAACACAAACTCAATACAAGTCAATGGGACTCAAAGTTCGATCTTTAGAGTGCCCTCCAGATAGATAAATGCAAATGCTAGATATTTGCCATAAAAGGTGTATGGGGGTCCGGGTAGTGCCCTGGGGGACAGGAAACAAGGACAAAAAGTTTTAAAAAAACGTTTTTAAAGGGACAGTGAGTTTTCCATGAAATAAGGGTTAAAATAAAAATGAAAAATTCCTTCAAATATCGTGCCTAGGAGGTCCCCATAACCTGCCCGTGAAGTGGCGGATTTCGAGGATGTATAGAAACATTTAAAAACAATGTCTGGGTCCGGGTAATGCCCTGAGGGACAGGAAACAAGGACAAAAAGTTTTAAAAAAGACATTTTTAACCCCTTCACTGCTGACAACGTGTGGGACACGTCCTCAGTTACTCCCGCTGTATGCTGAAGAGGACGTGTCCCACACGTCATCAGCTTTGTGGGACCCCTGGCGGAGATACTCACCTCTCTGTCCGGGGTCCCGCGGCGTTCTGACTTCAGCGTCCTCAGGCGCTGAAGTCAAGCTCCTCCCGATGTAAATAACGTCATCGTGCCATGAGATCGCCTGGAAGGGAGGGGGGGATCCGTTCGGATCCCTCTCCCTCCAGATCGGGAGGTCCCACAAAAAAAGCCAGGCACCGCTTAAAAGGGGAGAGTCTCCCCTTTTAAGCGGTGCCTGGCTTTAACCCCTTAGGCACCGGGTCGCACTTCGGCACCTTGCGGCGCCGAAGTGCGGCCTAGCTCCGGTGGGGGCCACCATCTTGGATGGCAGCTCAACCCCCGGGTCCCCCCTCACTGCCTGACGTCCTCACGCATAGCATGATGACGTCAGAGAGCCGGGGAACCCCTAGCTGCCCAGAATCCCCTGGTGGAGATAGGGGGTTCATTTGAACCCCAATATCTCCAGAACCGTGGCAGCTAGGGGGTCATGGAGGGTGTCATTTGAAAGGCATGAGCATGGCCTGAGCATGATACCCAACAAGACCAGGTATAAAGTAAAAAAATAAAAATAATAATTAAAAAACATGGTTTTGTTTGTGTTATTTTTATTAATGCAGCAATATTGTTCACATTTCAATTATAATGTGAACAATGATGCTGCACTAATGATTTTTTTCTATGGTGTGCGTTTGCTAAAAATCACATAATTCCCCCCAAAAAATTTAATATGTCCCCATTTCTAATTTTTGTACAAGCACACCCCATAGAAAATATAACCGCAAATGTTCATGTGATAAAAAGGAAAAAAAAAAACACTTTGCAAGCTGCAGATGATTAAAAATTCAAGTTTTATTGCATTTTATGTTATAATATACAGGCATAACATGACGTATACATATAAAAATGATATATTATGAATCTGCCGAGTCTGCCGGAAAGAACGATATATGATATGTCTGGGTCGTATAATAAAATGTGGCTTCAAATTGCATTTAAACATGATGAGCGAAAGCGGTAAAAATTAGCTCAGCACACAGCGGTGAAATGCCTCAGCAGTGAAAGGGTTAAAGGAACAGTGAGTTTTCCATAAAATAAGGGTTAAAAATAAAAACGAAAAATTCCTTCAAATATCGTGCCTAGGAGGTCCCCATAACCTGCCCGTGAAGTGGCGGATTTGTAGGATGTATGGAAACATCGCCATCACAGACCCACACACGACACCTAGCACTCTCAGTCTGCATACAATGTATCAAATTCATGAGACCGGACTAATTAGAAGCACATGTTATTTCCAAACACAAATTAAACACCTGTTGTTTACGTTGTTTGAGAGCACAGGTAATTTAGAGGTGATAATCTTTGCACCTAGACATTAGTTTTTAATTCAATATCTAATAAACCGTTGCTTAGAATATTCTGCAGTAAAGAGTCTCTTTATTTCTAGATTTTTTTTAGTATTTTTTAAGCATTTTTTATACTTTTTTTAAAAAAAAAAAAATCGAACTCGAACCAAACACGCCAAAAAGTTTGAAGTTCGCAGACTTTCGAACTGCCGATGTTCGAATCGAACTCCGAACTGATCGAACCGAACAGCTCATCCCTAGTGTACAGTTGAGGCTTTGCAGACATTGGGCAGATCATTTATGAATATTGTGAATAGCAGGGGGCCGAGTATCGAGCCTTGGGGTACACCGCATGTGACTGGGAGGGGGAGGGAAGTGCTGTCAGAAATGGACACATATTGCGACTAATCAGACACATATGATTGAAACCAGGTTAGCGTGCGATCACCAATACCAGAGTCTTTGAGTTTTTGTAATAAGATACCATGGTCTACTGTGTCAAAGGCCTTGGCAAAATCAAGGAAGATGGCTCTGAATGATTTGAATGATTTGGACGGAAGCCGGATTGATATGGGGTTAAATAGTTCCAATACTGATAGTAATCACGTAATTGAGTGTAAACACATTTTTCCTGAATTTTTGACATTACAGGAAGCAATGATATTGGACGGTAGTTGGATACCAAAGTATTCTCTCCACTTTTATGGATAGTAGGGATGGGCGTTCGGTTCGATTCGAACTCACGTTCGAATCGAACACCAGCCGTTCGGGTGTTCGGCGAACGCCGAACATTATGGAATGTTAGCGGTTTGTTCGACCGCGGACATTCCATAATAAAAAATGAGTCCACAGGTCTCCTAAATATACCGTCGGCTGCCGGTACATTTAGGAGACCTGTGGCTGCGGCCCCCGGCCCCCGTAACTCACCTGTCCTGCAGCTGTCCCGGCCATATTAAATTAGAGCCCTGATTGGGCAAAGTCCAGGTCAGGCGCAGGACTTTGCCCAATCAGATCATTCAGCATGAAGACGTGAGGCAGAGAGGAGCCGCAGCCAGACGGACCAGAGGAGCTGACAAACTGGGGAACAGGCGGACGGGACAGCTGCAGGACAGGTGAGTTACGGGCGCCATAGCCACAGGTCTCCTAAATGTACCGGCAGCCGCCGGTACATTTAGGAGAACTGTGAACACATTTTGCGTGTTCGGCCCCCATTGATTAATATTGTGTTCGAGTTCTTATTCGAACATTTCGGCCGGTTGGCTGTTCGGATACGAACCGAACACAGGAGTGTTCGGCTCATCACTAATGGATAGGTACCACTTTCGCAGTCTTCCAGAGTTTGGGTATATATCCAGTCGCCAGTGATTCATTGATTATCAAATTTATATCATCTATCAAATTTGAAATGACCTATCAAATTGATATCAACTATCAAATTTGAAATGAACTATCAAATTGATATTAACTATCAAATTTGAAATGAACTATCGAATTTGAAATGAACTATCAAATTGATATCAACTTTAGGATTTGGGAATAATCATAGACTTCAAACTAAGTAACAATGTGCAATGTCAAACAGCAGCCGCCAAGGCCAGCAAAGTATTGGCATGCATTAAAAGGGGAGTTCACTCACGGGATGAAAACATAATTTTGCCTCTGTATAAATCAATGGTCAGGCCGCACCTTGAATATGCCGTGCAATTTTGGGCACCTGTCTTAACCCCTTAAGGGTGGCTGACGTACCCTGTACGTTCTGTCCTCGGGTCTCCCTTAGACCCGCGGACGTACAGGGTACGTCAGCGGCGCCTAATCCCCCTCCCGCCCGATACTCACCTCCCTCGCCGGATCCCACGGCGATCTGGCAGGGAGGAAGCCTGCCCATGTGATTTACATGGGCAGGCGAGGCTGATGACGTCGCCGCGCTGCGTGGTGACGTCATCAGCAGGCGTCCCCATGCATTTCAATGGAGGGGAGGGGGGCTTCTTCGGAGCCCTCTATCTCCCCAACCATTGATGCTAGGGAAATGCCGTTTGCACTGCTGGAAAGGGGAGAGCCTCCCCTTTTCAGCGGTGTATGGCATTAACCGTTTCGCCACCGGATCAAGTTGCGGCGCCAATTGGCGCCAAAACGCGATTCAAACCTGGAGGGGGGCTGACATCTTGGATGTCAGCCAAGCCTCCAGGTCCCCCCCACCCACTGACAACCTCACGATATGTGTGAGGATGTCAGTGGGCCAGTTAACCATCTAGCTGCCATGTAGAGATAAGGGGATCCTAAGGATCCCTTTATCTCCCGATCCATGGCAGCTAGATGGTCATATTTGACATCATTTGAAAGGCCTGATTATGGCCTTTCAAATGATGCCAAACATGACCAGGTTTGGTTTGAAAAATTGTTTAAAAAAAAATTTAATAAAAAAAATAATAAAAAAATTAAATAAAATAAAAAAATGGGTTTTTTTTAAAAGTTTTTTTTGTCTAGGGGGAGTTTAATTAAATAGGACCTAGGCTGTCATCTAAAAATAATTAGCACAAATTGGTCAGAATGAGCGCAGCGCACATAGGTGAACTGTCTCAGCAGTGAAGGGGTTAAAAAGCAAACGCATGTAAAAATTGGGTATTTCTAGTCCCGGGACAAAATTTTGAACCTATTTAGCCGGGGTCTTTTTGGGTGGTTGTAGATTTTGGGGATTAAATTACGAAAAGTGTGTTTTTACCATTTTTTTCCTCATATTTCATATTTTTCTTTATAGTAAATTATTCGATATGATGGAAATAATGGTATTTCTAGAAAGTCCATTTAATGGCGGGAAAAAGGGTGTATAATATGTGTGGGTCGAATAAACGAGTAAGAGGAAAATTTGACCTAAACACTAACAGCGCAGAAACGTAAAAACAGCAGCGGTCACTAAAAGACGGATTTGTGTAAAACTGCCCGGTCACTAAGGGGTTAAAAAAAGATATTATAGCGTTAGAAAAAGTGCAGAGACGGGCAACTAAATTAATAAGGGGAATGGAAGGGTTAAGTTATGAGGAAAGACTAACAAGCTTAAACCTGTTTAGTTTAGAGAAACGGCGCATTAGAGGGGATCTGATAACCTTATATAAATATATACGGGGCCATTATCAACCATTGTCTGATAACCTATTCATTAACAGGACTATACATAGGACAAGGGGTCATCCATTTAGACTGGAAGAAAGAAAATTTAGCTTAAAGCATAGGAAGGGTTATTTTACGGTGAGAACAATAAAGCTGTGGAATTCTCTGCCTGTTGAGGTGGTTGGGTAAGAGTCTGTACAGACTTTTAAAAAATGACTGGATGACTTCCTGCAGACACAGAATATTAAGGGTTATAATATTTAATATGTGGGTAAAAGCTTCTTGATCCAAGGAGAAATCTGACTGCCATTCTGGGGTCAAGAAGGAATTTTTTCCCGGTATGTTGCATATTTCAGACTGGGTTTTTTGCCTTCTTTTGGATCAACAGCAGTAGACATGTGCACAGCACAAAATTTAGTTTTGAACTAATGGATTAGTACTAAAATGCAATTTATTTAGTTGCTAAAGAAATTCGTTTTCAGTTCTTTAGTATGAAAACTAATTTCATCTGAAAACCAGTGGATACAATTATTATTGTAGTGGCTCCTCAGAGTGCTGAGATCGCTGCTTGTTACAGTATCTCTCACTCTCAGCACAATGTGTCAGGCAAAGCTGTTACAGTAACTGACTGCTGCTCATCACAGCGCTCAGAGTTTCAGTAAAACTAGTAAATAATATTTTTATATAGAAGAGGTTATAACAATATTATTTCCTTGTTTTACTGAAACTGAGCGCTGTTACAGTCAGTTACTGTAACAGCTGAGCCTGATACATTGTACTGAGAGATAATATAACAAGCAGCCGATCTCAGCGCTCACAGCCACTGGATTTTAGGGATGTGCACCGATTTTTTTTTCGATTCGATTCGATTTTTCGAATTTTTAAACTTTTCGATTCGGTTCGTTTCGACGGCTTTCTGTTTCGATTCGGTTCGGCTCGATTCGGTTTTTGGGTACATTTATTTTTCGGAATATCGACCATTTTTCGTATTTTCGGGTAACTTTACTAGGTTTCTGTATCGACTTTTCGTTATTTCGGAAAATTTTCGTTTTTTCGGAATTGTACATGGTTTTCGGCATATCGCCCATTTTTCGTTTTTGGAACTTTTCGTATTTCGGAACTTTTTGTTTTTCGGAACTTTTCGTTTTTCGGAACTTTTCGTTTTTCGGAACTTTTCGTTTTTCGGAACTTTTCGTTTTTCGGAATTGTACATGGTTTTCGGCATATCGCCAATTTTTCATTTTTTCGGAACTTTTCGTTTTTTCGGAACGTCTGTTCTCGTTTCAAAGCTGTCTAACTCTATTCGTTTTGATGAAAACTACTATGGTTTACTTTTTTAATACTACTTTATATATTTTTTATAATAAATTTTTGGTTTGTTTTTCGGATCCAATAATTCATTATGTCGATACGATAATTCTGGCGATTCTATCGTGTTTTTTTAATTAACCCTTTCGCTGCTGAGGCTTAGTTTTCACGCCCCTGTGCTGAGGTCATTTTTACCGGTTTTGCTCATCATGTTTAAATGCGTTTTGAAGCTTATTTTAGTATATGACCCAGACATATTATATATCGTTCTTTCCGTCAGACTCGGCAGATTCATAATATGTCATTATTATATGTATACGTCATGATCTGTCTGTATTTTATAACAAAAAATGCAATAAAATATGAATTTTCAATAATTTACAATGTGTAAAGTGTATTTTTTTCACATTTTAACATGCGAGCAATTGCGGTTATATTTTGTGCGCTTGTTAAAAAAATTAGAGATGGGGTCTCGTTACAATTTTTTTTGGGGAAAATTACAAAATTTTTAACAAACGCACCGCATACAAAAATCGTTAGTGCAGCATCATTGTTCACATTATAATTGAAATGGGAACAATATTGCTGCATTAACAAACCAAAAAAAAGAAAAAAAAAATTGTTTATTTTTTTTTATAAATTTTTTTAAATATTTTTTTATTTTAATTTTTTTTACAAACGTTTTTCACATTCGTGTTTGATATCGTTGGAACGGCCATGCTCTGGCCGATCCAACAATACCAAACTTTAACCCCTAGCTGCCACGGATCGGGAGATAGGGGGTTCATTTTGGAACCCCCCTATCTCCACCATTGGTGGCAGCTAGGGGTTAACTCCAGGACTGGCGTCATCGTGCTATGCACGATGACGCCAGTCCTCAGGGGGAGTTCCCGGAAGCTTGGCCGACATCCGACATCCTCATGGATATGCCCCAGCTCCTCATGGATATTGCCCCAGCACCTCGTGGATTTGCCCCAGCTCCTCGTGGATTTGCCCCAGCTCCTCGTGGATATTCCCCAGCTCACACATGGATTTGCCCCAGCTCCTCGTGGACATGCCCCAGCTCCTCGTGGACATGCCCCAGCTCCTCGTGGACATGCCCCAGCTCACACATGGATTTGCCCCAGCTCCTCGTGGATATTCCCCAGCTCACACATGGATTTGCCCCAGCTCCTCGTGGATATGCCCCAGCTCCTCGTGGACATGCCCCAGCTCCTCGTGGACATGCCCCAGCTCCTCGTGGATATGCCCCAGCTCACACATGGATTTGCCCCAGCTCCTCGTGGATATTCCCCAGCTCACACATGGATTTGCCCCAGCTCCTCGTGGATGTGCCCAGCTCCTCGTGGACATGCCCCAGCTCCTCGTGGACATGCCCCAGCTCACACATGGATTTGCCCCAGCTCCTCGTGGATATTCCCCAGCTCACACATGGATTTGCCCCAGCTCCTCGTGGATATGCCCCAGCTCCTCGTGGACATGCCCCAGCTCCTCGTGGATATGCCCCAGCTCACACATGGATTTGCCCCAGCTCCTCGTGGATATTCCCCAGCTCACACATGGATTTGCCCCAGCTCCTCGTGGATATGCCCCAGCTCCTCGTGGACATGCCCCAGCTCCTCGTGGACATGCCCCAGCTCCTCGTGATATTCCCCAGCTCACACATGGATTTGCCCCAGCTCCTCGTGATATTCCCCAGCTCACACATGGATTTGCCCCAGCTCCTCGTGGATATGCCCCAGCTCCTCGTGGACATGCCCCAGCTCCTCGTGGACATGCCCCAGCTCCTCGTGGATATGCCCCAGCTCACACATGGATTTGCCCCAGCTCCTCGTGGATATTCCCCAGCTCACACATGGATTTGCCCCAGCTCCTCGTGGATATGCCCCAGCTCCTCGTGGACATGCCCCAGCTCCTCGTGGACATGCCCCAGCTCCTCGTGGACATGCCCCAGCTCCTCGTGGACATGCCCCAGCTCCTCGTGGATATGCCCCAGCTCCTCCTGGATATGCCCCAGCACATGGAATGCCCCAGCTCCTCATGGATATGCCCCAGCTCCTCATGGATTTGCCCCAGCAGATGGAATGCCCCAGCACCTCATGATAATGGCCCCAGCTCACCTCCGCCGCCTTTTTCGCTCCCTCAGAGCGTCCGGCGGCGCGGAGCTTGGGCGCTCGCCAGGGGAGCCACGTGACCAGCTGCGATTGGCTGGTGACGTGTTTCCTCCAGGCGAGCGCCGAAGCTGCATGCTTTGGACGCTTGCAGGGAGCGAAAAACGCGGCGGAGTGTGAGACACCCGCCCTTAGGGTGACGGTGTCACCCTAAAGGCGGGTGTCACCTGGTGCGGGCCGCACCCCCGCCCCCATGTTACGACGCCACTGGTATATACATTTAACGGCCACACGCCCACGGACTTACTCTATCCAAACAAAGTTCAGAATGATGTGAAACATTGGGACTTTTTGGATAGATCGATTTTCGACTATCCAGAAGTTAAAAAAATAAAAATGGTCGAAATCTAATGCAAAAGTCCCGATGTTTCACATCGGGATGTCAGATATTAATAGGCTTGTGCACCGATTTTTTTTTCGGTTCGATTTGTTCTGATGTTTAAAATTTTCGATTGCGTACATTTTTTGGAATATCGACCATTTTTCGTGTTTTCGGGTCACTTTGCTCGTTTTTTGTATCGACTTTTCGTGATTTCGGAAATTTTCTTTTTTTTCGGAACGTCTGTTCTCCTCGTTTCAAAGTGTCTAACTCTATTCGTTTTGATGTAAAGTACTATGGTTTACTTTTTTATACTTTATATATTTTTTTTATAATAAATTTTAGGTTTGTTTTTCGGATCCAATAATTCATTCTGACGATACGATAATTCTGGCGATTCTATCGTGTTTTTTTTTTTTATTAAATAAAGATCCTTTTTTTCTTATGAATATACATTTCACAACTTTATTTATTTAATCACATTAAAAAAATGGTATGAAAGCCAAGGAACAAAAAAAAAAGAACAAAACTATTTAAAAAACGGTAAACTGACCCGAATGGTCTGACTTTAAAAATAAAAACCAGAACAAAAATGTTTTAAAACGGAAAAATAGTTGATCAAAATGATCCGAAATGAAAAAAAATAATAAAATAAAATGATTTAAAACAGACAAAAATATAAATTAACCCTTTCGCTGCTGAGGCATTTCACGGCTTCCCTTCACACCTGTGTGCGGTGCTGCAGTCTGCTGCTGAGCTAATTTTTAACAGTTTCGCTCCTCTTGTTTAAACGCGTTTTGAAGCCTTATTTTATAATATGACCCATACATGTTATATATCGTTCTTTCCGGCAGACTCGGCAGATGATTCATAATATATCATTATCATATGTATGCGTCATGTCCTGTCTGTATATTATAACAAAAAATGCAATAAAATTAGAATTTTCAATGTTTGTTTTACAAGGTGTAAAGTGTTTTTTTCACATTTTAACATGCGAGTGTTTGCGGTTATATTTTATGAGTTGCGTTTGTTAAAAAAAAATTGAAAAGGGGACTTGTTATATTTTTTTGGGTGACAATTACACTATTTTTAACAAACGCACCCCATACAAAAATCCTTAGTGCAGCATCATTGTTCACATTATAATTGAAATGGCAACAATATTGCTGCATTAACAAAACAAAACAAAAAACCTGTATTTTTTTTTTTTTTATTTAAATTTTTTAACATTGTCATGTTTGGTATTGTTGGAAAGGCCATGCTCTGGTCGATCCAAAGATACCAAACATTAACCAACCGATAGCTGCCGCGGATCGGGAGATAGGGGTTCCAATGAACCCCCTATCTCCACCATTGGTCACAGTTAGGGGTTAACTCCAAAACTGACGTCATTGTGACGAGGTCTTGGGACTGTCAGCAGCTGCTGTTCCCCCACGCTGTTGTCTTCCTGCAAAGACATGACCATGTTGGCGGGCAGCGTCTTAGCGGGCAGCGGTGGGAGAGAGAGAGCTCATAGCTGGGAGGAGGTGTTGTGTGAAGCTGCAAACAGGGACAAATAAACTAGACCTGAGCCGCACTAAGGATCTTTGGGTTGTGTCGGAGAAGACATCATGCAGTGCTGCCATCAATATTTTTTGATAAATTCTTGGTTATACAATGAATGTGACTGTGGACAAAAATCCGTGTTGTTGTGACATCGCCTAAGCTTAACAAAAAAACAGGCCACGTCGGTAATCAAATCTCAAGGCCTTACAACAAGGTTGTGTTAGTGTGTGACATTTTTTGGCCAGGCAGGAAGTGTAGAATGTGCACAGTCACATTCATGGCCACAAATATGTTGACAAATTTATGACAAAGGGTCCATAGAAATGTCAATACATTTATGTACATATAATTTTAACAGTGTGGAAACCAAGCAATACATATTAACTTATTAAGTAAGGAAAAGCAACGCACACAAACAGGAAAATAGTGAAAAAATAGAAAATTTATTTACAACATATTAACATAGGGAAGGGAACATGCCAAGGATGGCAAACTGCCCAAGAAGTTACTGGCATTTGAGGAGATGTTGGAGCTGGTCCGCATCTTGGACTGCAAAGATTACGATTGCTGTATGGGCCCTTACGGCAGGAAGAATAACACCCGCAAGGATCGTATCCTTGAAAAGCTACGCACCACCATCCTGGAGCTGTTCGGGAAGGACTGGACGAAGGACCATCTCTGAAAACGCTGGTCCGACCTCAAGGCACGCGAGCAGGAGCAGCTGAGGCATATTCTAGAGGAGGCTGCCATTGGTCTCACTGCTGCTCCAGGAGGTCTGCGGCATTGGTTATGTGCTCCCGCAGTTCCTGGAGCAGTTCTTGTAGAGAGTTGACGGCGGTAGCTGCCAGGCGAAGCTCGCCGATCGCCTCCCGTCGGCGTCTGGCTTCTCCTTCTATATATCCAATAAATGAAAGAAGGAAAATACAGTAAGTAAAGCAGGTTTCTATTTTTGACTGAAAGTCTTGAAAAAATATAACAGTAGTATATACCAGAGCTGGCGGCCTCCTGAGTCTCCGACTCCTCCGACTCCTCCCCCACCACCACCGTCTGCATATCCAGTGCTATATGTAAGAAATTAAAGAAATAAAAAATACAGTAAACAACAAAACTGATTTATTTTTGAACAAAAGTCGATACAAAATACAACAGTAAAAAAAAAAAACCTGGACTGGCGGCCTCCTGCTGCTCCGGCTGACTCTCTACATCCTCCTCTTCCTCCTGCTCCTCTTGTGCTATACATAAAAAAATTAAATTAAAATACAGTAAACAAAAAATGTTTCTGTTTTTGACCAAAAGTCGTTGCAAAATAAAACAGTATATACCAGCGCTGGTGGACGCCCGTGGCTCCCCTCCTCCTCCGCTGGGGCACTGGTCCCTGCCCGGGCAGATTCGGCGGCCTTCTTCCTGTCTTCTGCCAAATCCAAAAAATATAACACGTAAATAATGCAGACTGGAAAAAATGGTATATCTATACAATATATTGCCAAAGTATTGCGACACCCCTCCACTACCCACTACCAGCTTGACCCACCACTACTCCCATCTCATAGGTCTAAAGTCACAAAATATTTATTTATTTCCTCTGCACATACACATATATTACCGTTCATTTATATATTTTTTTCAGAAGTAAACATTACGTTTATTCAATAAAAACTATTATTTGTGTTGTGTGCGTACAAAGCGCATTGTGCTGACTGCTTTTAGTTATTTTATAGAAGGCCTCAGCCTCAGTTTCACTTTCAGTTTCTGCTAATAATAAAACTGGATATACCAGAAACAACAACAGAAATCCACCATTTTGTTTTGAAATTTGCATCTAAAGCATTCAATGACACTGCTGCAGCAGCTGCTGAGGATGTATTGAACACAGCTCTGTTTGGATGCACTTTCAGAAGAACTACATGTCCCATCCTATCACTTAGCAGAGACGCAGAGATTTTTATTGATGCGCAGGTGGGAGTCAATATTGGGCAAGCTGCGGGTCATCTCGTATGCATCACTCAATCACAACAACCTCCCCCAACACACTACAGACTATACACACAGTGCCAAAAGAAATCCAGCATTGTAACTTCATCTACATACATCAAATATCACAATTTTCACGAATACGTAAAATCACAAAAAAAAAAAAGCTATGGCAAAAATGCATGTATGACGAGTCGTGAAAACGCAAAGCTATACACAATCACATTGCATGAAAAAAGGACTAGATAAATCAGCGTATTTCTGCGCACATTAGCACATGCAAGCACATTATTATTATTATACAGGATTTATATAGCACCAACAGTTTGCGCAGCGCTTTACAATATAACATGACACTTACGTTTCGCTATGACGCGCCGGATGCGCCTCAGCTGCTCCTGCTCACGAACTTTTAAATCAGACCAGCGTTTCCGTAGCTGGTCCTTCGTCCGGTCCTTCCCAAACTTCTCCAAAATGGTGGTGCGTAGCTTGTCCAGGATACGATCTTTTCTGTCGTTATTCTTGCTGCGGTAAGGTCCGTTCCGGCAATCGTAATCTTTTCTATCAAAGATGCGGACCAGCTCGAGCATCTCCTCAAACGCCATATTTTGGGCCCGTTTTTTCCTGGGTGCAGGTGGTTCAATTTCATCATAAGATGAAGACGAGGTCTCCTCTCTGGCAGCGGCCATTATGAAGAATAATAAAAAAAATTTTGTTCAAAAAGTTGTCAATAAAACTGGCTCAATAAAGTTACGACATGTGCGCGCGTGCGCATGCGCGACCCGCGGACGAATCGGATCTGACCAAAATACGAAAATTCTTATCGGATCTTTGGAAACAATAAAAAAATTTACAGAATCAGCCATATAACCGATACTAGTTAAATATACGATGTCCAGACTTACCGAAATGGTACCGAAATCCCGAATGGAACTGAAATCATGAATAGAGGGAAAATAAATTTCGATTTGACACATTTCAAGTCCATTCGAAAATTCCGAAAAATTTTCGATTTGGCAAATTTTTCGTTTTTTTCGGAAAGTCTGTTCTCATTTCAAAGCAATAGATTTCGATTTGACACGTTTCAAGTCCATTCGAAAATTCCGAAAAATTTTCGATTTGGTAAATTTTGCGTTTTTTCGGAAAGTCTGTTCTCGTTTCAAAGCAATAGATTTCGATTTGACACATTCCAAGTCCATTCGAAATTCCGAAAATTTTTAGATTCGGTTCGGAAAACAGTTCGGATCTAAAAAATTTCGGATTTTCGGCCGAATCGAAAGACCCGAATCGGGAAATTTCGTGAAAATTCCGAAATTCCGAAACCCGAAACGCACATCCCTACTGGATTTAAAGGGCTAAAAAAAAGGCTCCTCTCTGTATAATGTATAGAACATCCTCCTGCATTAATTAATACCCCTCTCTGTATAATGTAGATAACATCCTCCTGCATTAATACCCCTCTCTGTATAATATATGCAACATCCACCTGCATTAATTAATACCCCTCTCTGTATAATGTATAGAACATCCTCCTGAATTAATGTCCCTCTATGTATAGAACAATCCTCCTCAATTTATACATTTCTCTGTATAATGTATATAACCTCCTCCTGCATTAATACCCCTCTCTGTATAATGTATAGAACATCCTCCTGCATTCATTAATGCCCCTCTTTGTGTAGAACATCCTACTCAGTAGGACCTACTGCATTGGCATGTGGAGGGTGCAGAACTTCGGAATGCAATGCTTATCCAGCACAGGAGAGGGAACTTTTACTTAAACTTTGCATCTCTGTGGGGGAGAGAGACAGGAATATAAAAGCAGGGGAGAGGGCAAATATTAACATAAATCGGTCTGAAAGCTCAGAGAAGAGATGTCTGGTGCAAATTTATTTTTATAATAAAATTAAGCACTTTAAATCCAGGGAAAACATTCAAATAAATCACACTGACAGCTCATAATAACAGAGTAACTGTGAGTTGGATACTAAATGTATCAGACGTAAAAAAAAAAACTATATAACAAGCAGCACTGGGAGAGGAGAGGGACTTTATATAAAATGTGTATTATACATGAGGAAAGGGGGATAGTGCTCCTGGATAATATAAAATGTATCAGACCTAAGCCCCTATTATGCAGAGCGGGAGGGGAGATAGCACACATTTTATAAAGTCCCTCTCTTCTCCCAGCGCTGCTTGTTATAAAGGTTTTTTTACTATCCAGCCCTCCCCTGTCATTAGCTTTCAGTGTGATTTATTTGAATGTTTTCCTTCTCCAGCTGCTTTTATCATCTTGTCTGCCTCATAGACATGCAAGGGTTAAGTAAAGGTTTCCTCTCCTGTTCTGGCTGTCTGTGCTGCGAGTGAGTATTCTGGAGCTCTATCACTGTCAGATTTTCGAGTAGGAGTCGGGAAGGATTACGCATACAAATCTTTTCTGTAGTTTTGCGATGTTGCACTCTTCATTGCTGGTCTCCTTCACTCATCAATGTAATATCACAAAAAGGACAAACTAAAATGTAGTGCATTTTATTTTAGTTTCTTTCGTTTTTTGTACTGAGCAGTTTCGTATCTCTTGAGTCATACTAAAACTAAATTATCCCAAAATTCGGACTAAATCGTTTTAGTACTAAAACGAATGCACATGTCTAAACAGCAGTAGGTTATGTGGGAGAGGCTGAACCCGATGGACGCATGTCTTTTTTCAGCCTATATAACTATGTAACTATGTAACTATCGAATTGATCTTAACTTTTACAATCCAAGTAATAGTCAGCATAGGACTTTATGAAACAAATTATTCTGTTTCACTGTTTAACCCTTTCACTGCGGTGGACACGCTCAGTGCATCCACCTGTAGGTACCGTTGGGTGCGGAGGATGCGCTGAGCACGTCTTCCCTTTGCGGCCGGCGATCGGCCGGATTCCGGCCGATCGCTGTGCCCCCGGTGCGGGCTGACATCCTCGATGTCAGCACAGCACCCGGGACCGCCGCCGGCACCAATACGGGAATATTTTTAACATTGAAGTCTATGGGGTAAAACATTTCCCAAACCCTGTGGTTCAGAATTTTTTTTTTTTAAAAATGCCTAAAATATCCTAAATAATTTAGAAATAAAGAGACTTTTTACTACAGAATATAATAATAAACTGTTTATTAGATATTGAATTAAAACGGCAATATTTTTAACATTGAAGTCTATGGGGCAAAACATTTCCCACACCGAATACACGAAAATGTCCAAAATCACGAAAAACAAGCCGAAACTAAACAAACTGAAACGGAAATCGTCCGAAACGATCCGAAATGAAAATTGTCGAATTACGAACGAAACGAGCCGAAACGAATATTTTATATCAACACGCAGACCTATATATACACATATATCGACACTAAGATATATATATATACACCCACCCACAGACATCAGACCATATATATACATACGCACATGGGGAGGTGGCATGTGGACAGTCTCAACTAAATGCGCCCCCCCATTTGGCTGATCCCTCCAGAAAAAATGTTGAACCCAACAGAGCAGAGAATATATATATTATTCTCTGCTCTATCGGGTTCAACATTTCTTCTGGAGGCATCAGCAAATGGGGGGAGGGGGCAATTGCCAAAATGTGTGTGTAATACAAGTCTGGATATATATATTTATAAGAATATAGATATATATCTTATATATATATATATATATATATATATATATCATACCTGCCCTTACCTTCCCCTATAAATTTGCTAAAAATATACACACAAAAAACAAACCACTGCCTGAGACCCCGCGCAGCCACATGCCACCCCCCTCTACCTGACTGAATGTATCTAATATATATAATTAAATACATTCAGCCAGATAGAGAAAGAAAAAAAAGAGTTTTATTTTATGTTCCCGGGGACATTTAAAAATGTCCTCGGATTTTATTTTTTTTAGAAATGTGTCGCCTTACCTTAGCCTGGTGGTCAGTGGGGGCTCCCTGGATCCTGGTGGGGCTGCGCTGCCTGTCTCTGCCACATGCACCCGGGCGGCTAGCCCGCACAGTCACAGCTCTGTCATCTGGTGGCCACGTGCTCCTTGCTCCTCAATGGGATCCTTGGGAGGCCCCTGCAGGCTGCCCTTTACAGTGCCTGATTAGAGGGCCGTGTCTGCCTGATGTTTTAGTAACAAGAATGTTTTATCCCCTAGGCTTCAATGTTAAAAATATTCCTGTTTTAATTCAATATCTAATAAACCGTTGCTTATAATATTCTGCAGTAAATACAGAAAAGTATACTTTTTTCAATTTTTTTGGTTTTTTCGAACTTTTTGGCGAACATCCCAAAAAGTTCAAAGTTCGCAAACTTTCGAACTGCCAATGTTCGAATCTAACTCCAAACTGATCGAATCGAACAGCTCATCCCTAATCTACACAAGAACACTGCCGGTATCTGCCCTTTCTGATGCAAGATACAGCAAAGGTGCTGGGTCATGCGGTTGTCATTTCGTGACCCGATTACTGCAACTCGCTCCTTATTGGCCTCCCCAATCCCGTATTGCCCCTTTGCAATCTGTAATGAATGCAGGTGCCAACGCTATCTTCCTCACCAGGCGCATCTCGCGTACCTCCCCCATCTGCCAGGCCCTCCATTTGCTTACTGTACGTTTCAGGATACAGTTTAAAATACTGACTCTCACTTTCAAATTGCTCAATAACTCAACCCCCCTTAAATGTCTTTGTTACTAGTTTGTATATACCGTTAGGTGTCTTGCCCAAGGACACTTACTGGAGAGGTTGCTCGCTGGGATCGACTCCACAGGCTCTCTCCATGCAGAGCAGTGATGTTACCTCTACTCCACCCAGCTGGTAGATTGTGATCTAGGCCTTAGTTTCTGGAGAAGCTAAGCATACAACAGCTCTGGTTCAGTTTACGTCAGGGTTGAAATACCGCCCACGTTTTCCAGCTTCATTTATTAACCACTTGGCTGCTAAGGACGCGCTCAGCGCGTCCAGCCAAGTGGTTCTCCTGTGCTACGGACGCGCTCAGCGCGTCCGAGCACAGGAGGCAGCAATCTGCCGGATTCTGGCAGATTGCTGCGCCCCCCGGTGCGGGCTGACATCTTGGATGTCAGCCCAGCACTCGGGAGCCCGGCGGGGACATTAGATGTCATTGCGCGGCGACGCGATGACATCTAATTCAGGCGCCCCCCCCCCGCATGTGTGGAGGAGGCGCCTGAAAGGGAGGGGGGGAGGTCCTTCGGACCTCTCTCCCTCCCGATCGGCGGCATTGCGGGGGTTAACCCAGGCACCATTTGGAAGGGCACAGCCTGCCCTTCCAAATGGTACCTGGCATTAACCCCTGGGGTGCCGGATCACGAATCGGCGCTGAAAAGCACCGGTTAGTGATCTTTTCCCGGAGCTTGCCGACATCTTGGATGTCGGCCAAGCCTCCGGGAACTCCCCCTGAGGACTGGAGTCATCGTGCATAGCACGATGATGCCAGTCCTGGAGTTAACCCCTAGCTGCCACCAACGGTGGAGATAGGGGGTTCCAATGAACTCCCTATCTCCCGATCCGTGGCAGCTAGGGGTTAAAGTTTGGTACTGTTGGATCGGCCAGAGCATGGCCGTTCCAACGATACCAAACACGACTGTGAAATTTTTTGTAAAAAAAATAAATAAATAAAAATAAAAATAAAATAAAATAAAAATAAAAATTATAAAAAAAAATATACATTTTTTTTTATTTTTTTTGGTTTGTTAGTGTAGCAATATTGTTCCCATTTCAATTATAATGTGAACAATGATGCTGCACTAACGATTTTTGTATGCGGTGCGTTTGTTAAAAATCGTGTAATTTTCCCCAAAAAAAAATGTAACGAGACCCCATCTCTAATTTTTTTAACAAGCGCACCCCATAAAAAATATAACCGCAATTGCTCGCATGTTAAAATGTGAAAAAAAAACACTTTACACATTGTAAATTATTGAAAATACATATTTTATTGCATTTTTTGTTATAATATACAGACAGGTCATGACGTATACATATAATAATGACATATTATGAATCTACCGAGTCTGACGGAAAGAACAATATATAATATGTCTGGGTCATATACTAAAATAAGCCTTCAAAACACGTTTAAACATGATGAGCAAAACCGGTAAAAATGACCTCAGCACAGAGGTGTGAAAAGCCTCAGCAGCGAAAGGGTTAAACAGTGGGCAACCCAACCACAATCCAATGCCCCTTTTATCAATAATCAATATATATAAAAGCAAAATGTCACTTGCGCAACATCACGATATCTCCCGAACTGTAAAGCCTACAAACTTAAAATTCGGCACGTATGTTCCTCTTTGCTTCTAGGTGCTCACTAAGAAAGGAATTTTTGAAATGACCATCAGAGCATCAGTTATTAACATGCTCTGATGCTAAGGAGTTATACTCCCCTCCCGAACTGAAAATAAATTTGTTCCAACTGCCACTTGCCTCACATGCCGATATCTCAGTTCAAACTGGCAGATGTTGCACTCCTTCACTCAGGAGCTTTCTGGGGATCTTTACAGCACTAAACATCGTTACCTCACCAAAATGTCCACACCTTCCACCTATGGAACTGCATCCTAAACACAGGGTGGCAGGGGATATATTCCCTTATGAGTTTCAATCACCCACCAGCACTGAGCCAACGGATTGTGAACCAAATGTCTCCTGCATAGTGCCCCAGCCCCAAATCACTTCTTACACTGGATCTCAGTTCAGACGGATCTGTCCCTTCTACTGTAACAACAGTTAAAGGGAAAACAGGGAAAAACACAAAAAAAATTTACAGATGCGATTAGAAAAACATAAGTAAGGGAAGCTGGAAAAAAGTATCGTCAAACTCATCTCCAAGTCAGTCGAGAGTCACTCCAACAAACGACTCAGCCAACAGCATCAACAACTTTCTGCTGGAGAAGTTGTCCACTAAGCATATGAAGCATGAATCTGCGGACTCGGTAATGGAGATTGAGGATGCAGTACATTACCCTGTGGAGTTCTTGTACACTCTCAACCCACCAGGATTACCACCTCATGTCCTCTACCTCAAGGTTGGTGCTCCAATCATGCTGATATGCAATCTAACCCCTCCGAAACTGTGCAATGGCACCAGACTTCAGGTGAAGACTCTGTACAAACACGTAATCAAAGTCAAGATTTTCACAGACGTAAATCAAGGAGAAACCGTTTTCATACCCAGAATGCCTCTGATCCCATCAGACTATCACTTCGAATTCAAACAACTGTTAAGTTCTTAACAATTTCCTGTTAAGGTGTGCTACACCATCACCATCAATAAGGCTCAGGGACAAACTTTGAAAGTGGCTGGTGTGCATCTGACAAGTGACTAATTCTCCCATGGCCAATTGTATGTGGCGTGCTCCAGAGCCAGTTCACCTGACAGCCTGGTCATCCTCCAGCCAGATGGTAAAACCAGGAATGTTGTTTAGCAAATCATCTGAGGGACAAATTTAAAGTCTATGCTATGCAAGTAATTAGCCCGGCTACATAGACAAAAAAACTGTGTTGCTGGTGGGATTAAAGGCTTAAACCCATCTATTTTATTGTTTATTATTATTATTGTCATCCCTTATGTGTTTCAATCACCAACCACCACTAAGCCAAGGATTGTGAACTTAATATCTCCTGCATAACCCAACGTTTTGTCGCAAAGAATGGGTATCATCTGTCAAGAACACGCGCCACGGAGACGGAAACGCAGGGTTAAACAAATCCCTATCTGTCTACACTAGACCCAAAATAATGACTACGTGGCCGACAATCCCACGTATGCGCTAGCCTAACTGTCATGTCAACGCCTTCACTCCAGAAGGGCACGCAACGTGATGAAGTGGCCACAGGGTTGCAACGCACCGGGCCTGGAGTACTGACTACGTTGCCCACAATCCTTGTACCCACTTTCCTTATACTGTTCGTCACACTGCCACCACAAATCGACTTTTTACCCAAGATGCTTACGGTCTAAACCAGAGACGGTTTGAGACTCTGGTTATGCACCCCAAAACAGAAAACAGTCCAGAAGACTGACTGCACCCCAACTCACGTTTAGTAGATTGACCCGAGCTAAACAAAAATCCCTGGATTAACTCAGTCTTTTCGATTAGTGGGATTCAAATATCAGGCAGAAGCAGATCTTAATAAGTTTTATATTTATTATGTTAAACAAAAAAGTTATATATCACAGTGCATTTGGTTACAGAAAAAAAAGATATGATAATTAACAATTACACACACACCAGCAGAAAAATAACAAGGATTAAAATACAGACCCTTACTCACACGTCAGCAAGCTAGGAGGACATCTGTGACCCCCTGGGGCTGGAGATTGTAAAAGCCAGAAAATTCTCACTTGCCTATTCTGATTGTATGAGGACCCTGCTTGCGATTGACCCAGACTGCCCACTTGACGATTCTTACACTTATCCCATATAAAGAAGATATAACATGTGTATGTTGTACTCTGTAGATACAGAGTGTCTGTTCAGATCACACCACATGGTCTCTGATTGTGGGTCTGCCCTGCAGGTTGCTAAATCCGTCAGCATCTCTTGTCACCTGTCTGGTACTAAGTCTATGTACAGATCTCACCACATTGTCTCTGATTTTGGGTCACCCTGTAGGTTGTTGAATCCATAAACCCCTCATGTTGCCTGTATGGTACTAAGTCTATGTACACATCATACTGCATCGTCACTGATTGTGGGTCTGCCCTGCAAGTTGCTGAATTCATTGTATGTGCATTTTACGTTGCTGAGAACAAGTATATGGGAGTCCCCTCTGTTGCCAATCCTGCCAGTACGACTACCCTCTCTGGTGCCAACTCGGAACGTACTTTTGACCACGCTTTTGATAAACCAAGTTATGTTTATATCTTGCTGAACTATCGCTGTCTGTGTATAGTTAACTTGCCTTCACTCAGTAGACACTTGGTCACAAAATAATTTGCTGCTGAGTGGCATCTAGCATTCTATATCACCTCCCTGGCTGGGAGTGCTAGGTGTGGCAGTTCCAACTGTTGTCGAGTATCAAAGTAATCTGTCCATAAGGATCCAAACCACACTGATCTGGGGTGAGTGCCAATGCGAATGTGACATTACGTCAGGGCCAAACATGGATCAGACAGATTTAACGGTACTTATGTCTAGACTTGGTGATAATATCACAAAACAGGAAGTGCAGGACCATCGCATGGACCAGTTTGCTCAGGCTTTGGGTATATTGATGAATCAGTCCAGCAAAGCCTCATCACCTTCTTCCCCTGCAATTAATGTGGTCTCTCAAGCAGTAACTGTTTCCTCCTTGATTGCTGCAGAGGTATCCCATGTGAGTTTGAAAAGACCCATATGTTTTAATGGGAATTCTGTTTCTTGCAGAGGGTTTGTTACCCAAATTGACATTATGTTTGAACTCAATCCAGGGATGTGCCCCACAGACAGAGCCAAGGTGGGTAATGTTATTAACCACCTCACTGAGAAGGCTCTGCTTTGGGCGACTCCTTTATGGGAATTAAAGAAACCAGTTTTATATAATTATACAGAGTTTATGAAAGATCTTAGGCGCACTTTTGACCCTGCAAATCGGGCAACTGGTGCTGTCAGGACACTTTGTCGTTTAACTCAAGCCAACCACAGGGTTGCTAATTACGTCATAGATTTCAAGTCTGTGGCAGCAGAATTGCAATGGCCTAATGATGCACTTACTACAGCCTTCCTGGAGGGAATCTCTGATACTCTTATGTATGAAATAGCTCCTATGTCACTACCCAAGGAACTAGATGATCTGGTTGCCAATTGTATAGCCCTCGACGATCAAATTCGCAATAGGAGGTCTGGCCGTATCAAGTCTCCTAATCAATCCCAAGGTACTTCTTTTACTCCTAGGATGGTTCACAATATCTCACCTCCTAGGGTGGTCTCAGCTGAACCCAAACCAATGCAGCTAGGTCAGTCCAGCATTTCAGGGGAAGGGGAACAAGATCGACCTCAAAGAAGGCCTGTGTTTCTATTGTGCAGACAAAGGGCTTTTCCAGTTACAATGTCCCGGTCCACCCGGGGTACCTGCTGATGTGCCTGTATTGCAAACCTGGCTCTTAGAACTTTGTCCTGGATCTCTTTTTCTTGGATTCCATTCCAGGTTTTGCTCAGCACCTTGACCAGGCTCATGGAGATCCAGCCTGGGTCTTCCTTTTCCAGCCATGGAGTTCCAGCTGAGGCCCATCCAGGATTAAGCCTCCTTAAAAGGCAAAGAGACCCAGATAGCAGTGGTTCGGCATTGTTCTCCCTGACTGAGGTCACTTGGTTGTGTGCAAACCTGCTCTTCCTGTACCAGTGTATCCTGCATATCCAGTACCCATCTGTCTACCTTATTGTTCCTGGATACATCTCCATCTGTGCAAGGGACTCTCAGCGATCTCCACCTGCGCTGTATCCATGATCTGTGGTCAACATTCCAGGTCAGTGCTCAAGTGGGTACTCTCAACTGCGTAGCCCACTATCCCCTGTGTCTGGAAACCTACTTGTGGATTACAGTTGTTCATCACCATCTCTGACCTTTGATCCAGGTACCACTGCCAGCTGTCCAGATTTATTCTTGGTGGGCCCTGTCTGCAGTCTGGGACTGCATTGCCCACAATCCACTGACTCTCCAAGAACTCTCCCTGGACTTTATTGCAATCTCCAATGCTTTCTAGTGCCTGCTGCCAAGGCCTATTTCTGTTCAATTAAAGTTATTTCGTTGCTTGATTCCTGTCTGGCCTCCCCTCTGTGTCGCCGCCTTACTTGAACCGCACACGCCACGTGACAGTCCCAAATGACCTAAAAGGTCTGCGGTGTTGGGAAACGAACATGCCTAGTATCCCCTGAGAGACAGGTTCTAGGTACTACTGTAATGTCTCTCATGTTTAATAAGAAAAAGCAAAAGAGATCTTGTGTGGTGGTTCCTGTGTCAGTTGCTTGGGAAAAGATCAAGCTTGACACAGAGGCACTCATTGATTCTGGGTCTGCAGGAAATTTCCTGGATTCTGGTTTTGCCGCCATACATCAATTGCCTTTGGTTGAGAGGGAGATTCCTCTCCTCATTGAGAGTCTTGATGGCAGGCAATTACTCAGACCACACGTAACCCATAAAACCATCCCTCTCTCTTTCTGTACAGGTATCTTTCATAAGTTAAAGATACAATTTCAAATAATAGAATCTCCCACAGTACCTATTGTCTTGGGCTATCCATGGTTAGCCAAACATAACCCAGTCATGAACTGGACCAATGGGGAGTTGGACTCATGAGGTTCTAAATGTTGGGTCAAGTGTCTGGGAATAAGTACTGTGGTTGGCAATCTGAATGTGGCCACAGCATCTCCACTGTCTACCGAGGTACCCATGTGGTACAGGGACCTCAAGGAGGTTTTTGACAAAGGGAAGTCTGAGATCTTGCCTCCACACAGATCCTATGACTGTGCCCTAGATCTGTTACCAGGTACTATGCCTCCAAGGGGGCATGTCTACCCCCTCTCTCAGAAAGAGAATGACATAATGGAGGAATATATACGTGAAAACCTGGCTCATGGGTTCATTCGCCGTTCTTCCTTTCCTGCAGGAGCTGGGTTTTTCTTTGTCTCTAAAAAAGAGGATGATTTGAGACCATGCATCGATTACAGAGAGTTAAACAAAATTACTCTGCGTAATGCATACCTCATTCCTCTGATATCAGAATTATTTGACCGCCTGAAAGCTGCTAAAATCTATATGAAGTTAGACCTATGCGGTGCTTATAATTTAGTCCGAGTCAAGAAGGATCATGAGTGGAAGACTGCTTTCAACACTAGAAGTGGCCACTACTAATACCTGGTTATGCCATTTGGGTTGTGTAATGCACCAGCAGTCTTCCAAGACTTTATTAATGAGGTCTTGAGGGACTTTTTTACAAGTCTTTGTCATTGTCTACTTAGACGATATTCTGATTTACTCTCCTGATGTGGAGACACACCATGTTCATGTGCGTACAGTGCTGCAAAGATTGCTGGAGAACAAATTGTACTGCAAATTAGAAAAATGTCTGTTCGACATAACCTCTGTCCACTTCCTGGGTTATAGAATCACGCCGGAAGGCTTTGAGATGGACCCTCAGAAGCTTTCCATCATCAAGGAATGGCCATTGCCCCAAGGGTTAAAAGCCATTCAAAGGTTTCTGGAGTTCACAAATTATTACAGGAGATTCATAAAAGGTTTCTCGTCTGTGGTGTCCCCATCACAGTCATGACAAAAAAGGGTGCTCAGAACCAAGTATGGAACACTCAAGCCATGAAGGCGTTTGAATCGCTCAAGGAGGTGTTCATCACGGCACCAGTCCTGAGACATCCAGAGCCAGGTTTGCCATTTCAGCTGGAAGTGGACGCATCCAAGATTGGCATAGGTGCTGTCCTGTCCCAGAGAGGAAGTCCTGAAGGACCCTTGCATCCATGTGGGTTCTTCTCCATGAAAATGACACCTGC
This sequence comes from Leptobrachium leishanense, assembly GCA_009667805.1. Lineage (NCBI taxonomy): Eukaryota > Metazoa > Chordata > Amphibia > Anura > Megophryidae > Leptobrachium > Leptobrachium leishanense. Next base: position 164,614,178 of record CM019067.1, read on the forward strand.
AGAGAAAAATTACGATATAAGCAACAGAGAATTGCTTGCAGTTATAGCAGCCCTGAAAGAATGGCGCTACCTATTGGAGGGTACCAAAGATCCTGTAATCATAATCACAGACCACAAAAATCTTGTCTATATGGGTGATGCCAAACACCTAAATTCTAGACAGGCAAGGTGGTCTTTGTTCCTGTCTATCTTTAACTTCTTGTTGACTTATCGTCCTGGTTCCAAAAACACCAAGGCAGATTCTCTGTCAAGACAGTATGAGTCCTGTGAATAACATACGTTTGATCAAAGCCCTATTATTCCTCAAGAGAGGATCTTAGGTACCACTTTCCTCACAGTTTCTTCTCCACTCTTGAAGAGATTGCAATCTGTTCAGGGTGTCGCTCCCGCTGAGAGACCCCCTGGTAAACTCTTCATTCCTGAAGAGAGAATACAGGTTATGATGGTCTATCATGACACAGCCCTTCGAGCATATGGGTATAAACAAAAGCCTAGCTACTCTTGTAAAAGAAGTTCTGGTGGGCAGGTATGAGAAAGGATTTTAAAGAATATATAGATACCTGTGAGGTATTCGGTGACATTTCGGTGCTCTCTGAATAACCCCTTATATGTTATTTCCAGACATTTTCTTTGTTTTTGTTTTTTGTTATCCCGTTCATTGGCTTGTCAGCTTTTTCTGGTGGCTGGGCAGTGCTGTGTTTGGCGGATTGTCGACTTTTTTCAGATGTGTTCGGCGGGTTTGCGGCGGATCGTCGGGTACATTCGGTGGGTTTTCTTTGGTGTTTCAGATTGATCCAATTTTCAGATTGTATCAGCGGGTTTTTGGAGATTTTTCAGATCCGTTCGGCCTCTTTTCCCTGCACTTCGGGGACCCTGCAGTGAATGCTGAATTCACGGCAGGGTCATGGAATTTGATTCCCCGAATTGCAGGGAACGAGAGAATAAACCCTTAAGTGTATATGTCATGTCACATTCGGATGCTATAAAAAAAGCTGTCAAAGTGTACATTCAGATTTCAATCATTTGCAGCCTGTAAAATAAATTTCCACATTTTATCATCTATATCTCTGTAAATAACCCCTAGAGTCTCCATTCAACCTCTATTACTGACAATAATAAAAAAAAGCCACAAACACATTTCTTTTTTGCCAATATAGACCATGTTTATACAGACTCAACTTTGTTAAAAAAACACAATAAATGCACATATTAACCACTTGAATGCTAAGGACGCGCTCAGCGCGTCCTCAGCATTCCCGCTGGTATGCGGAGGACGCGCTCAGCGCGTCCTCCCATCGGGGTCAGCGTTCGGCCGGGTTCCGGCCGATCGCTGGCCCCTCCGGTGCGGGCTGACATCCTGGATGTCAGCCGCGCATCCGGACCAGCAGCCGCCATTATTAGGTGTCATCGCGGGGGCGCGATGACACCTAATTCAGGCGCCCCCCCGCATGTGCGGAGGAGGCGCCTGAAAGGGAGGGGGGGGAGGTCCTTCGGACCTCTCTACCTCCCGATCGGCGGCGCACAGGGGCTTAACCCAGGCATCATTTGGAAGGGCACAGCCTGCCCTTCCAAATGATGCCTGGCATTAACCCCTGGGGAGCTGGATCGCGCCGGCTGAAAAGCGCCGGTTCGCGATCCTTTCCCGGAGCTGGCCGACATCTTGGATGTCGGCCAAGCTTCCGGGAACTCCCCCAGAGGACTGGCGTCATCGTGCGTAGCACGATGACGCCAGTCCTACAGTTAACCCCTAACTGCCACCAAGTGTGGAGATAGGGAGTTCCAATGAACTCCCTATCTCCCGATCCGTGACAGTTAGGGGTTAAATTTTGATATGGTTGGATCGGCCAGAGCATGGCCGTTCCAACGATACCAAACATGAAAGTTAAAAATTTTGTAAAAAAAAAAAAAAAAAAGAAAAATAAAAATAAAAAAAAATTAAAAAACAAAAATTAAAAAAAAAAAATAAACACTTTTTTTTTATTTTTTTTGGTTTGTTAGTGTAGCAATATTGTTCCCATTTCAATTATAATGTGAACAATGATGCTGCACTAACGATTTTTGTATGCGGTGCGTTTGTTAAAAATAGTGTCATTTTCCCCCAAAAAAAATGTAACGAGACCCCATCTCTAATTTTTTTAACAAACGCACCCCATACAAAATATAACCGCAATTGCTCGCATGTTAAAATGTGGAAAAAAACACTTTACACATTGTAAATTATTGAAAATACATATTTTATTGCATTTTTTGTTATAATATACAGACATGACATAACGTATACATATAATAATGACATATTATGAATCTACCGAGTCTGACGGAAAGAACGATATATAATATGTCGGTGTCATATACTAAAATAAGCCTTAAAAACACGTTTAAACATGATGCGCAAAACAGGTAAAAAATGACCTCAGCACAGGGGCGGGAAAAGCCTCAGCAGCGAAAGGGTTAAATTGAAGTAGTTCACATTGATCAGCTCAAGAGCCTATGCTACACATTAAATGCATTTTGTCCCCACTCCTGGAAATAACAATGTCTTTGCATATCTGAGAAAGAAGAATTGTGTATTCAAATGAACAATAATGCTGAGTAGATATAGATATAGCTGACAAATTCAATTATCTACAGCATGCAGATACTACAAATTGTTATTTTAATTTTATTGCACAGTAAAATGCATTCTTCTAAATTGCTCCTACTTGCTAGAAAAAATAATTTCCTTTTTTCTAGACATGAAAATGAATTTGTATGTAAGGGTATTTAAAAAAGACAACTGCTTACAATATTCCTTGTTTTCCAAGCCTACAGACCGCAACACTTTGCTCCATGAGCAAAGTGCACACCCAGAGCATTTGAAGCGATCGCTACCTTATTCTCAACTTTTGAGGGTTATAAGGAATAATAGCGATGTGACCACTAGGGAGGAACAGATTTCCGACATGTGTCGGAAGTTTTCCTCTCGGGGTTACTCTGAAACAGTACTTACAGCTGCCCTGGAGAGAGCGAGAGCCCCCAGGAAAGAAAAAAGTGGGTTGGATAGATTCAAATTTCCCCTCACCTTCGATACAGGTTCCAATAAAATCACCTCAGTGGTGAGGAGGAACTGGTCGGTCCTGGAAAAGGATCAAAATCTGCCCGAGACTTTTAGACACAAACCGATGTTCTGTTATCGCAAAAACCGCAGTTTGAAAGATTTTTTGGTAAAGGCGGATCCCATTAAAAGTTATGATCAAAACCAAAATCAATTTAAAAACTTAGGATGTAAAAGGTGTTTAGGCTGCGTTACCTGCGGCCATATGATCCCCTCAAAAGAGTTCAGACATCCCCATACAGGGAAGCGATACTTCATAAGACACCTTATTACTTGCAGAACTGAGTTTGTGGTCTATAAAATCTTATGCCCTTGTGGCCTTGCCTATGTGGGCAAGACCACAACCCAGCTCTGTGAGAGAATACGCAACCATAGATCTAACATCAGGATTGCGTATAGGGATGGCAGGTCGGACAAGCCAGTGGCTCGGCATTTTTTTCAATGCGGCCACCCTTTGTCCTCATTAAAGTTTCTGGCGATAGACCATGTCCCTCCCCCAAGGAGAGAGGGTGACAGAGCCTTAATCCTTTTACAAAGAGAGGCACAGTGGATCCATAGATTGGACACTGTTTTTCCACGGGGATTAAATGAGAGGAATGTTTTTTCTGCTTTCCTGTAATTCTGTGTAATTTTTGAACGAATTTTTGAAGAAAAAATTTTTGAAGGAAAAAATTTTTTGAAAATTTTTTTTGAAAAGGGTTTTTTTGGAAAAAAATTTTTTGAAATTTTTGGAATTTTTTGTAAATTCGAATACCAGCAATTAATAGATGCAAATAGGGAGGCTTAATAAGATCTTAGTTTTTGCCTGGCGGCGCCGATCGGTGTAGTTACACCGGTTGTTATTTGTATACTTATCTTTGGTTTTAAAAATAAAGGGGGTAGTGTGTTTTTGTTTTCCCGCAGATGGTCCCGTTTTGACCACGAGAGAGTGAGGGGCGGGACCAGGCAAGCAGTATTTTGGTCCGACCTCAGGCCATGCGTCATGGTTGCCTTGACAACCGGAGAGACGCCAATATACGGCGCACAGCGCTAATACACACTCTCGAATTCTATCATGATTGCAGACGTTTGGAGATCGGCTCTTTTCTTAAACTTTCATTAACTTTGCCAACATGGGGTGGTGGGGGCTAGTATCGCTTTGGTGATGCCCTCAAGTAATACCCTGCAAGGTTGCCATGGCTACAGGGTTAACCGGGCTGATGTCATCAGATGGTGCCTGATGCTGATCCTCATGTGCAAATGATAGCTGTTCTGTCCCATTGGTCAGTGGGGTACTTCTGTGGGGGGGACTTGTGATTATTGTTTAATTAGGGTGTGTATTTAAACAGACACAAGTTTTGCTTTTAAATATGTTTGTCCTGATGAAGGCTCAGTGTTGAGCCGAAACGTTGACTTTTGGATTCATTAAAGGAAGATTACTTTGGAAAACCCTATGAGTGCTTGCATTCTTGCCATTCTACATTGATTCTAGCCTTTGCTTAAGCACCGGGTGAGAGTGGAACCCTGCAGTGAACCGTGAGTGCAAAACCTTCGTGTACATTTTATATATATATATATATATACACTGTATATATTTATATATATTTATTAGTATTCAATACTATTTTCCTTAAATATCAGCATACATAATTCATTACAAGACTGATGTATAGCTTACCATTTATATGCCTCTTTTGCATTTATCTTTTACGTAATTCACAAGCAACGGCTTGAGCACTGACTTTCTTGTTTGATTTATTACATCATGATTTTATCATCAATGGTAAACAACTATGTTTCTTCATCCCATGCATTTCGAAGTAGAGCAAGATAGTTTTAAGCCTCATTAAATGGATTTGTCTTACTATGCATGACAGCATGGTGCAAAACACATGTAAAAGAAAATTTTGCAAACTCTTGTGTTTTGGCTTCAATATATCAAGAGGCCACAAATATTTATTGAAACAAGTGACACAATGTTAACCAGATGGTTTTAAGACACATGTCTGTCCTTTAACCCCTTAAGGACCGCTGATGTACATAGTATGTACTGGTTAAAATTCCCCTTAAGGACCATGGACATACTATGTACCTCATGGTCCTTAATTCCCCTCCCTATACTCACCTCTCTGTCTGGGTTCCCATGCTGGAATGACTTCTCTGAAGTCTGCCCAACGTTTTTATGGGCTCAGTCATCGCGATGATGTTATCACTGTGCGTGATGATGTCACTTTCTGGCGTCCCCCTGCGCCTGCAGCGGGAACGTGAAAGGGGAGAGGGTGGTTCTTTGGTACCTCTCCCACTCAAACGGCTATGGTTACGAAAAATAAAAGTACTGCTGAAAAGGGCAGAGTCTGCCCTTTTCTGCAGTGCCTCTCTTTAACCGTTAGGTGCCGGATTGCGATTCGAACATGAAAGTAGCTGACATCTTGGATGTCAGCCAAGCCTCCCTGTCACCCTCCACCCACTGACATCATCGCCGTATGTACAATGACATCAGTCGGCCAGTTAACCCTCTATCTGCCAAGACTAAATAAGACAACTAGACATGTGCATTCGTTTTAGTACTAAAACGATTTAGTCCGAATTTTGGGATAATTTCGTTTTAGTATGACTCAAGAGAAACGAAACTGCTCAGTACAAAAAACGAAAGAAACTAAAATAAAATGCACTACATTTTAGTTTCAGTCCTTTTTGTGATATTACATTGATGAGTGAAGGAGACCAGCAATGAAGAGTGCAACATCCGAAGTTCTGCACCCTCCACATGCCAATGCAGTAGGATGTTCTATACAGATAGGGGCATTAATTAATGCAGGAGGATGTTCTATACATTATACAGAGAGGGGTATTAATGCAGGAGGATGTTATATACATTATACAGAGAAAGGTATAAATTGAAGAGGATGTTCTATACAGAGAGGGACATTAATTAATTCAGGAGGATGTTCTATATATTATACAGAGAGGGGTATTAATTAATGCAGGTGGATGTTGTATACATTATACAGACAGGGGTATTAATGTAGGAGGATGTTCTAACATTATAACAGAGAGGATCCTTTTTTTCAGCCCTTTAAATCCTGTGGCTGTGAGCGCTGAGATCGGCTGCTTGTTACATTATCTCTCAGTACAATGTATCAGGCTCAGTTGTTACAGTAACTGACTGTAACAGCGCTCAGAGTTTCAGTAAAACAAGGAGATAATATTGTTCTAACCTCTTATATATAAAAATATTATTTACTAGTTTTACTGAAACTCTGAGCGCTGTGATGAGCAGCGAACAGTCAGTAATTGTAACAGCTTTGCCTGACACGGGCAGTATTACAATGTTGGTGCTAACTTAACCAGAGCTGTTGTAAACTGAAAACCTCCATAGGCTCGAATGGCTCTGGGAAGTTTACAACAGCTCTGGTTAAGTTAGCACCAACTATGTAATATGGCCCACATTGTGCTGAGAGTGAGAGATACTGTAACAAGCAGCGATCTCAGCCCTCTGAGGAGCCACTACAATAGTAATTGTATCCATTGGTTTTCGGATGAATGAAATTAGTTTTCATACTAAAGAACTGAAAACGAATTTCTTTAGTAACTAAATAAATTGCATTTTAGGACTAATCCATTAGTTCAAAACGAAATTTTGTGCTGTGCACATGTCTAAAGACAACAGAGACAAGAATAAAATATATATATTTAGCAGCCAGATACCAGATATCAGTATCGAATATTATGCAGAGAGCTCTAAGCACTAGATTATAGCAGAACCAGAAAACTAAACTAGTAGCCAAAACAGAGACGTCTAAATCTAGAGTCGTCAATTTCCAAAGTCAGAGGTCTAAACACAAGAGTAGTTTTTTCTAAAAGCCAGGGGTCATACACAAATCAATTAATTTCAAATAGAAACACTTGGAAGCACTGTGGGAGTGTGAGAACACGACAGCATGCTCGTCGGGGCTAACTGAAGGGTTTATATACCGGATTGCGTGCTTTCCTAATGCACCCCGCCCCTCTGGCCATCACATGATCGGCGCCGGCGTGTATCCGACGTTCTGCAAGCGAGCAGCGTGGAGGAGGCTGCTGGGTGCCAGAGGTACGTGACAGAATCCCCCGGCCACAGGACGACCAACTGGAGCCGAAGGGTGAGACTTATGGAAAGCTTTAACCAAACGGGCAGCATGGACTTCCTCCACAGGAATCCATTGCCTATCCTCAGGGCCATATCCCACCCAGTCCACCAGGTATTGCAATGTTCCCCTAGACCATCGAGAATCAAGGATTGCCTGAACCTCATACTCCTCTTCACCCTCTACAGTAACAGGAGGAGGAACCCGTCTCCTGGTGTATCGATTGCAGTGTAACGGTTTTAACAGGCTTACGTTAAAACACGTTGTGGATTTTAAAATGAGAGGGTAGAGCCAAGGCGTAAGAGACAGGCTTCACCCGTCTCAAGACTTTGTATGGGCCAATGTAACGAGGTGCCATCTTCATGGAGGGAACTAGAAGCCTGATATGCTGGGTGGACAACCAAACCCTGTTGCTGACCTGGTAAACAGGTGCCTGTCTCCTGTACCTGTCTGCGTTAACCTTTTTGGACTGCACTGCTTTTTTCAAGTACCTCCTTGACTGTCGTCCAGGTGTCTCTTAAAGACTGTGGGCCACATTACAATCTTGACGTTAACGTTAAATCTCACCTGTGTGAGCATTAACATTAGCCGCAGTGTCTACCGCATATTATAATCCAAATGCAAACGGGATAAGTAACCCATTTGCGTTTGGTACCTTGCCCTTTTCAGCGCGATGTTACTGTACTTTGCGCTCCCTATACTTAACATGGGGAGCACAAAGTGTTAATCAGCGTTAGGATTACAAAGTCCTAATGCTGATTAACATCCGGCTCTGGTTAGAGGAAAGTTAACCATAGCCAGGACATTCAGGGTAATTCAAAGAGATCCGAATGGCTGCTGAAAGGGACTTTCAAAAGACATGTGTGTAATTTCATATGGAAATATAAAAGACATAGAATAGCTCGAAGAGTTCTTCATGCCTCGCGACGGTCTGGAGGTTTAGGTCTCCCTGATTTCAGATCATATTATTTGGCAGCAGAATTCACACAAGTGGTTGCAATGCATGCTCCAAGGGGCACTAGACGATGGGTGGACTTTGAATCTGATACTATGGTGCCAGATACTCCCAGCCTGTGGTTATGGCTTCCTAAACATCATCGCCCAACATGCTCCTCTTCATGTCCGCCTCTCCTCCATACTATCCACTTATGGAATCGGTGGGCCACCAAGTATGGTTTGGTGCAACAACCTTCCCCGCTGACCCCATTAGATCGCAATATAGATTTCCCACCGGGGAATGGACACTCAATGTTTGATGGGCCTGAGACAAGCTGGGATCATACGAATAAGAGATATGTTTCATCAGGACCAGCCTCTTATGTTTGATAACTTAAACGCTAGATTCCATTTGTGGCCCGCTGACTTTTTTCGATATATTCAATGTCGGGCCTATGTCATGATACCTCAGATAACGTCTGCTGCTAATAGCTCCATGACTTTTTTGGAACAAACGTGTCATAAAGGGAGCCCTCCACAAGGCCTTATTTCTCAGTTGGTTACAGCTATAACAACCACTAGGAGTCTCGTTCCATTGCCATACATGACAGCCTGGGAATGCGAATTAGGTCAGGTGGAAACTGAAGATTGGAAAGATATATGGGACTCTATCTCTAAATCTTCTATTAATGTTGTACTCCAGGAACAATCTTACAAAACAATGATGAGATGGTATGTGACCCCATCCTTCCTTAATAAGATCAACAGAGCTGTCCCTGACACATGCTGGAGGAATTGTGGTGAGAAGGGTACCCATGCCCACATGTGGTGGCAATGCCCCATTATTCAGCCATTCTGGGAGAGAGTTCAAATATTGGCCTCCGGAGTTCTGGCCTGTACTATACCGATGGATCCATGGACATTTCTTATGGCGCTCCCCAGTGGCGGATCTATCACAACATCATAATAGACTTCTTTCTAAAATTGTTTTGGCTGCTCGGAAGGCCATGGCGGAATCATGGCACTTGACAGAACCACCTCTATGAGGGAGAGTGAAGCAAATAATTGAAGAGGTGCAAGTCATGGATGAGCTATCTGCCAGACTACACGGTACAATGAGAAGTTATCATAAGATATGGGGGGCATGGCTAGAAGTATATCCTGGGTAATCTTTTAAGTTATGAGAGATCATTGAGATGTATTGAATTTATTTATTTTTCTCTCTTTTTCTTTTTTTTTTGTGTATGTTTTATATGTTGTGTGTTAGTGTGTTTTTTTTGCTGGTTTCTTGAGGCAAGATATTTGTCGTGTTATTATAAAACAAGGTGTACGGTTTATAAATAAAAGGGTGTGGTAATGTTTAAGTGCTGATGATAATATACGGATTGTATGGAATATTTTATATACCTTTTTGAAAATAAAGAATAAAAATAAAAAAGACTGTGGGCCACATTACAAGCTTGACGTTAACGCTCACCTGCGTGAGCATTAACGTTAGCCGCGGTGTCTACCGCATATTACAATCCAAATGGAAACGGGTTTAGTAACCCGTTTGCGTTTGGTACCTTGCCCTTTTCAGCGCGATGTTACTGTACTTTGCGCTCCCTATACTTAACATGGGGAGCGCAAAGTGTTAATCAGCGTTAGGATTACAAAGTCCTAACGCTGATTAACATCCGGCTCTGGTTAGCGGAAAGTTATTGTACACACCAAACACCACTTAACAGCTCAAATTAAGGACTGTCAACTGGTACTAGAGGAGTGGCTACAAAAGAAATTGCTTTTATTATTTCGAAAAATAGACACTCCCAGATACGAAAATTTAAAAACATACATCAATAACAGGCATCGCAGGGTATATTGGAGGTAAAGCCAGTAATCTAATGGCTGTGCTCGAGTGATGTGGATGGAAATTAGCAATAAAGTATTGACCCTACTTAGTAGAATCCCACAATTAAGGGAAAAAGTAACACCGGAATTGCAATCAGCGAATAGCATACACAATCAACAGCCAAAACTGGCCGTGTTGATTTTGGCGTGTTGATTGTGTATGCTATTCCCTGATTGCAATTCCGGTGTTACTTTTTCCCTTAATTGTGGGATTCTACTAAGTAGGGTCAATACTTTATCGCTAATTTCCATCCACATCACTTGAGCACAGCCATTAGATTACTGGCTTTACCTCCAATATACCCTGCGATGCCTGTTATTCATGTATGTTTTAAAATTTTCGTATCTGGGAGTGTCTATTTTTCGAAATAATAAAAGCAATTTCTTTTGTAGCCACTCCTCTAGTACCAGTTGACAGTCCTTAATTTGAGCTGTTAAGTGGTGTTTGGTGTGTACAATACGTAGGTCAGGTTTAATCCTGAGTAAGAGGGTGTGCTGCCCTTACTTTATAGTGAGGAACAGGTGATTGTCCATTAGAGGGACCCAGTGGTTGCAGGGTTTCCCCATTTTTTCAGTTTTTGGATATTAGCGGAAAGTTAACCAGAGCCAGGACATACAGGGTAATTCAAAGAGATCCGAATGGCTGCTGAAAGGGAACCGAACACTGAAAATCTGAGAATGGTTACCTTTCTTGGCCATTCAGCTATTCAGAGAGCAGACAATTCGACAAATCCTTGTGTAAGGACCGTACTACGGGTTGTGTAGCAGGTTGAGGTTGTGAGCCCAGGATGCAGTGATGAGGCAGGTTTCAGGATAAACAAAGAGTGTTTATTATAAATAAACACCGTGGCATGGGATCAGACAAGGTAACAGAAATAGAGACGTCAGGGTTCAGCAAGGGGTCTGGTACACGGGGAGTCTTAGATGGGGGGAGGCAGAGGAGGAGCAGGATGGAAGGGTACCGGTGTATGAAGTAATGAATGTCCAGAATAAAGCAGAGGATCCTTGGAGTCTTTGGTAGAGAGTTTCAGGAGGTCTCAGGGAGCTTTGGCAGATTGGTCTAGCAGACAGGAACTTCATTGAATGTGGAAGTGAAGGGTTGAGGGTGGGGACTCCCTTATATGAAGGGCTAATCAAGGAGGATAAAGGGCAGGTTTGGATCCAGGGCCAGGACGTCAAAATGAGGAAGGTGCATTGTTCATACCAGAGCCTTGAAATCTGCAGGGGACATGCAGGATGTGAAACCAAAAGGGGGCGCCAGGGGGTGAGGGCCTCCAGGACCTTACACCTTGCGAATTGCCTGCACATACGGTGCCTGTTCGAGGGCAGTGAATCCCCATAAAAAAGCAGTGCTTTGGCTATTCAGAGAGCACAAACCAGCAGTGAAAGGTTCCCGAAATGCCCTGCCATTTGGTGGTTTAATTCTGCAGGTTTATTCAGGCTAATCCCATAGGCTTCAATGTTAAAAATATTCCCATTTCAATTCAATATCTAATAAACCGTTGATTAGAATATTCTGCAGTAAAGAGTTTCTTTATTTATAGATTTTTTAGGATATTTTAAGCATTTTTCTTTTTTTTTAGCTTTACTTATTTTTTCTGTAACAGCCCTTTTTATTATCATTCCTTGGACCTCATATGTAAATTTCAGACATTTTCATCAGTAGTTTCTTTGCACACAGCGTTTCACTTTTCAAACATTCAAGCGAACAGTTTTTCTAATTTATTCACTGCATTCGTCTGCGGTGTCTGCTTTTTCCGGCAGCTGCGCTGCGTGCGTGTGATCGGCTCCTCCTGGGGGTTTTTCTGGCGTTTTCGGCGGGTTAATCTAGATGTTTTTGCGGGTTTTGGTGTGTGTTCGCCCTCGTTTTGCGGTGAGTTTTCGGCGGGTTTGCAGAGACTTTTCTCTGCAATTCGGGGACCCTGTGGTGCTTGCTGAATACATCGCAGGGTGGCCGAAATGGGATCGCCAAATCGAACCGAATTGAAGAGAACGAAAAGTCACTGAAAGTGCGGTGGCTTTTCGATTCTCTTTGAATAACCCTGTTGGTGTTAACGGATTCCGCTTCTGCAGAATCCGTTAACACCGGATAAAAAATAAAAAAATAGAATCGTATACTCACCTCCTGTCCCGCGGTGCAGACCGCGGCTCCAACCGCCCCCTCCGCCCGGCGGGAAAAGGGAGAGACTGGGGGGAAAAAGCTCCTCAGTCTCCCCCTGCGTATTACTACGCCGACCAGCCAGATCTCGCGAGGCATAGTAGATGCTCGCGGCTGCGCTCAGCGCTGCCGCAAGCATCCAGGGGCGTAGCGCGCGGTATCAATGCAGGCAGCTTTTTAAGCGCCTGCATTGTAATCCCATGTTAAAATGGGGGTGGTAGGGAGAAAACTGCGGGCACAGTTTTTTCTACCTACCGCTCTTTTTTTAACTCCAGGTTCGTAATTTAGCCCTTTAAGTGGTCATCTAAGGCAGGTATGGCAGACACCTGAAATGTGGATGGAAGTATAGGGGGGTTGTATCCATAAACAATTTGGAAAGGTGAATCACCCATACTCTCTCTGACGGTGTTATTGAGTGCATATTCAGCCCAAAGGTAACAGACTTGACCAGTTATCCTGTCTTTCAGACACAAAAATACCAAATGTAATTTTCAACGTTCTGGTTTGCCCTCTCAGCCACTCCATTGGTTTGGGGGTTATAAGCCGAAGAGAAGGCCAAAGTTATCCCAATGTTGGTGCAGAACCCTTTCCAGAATCTGTATACAAATTGTGTACCCCTATCGGATACTATACCCTGTGGCACTCCATGAAGGCGTACAACATTTTGTACGAATATAAGAAGGACATCAGCTGCAGATGGCAACTTCGGCAGCGGGATGTAGTGCCCCATTTTAGAAAACCTAGCAATGATGGTGAGTATCACCTCCTTCCCTTGAGAATTGGGTAGTTCCACTATAAAATCCATTGGCAGATGTGACCATGGGCGTTCTGGAATGGGTAATGAGTGAAGTAGGTCTACTGGTATAGTCTTGTGACTTTTGTTTCTAGTGCATATGTCACACTCGGCTATATACTCTTTTATGTCTTGCCGTAATGAGGGCCACCAAAAGAACCTACTGATTTTAGATATGGTTTTGGTAACACCCATGTGACCCGATGGTTTAACATCATGAAACAAAAACATTAATTGATCTCTCTCTGTTTCAGGTACAAAGAGCTTGGCTGGAGGCTTCCCCTCAGGAGCTGTATTGTGAAATCCCTGAAGCCTTTCCAAGAAGGGTGAAGATACCTCTAGGGAAGTGGATGCGAGAATACACTCCTGTGGAACGATGGGGTGTTTGTCTTGTATGTTTTGTTCATACGTCTCGTACGGTCTAGATAAAGCATATGCTTTTGTATTCTTAGACCCAGGTCGATATGTAAGGACGTAGTTGAATTGGGATAAAAACAGAGAACAATGTGCTTGCCTTGAGTTCAGGCGCTTGGCGTCACTGATATAGGTGAGATTCTTATGGTCAGTGATTATTACAAGAGGATCACTGGAACCCTCCAGCAAGTATCTCCACTCTGCTAAGGCAGAAATCACTGCTAACAAAACTCTGTTTCCTATATATTAGTTCCTTTCTGCTGGAGTCAACTTTTGAGAATAGAACCCACAAGGATGTAGCGGTTTATCGTGCTACTCTCTCTGGGACAAGACTTCACCTATGCCAATTTCTGATGCATCAACCTCCAACAGGAAAGACTTTGTGGGATCTGGATATCTTAACACCAGGGCAGTGGTATAGGCCTGTTTTAAGGCCTCAAATGCTTGTTCTGCATGTGAGGTCCATTTTTGATTATAACTCCCCTTTTTTGTTATAGCGGTCAGGGGAGATATCATAGCAGAAAAATTCTTTATGAATCTTCTATAATAATTTGTAAACCCTAAGAAACGTTGGATTGCCTCCAACCCCTGCGGCAAAGGCCAGTCTATGATTGCAGATAGTTTCTTAGGATCCATTTGAAAACCCTCCGGACTGATAACATAACCAAGGAAATGCACCGTAGAAATGTTGAAACAAACATTTTTCTAACTTGCAATATAACCCATTCTCCAATAACTATTTTAACACCATTCTAGCATGCTTCTGATGGGTTGTGATGTCAGGAGAATAGATCAGTATGTAATTGAGGTAAACTATGATGAATACTGTACATTGTCCCTGAGGGTATCATTAATCAGATCCTGGAACACTGCGGGTGCATTACACAGACCAAAAGGCATTACAAGATATTCGTAGTGACCTCTTCGAGTGTTAAATGCGGTGTTTTCCACTCGTGACTAGTGATGGGCCGAACACCCCCGTGTTCGGTTTGCATTCGAACACGAACATTTGAAAAAGTTCGAATTCGAACGCGAACATGATTCAAACTCAATGCAAGTCAATGGGACTTGAACGTTCGATTTTTAGAGTGCCCTCCAAGAGGGCATACATGCAAGATATTTGCCATAAAAGGTGTATTGGGGTCCGGGTAGTGCCCTGGGGGACAGGAAACAAGGACAAAAGGTTTTAAAAAAGTTTTTAAAGGAACAGTGATTTTTCCATGACATAACGGTTAAGAATAAAAACAAACAAATCCTTTAAATATCGTGCCTAGGAGGTCCCCATAACCTGCCCGTGAAGTGGCGGATTTGTAGGATGTATATAAACGTTTAAAAAGAAAAAAACGACATTTCAAATTACGGTAAATGATTTTCCTTTAATCTATTGATAAACAACTGCTTGGGGCAGCAGCCTGTATGAAAAGAGGAGACGTTTTAGGACACGCAGAACAAGTTTAGTGATTTTTTGGCTAAATTATGGTGAAACTTATGCAGGCTTTGGATGAAAGTAACAACAGGTGCATTAAAATTGGACCTTTGGTGCCAGCTAGTGCCTTCACAGCGTAACCCCTCTGAGGTATTGTGGAAGAGTGCAGTGGTGGAGGTTTTGGGAATGCAGAAAAGATCCCCGATAGCTGCTGATCCAGGACTGATTCATTTTTATAAATGTCAGCCGGTCTACAGAGTCGGTGGACAGACGCACTCTTTTGTCTGTGACAAAACCTCCAGCGGCACTGAACGTCCTTTCAGAAAGCACGCTGGATGAAGTGCAACCTAGTAGCTGCATAGCATATTGGCTAAGTTCTGGCCAGTGATCCAATCTCAACACCCAGTAAGCCAGTGGATCATCTCCTGGAAAGGTATCCAGGTCTGCCCTTGCCCCTAGGTAGTCCTGCACCATATGGTGAAGACGCTGGCAATGGGTGCCAACATTTGACGTCCCTGGGCGTCGTGGACTGAAAAAATTGCAAAAGGCATCAGTCAAGCGGCCCCCTTCACCGCTCTTCCTCTGATAAACCGCAGCCTCAGAAGTACCTGTGTCATCACTTGGTAACCTACCAGTGCCTGGAAAGGTGTTACACAAGTTTCGCTTTAGAGCATCCTCAAGTTGTTTCATCCTGTCCTCCCTCTGAGGGCAGGGTGAGCTCTGCAACCTTACCCTTGTATCGTGGATCAAGAAGGGTTGCCAACCAGTAATGGTCCCTCTCCTTGATAGCACGAATCCTGGGGTCCTTTAGCAGGATAAGGGAGCCCATGCAGCGTAGGTTGGAGGTAGCATTAGCTTCCGAGTGTTCCTGGTCGCTGAGGTTGACCGTATTGTGTACTACCTCCTCCCAGCCACGTAATAGTCCTTGGGTTTCTGGGGACACAAAACCCTCCCTTGAGGAATCCCCACCTTCAATGCCCCACTACTTAAATATTCCTCCTCCTCCTCATCCTCCTCCTGTCTGATCTGAGGACTCGCAGGAATGCTGTCTGCGTAAAGACTGGGGCCTTGAGAGCTAGAGAAGTCCTCCTCTTCCTCCTGCTGCTCTGCCTCTAGTGCCACATCTAGAATTCCCCGCAGAGTGTGCTCCAGCAGGAACACTAAAGGAATTGTGTCACTGATGCATACACTGTCCCTGCTCACCATCCTCGTTGCCTCCTCAAATGGTGACAGTACAGTACATGCATCCTTGTTCATCAGCCACTGCGGGGGGGGAAACCAAGTTGACCTGAACCTGTCCTTGTGCCATACTCACACAGGTACTCATTGATGGCCCTCTGCTGCTTGTGCAGACGCTGCAGCATTGCCAATAGACTTGTGCACCGATTTGTTTTTTTGGTTCGATTCGGTTCATTCGTTTCTTTTTAAATTTTCATTTCGGCTCGTATTGGCCGATTTCTGTTTCAGTTCGGTTCATTTGGGCTCATTTTTCATATCGACTTTTTTTTCGTGATTTCGGAAATTTTCGTGTTTTTTGGAATATCTGTTCTGCTCGTTTCAAAGTGTCTATTCGTTTTGACGTAAACTAATGGTTTTTCGGATCCGATATTTCTGTCGATACGATAATTCTGTCGATACGATAATTCTGCCATTGAGATTTCTTATGTTTTACAAGAAGGATACATTGAGATTTCCCATGTTTTACAAGGAGGATACATTGAGATTTCTCATGTTTTACAAGAAGGATACATCGAGATTTCTCTGGTTTCCCGGGAAGGATACATTGAGATTTCTCTGGTTTCCCGGGAAGGATACATTGAGATTTCTCATGTTTTACAAGAAGGATACATTGAGATTTCTCTGGTTTCCCGGGAAGGATGCATTGAGATTTCTCATGTTTTACAAGAAGGATACATTGAGATTTCTCTGGTGTCCCGGGAAGGATACATTGAGATTTCTCTGGTTTTCCAGGAAGGATACATTGAGATGGGAATGATACAAAATTACAGAATCAGCGATATAACCGAAAAATGTCCTTTTTTCTTTTGCCACTGAGGAAGCGCGTGATGTGCGAAACGCGTCTGGCTTTGTAATTTATATTTTATATTATCTATTTTAATATTAAATACCTTTTTTTATATACAAAATATCTTTGTATTTTATTGGTATTACCCAATTTTGCTGAAAGTGGCTTTCTCCAATTGCGCTTTAAACGATACATATACGCTGGATCCCTAGAGCTCGGTGTAGCTCTTGGAAGGGTGAGTTATACTCTCTCCCCTGGGGTTCGGACGGAACTCGCAATTAAGTTGCAATACTGTGCCATGTGAAGTTCTTGTCTTATTTTGAGATCCAAAGAAGGATATTGTCAGAAGATTAAAGAAAAAAAGAAGCTTGGTCACTTCTGGCTGCCGGACCGGCCTCTAACAGTCCGAAAGGCGATGAAAATAGAGCTAGGGAGCTCTTGAAAAGCGTGAGTGCATAAGTGTACTGATATGCTGTGAATACTCTATACTGTTTTGATCTGCACTATTATATTCTCTATCCCTTTTTTTATATATTGGAGGTTCTGTATGTATAAACATTGTGCTCCACTAGAGGACCCCCCTTTGAACAACTTCCCCTCCACGGAAACGTAAGAATATCTTTTCTCCTACATCACTTTTTGAGGTGTTGTGGGAGATACACGAGTGTTTACCAGGGAGCGCTGTTCTTGCTCCTTGGTTTATTTGTCTACAATTGCTTTTTGTGGTGAGGGAAAACACCTGATTTTGCCTGAACGTGTAGCAATCCGTACTAAAATCCAGAGCGCCTTTTTTTCATCCTATTTCTTGTTCATAACCGAAAAATACGATGTCTGAAATTACTGAAATGGAACCGAAATCAGGAATGGAGCCGAAATCACAAATGGAACGAAAATGAATTTCGATTTTACACATTTCTAGTCCATTCGAAAAGTTTTCGTTTCGGCTCGGAAATTTGTTCGGATGCGAAAACTTTCGGAAAATTGTCCGAATCTGAATGCATGAATCGGGAAATTTCGTGGAAATTCCGAAACCCAAAACGCACATCCCTAATTGTCAATGTCGAGTTCCACCTGGTGGGCATGTCACAGATCAGACGGTTTGTGGGAAGGTGGAATTCTCTTTGAATTTCTGCCAGGCGAACACTTGCTGGGAATGACTGTCTGAAGTGGCTGCAGATTTTTCTGGTCTGGCTGAGAAGCTCTGCCAGCCCTGGGTACCTGGTTAGGAAACGCTGTACCACCAGATTTAGGATGTGTGCTAGGCATGGTACATGCGTCAATTTACCCAGGCGTAGGGCGGAGAGAAGGTTGCTGCCATTATCACAGACGACCATTCCCAGCTCAAGCTGGCGTGGTGTTAACCATCTCTGCGCCTGCCCCTGCAGAGCTGACAGAATTTCTGGCCCAGTGTGGCTCCTGTCCCCTAAACAAACCAGCTCAAGCACAGTATGGCATCTTTTTGCTTGAGCCATTGCATAGCCCCTGCCACGCGTCAGTTTAACTACCAGAGACAGAGAAGGAGGAGGAAGAGGAAGAGGTGGTGGAGCAGACAGACCTCATATAAGCAGCTTTCTGGTGGCTTGGTGGATGAGCAAGCTCCAGCACAGAGCCCCGTTCTGGATCCCTCCCAGCTGCAACTTGAGTTACCCAGTGTGCTGTGAAGGAAATGTAACGGCCCTGTCCATGCTTGCTGTAACCGACCAGCCAGCAGCACACAACCCTGCCCAGACCCCCCAGGGAGCACAACAGGGGCTGAGGATGTAACAGAAACCCCCCCGTCTACGGTCAGACTCAGAATGACCTCCAGGCACCGAAGGATGAGCCACATGGAATTGGTGAACCAGACGAGGCGCATGGACTTCGCTGGCAGGCAGCCAAGAACGATCCTCAGGACCATAACCCTCGCAGTCCACCAGGTATTGAAGGACACCCCGGACCAGAAGGGACCTTAGGATGGCACGGACCTCGTATTCCTCCTCACCTGGGACGTGATAGGTGGAGGTGGAACAGTGACTCGAGTGTACCTATTACAGGTAAGAGGCTTCAGGAGGCTCACATGAAATACATTGTGGATACGTAAATACGGGAGTAAAGCCAGTGCATAAGAGACAGGATTAACACGTTTTAACACTTTATAAGGCCCAATATACCTGGGAGCCATCTTCATGGATGGCACCAACAATTTGATGTTTCTGGTAGACAGCCATACCTTGTCCCCAATCGTAAATACTGGTGCAGGACCTCTGCGTCTGTCTGCTTTTATTTTTTGTTTCTCAATATTGGCCTTCACAATCTCTTTTACTTTCTCCCATGTCCCTTTCAGGTCATTCAGATGTTCGTCCAAGGCTGGTAAAGCAGTCGCTTGGAATTCAGAAGGGAGCATGGGAGGGTCATAACCATAGACTGCATTGAAAGTAAAATGGCCTGTGGTTTCACTTACTGAGTTGTTTAACGCAACCTCAGCCCAGGGTAACAGGTCTGCCACTCATTTTGTCTTTCAGACATGAAGCAACGCAAGTACTGCTCAACACTTTGGTTGGTTCTCTCTCCGGCCCCATTAGTTTGTGGGTGATAAGCAGAGGAGAAGCTCAACTCAATACCTAGGTTTTCACAAAATCCTCGCCAGAAACGAGACACGAACTGAGTTCCTCTGTCGGATACTATTCCCAGAGGAACCCCATGAAGTCGCACAATATTTTGTATGAATACTGGTACCAGCTCACTGGCTGAAGGAAGCTTTACCAGTGGTATGAAGTGTACCATCTTGGAGAACCTACCATTGTAAGGATTACAATATGGCCTTTGGAAGGTGGTAGATCTGTGATAAAGTCCATCGAGAGGTGGGACCAAGGTCTCTCTGGCACTGGTAAAGGCTGCAGGAGACCAACAGGTAAGGACCAGGGATTTTTACTTCAACAGCACACGTCACATGTGGCTATGTAGTCCTTAATATCCCTTCGCATACCAACCCACCAAAACGGTTTCTCAATCGTGGCCACTGTTTTATTTATTCCCATATGCCCATAGGGCTTGGAATCATGAAAAGTCATCATCATCTGTGTTCTCTCCTCTTCAGGTACAAACATTTTCCCAGGGGTTTTTTCAAGAGGAGCAACACCCTGACCAGCCTGGATTCTCTCCAGCAAAGAAGAAGACACTGTCAAGACCGTGGTACCCAAAATCCTCTCGTGAGACTGAGGAATGATTGGACTGTGGTCAAACGTGTGCTGTTCATATGACTCGAACTGTCTAGATAAAGCGTCAGCTTTTGTGTTTTTAGACCCAGGACGATAAGTTAACAAAAAGTTGAAACTTGACAAGAACAGTGACCACCTGGCTTGCCTGGAATTCAGGCATTTGGCATCTCCCATGTACACTAGATTCTTATGGTCTGTGACAATCATCACGGGATCTTTAGTGCCTTCTAACAAATAGCACCATTCTTTGAGGGCCGCTATACCTGCTAGTAATTCTCTGTTCCCTATGTCATAGTTTTTCTCAGCAGGTGTCATCTTTCTAGAGAAAAACCCACAAGGATGTACAGGTCCCAGAATTGCACCAATCCCTATTTCAGATGCATCAACCTCAAGCTGAAATGGAAGGCCTGGTACTGGATGCCTTAGGATAGGTGCAGAGACAAACGCTTCTTTAAGAGACTGGAATGCCTGCTTGGCCTGGTCAATCCAAACCTGATTCTGAGCACCCGTTTTAGTCATGGCCGTGATGGGAGACACAACAGAAGAGAACCCTTTGAAAAACCTCCTATAATAGTTTGTGAAACCAAGAAATCTTTGTATGGCTTTCAGACCTTGAGGTAGTGGCCATTCTCTGATGGCATATAGCTTTTTAAGATCCATCTCAAACCCATTTGGTGTGATGATGTAACCCAGGAATTGTACTGAAGTTATGTCAAACAGACACTTCTCTAACTTACAGTATAGTTTATTCTCCAGCAACCTTTGCAACACTGTCCTTACATGGACATGGTGTGTCTCAACATCAGGAGAATATATCAGAATATCTTCTAAATAGACGATTACAAAGACTTGCAAAAAATCCCTCAGGACATCATTTATAAAGTCTTGGAAGACTGCAGGCGCATTGCATAGGCCAAAAGGCATAACTAAATACTCATAATGACCGCTGCGAGTATTAAAGGCAGTCTTCCACTCGTGGTCCTCCTTGATTCTCACCAAATTGCGCACCATGAAGATCCAACTTCATGTAAATTTTGGCATCTCTTAAGCGGTCGAACAACTCGGATATTAAAGGGATGGGATAGGCATTACGTATAGTGATTCTGTTTAACCCTCTATAGTCAATGCAAGGTCTTAAATCCCCCTCCTTTTTAGACACAAAGAAGAAACCCGCTCCCGCAGGAGAGGAAGAATGACGTATGAACCCTTTAGCTAGGTTTTCACGTATATATTCTTCCATAATATCATTTTCTTTCTGAGAAAGTGGATACACATTACCCCTTGGAGGCATGGTGCCTGGTAATAGGTCTATGGCACAATCATACGGCCTGTGAGGTGGCAAGATCTCAGATTTACCCTTATCGAACACCTCCTTTAAGTCTTTGTACCACTTGGGTACTACCATAGAGAGTGGAGGACAAGTGGCTACATTCAAGCTACCAACTGTAGCAGTCATGCCCAGACACCTGGACCAGCATTTTGATCCCCACGATTCCAACTCCCCTTTTTCCCAGTTCACCACTGGGTTGTGTTTAGCTAACCAAGGATAGCCCAATATGATAGGCACGGTAGGAGACTCAATGATTTGTAACTGT
The DNA here is from genome assembly GCA_009667805.1 of Leptobrachium leishanense. Classification (NCBI taxonomy): domain Eukaryota; kingdom Metazoa; phylum Chordata; class Amphibia; order Anura; family Megophryidae; genus Leptobrachium; species Leptobrachium leishanense. Next base: position 164,635,810 of record CM019067.1, read on the forward strand.
ATTTTCTCTTTATGCAGAACACCAGTGCTAAAAGATACAGTAACAATTTGATGCGTGACATGAGGTCTTGTCAACCTTCTGCCGTCAATACTCTCAATGACAAGTGGCACCTCTCTCTCAACCAGAGGCACTTGGTGAATGGCAGCAAACCCAGAGTCTAGAAACTTTCCTGCAGACCCAGAATCCAGTAATGCCTCAGTGTCAAATTTGACCTTTTCCCAACCAATGGTTACAGGCACTACCACTCGAGATTTTTTCTTTCTTTTCTTATTAGATACTAGAGACACGACAGTGGTACCTAGAACCTGTCTCTCAGGCGATACCAGGTTAGCTTGTGACATGTAGACCTCTCGGGTCTTTTGGGGCATTGTAACCGAAAATGCCCTCTATCAGCACAATAAAAACAGAGGCCCTCCTTGAGGCGATGTTGTCTCTCCTCTCCTGATATGCCAGAATGACCTAGTTGCATAGGCTCTGGTTCAGCAGGCATGGGTCTGGGAGGAGATACAGCAGGAACAGACCTGGGAATAGAACATGTACCGTGAGGCTGTTTCTGTGACTTGCTACAACCAGACCGTCTGTCTCGCATCTGATCATCAAGAGCAATACAATAATCAATCAGATTTTCTAGTTCTTCAGGCAAAGACAAAGGTGCTAATTCATTCATAACATTCTCTGACAGGCCCTCGAGAAAGGCAGTAACAAGCACTTCATTTTTCCACTGTAATTCTGCTGCTATTGTTTTGAATTCTATGGCATAGTCAGCAACTCGGCGGTTGCCCTGGGAAATACGCCACAAGGCTCTAGCTGCCCCTGTAGCCCTTCAAGCAGGGTCAAATGTACGTCTCAAGTCACTCATAAAAGCAGCATAATTATAAATCACTGGTTTCCTTAATTCCCATAAAGGGGTTGCCTACAGTAGAGCTTTCTCAGTCAGGTGGTTGATCACATAACCCACCTTAGCTCTATCTGTGGGACACATACCTGGATTCAACTCAAACCTGATATCAATTTGGGTTATGAACCCTCTGCATAAACCAGAATTCCCACTGAAACACGTAGGTGTCTTTAAATTCACATGAGATACTTCAGTAGCGATCACAGTTTGGGGAGCCTCATTCACTGCAGGAATGAAGGGTGGCGACGCCTGACCTAACTCCTTAGGTTGATTCAGGAGTAGGCACAAAGCCTGAGCAAATTGATCCATCCTATGATCCTGCTCCTCTAGTCTATGATCTTGCACTTCCTGTCTATGGAGTTGTTCCTCCTGTTTATTAATCAAGTCGCTTAATTTGGACATGAGTTCAGATAAGTTTGCTGGATCCATTGTCCCTGACGTAATGTGACGGTAGTGGTAACGCTGCCACACGAGTAGCAGAGTTGAGATCCTGGAGGGTAAAAATATTTGCTTGAAAAACACAAAAGGTTCATAAACAACAGACTGCGATTTCATAACCAAGGAGACACAAGGGTTAACTGAATTGCCTCTAGGCTCTGAAGGTTTCAAGACCAACAGGTTACCTAGGACACGCTCAGAAACATGATACGTGGAACGTGAGTCCGTGAAGTATTCAAGGTACAGGGCAGTCAAAGCAAATGGCAACAATAAACAATCTTTCTGAATTGCAGTTTTCACATGAACAAAGACATGAGCTGTACGTTGGGAAACTGTACCTCGAAAGGTCACAAGCGATACCCCAAGACAAGAAGGGACAGAACCCAGACAGCGAGCAATAAACCCAGCTGCAAGCATAGGGTAAAATTGCCAACGCTCACAAACAGTATATTCAAACGAACAGAGTGGTCAAAGTACAAGCCGAGTCAGTCAACAGGAGAAGGATTCGCATACAGAAATAGGTCGGTAACAGTAATCAATAAGGAATAAACTTAGTGCTGCTGGAAACAAACTCCACGTCAGGGCAATGAGGCCATTCCTCCTTTCCTTTTTTAAACCCGGCGGCTCCTTGTGACTAAACCAGACCCCGCCCCCTCAGATGCCAGTCTGCCATCAGAAAGTGCTGGCAACCAACCAGCCAGCGGCACACCACCCTGCCCAGACCCCCCAGGGAGCACAAGAGGGGTTGAGGATGTAACATTGCCATTCTGGTAGGGGCAAAGGATTTTCTCAATTCATGTATGAATTCCTCTTTTCATAAATGATATGTGCTTTACTTTCCTATAAGGACGTAGCCCAAAGTAAAGCCTTATCAGTTAAATGGTTTATAAGGTACCCAACCTTAGCCCTTTTTGACTGAAAGAATCCTGGGTTTAATTCAAACAGTATTGTCATGCCCCGCTCCGCAGTCCACTCACGGCCCCGGCCGCCATGTTGGGACACATAGTATACTCACCTGAGGTCCCTCGTGGCGCGCCACTCCACGCTCTCTGCCCGCAAACTGGAAGAGAGAGCTCAATGTCCGCTCCACGCCGCAGACAGGATCTGAATGCTGAGAAACTAAGCACGCACACGCAATCGCATATCTCCTTAAGCAACGAAACTCCTGGTACTCTGCTGGTCGATTACGGGTACTGCATGACACCTGTTCTGGAGATCCTCGTATTCCTCCCATTAACCTATCAAGTACTCAGGTATCCCAACTCCACCTACGATTCCCAGGTGAGCAGTGTTTCTATGATCCTCTGAACCCTATTTAAACCTGCCTCCTTTCTCAGTTCATTAACCAGGTTATACTGTGGCCTCACCGCTCCAGTCTTCCAGTGTTCCCTTGTGTTCCAAGATATTCCGTTCTCTGATCTCCTGCCCATTGACCCGAATCACCTCAACGACCACGCTACCTTCTCCTGCCCATGGATCCGGCTTGTCTCAATGACCACGGTACCTTCTCCTGCCCATTAACCCGGATTGTCTCAACGACCACAGTACCTTCTCCTGCCCATCGACCTGGATTGCCTCAACGACCATGCTACATTCTCCTGCCCATCGACCCGGCTTGTCTCAACGACTACGGTACCTTCTCCTGCCCATCGACCCGGATTGTCTCAACGACCACGCTACCTTCTCTGCCCATCGACCCAGGTTGCCTGCAACGACCACCTTTAGTTGCCGCTTATTGTTTTGGACTTTGTGTTTCATTACTACCCAAGAAGACCACCTTTTAGTTGCCACATATTGTTCTGTACTTTGTATTTGGTTCTATTATACTAAACCTCAGTTATTGCTACATTATCTCTTGATCTCATTTCTTCGTCGGCTTGCCATTGGGTTTCATACACACAACACTAACAGGGGCCCCAGCTCCTGCATCACAAGTATATCCAGTTGTGCCACGACCACTACACGAGTTGCTGCGAAAGACGCCGGGTTAAGCCACCCACTATCTGTCTAGCCTAGCCCAGATAATGACGACATAGATAACAAGCCCCGCGCTTGCTTACCAATCTGTCCCTGCACACTTTCTCTTGCAACAGGTACGTAGAGCACGATACAATGGTCCAAGGATTGCAACGCAGTACAAGTCTTCTCTTGAAGCGAGTAATGACTACGTCTCCCACAATCCCTGGCCTCACTTTCCTATTCTATTAGTTACGCTGCCACTAGTCCTCATGGACACTACGCGCATCGCACTGAGAGACGCAAGGCTAAGCAACCGCACTGTCTGCCTACCCTAGACTCAGCCAGTGACTGCATAGACAACAATCGCTGCCGTCCCCAACGACCGCAACTCACAATTTCGTATCTACCCGAGCTTAAAATGATCAGCAATACTCCAGTCTCTTAGTTAGCGTGGATCTCATCAGCCAGAAGCAGAAACTTAAATAAGTTATATTTATTTATGATATAGAAAAATAACACTGCATTGCTCCAGGAAAAATTATAGCTAGAATAAATCAATTAATTACACACTACACAGCAAATAAAAGAAAAGCATTAACCACAGAGCATTACTTACAAACAATAAGCTAGCATCAGTGACTCCGGGGTTGGAGATGGAGACATGCATAGATGCGCTGGAGATGGAGGCATGGACATCATGGACCGATCATCATCATTCGAATGTACCCCGTGTGATCAGCCCCAGCACATGGCCAGCTTCAGAATTTATACACTTCCTGGTCCTTCCAAAACCCACCCACAAATGGCCCAGCCTCCTGCACTACATATCCCAGAATTCCCCTCTCTGGAGCACACTCAGTATGCTTCGTCATTAATCTTAATTCCCTGGTCTATCAATCATCTCCCAAAGAACACCTTCTGTGATCAGAGAATGTGATTGCTTCTTTGATATGCGGTTGGGGTGCCGCTCTGGCTGCGTCTTCTCCCTGCATGAACAATTGCTCTTTCTGCCTGCTGGGTAGACCCCAAAAAGGTGCTATCTTTAATTCACACCTTTGATGACTTCAGAGAAAATTGTCGCAGACCCGTTTAATTGTTTCCTTCCAGCAGACTGGAAGTGCAGCCATTGATTTCTTAGGCCAGCTGCGCCAAATGGCCTGGTATCTAATGATAGGCATAGATATAAATATGCCTATATAATACATATTGCGGTAGATATACCGATAGTTAGACACAGAGAGACGGGTATGTCTACCTGTGACAAGTTGGATCAAAAAACCCAGACATAACCCAGGTGTACCATCACTCATAACGCATTGGTGCCTCCATGCTTACTCTTGGTTTATCAGGTACAATATGAGCTCCCTGAGCAGATGCAGGAGCAGGGGAAGTAGTGGGTACTCAGCCTTGAGGAGCCATAAGAGTCTGCAGAGCCTGAACTATCTGGTCCATGCGATGGCTCTGCTCCTCTTGCTCCACTGCCAATATAGTCAAGAGAGCGGGCAACTCCGCGGGATCCATGGCGCTGTCGTTATGTCACGGATTTTCCATGGATATATATATATATAGACTGGTCCCTCTAATGCTTAAGATTAATTGCTCTAATCTTCCGATCCTTATACTGGTCTGTTTTAACAGAAACTAAACAAAAGAACAGACAGAGAGCAGAGACAAGAATAATATATATAATCGTTAAACCCATGCTCTCATATGGCCACCCCTCCCCCTCCCCAGGTCGTAAACAAATTTACCCAATACAACCCACACAATCTGATTCTTCAAACTCTTTCTCCAACAGCCCGGCCACAAGCTCACATCACCCTCAACAACAGACTGGACTCTGCTGTCCCACCCGCCCTCCCATCCACCCACCCACCCAGTGCTGGTCTGAAATTTGTAGCTTACTTTCCAGCTGCTTCCACTTTGCAAATCACCCCAATTAACCCAAGGTTCTAGCCCTTCCCATGATATGTTAATCTGTATATTTGTGTTTTGTTTTTAATAGTTTGCATTTTATTACTTTGTATTTCTGTAACAAATGTAACCACTCAATGTTCTTGAACCCAGGACACACTTGAAAACGAGAGAAATCTCAATGTATCCTTCCTGGTAAAATCCTTTGCAAATAAATTTATATATATATATATATAAATAACACAAGGAAAGAGCACTGCATATAAATGACCACCTTCATCCACCATTTTCTGCAACAAAAAAAAACACATTTCAAAAGTTCAAAAAACCTGACTGAAGTAAAATGATGGGGATTCAGTTTACAAAGTATGATCATAGTTTGCGTAAGCCTGTCACAGTCGCCAATGTACCCCATTGTTGACAGGTCCTATCTAACTTGACCATATCTGCACTACAGGATCAACTCACCCTGGAGCTCCCAGCAGGCACTGGCCTTTATAGGTGGTCACGGTGGGACACACACGTGAGCAGGGAGGGGTGCATACCCATGAGAGTAAAAAAAAAATAAGTCAAGACTCACTTTGAGAAGTTGAGATGACTGGCTGCACAATCACTGGAATGGATGGAATACCATTAAATTGTACATCCACCACTATCGTAAGTAAAATACAAACATAACTTAACTCATATACCACAGCACACAACCACCATATGTAAAGACACATTTGAGATTTAAACACATACTACCCCAATAAGGTGGAACAGAGTGACAACAATTATGATGTGCATTGTACCTTCTACATATATTAGTATCTATTGGTTAATACATTTGATTTCTGCATATTGCGACATACATGTTTCTTTATCCCTTTCACTTCCAAAATCGAGTTAAGTTGATTTTGCTTTGTAATACATTTAAAAGCACTCAATAACATAATTAGACTCCATTTGCATACTTTTTTAGTGTAATATTAGTTTGCCTCGTAGAGAAACAAAATCCTGTCTTCTTTCTCTCCTTTTCATCCTTTCTTACTGTAAACAAGGTACAAGGAGCAGCTCTCACATCCATTGTAACAAAAAGTTCAGAAACGTTGCAGATGTATTACAGCATCCAGCAAGAGCTCTGGGGTCACTCAGTACTTTACAGAGTTAATATTCAGGGGGTTATAATGACTGAAAGTCACAGTACAGTACAGATGCAAGGTGTTACTGCAAATGCCATACACATGCATTATGCCACATACAGACAGTTTTATATTCTATTGGTATTTTGTGAAAGCTGCATTGCTAATAATCTCATTATGTTTACCAGAAATCCCCATAAGCAGGAGATCTGACCATTTTTATTATCTATGTTTACCACATTTAGGGCTCTATCACCTCCTTCAAGCTAACACTCGCGTCAGCGTTAGCTTAAAAGAGATCATAGCGCTGCGGACAAATTGATTTTGAATCGCCAACAGGTTAAAAACTCATTAGCGATTCGTAGCGCGAGTTTACTGTACTTTGCACTTCTATACCTGGGGAGCACAAAGTGAAAGCAGAGATTAAGTAGCATTACGATCACTAGGTCCTAACACTAGTTACTAAGAGCTGCCGCTAACTGAAAAAGTTAACACCAGCTCAGAGGTGTAGGTAACGGTTTCCGCTGCTGCAGAATCCATTACCTGCAGCTCAAAACCCCCCAAAAAACAAATCTTCACCTCTTATCCCACTGCGAGAATGGCAGCCAGATCCTGTGCTTCTGGCTGCCGGGAGCAGAGGGAGACTGGGGTAAGAAAGTCCCCTGTCTCCGCTCCGATCACTCCGCTTACCAGCAGGATCTCGCAAGAGGCGAAATCCTGCCAGTCATGTGACCCGGCAGCATGCTCCTTCTATGGATGCCATGGAAGGGATTCTGGGGAGAGACATCACTGTAGCTCTGCACCAACATCCGTAAGCCTAGCAACCTCTAAGGGGCAGGCTGCCGGACTCTGCTGGAGCAGGCTTTCGATACAGTGGCTTGGCTACACTTTTTTCAAATCCTCAACAATCGTTGTTGCGGGAAAACTTTTAAGTATTTTATCCAAAACATCACTCAACACCTGACCACCTGCATCACCACAAATGGTCTAGACTCCCCATATTTCTTTCTGAGATGGGGTGTTAGGCAGGGATGTCCCCTTTCTCCATTCTTATTTGACATTGATTATAGACCCGTTGCTATGTGGCCAAGACTTTTCATCTTCTTCAAAGATATCTTTGTAGGAGGGAGATAACTGAAAATCTCTGCTTTTGCAGATGACCTTCTCTTATTAACTGAACACCTACTGACAACTTGACCTCCTCTCTTAGATCTTTTGCACATATTCCACATTATTTCTGGATTACACGTCAATTGGCGAAAATAAACTGCCTTCTAACTTCACCGTACTCCCCCCACCAAAACTATCTGCCACAAAGCCACTCACTTGGGCCTCTAGCTCACTCAAATATGTAGGAGTACGTATCTCTAGAGATCTCAGTCTACAGTAAAATATCAATATTCCATTTTCTTCTATCACACAAGCAGTTACAGAGGAGCTCACTAAATGGCATAACCTTCCTTTGTTATTAATTGGCCGTATTAATTGCTACAGAATTATTTAGAACTCTTTACAGAAACTAATAGTTTCCCCAAATTGTTTTACCCACTTCAAGTACTTCCAGGCCTTCTTACCTATAAAGATGAAAGGACCTCAAACTCGGCTCTCTGAAAATATCTTTGGAGAAGTTCAATACCACGACTCACTAAACGTTAACAGACAAAAAAACATGGCATTGTCAACTTAACTCACATTAAAGAGTATAATCTAGTGGCATAATGTAGACATGCTATTGATTGGATTAAAAATTACTCTAAATTTTCTGATGTAGTATTAGAATCTCTCCTCCCTTTGCTGTTACACTCTCCGTATAAGGATATTCCTCCCTCCCTTCATGACATTCCCATTCTCACCACCACCATCAGGGCTTGGAAACTAGCTAGACTGAAGATGTCGGTTGAACCTAGATCTTCCCTCTTCTTTCCTAAAACAGCTAATATGAACTTTGGTGATGGGTTAGAGACAGTACCTGTAATGAGCACCGTAGCGCTCACACAGGAGTAGCGAGATTGAGATTTTTTTGGACAGAAATACCTGCTTGATTTTTACCAAATACTCGGTAATAACAGACTTGTACTCCAAAACCAAGGAGCACCAAAGAACAAATGATTTGCCACTAAGTTCCAAAGGTTTCAAGACCAACGGACAACTTAGAGCACCTTCAGAAACACAATGATTTACTTGACAGTCAATGAATTGTGCAGGATGCAGGGCAGTCAACAAATGTACAGATTTAGCATTATCTGATAAGCTTGAGCGGGTAAGAAGTACCTTACAATTATCAGAGGTGGCTGACACACATGTGGGTATACAGTTGGTACAGACCTGGGTATATTTAGCGGTTAGGATGCAATGATCATATGCGGTATTTAAACAGTATTTCTTTACCGCAATTTGCACATATGCTCTTAGCAATGAAACATACACCTTGGGTCTTAAATAGTAATCAGATAAGGCCACAAATGATACCCCAGAGCGAGATGGGAATATTCCAAAATGGCGAGTGAAAGCCCCAGCAGCAAACATAGGGTAAATCCACCAATGCCCAATACTAGCGATTGCTAATGGTGGAAGCAACAGAATGGTCAGAAACAAGCCGGGTCAAAATCAGGAGTGGGAATCGTAGACAGAAATGGGTTGGCAACTAAATCAGCAATAAGAAATAACCTTAGCGATGCGGGAACAGAACTCCACGTCAGGGCGACGAGGCAACTCCTCTTGCCCTGCTTTAAACCCTGTGGCCCCTCGTTACCATGCCAGGCCCCGCCCACTCAGAAGCCACTTGGCTATTACAAGGTGCTGGCAAATGGACCAGCCACTAGCACCGAACTATGCCCAGACCACCTGGGCAACACAGCAGGGCCTGAGGATGTAACAGTACCCCTTACAACTTTGGGAAAGGGAGGTTTGCGTTTGTTACACCAATTCATAGATCACACCACATGAACTGTTATATCTCTAGGAGCTTTAAAAGAAAAATATCCGATACTATTGTTACAAAAGGTATGCATATTTTCAAATTCGCTGCTACTTACACCAAACAATCTCTACTTTCACCAACAATAATTGGACCAACTGCCTGGATAATTATTTTAGGAACAGAACAGAACATGATTATCCTACCTCTTGTCTATATCATATCCTGCCCCATATAGTGAATTAGTCTAGTTGTCGGATCAGGTCCAGCACAATGGCTTAAATTTATACCCTCTACGATTGAGTCTTTTGCATTTGCTTATTCTTATAGGTTTACTATTCTGATGACACTCCCATATAACAAAATGTTTTTGAAATACTCCATCAGGTTTATTATTCACCACGCCGCTTATATCAAATGGGATGAAAATCCCATCCCCATCGGGTTTCAAATATATCAAAACAGATGCTGATTTTTAACTTTGTTTCTGGAGCTGTCCTGCTCCAGGCATTTTGGACATCAGACCAGTCCCACATTTATTCTGTTACCAAACTTTCTCTCCCTTTACAGCAGGAGTTCCTGATACTGGGACTGGTCCCAACCATGCAATTTAAACATTTTTTTTTATTTCTAGTCGCAGCAGTGGGAAGCAAAACCATACTCCACACGTGGAATTGCTCATCTCCAATTCCACTTTCGCTTTTTCAGACCAAGTTAAATTATGTCTTTAGCATGGACTTCTATACTTTGATTAAAAAGGAGCTTCAAGCTAAAAAATGTATTGGTAGAGCAGTGTTATTTCTCATCTCTATCATCTGCCATGCAATCTACTATCCACTCATCACTTTAATGGTGGGAGGAGCATAGGGTTCTCCAGTTGCTTTTGATCACAGAAACTTGAGATGTGACGACCTCAACTGGCAATTTGTTATATTCTTTGTTGGTTTAGTTTATATTCTCTTTTTTTCATAATCTGTTACGTTGTTACAATAAATTTTGATATTCCATTCTATAACAATGAAAACAGGTATGCGCATTGGATACTTCTTACTTTTCCACTTCGGACATCCTTATGTTCTGTGTTTTTTATAATCTTTTTCCATTGTAAAACAAATATAATATCGTTATGTCTTCCATGCATGTACTATAAAAACTGTCAAATAAAAAAATTTATGGATTAATGGCAGACATTTCTTTACTTAAATATTTCTATTTGTTTTTAACCACTGATTGGTCAAGAAATATTTTACATGATGAGAAAATTTCAGATTTATCTCTGTTTAGGAAATGATTCAATATTTGAATGCCAGTGCTATTTGTTCTTGACTTTAAACTCTACATTAAGGGTCAACAACCTTGGCTGTCAAGGGGCACGATCATCTGCCCTGCACTGGAAAATCTCTTAGCGTCCTCGTATTACCAGTGGATTCTGGGGCAGTCTCTGAATCCAGCAGCCTGCCACATACGCAGCTAGGCTCTAGGTAGCACTAACACGCCATTGCGAGTATCCCCTCCGTGGTGTCCGTAGGACTCCATGGAGGCTTTTTTTCGAGATCCTGCAGGTTGGCAGAATGATCATGGAGGGAGACTAGGGACTTTTTCCCCAGTCTCCCTCTGTTCCCGGCGGCCAAAAGTGGTGGATTGGGCCGCTGTTCTCGCAACGGGATGAAATGTGAGTATTTCATTTTTTGGGTGGTTCCAGCTGCAAAGTTGGAATCAGTTAGCTACAGCTCTAAGGCTGGGGTCAGACCAGCGCACCTTTAACGTGCGTTCTGGCGCACATAATTACGGCCGCACTAGCAGCAGATGACGGGCAATGACGGCCAATATACGATGTACGGCCGCACAAAAGTCCGGCCGTGCAACGCAAGTGGAATTTGAACGCATTTTTCTGAGAACGCTGAACCGCTAGTACTGACGTACTGAGTGCGCAGCTGCGGCATAGCGGCGTGTGTGCGAGATTAGGAGATGTCAGACACTGCTAATGTCCAGCCTACATAACGTCCAGACGCAAAAAGAGTTTTATTGACGATCCGTACAAAATCACGCCCGAAAATGCACGTCGTCTGACCGTTTTTGCGCATTCCGTGAAAAAATACGTCAATGCGTTCGGACGCACTTGTTCACGTTCGCGGGGAAAAATGCTTTCGTCTGACCCTAGCCTTAGCTGTAGCAAATTTTTTTAGTTAACGACAGCGTGGCGTAATTAGTGTTAGGACTTTGTGGTCCAAATGTAATTACTGATTGCTTACTCTTTGTGTGCCCCATGCTAAGCATAGGAAGTGCAAAGTACAGTATGTACTAACGAGCACTAATACCGATGCACTAATGGGTTTTTTAAGTGATCTTTGCAGCACACTATCAAAACATCACTGTTCTACGTGGAGAGAGACTGTGGAGACACGGGTTCGATCCCAGTAAGTGTCCTTGGGCAAGACACCTAACGGTACATACTCGCCACCCAGGACATACTTGAAAACGAGAGAAATCTCAATGTATCCTTCCTGGTAAAAATCCTTTCTCAAAAAAAATTAAATTAACCTAGCTAATGCTCATTTATGTGAGTTCTAGTGCTAGCGTTAAGGACGTGATAAAGCCAAAGACGTTTTGGAACTATATCTCCCAGTAGGAAAAGGGAAGTGCTCATGCCACAGTACAGAACACTGGTGAGACCTCACTTGGAGTACTGTGTGCAGTACTGGAGAACGTATCTCCAGAAGGATATAGACATCTTAGAGAGAGTTCAGAGAAGGGCTACTAAAATGGTGTTCGGCTTGAAGGAGAAAAGTTACCAGGAAAGGCTTAATGTTCTTAACATGTACAGCTTGGAAAAAAGACAAGACAGAGGAGATATGATAGAAACATTTAAATACGTAAAGGGAATCCACAAGGTAGAGGAAGGGAGTATATTTAAAAGGAAACAAAGTAGCAAAACAAGGGGACAGTATTAGATTAGAGGGGCAAAGGTTTAAAAGTAACATCAGGAAGCATTATTTTACTAAGAGGGTGGTGGATACATGGAACAGCCTTCCAGTTGAAGTGGTAGAGGCCAAAACAGTAATTGAATTTAAGCAAGCATGGGATAGGCATAAGGCTATCCTAAACAAAAGATAAATCCAGGTTAAGTATCCATGTAATTGGGCAGACTAGCTGGGCCGAAAGGTTCTTATCTGCCGATATTTTCTATGTTTCTATGTTTCTATGACTCACAAAATAATCCCAACCGGGACGTTGAGGAGAAAGCAAATGAGAAATAAACACTTAACCCAAGTGAATAGCAGTAGATCAATTACAACAAAGTCTATTAAGATGGCTAATACAGAGAATCCTGCAATAACAAACATGTATTATTATTTATTATTGCAGGATTGTCTGCATTAGCCTTCTCTATAGGCTTTGTTCTAGTATATCTTCCATGATGCTCAGCCAAGGTTGGCAGAGCCAGAGACACATAGTCCATGTAGTTCAACATGTCTGAAGGGCTAAGGTTATAGACCCCTGCTCTAGTCTATACATCATTTCTGCATAAAAAAAGTAGACATGAGCAATATGGTATGGTCGGAATTTGAATTCAGTCAAAATATCCCAAAATTTCAGAGTAAAAAATTATGTCCAAAAATTTTAAATACTTAGCATACAAACAAAAAAGTGAAATTCAGCTATTACATTCAGGTGATGATAAGGAAGAGCTGGATGCCAAAAGCTGAAATAAGGTACAACAGAGTTTTTTTAAAGGCAACTCTACTAGGATATTAAAAATAATTCCTGTGCCAACATGACATGTAATCACTGTATTTGCTGCTTATTTCACATTCAACTAATCAAAGGCAAAGGAAAGGAGGAAAGGATGGGAAGGTAAGAAAATAAGAAATGTTTTAAGGAAGCTTTCTGGTTTTACAGGTGTCGATTTTGATATTGATTTTCCTATTGCTGCAAAAAAAAAGTATATTGTTTTCCAATTCATTGTCTGGGACAATAACTTAAAAGCTGGCACTTTCCTATTGGATGTTAATGACCATCTAGTTGTTTAAACTATGTAAAGATCAATTTTTCACATCACATTAATGTTCGGAAATAAAAAGCAAGGTATCAGTGTGCAGTTTTATTGATGACTAACCTCAATTAATTTCTATTTGCAAATTCCATGCTGCAAAAGGTAATTTACTTGAAAATATGAACTACACTCCATGAAAATTATAGTGTGTTTGTAGCATATATTTTCAATCTCCTGGCAGTTTGGTTCCTCAGACTGATTAAAGCAACCTATTAAGGGACCATTGGAGCTTAATCATATAATTTATAGGCTTCCTTAAGACCTAACTACTAAAGAAAGCACTTATGCTTCAGCTGTCAGCTTGGAGGTCCCGAATATGATTAGCAATTACGGTGCAGACTCTTGTAGGATGGAAAAAAGACGCAGTCTTTCATTTAAATTTATATTGCATTGACACAACCTTTGTTTTTAATGTAAATCTATCAATTTATATTTATTTACAGCTATGTTTCCTTCATAAACACGGTTAATGTGAAGATTTATTTTCTCTTTCATCCCATGATTTATACAAGTAAGGCAGATATTAAAAATATACATGAATGCAAAAAAAAAATACCAGATGAAGAACATTTTTACATCCTATACTTAAAAGTGAATAGAAATAGTTTGACTGGTAATGTTGATGTGGTAAGAAAAGAAAAGCAATCAGTTGTGTGTGTTGAGTTTTAGAAAACCAATGTAAATTAGAAATTGTATATTGTAATTTTTCTGAGTTTAGACTAGGTTTACAAAATAGTAGATGTAGGAAAATAATACTTAAAGGGCCAATAGCACCAAAAAATGAAATGTTCTTATTTTGTAGAGGTGTGCTTTCATTCATCGTTTTGTAACGAATCACAATTCGTAACGAATTTCGGTAATTTGTATTTCGGAAGTACTTCTGACATAACAAATTGATTTGATCAGAATTGAAACAAAAATGAAATGAAGCGGTGTATAACAAATTAAATTTGTTATGCTATTTCACTGTCACGGTTCCCAGATCCCACCACGCAGTACTTAACGCCCCACACTCCACAGAACCCAGAAGCTACCAACAGAGTAGCCGTGAAAGATCTAACTGTCTGGTCCTTAGAATTGGCCAGGTAAACTAGCTAGACAGATAGGGTTAACAACACGGGGAGTAGTCAGCCGAGCCAGAATCAGGAATACAGAGTTCAGAATGGTCAAATGGAATAGCTGGGTCGATATCAGAGCAGTAGCGTAGTACAAGAAAATGGTCTAGGGCAACAGAAGGCAGAATAATCAGAAACAAGCAGAGGTCAATAACGGGTTAATTCAATATAGCAGTCAGGTACAAGGAGCTCAGGTATGGATAACCACGATCTGGCAACTGCTGAGAATACACTGAGGGTTTTTAAAGACCTTCACCAGGCCACGCCCCCCACTCAAGCCGCGCCTCTTGCAACCACCTCCCTGCCTGTCTCCATTTAAACCGGGCTTTGGTCAGCGAGCAGCATCAGACATGCTGCCCTCAAGCACACAGGTAGTTCTGGAAGCTCCCAACGTTACAGTACCCCCCTCTCCACGGGAGGCCACCGGACGACCAACAGGACGAGCGGCAGGACGACCACCAGGGCGATCGGGGTGCGAGGCATGGAACGCCCTGACCAACCTAGAGGCAGACATGTCGGAAGCTGGAATCCAGGACCGGTCCTCTGGACCATAACCCACCCAATCGACCAAGTACTGCAGAGTGCCCCTGCACAGCCTAGAATCCAAAACCCTCCTAACCTCATACTCAGATTCACCATCAACCTGAATAGGTGGAGGAGGAGGAACGACCCGCGTGTACCTGTTACACAACAATGGCTTCAGTAGGGAGGTGTGGAAGACGTTGTGCATGCGAAGATGTTTAGGAAGGGCAAGAGCATAAGCCACAGGATTAATGCGGCGAATGATCTTATATGGACCTATAAACCGAGGTGCCATTTTCATAGAAGGCACCCGCAACTTCACGTTCCTAGTGGACAACCAAACTCTATCCCCCACGTTATAGGAGGGAGCTTGTAACCTATGCCTGTCAGCCTTGCGTTTCTGGACAGCAACATTGCGCTCCATATTTTCTCGAATCTGTCTCCAAATCTCTTGCAGTTGAGTGAGATGGTCATCGAGAGCCGGGATGGCCTGTTCAGTAAACTGAAGCGGTAGAGCCGGAGGGAAAAAACCATAGATGGCAGAAAAAGGAGAGTGGCCAGTGGTCTCGTTAACGGCGTTATTACGTGCATACTCAGCCCAGGGCAACAACTCCGACCAATTGTCTTGTTGTTGTGTGGTAAAGAAACGTATGTACTGCTCGAGACCCTGATTTGCCCTCTCTGCTGCCCATTGGTTTGTGGATGATATGCTGAAGAGAAGGCCAATCGCACCCCCATCTCTGCACAGAAAACCCTCCAGAAACGAGAGACGAACTGGGCTCCTCTGTCAGAGACTATTTCAGACGGAACCCCATGTATTCGTACAATCTCTCTAGCAAATACAACCGCCAGTTCTTTGGCTGTAGGAAGCTTAGGTAGAGGGACAAAATGAGCCATTTTGGAGAAGCGGTCTACAACTGTCAGAACCACAGTATGACCCTTGGACTTCGGCAAGTCCACAATAAAATCCATAGATAGATGAGACCAAGGCCTCTTAGGCATGGGTAAAGGCTGCAATAGACCGACAGGCAAGGATTTACTGGTTTTGCTTCTGGCACAGACTTGACAAGCCAAAACAAACAGACGTACGTCCTGTCGCATGGTGGGCCACCAGAACTGTCTGGAGATACTGGTAAGAGTCTTAGTAATACCAGGATGACCTGCTGGTTTAGAATCATGAAACATTATGAGTAATTCTTGTCTTTCCTTTTCAGGTACAAACAACATATCTGGAGGCTTGTCAGGTGGAGCCCCTACTTGAACTGCCTGGAGGCGTTCCAGGAAAGGCGAGGAGACAGACAAGACTGTGGAAGCCACAATACGTTCAGGAGGAACTATAGGATTGTGGTCTTGTGTATTAGATTCATAAGGGTCATATTGACGAGATAAGGCATCAGCCTTTACATTGCGGTCACCTGGTCTGTAAGTCAATACGAAATTAAACCGAGACAGTAGCAATGACCACCTGGCCTGTCTCGCGTTCAAACGTTTGGCATCCCCTATGTACGTAAGGTTCTTATGATCAGTAATTATCAATAAAGGGTCAAGAGTACCTTCCAACAAATGTCTCCACTCTGAGAGGGCAGACACAATAGCAAGCAATTGTCTGTTACCGATATCATAATTGCGTTCTGCTGGTGATAATTTTCTTGAAAAGAACCCACAAGGATGTAGAGGTTTTCCTGGAGACTCTCTTTGAGACAGGACAGCCCCAATGCCTATCTCGGAAGCATCAACCTCAAGAACAAACGGAATCCTGGGATCAGGATGCCGCAACACGGGAGCGGAAGTGAAAGCTTGTTTGAGGGCTTCGAATGCTTGCTTGGATTGAGAAGACCAGATCTGGTTCTTCAGACCTTTACGTGTCATATTAATGATAGGGGAGGCTACAGCGGAATAATTCTTGATAAATCTCCTATAATAGTTGGAAAACCCCAGAAACCTCTGTATGGCCTTGAGACCTTGAGGGAGAGGCCATTCTGAGATGGCCGTGAGTTTAGAAGGATCCATCTCAAAACCTTCTGGAGTGATAATATACCCAAGGAATTTCACAGTAGTTATGTCGAATAAACACTTCTCTAGTTTGCAATAAAGACCATTGTCCAGTAATTTTGCTAATACCTGTCTGACATGTGCATGGTGGGTTTTCAGATCGGGAGAGTAAATCAATATATCGTTTAGGTATACTATAACAAAGGTTTGTAAGAAATCTCTGAGCACATCATTAATAAAATCCTGGAATACCGCTGGAGCATTACAAAGACCGAAAGGCATGACCAAGTATTCATAATGCCCACTCCTGGTGTTAAATGCTGTTCTCCACTCATGCCCCTCTTTTATACGTATCAGGTTGTAAGCTCCTCTTAAATCAAGTTTTGTGTATACTGCTGACCCCCTTAACCTGTCGAACAGTTCTGATATGAGAGGGATGGGGTACACGTTCTTAATGGTGATCTTGTTAAGCCCCCTATAATCGATACACGGGCGTAAATCTCCCTCTTTTTTAGACACAAAAAAGAACCCAGCCCCTGCTGGAGAAGAGGAACGTCGGATAAAACCTCTCTCCAAATTCTCCTTTATATACTCTTCCATAATTTGGTTCTCCTTTATGGAAAGAGGATATACTTTGCCTCGAGGAGGCATGGTACCAGGATGAATATCAATGGCACAATCATATGGTCTATGTGGAGGCAGTTTCTCTGCCTCTCTTTTATCAAATACAGCCCTGATACGGTCAGCGTATTGGTCAGGAACCTCTGTAGACAATGGAGGAGCTGTGGGTGTGTTCAGGGCACCGACATGCTGAATGGGTATTAAACAAGTCCCAAAACAAGCAGGACTCCAAGACAGTATCTCTCCCTTATCCCAATCAATAACAGGATTGTGTTTCACCAACCAAGGGAAACCAAGTACAACAGGATTGGAAGGTGAATGGATAACTTGAAATATGATTTCTTCTTTATGCAAGAGACCAGTGGTAAGAACCACTGTAACCGTATCGTGAGTAATCCTAGGGCAGGATAACGGTCTGCCGTCTATGGCTTCGACGGCTAAGGGTGTCTCTCTTACAACCAGAGGTAGAGAAATGGAAGAAGCGTAGTTAACATCGATAAAGTTGCCAGCAGCCCCAGAATCCAAAAAAGCGGTAGTCTGTGTGGTCTTGGTCTCCCAAGCCAAGGATACTGGTAACATAAGTTTAGTGTATTTGACAGGAGACATGCACGTCACACCCAAGGCCTGTCTCCTCAGCTGCCTTAGGTGCGGTAGTTTTCCGGCTTATCATGCATTTTAGGACGATTAGGACATTGAAATCGTACATGTCCCCCCAAACCACAATACAGGCACAATCCCTCATGAAAACGCCTTGTTCTCTCTTCCTCTGTAAGCCTAGTACGGCCTAGTTGCATAGGCTCAGAGGGAGGAGATAACTCTCTTGGTGGTGCCTGAAAGACAGGTGCCAACCTAGGTAACAGTCTCTTGGGTTTCTCTCTTGGAGTCCTTCTGTCCCTTATCTGATTATCCAGATCTATACAATAATCAATGAGTTCACACAATACCTCAGGTAGTTTACGTGGAGCCAATTCATGCATCAATGACTCTGATAACCCCTCCATAAAAGCCAGAACCAGTGTCTCATTTGTCCAGTTCACATCAGAGATCAAGGTTTTAAATTCTATGGCATAATCAGAAACAGTCCTGTTCCCTTGACGTATGCGGAACAAGGATTTGCCAGCTACCGTGGCCTTTCTGGTAGGATTAAATGTACGTTGTAACTCGGCTATGAATTCTTTATAATCCCGTATGATAGGCTTCTCTGCCTCCCATAACGGAGTCGCCCATGTCAATGCTCTGCCAGACAGGTGATTAATAATGAACCCCACTTTGGCAATGTCAGAGAAAAACATCTGTGGATTTAATTTAAAATGAATAACCACATGGACCAAAAATCCCCGGCACTCTGAGGGAGTACCGTCAAACCTCATAGGAGTGGTCATGTGTACCTGGGATGTCTGAACGACAGGGGGCACAGGTGTATCAAGCGGGGGTGCAACCCCAGCTGGTTCCAGGTGAGCCGTACGAGTCAGGATAGTTTGTAAGGCAATAGCAAACTGATCCATCCTATGATCCTGCTCATCCTGTCTGGATACAAAGTTAGCCAAGTGCTGTGTTAAGTCTGCGGGATCCATAGTGGCCAGATCGTAATGTCACGGTTCCCAGATCCCACCACGCAGTACTTAACGCCCCACACTCCACAGAACCCAGAAGCTACCAACAGAGTAGCCGTGAAAGATCTAACTGTCTGGTCCTTAGAATTGGCCAGGTAAACTAGCTAGACAGATAGGGTTAACAACACGGGGAGTAGTCAGCCGAGCCAGAATCAGGAATACAGAGTTCAGAATGGTCAAATGGAATAGCCGGGTCGATATCAGAGCAGTAGCGTAGTACAAGAGAATGGTCTAGGGCAACAGAAGGCAGAATAGTCAGAAACAAGCAGAGGTCAATAACGGGTTGATTCAATATAGCAGTCAGGTACAAGGAGCTCAGGTATGGATAACCACGATCTGGCAACTGCTGAGAATACACTGAGGGTTTTTAAAGACCTTCACCAGGCCACGCCCCCCACTCAAGCCGCACCTCTTGCAACCACCTCCCTGCCTGTCTCCATTTAAACCGGGCTTTGGTCAGCGAGCAGCATCAGACATGCTGCCCTCAAGCACACAGGTAGGGCTGGAAGCTCCCAACGTTACATTCACTAGAGAACCATTGATTAAATGATTCCTTAACAGAATTTGATTAATTGGGATTTTATTTAGTGAACTGGAATTCGAATCGATATCAACTATCAAATCGATCTTGACTTACAATACATACAAATACTAACTAAAGCAAATGACATTATGAAGCGAATCAGATTCGTTTGAGTGTTACACACAGCACCCTGCCCCTGTAAAATGATCTGTGGTGCTGAATCTGTTGTCAGCACCATAGACCAATGGATAGCTCACAGCTTAGAAGCGCAAAATGGTGGATCTAATTAAAACGTAACTTTTAATAAATTGCCACTAAGAGAACCTGCTGCCTTTACTCAGGCAGACACAAACTGACAAACAGGTAAAAACATGTGACAAATAAAAAACTCAAAAGGTACCCCTATGGCTAGGAGGCAAAATGTTATTGAATAACCAAATTCAGAAACTAGCGCAAAATTTCCTGACACAGTAGGAATGTGAACCTTCATGGGTTCACAATAAATTGGAAAGGAGGAAAAGTTATTGTACTAGTATAATCAGAGCGGTAGCATAGTGAGCATATCTTGCATACAAAGTAGCCAGTCCACCTGAACTGGACATATACAAGGAAACAGAGAGTGACTAGAAGAGCTTCAAACTAGTCCTCTCTGAAAAGTAACACTATTGCCATAGGAGACCAAAATCAGAGGCGTTTCGCCTACCGAGTGGTGTCCTCAGGAGTGTTGTCACGAACCTACCACACTGCCTCCACTTCCAACACTATTCAGAAACACCTCCTTACCTTAAACTGGTCATCTGCATGTCTCGTTTATGTGTAAAGATCAGCATCTTGATGATGTCATCAGAGGAGTGCCGGAGGTACAGAGATATACTCAGAGAGCACCTGAGATCAATCCCACACCAATCAGAGGCGCATAAAAGAGAGGCTTGCTGGGTAAGTCATTGCTCAATTATTGTCCTCCCTACCTCGAGCTAACCATTCTATCCCAGCCTTTTGATCCTGATACCCAAGTTGCTGAACCTCTGCCTGTGACCCCAACAACGCTATCTTCTGCCGCCCAAGTTGCTGAACCTTTGCCTGTGACCAACAACGCTATCTTCTGCCGCCCAAGTTGCTGAACCTCTGCCTGTGACCCAACAACGCTATCTTCTGCCGCCCAAGTTGCTGAACCTTTGCCTGTGACCAACAACGCTATCTTCTGCCGCCCAAGTTGCTGAACCTTTGCCTGTGACCAACAACGCTATCTTCTGCTGCCCAAGTTGCTGAACCTTTGCCTGTGACCAACAACACTATCTTCTGCCGCCCAAGTTGCTGAACCTTTGCCTGTGACCCCAACAACGCTATCTTCTGCCGCCCAAGTTGCTGAACCTTTGCCTGTGACCCCAACAACGCTATCTTCTGTCGCCCAAGTTGCTGAACCTTTGCCTGTGACCAACGCTATCTTCTGCCGCCCAAGTTGCTGAACCTTTGCCTGTGACCCCAACAACGCTATCTTCTGCCGCCCAAGTTGCTGAACCTTTGCCTGTGACCCCAACAACGCTATCTTCTGTCGCCCAAGTTGCTGAACCTTTGCCTGTGACCAACAACGCTATCTTCTGTTGCCCAAGTTGCTGAACCTTTGCTTGTGACCTCAACAACGCTATCTTCTGTTGCCCAAGTTGCTGAACCTTTGCCTGTGACCACAACAACGCTATCTTCTGTTGCCCAAGTTGCCGAACTTTTGCCTGTACCTCAACAACGCTATCTTCTGCTGCCCAAGTTGCTGAACCTTTGCCTGTGACCTGAACAACGCTATCTTCTGCTGCCCAAGTTGCTGAACCTTTTTCCTGTGACCTCGACAACGTTAACTTCTGTTGCCCAAGTTGCTGAACCTTTGCCTGTAGCCTCAACAACGCTATCGTCTGCTGCCCAAATTGCTGAACACTGCTTGTGACCTCGACAACGCTAATATTCCTAAATAAAATGTCCAAGACCAGTAGTTGTGGCGTCTAACCTTATCTTCTACAGCCATATTGTACTGACCAAATCCCCATTACATCTGGTTCCTTATCAGAATATATACAACACCGTGACAGAATAATTGAGCCTACAAAATGGAACCATCGGGGATAAGCGAAGCTGTGTCAGCCATCTCTAATCAAGTCACTGCTCTCGCTATGACAATACAAGATATGCAACAGAATCTAGCTACAGTCCAGACCATACAAGAAGGCCTCGAGACTCATATTGCCGTTTCCACTCCTTTACCTGGGGATTCTAGAATACCTGAACTGCCTACATATCATACTGTGACCAACGTGACTGAACCTCATGTCTCCCCACCGGAAAAATTTGATGGAAACCGTAAGAAATTTAGATGCTTCATCACCTCATGTCAAATTATGTTTTCTCTTCAACCCCGTACTTATGCCTCTGATTACTCCAGAATACATTCAATGATCTCTCTTCTCACCGGAAGGCCACAATGTTGGGCTCATCATCTTATACATACTAATGATCCTGCACTCAGCGATTGGAATTCATTCCTAAAGGCTATATCTGAATTATATGATGACCCTCACAGACTAAACAATGCCGCTTCTGCCCTCTCTAATCTGAAGCAAGGAAGAAATGACATGGAAGATTATGTGACTGAATTCCGTCACCATGCACTAGAATCTGAATGGAACGAACCCGCCTTACTAGCCCAATTTAAATCTGGCGTATCAGAATACATAGGACGAATTGGCTAGAATAGATGCCCCAACTTCATTGGATTCAGTCATGTCTCTCTGTATCCAAATCGATAGACGGTACCGAGAGAGATGGGCAGAAACAGCTATCGTCTTTCGTCCTCCCATAAGACGGGTTGTCAACACTCCGGCATCTCCTTCTCTATTACCTGCTCTATCGGCTCCTGGACATGAACCCATGCAAATCAACAGTACTAGAGGACCCCTTACTGATAATGAGAGAACAAGACGTAGATCTCTTGGTCTATGTATGTACTGTGGTCGTGCGGGCCATCAATTAAGAGAATGCCGTGAGAGACCCAACTACCGAGGAGGTAAGATGATATCTGCCGCTAACAATACTATGTACGATATAAATGCTACTTGTGCTTCCACTCATCTAACCGTTCCTATGTCCTTCCAGTGGAACGATCAGCTCAAGACCGTACCGGCAATGATTGATTCCGGAGCTAGCGGTTGTTTTATTGATATCGCCCTAGCCTCTACACTGAAGATTCCTCTTGTATCCAAAAAACAACCGATTATTGTACAATTATTGGACGGAAGTCCACTAAAAACTGGGCCCGTATCACAAGAAACCATTCCACTAGAAGTCTCCATAGGAACCACTCATAGAGAAATGCTATCATTTGACATAGTCGGGTCACCCATATTTCCTGTTATCCTCGGACTACCTTGGCTTCGCAAACACAATCCCGTTATAGATTGGCAACACGGCACACTTTCCCTTTCTACGGAAAATAAAAATAATGCTGATACACAAAATAATAATCCTTCTCCTATATTTATTGCATCTGCTATACCTAGTATATATGCAGAGTTCTCTCTCTGATGTTTTCCAAGAAAAAGGAGCTGATATATTACCCCCTCATAGGCAATATGATTGCCCAATCGATCTATACCCAGGGGCCTCTATCCCTTTTGGACGGATTTACCCACTTTCTGGTCCTGAGTTAAATGTTTTAAGGGATTATATCAATGAGAACCTCCATAAAGGTTTTATACGGCCTTCTACCTCACCTGCTGGAGCCCCCATATTTTTTGTCGAGAAAAAGGATGGAGGATTAAGACCATGTATTGACTATCGAGCGTTAAACAATATCACCATTAAGAACAAATACCCGTTACCTCTCATAACTGAACTTATGGATCGACTAAGAGGGGCCCAATACTTCACTAAACTCGATTTAAGAGGTGCCTATAATCTCGTAAGAATAAGAGGGGGCGACGAATGGAAGACTGCGTTCCGCTCCCGCTACGGGCACTTTGAGTATTTGGTGATGCCATACGGGCTTTGCAATGCCCCAGCAACCTTTCAGCGTTTCCTAAATGATATTTTTAGAGATGTATTAGATATCTCTGTCGTCATATATCTAGATGATATATTGATCTTCTCTGATACCATTGAAAGACATCATGACCAAGTAAAGAAAGTATTACAAAGATTAAGAAAATATAAATTGTATGCAAAACTTGAAAAATGTACCTTTGATAGCCAAGAAATAGATTTTTTAGGATTCGTACTAACACCAGGCAGCATCAGAATGGACCGGGAGAAAATAAAAGCAGTAGAAGACTGGCCAATACCAGCAAATCGAAAGGGTATCCAATGTTTCCTGGGATTCTGCAATTTCTATCGTAAGTTTATCAAAGATTTTTCAAGGTTGGTGAAACCCTTAACAGAATTAACCAGTATCCATTCCCGTTTAATATGGACCACCAGAGCACAACATGCTTTTGATGAATTAAAGAAAAGATTTACGACAGCCCCTATACTAGCCTTACCAAACCCCAATATATCCTACTACATGGAAGTCGATGCTTCAGAATATGCTATTGGAGCTATATTATCTCAAAGAACCGATTACAATGATATGCTTCATCCAGTAGCCTACTACTCGAAAACCTTATCTCCAGCACAAAGAAATTACGATATAGGAGAAAGAGAACTATTAGCAATCAAACTTTCTCTAGAAGAATGGCGTCATTTACTAGAAGGTTCATTATATCCAATCACAATCTTTACTGATCATAAAAACCTTGAATACTTGCAAAAAGCCAAAAGATTAAAACCAAGACAAGCAAGATGGGCCCTCTTTTTTAGTCGATTTAACTTACATATACTGTAACATACCGACCAGGAGATAAAAATGGTAAAGCAGATGCCCTTTCTCGTCTACACTTTACAGAAATACCTGCTAGAGAAGAGAATATACTTCCGAACACCTGCTTCCTAACTACTGATGTACCCTTATGGGATGATTTAAAAAGATATACACAGAATGATAACCCAAACATTACTAGTGTTCCTTTACAGAGAAAAGATGGATTCCTCATGAAAAATAATCAATTCTACGCTCCTCAAGAAACCCGCCTACGAATCCTTCAATTCCATCATGATTCAACATTAGGGGGTCATGGAGGTGTACACAAAACAATTGAACTGATAAGAAGATACTTCTGGTGGCCAGGTATGAACAAAGATATTCTCACTTTTGTCCGTAATTGTCCCACTTGTAATCGTTTGAAGGATACCAGGTCGCCAGTACAAGGGTTGTTACGTCCGTTGCCCATACCCTCTTCACCATGGAAAGACATTACCATGGATTTTATTACAGATCTCCCCGATTCTTCTAGTCATACCACTATCATGTTCGTGGTTGATAGATTCTCAAAGATGATACATCTTATCCCTACCAAGCGTGTGCCTACTGCTCTTGAAACCGCCCAACTATTCATGGCAAATATATTCAAGCTTCACGGAATACCCGAGTCCATCGTTACTGACAGGGGTCCACAATTCACCTCCCGTTTCTGGTCTGCTTTTTGTAAAGGTTTACATATACAACGTAACCTCTCAACCGCCTTTCATCCGCAAACAGATGGACAAACAGAAAGAATCAATGGCATTATAGAACAATATCTACGCTGCTTCATCACACATCTTCAGGACGATTGGGTCCAATATATACCATTAGCAGAATTTAACTACAACAATCAAAGACAAACCTCCACTGGTATGTCTCCCTTTTTCGCAGTCTATGGAACACATCCTACCCTAATACCCAGTTCTCCTATAACAAGCAATACTCCCTCTGCTGATCAGAGAATAAAGGATATAATCGCTAATTATAAAACAATACGTTCAAAACTATTTCGTGCTCAATTCAGGTATAAGACATATGCGGACAGACACAGAATACCGTCCCCTACATATCACATTGGAGATAAGGTATGGCTTTCTACAAGGTATCTAAAATTACATTGTCCTTCAAAAAAATTAGGACCTAGATTCCTTGGTCCATTTTACATATCTAAGATCATATCTCCAGTAGCTGTAAAATTGAAATTACCTGCTTCCTATTCTATACATCCAGTATTTCATGTATCTCTTCTAAAGCTTGTTGGAAAGGATTTGTGCCAAGGAAGAATAACTCCTTGCCCAGGCCCTGTCTCTACAGAAGATGAGGACATCTATGAAGTTCAAGAAATACTTGATTCCCGCAAAAAAAGAGGCTCTCTTGAATATCTCATCAGGTGGAAACTTTACGGTCCTGAAGAAGACTCTTGGATTCCTGCTAAAGAGGTTAGTGCTCCTGATCTTGTCCGTGATTTCCATCTGCAACATCCCAATCGCCCTCGGAGAGGTTGCCTTCTCGGGGGGTACGTCACGAACCTACCACACTGCCTCCACTTCCAACACTATTCAGAAACACCTCCTTACCTTAAACTGGCCATCTGCATGTCTCGTTTGTGTGTAAAGATCAGCATCTTGATGATGTCATCAGAGGAGTGCCGGAGGTACAGAGATATACTCAGAGAGCACCTGAGATCAATCCCACACCAATCAGAGGCCCATAAAAGAGAGGCTTGCTGGGTAAGTCATTGCTCAATTATTGTCCTCCCTACCTCGAGCTAACCATTCTATCCCAGCCTTTTGATCCTGATACCCAAGTTGCTGAACCTCTGCCTGTGACCCCAACAACGCTATCTTCTGCTGCCCAAGTTGCTGAACCTTTGCCTGTGACCAACAACGCTATCTTCTGCCGCCCAAGTTGCTGAACCTTTGCCTGTGACCAACAATGCTATCTTCTGCCGTCCAAGTTGCTGAACCTTTGCCTGTGACCCCAACAACGCTATCTTCTGCCGCCCAAGTTGCTGAACCTTTGCCTATGACCAACAACGCTATCTTCTGCCACCCAAGTTGCTGAACCTTTGCCTGTGACCCCAACAACGCTATCTTCTGCCGCCCAAGTTGCTGAACCTTTGCCTGTGACCCCAACAACGCTATCTTCTGTCGCCAAAGTTGCTGAACCTTTGCCTGTGACCAACAACGCTATCTTCTGTTGCCCAAGTTGCTGAACCTTTGCCTGTGACCTCATCAACGCTATCTTCTGTTGCCCAAGTTGCTGAACCTTTGCCTGTGACCTCATCGACGCTATCTTCTGTTGCCCAAGTTGCTGAACCTTTGCCTGTAACCTCAACAACGCTATCTTCTGCTGCCCAAGTTGCTGAACCTTTTTCCTGTGACCTTGACAACGTTAACTTCTGTTGCCCAAGTTGCTGAACCTTTGCCTGTAGCCTCAACAACGCTATCGTCTGCTGCCCAAATTGCTGAACACTGCTTGTGACCTCAACAACGCTAATATTCCTAAATAAAATGTCCAAGACCAGTAGGTGTGGCATCTAACCTTATCTTCTACAGCCATATTGTACTGACCAAATCCCCATTACATCTGGTTCCTTATCAGACTATATACAACACTGTGATAAGTGTACTGGGAGTGATAATAAGTATAGTGTCTGTGAAGATACAGCAGGGGCAGTGGACAGCTCAACATTTAAAACTAGCTTGCGTTTTAACAGCAGGATTTGATTAATTTGGGTTTTATTTAGTGATCCAAGATTCGAATCGATATCAACTTTCTTATCGATTTTTACCTACAATGGGGTTATTACTGATCCGATATACCAAACGAAATGAAATAACGAAAAAGAAACAAAATTCGAAACAAAGTAATGAAAACTAAAATAATTTAGAATGAAACAAAATGAACTTTCCAGTCATGCACACCTCTATTATTTTAATTATTTTATGTTGCTGATATCGTACATGTACTTTGTCTTTCTCTTTCTCTTGTAATTTTAGTTAAGAAAATATTTTACTCTAAATGTGTCACTGGGTGCATCCAATTGGTGATCTTTTGTTTTGTATACTTCACCACACAGTATCTTTACATCACTTGCTTCTCATTGGGTGGCTTTGGCCATAGAATGGAGTAAATAGGTCCATCACTGATTCTAATCAATGTATTGTGTGGGTTGTGTTCAAAGGATGTGACCACAGGGGTAGATTAGAAGTCTTTTAGGCTCCCTGTGTTATCTTAGGCTAGGGTCAGACGAACGCATTTATCACGTGCGTTTAGCCGCACAAAATCACGGCCGTGCTAGCAGCAAATGACGTCCAATGCCGGGAACATACGACGAACGGCCGCACGAAAGTTCGTCCGTGCAACGCAAGTGGCCAACGAACGCATTTTTCGAGAACGTCAAACCGCTACTACTGACGTACAGAGTGCGCTGCGTCGCATAGGGCGTGTTTGCGTGATTGGGAGACGTCAGACGCTGCACACGTTCGGCCAACATAACGTCCAGACGCAAAAGTGTTTTATTGATGATCCGTACAAAATCACAGACGAAAATGCGCATCGTATGACCGCTGTCGCGTATTCCGTGAAAAAATACGTCCATTCGTTCGAACGCACTTTTTCACGGACAACGTGAAAAATGCGTTCGTCTGACCCTAGCCTAATTCAGCTGCCATCTCTAGAGTAGTGTAGAGAGGTGAAGCGCCCCACAGAAAGTAGTGTATAATCCGCTCACTAAACGTTGCATATGGAGGTTCCTCTAAAAAACCTTAAGCAATTGAAACATAAAGAAAAAACAATGTAGCGCCAGTGAACATTAGTCCATTGGTAAGCAAGATTATACACACTGGAGGCCTATAAATATAATATTCTTTTTTCAAAGATTTGCCTCCTTTGAGGGGATTCAACATTGCTGCGTAGAAGAAAGGGAAACCCAGATTACCCAAAAGAGTATTCAACTCACATTTTCATGAGCCCACACCTGGCTCTGAGGTGGATCCCTTTATGGGTCTTTTATTTGTTTCTTCGGGTGCCCATTAACCCCTCAGTGGATCCTGTGGATTCCAATAGGGTTCCCCTTGATTTCGAGCAAGTTTAGCTTCTGCAGTGTGCTGCTAAGCTTCTGATTGGATGGTAGGGTTCGAGGGAATAGGGTTCCCCTTGAATACCTTAGGGGTATTTGGGGTGTTCAGGTAGAGGTAGCACCTCTGATGGGGAACATGTGGTGCTCCTCGGAGCAGTTCGTCCACCTTGGTCCTCACCTGTCACTCAGCTCTCACCTGTGGCTCCTCGTAGCTGTTAGCATGCAACAGCGGCCATACCCTGGGCAACGGCTTCCACTGGCCGGCTAAACCAGGTGGGGGTAGCCAAAGGGTCTCAAAACCCTCGGTGAATTAGGTTTCTGCCTACCTATGCATGCGAAGTCTGAACATCGGCTGATCCTGTGGAGGAGACCATCTAGGTCCAACGGAGGTGACGGCGACTACAGCAATGCACTGTGGAGTGTATGGAGCAAGACGAGGCACGCAGAACATCTTGGTCATCCACTGCATCCGTGCCCATCTCTGGTTGTCTTGATTTCTTCTTGCCACTGGGTACTGGTGGGCCCGGACGAGAGAGTGAGGTTGACGCAGCGCAACTCTTCTTCACTTTAAACAAAGTTTTCTGCGCAAGTCATCAGTCATCCACAATTCAAGTCCTGTGGCGATGGGCAAGCGACGAAGCGGCAGGTGTGGTGCACTGGGAGTCATAGCCGCAAGCCTGCACACAGGCGACTCAGGCTATAGGGTCGCTCTTCACTGACCGGAGCAGAAGTGAAGTTCGGCAGCCACCTGAGTGTCTGAGCAGTCCTATTCAGGGTAGCACTGCTCACCTCCATGCATGAGGAAGGGGCTAGAAAAGGTGCCCCAAACATTGCCTGCTCCTTACACCCTGGCCGGCTAACCGCGGTCGGCGGGGACCCAATTATGCGGTCGAAAATCAAAAACAAATTCAATCACAATAAAATTTGCTACATGGAACATCCGCACTCTTCTTGACAGGGATACCATAAATAGGCCCCAACGACGCACGGCGCTCATTGCCCATGAACTTGCCAGATACAATATAGACATCGCCGCCCTAAGTGAGACCAGACTCTCCGGTGAAGGAGAACTCACAGAAAGGCTTGCTGGCTACTCCTTCTTCTGGAGTGGACGCGACTCTCATGCAAAGCGAGAAGCGGGAGTTGGTTTTGCTATTAAAACTTCTCTTGTGAGTAAACTCTCCGGCTCCCCGAAAGGAATAAATGATCGTCTTATGACGCGGAA
Source organism: Leptobrachium leishanense (assembly GCA_009667805.1). Classification (NCBI taxonomy): domain Eukaryota; kingdom Metazoa; phylum Chordata; class Amphibia; order Anura; family Megophryidae; genus Leptobrachium; species Leptobrachium leishanense. The sequence continues at coordinate 164,665,691 of CM019067.1, forward strand.
ACTCCCTCTCTGCCATGGAAAGAAGTTTGCCACCATAGTCAGCGCCTATGCACCCACCATGACAAATCCAGAAGAGACCATAGATAAGTTCTATGATGATCTGAACACCGTCATCTCCTCCACTCCTATTGCTGATAAACTCATTGTCCTTGGAGATTTTAATGCTCGTGTCGGGAGTGATCACACTTCCTGGGACGGAGTGATGGGGAAGCATGGGGTTGGAAAGTGTAACAGCAACGGCCTGCTGCTCCTTCAGACCTGTGTTGAACATGGCCTCCTGGTGACAAATACCATCTTTAGCCTTCCCGCACGCAACAAGACATCATGGATGCACCCCCGTTCAAAACACTGGCATTTAATAGACTATGTCATCGTCAGAAATCGGGACCGGCAGGATGTGAAGGTGACTAAGGCCATGTGCGGCGCAGATTGCTGGACGGATCACCGTCTCATCGTTTCAAAGATGAAAATCCACATTCAACCTAAGAGAAGACCTCATGCCGCCATAGCTCTGAAACGTCTCAACATCAGCAAGCTGAAGCGTCCTGATGTCAAACAGACTTTTGTTGACACCCTGGATGAACGCCTTGCTTCAATCACACTGGATAATCTGGATGTGGGAGCAGCGTGGACCACATTTCGCGAGACGGTGTATAGCACAGCCATTGAGCACCTTGGACCCTCTACCAGAAAACACAAGGACTGGTTTGATGAAAACAACATAACGATTCAACTGTTACTCGAGCAAAAACGTCGGGCGTACAAGGCACTCTATGATGACCCAATGTCAATGGCAAAGAAAGTTGCACTGCGAAACATCCGCAGCAACATCCAGTTGCAACTGCGCCAGATGCAAGACTCCTGGTTGAGTGCAAAAGCTGAAGAGCTTCAGGGCTTTGCAGACAGGAAAGATATGAAGAACTTTTACAGCGGCCTCAGAGAAATCTATGGCCCTACCGCCTCAGGGTCTTCTCCTCTCCTCAGTGCTGATGGTACTACACTCATCACAGAAAAGGAGCAAATCTTGGAAAGATGGGCGGAACACTTTGCTACTGTGTTGAATACGCCTTCTGTCATAAATGATGAAGCCATCAAAAGACTACCCCAGGTCCCAGCGAATAAGTCACTGGACGCTGTTCCAACTCTGGACGAGATACAAACAGCCATCCGCCAGCTGTCCAGTGGCAAAGCACCTGGTTCCGACATGATTCCTGCTGAAATCTATAAAGAAGGTGGACCAGCACTGACGGATAAGTTGCTCTGTCTAATCCAGATCATCTGGCAGACAGAAACTGTACCACAGGACCTTAAAGATGCTTCCATTATCCATCTGTACAAACGAAAAGTAAATCGCCAGGCCTGTGACAACCACCGCGGAATCTCACTGCTATCCATTGCAGGCAAGATCTTGGCCCGAGCCCTGCTGAACCGCCTGAATGTACATCTAGAGCAAGGTATCCTTCCCGAGAGTCAATGTGGCTTCCGTAAAGCACGTGGGACTATTGACATGGTGTTTGCTGCCAGACAGCTTCAAGAGAAATGTCAGGAACAAAACTCGGACCTATATTCCATATTCATTGACCTAAACAAGGCTTTTGACACAGTCAGCAGAGATGGCCTGTGGAAAATCATGAAGAAGTATGGATGCCCAGACAAGTTTACCGCTATCATCCGGCAGCTACATGATGGCATGGTGGCTCATGTCCAGGAAAACGGTCAATCATCTCAAGCATTTCCTGTTACAAATGGAGTGAAGCAGGGCTGTGTCCTGGCTCCCACACTCTTCAGCATCATGTATTCTGCAATGCTGTCTGATGCGTTCAAGGAATCCACCACGGGCTTGCCAATTCGATTTCGTACTGATGGATTAGTCTTTAATCTCAGAACGCTACAAGCGAAAAGCAAGGTCAAACATAACATCATAAATGAGCTTCTGTTCGCAGACGACTGTGCCCTCAACGCTGCTTCGGAAGGCGATATGCAACACAGCGCTGACATTTTTGCTGATGCCTGCAATAACTTTGGTCTCACTATCAATAGAAAGAAAACTGAAGTGATGTATCAGCCAGCTCCCAGGAAGCCTTACGCTGAACCCAGCATCACCATCAGTGGGCAGCGTCTAAACGCGGTGGACAAATTCACGTACTTGGGCAGCATCCTTTCTAGATCTGTCGTCATGGACGACGAGTTGATTGCTAGACTCGCAAAAGCAAACGCAGCATTTGGAAGACTCCGCAAAAATGTGTGGGACAGGAGAGGTATCAGACAAAAAACCAAGATCAAGGTGTATCGCGCAGCAGTCCTTTCGACGTTGCTCCATGGATGTGAAACGTGGACAATCTACCAGCGTCACGCCAAGAAATTAAACCATTTTCACACAACATCTCTTAGAAAACTTCTTGGTATTAAGTGGCAAGACAAAGTGCCTGATACCGAGGTCCTTGTTAGAGCGGACCTACCCAGCATCTTCACCATCCTGGCGCAGTCTCAATTACGATGGGCAGGACACGTAGCTCGTATGAAAGATAATCGACTTCCAAAGATGTTGTTATTTGGCGAACTTACACAAGGCAAGCGCTCCGAAGGAGGTCCAAAAAAGCGCTACAAAGACACACTGAAAGCAGCTCTAAAGGCCTTCAATATTAACCCCATTAACTGGGAGCTTGCTGCTCAGGACAAAATCAAGTGGAGATCAGCTATTAAGAACGGAGCTCAATCCTATGAAACCAGCAGGGCAGCGGCAGCTGAGCAAAAAAGGCTGGCCAGGAAAGGTAGTGATATACTACTATCTTCTGCGGCTATTCACTGTCCACATTGTCAGAGACTATTTCGAGCGCGAATTGGTTTGGAAAGCCATCTACGCACTCACCGTGACCCACCCTATTCAATAAATGGATGACTAGATGGTCCTCGTCGATTCGACGGACGAACAAGAGAGACTTTGTCTTTCTCTTTCTCTTGTAATTTTAGTTCAGAAAATATTTTACTCTAAATGTGTCACTGGGTGCATCCAATTGGTGATCTTTTGTTTTGTATACTTCCCCACACAGTATATTTACATCACTTGCTTCTCATTGGGTGGCTTTGGCCATAGAATGGAGTAAATAGGTCCATCACTGATTCTAATCAATGTATTGTGTGGGTTGTGTTCAAAGGATGTGACCACAGGGGTAGATTAGAAGTCTTCTAGGCTCCCTGTGTCATCTAATTCAGCTGCCATCTCTAGAGTTGTGAAGAGAGGTGAAGCGCCCCACAGAAAGTAGTGTATAATCCGCTCACTAAACGTTGCATATGGAGGTTCCTCTAAAAAACCTTAAGCAATTGAAACATAAAGAAAAAACAATGTAGCGCCAGTGAACATTAGTCCATTGGTAAGCAAGATTATACACACTGGAGGCCTATAAATATAATATTCTTTTTTCAAAGATTTGCCTCCTTTGAGGGGATTCAACATTGCCGCGTAGAAGAAAGGGAAACCCAGATTACCCAAAAGAGTATTCAACTCACATTTTCATGAGCCCACACCTGGTTCTGAGGTGGATCCCTTTATGGGTCTTTTATTTGTTTCTTCGGGTGCCCATTAACCCCTCAGTGGATCCTGTGGATTCCAATAGGGTTCCCCTTGATTTCGAGCAAGTTTAGCTTCTGCAGTGCGCTGCTAAACTTCTGATTGGATGGTTGCAAAGAGAACATTCGGAGCAGACCAATCGGAATGTGCCAATATTCCCATTTTCATTCATATTCCAACATTCCGATTGGTCTGCTCCGAATTTAAAATCAAGGGGAACCCTATTGGAATCCACAGGATCCACTGAGGGGTTAATAGGCACCCGAAGAAATGAATAGAAGACCCATAAAGGGTTCCACCTCAGAGCCAGGTGTGGGTGGATCCCTGGTTTCACCATATTTTCACTACTTACACCTACACACTCACAGTCACATCAGCACCACATTCACCTTTTCCTCTGTACTCCCTAACATTCACATTATCAATGTCACAACAAACACTTTCTCCGTCCTCATTTCGTCCTTTCTCCTTTGTTCTTTATTCCCATCATTATTCTTTCTCCAGTGGCTAGCATGAACACACACCAGCTATGCAGCATTCCTTGCATGTATTTATTTGTTTAATATTCCAATAGATGATTCATTCAGATATGATATTGGTCTATCTTTTGTCATCCATTTTACATCATCCATTTATCATTGTATGTACTTATTCAACTATTTCATCGATAGATCATTTAGATGTTATATTGTTTTCATATTTACCCTGATCGCATGTCAGCCTTCCTGGCACCCGTAATGTTTCACAGGTCGCCAAAGCAACGGCATCCTGGACGCCCATGGTGACACATTCAACAGCGCGCCATACGCTCAACGTCCAATACAGGTGCACCGGCATGATTCCTTTCCTGCACAACCTCCGACAAAGCGGTAAACACCTGGGTGGTGAGTTTATACATTCAGTATATAAGTATGTTTGTATGTTTTACACTGTACCCCTTGATGAAGGCTCATGGGAGCCGAAACATTGCATACCTATTAAATTTAGTTTTTTATAAGTCCCGGTGAGCTCTCACCTTTTCCAGTTATATTTACTTTATGAGCAGCTCCCAAGCATCAAGTTTGCTGTTACATATGGACTGAGTGCTACCTATCCTGGTTACACGTGTATACACAGGACTTCATGTGATGAAACGCGGCAGCGATACGTCACTGAATGACCACAAATCCATGCCTTAGAGACGCCACCACGGATGTGTACCTGGAGCTCCTGGCAGCTACAAAGGATACGTGAGATATAGTTGGGATATTTCAACAGCCCAGTCACTTTTTTGTAAGTACATACGTGTTTTTAGCATGTGACCCATTTAATAAAGGGTATAACACGATTGCAGTTCTCTCTTGTGTGTTTTTGGTATTGATTCCTGACATACTGCCTGGCTGTCCGAGAGGCTTTCTGAGAGGCTGTATTGCCAATTGAAGATGAAGAGGCTGCTGTATATGAACTCCTTCCCCGCAGAAGCAGGAGATAGTTTCTATTTTAGACAGAAAATCCATATAAATATAAGTATTCCGTCACTGTTCATATGATTGAATATATGTGATATTTTGAACGTTTATTCACGTAGCTATTACCTGGACATTTATCCATAGAGGGGCGTTTAGAGCAGCGGAAAAGTGGCAGGGAGGGGCAGTGTCTTGTCACATCTGCTGGAGAGAGTTCCTGCATGCAAGGTGTTTTTTTCTTTGGATTTGACCAACAACAAAATCCATGTGCGTTCTATCCTGAGCTTGGATAAGCTCCTTCAAATGTGAGTTGGCACTTGTTATCATGCTATTACTATGCTTTTAACAGCTGATATACACAAGGAGTTTTTCTGTTTCTCACCATTCCATGTACCAATTGCTGTGACGAGAAATCTTCAATACCAAGACGTGGGTTACCTGAGAAAAATTCCAGAAAAGAACCCAGAGGCGTTTACCCACTCAGAGCCAGTGTCCAGGCTCTTGATTTGTGAGTTTATCCAAGACAAGCCTTACAATTCTATACATTGTATAAGACATACTGTACTATGTATTTTTGTATTCTTTTTTCTTTTCCCTATGTATCCATGGTGATAATGAAATTTTGATAGCCACCAGAATTCCCTAGCGTTGAATTTCGCGCTGACCAGATACGTATCTACCATTTATTCTTTTTGGTTTAGGGAGGAACCACTAAACATTCGGTTCAGCTGGGTATTCAGGTGGTGTGACATATTGTGGGTGCTTCCCATTGACAGTTACATTTACATTTATCCATATAGCTATTGCAATTTATTCAGCGCAACACCACCACACTTATATGTACTTTTGTTCCAGCTGATTTTGTGGATATCAGGGCGGTGTGGGCAGCTCAGTTTGATATAGGTGCAGTTGGTTTAACCCTTAATTTGACAGTATAGACATGGTTACAATACATTGAACAGCATTTGACAAACCAGTACAGGAGGAAACAAGGGCCCTGTTCCCGTGAGAACTCACAAGGGTTTGTGGGTGGAAACAGAAGGAGAGGACTGCAAGGTGAGATTGATGGACTGCAAGGTGAGAGTGATGGACTGCAAGGTGAGAGTGATGGACTGCAAGGTGAGAATGATAGACTGCAAGATGAGAGTGATGGACTGGTTGTGTCAGTGAGTTTGGTGGTCCCTAAATTGGAAAGTCTTAAGGGACCATTTGAAGGAAAAGAAACTAGGGGAAAGTTTGACCGTACGAGGGAGAGCATTCCAGAGGATGGGGCTGTGCGCAAGAAGGAGCAAATGTAAATCAAACGCCTACTCCTTTATGAGGAGGCTAAATAAACATTAAGTATTCCTATCTGAAATATTGGGTGGCTAAATCGCTTACCTATAAGCAAAAACAAAATAAAATTTGCTTTCCTTTTGTGGTAAAAATTCAGCTTCCTGACATTGCGTCCCTGAGCTATAACGCCAGTAGGCAGGGGAAGATCCCGGAGGCTTGGCCAACATCCTGATGTCGGCGAGCTCCAGGAGAGGACTGTAATCTGGCGCCTGTTGGTGCTGGATCACGATCCATCCCCTAAAGGGTTAAAGGCAGATGCACTTGGAAGGGCAGGCTGTGCCCTTCCAAGCGGTGCCTGCCTTTCATCTGTGGCCCTCACGGATGAGGAGGGAGAGAGGTCCAAATGACTCCCCCCTCCCCTTCAGGCACCTTTCCTGCTCTGGTGGGCGGTGCCTGGAATAGACGTCATCACTAGGGATGGGCTGCCTGTTCGAATTGGTTCGATTTGAACATCGGCTGTTCGAAAGTTCGAAGATTTCAAACTTTTCGGCACGTTCGCGGAAAGTTCGAGGAAAAAAAAGTTTTCAAAAAAATTCCAGAAAATGCTTAAAAGATCCTGAAAAATCTAAAAATAAAGAGACTCTTTACTGCAGAATATAATAATAAACGGTTTATTAGATATTGGATTAAAACGGGAATATTTTTAACATTGACGCCTATGGGATTCTCCTGAATAAACCTGCCGAATGAAACCACCGAACAGCAGGGCATTTCGGCAACTTTTCACTGCTGGTTTTTGTTCTCTGAATAGACGAAGCTATGGGGATTTCACTGCCCTCGTACAGGCACTGACCAGGCACCGTATGTGCAGGCAATTTGCCAACATTTGGTGAACTGCCTGCTCACTGAATAGCCGAATGGCCAGGTAAGTTAACCGTACTCTGAATTTCAGTGTTCGGTTACCTTTCGGCCACAATTCGGATCGCTTTGAATACCCTGTTAGATTCTCAGTGTCGTGCACCACCGACTAAGGCTAGGGTCAGATGAACGCATTTTCACGTTGTCTGTGAAAAAGTGCGTTCGAACGAATGGACGCATTTTTTCACAGAGTACGCGATAGCGGTCATACTATGCGCATTTGCGTTCGTGATTTTGTACGGATCATCAATAAAACACTTTTTGTGTCTGGACGTTATGTTGGCCGGACATTAGCAGTGTCTGACATCTCCTAATCACGCACACACGCCGCTAGCGGACGCAGCGCACTCTGTACAACCGTACTAGCGGTTTTACGTTCTTGACAAAATGCGTTTGTTTGCCACTTGCGTTGCGCAGCCGGACTTTTGTGCGACCGTACTTCGTATATTGGCCGTCATTGCCCGGCATTTGCTGCTACTACGGCCGTGATTAAGTGCGCCTGCACGCGCGTTTGCACTGCCTCAGTCTGACCCTAGCCTAAGACACAATTTTTCTGCACTTGAATGTGACAGGTGCATATCATTTCAATATTTGACCACAGGATCCAACGCTGCACTCTTCCACAATACCTCAGAGGGGTTACGGTGTGAAGGCACTAGCTGGCACCAAAGGCCCAATATTTGGGTGCACTGACCCGTGTGCCAGATGCATACAGGGCAGCCATCAGAAATGATGGGCCCATTATTGAACCTCACGATGGGGCCCCCGTAAACTTCCTCAACCCATAACAGCTTTTCTCCCCTTCCAAAACAAAAAAAAGGACATAACACAGTTCCACAGCAATATAACTCCCAGTAATGTGTGATGTGCATGAGCGTATCTGTCACGTCTGGGGCTCAGAGGGGGCCCCCGACACCCAGCAGCGCCATCAACCAGCCGGGTGCCAGGAATTGTGCCGGCTTCCGAAGCTCGCAGACAATCACAGCCAGCAACCTATCAGCAGATTGCAACAGATACACATAGACTATAATGATGGACTATAACATTATTCGTACATAACACAGATTACACAAACACCTTGCACTCTCATAGGCACAGGGTCACTTCAACACAAGAGAGGGCAGGGAAATAATATAGAACGTGAGGCCTGCATTTCACAAATACATTTCTAGGTCCATGCACCCCAAGACCAAAGTAACAAATTATTCATAAAACACAATCCTCCAAAATACAAGCAAACAGTTTCAATTTCTTCAGTTTTTCTGAGAAAATAATCAATTGTAATTAAAATGCAGTAACAGATTCCCATTACCAACAAGTGTGTCCTTGTGAGCATATATTATGAGCAGTTCAAAGAAATTGCTTGCCCCCATCTTTATTTATGTATGCTTTTATGGAAAACATTTTTTCACCACATGCAAAAAGGTAATTGGTCTATCTCATTGTGGATGGCTTTTGGGTCATATACGAAGGTATGTTAAATATACAGTAGTCTTGAGGACGTGTAAAATCTACTATTTTGTACTTTCTCATGTGAGTTCAAAGGTCTAGAAAAGGAGTGAAAGGCAAATATTACCATGGAGTACATTGATCATGCATCCCTTTCACCCTCTGGCTATACGTCGCAACACACATGTCTTTTGTGTAGGCTGTGCAACATATAGAGTCTGCATTAAATAAAAGCAATAAACAGCATATCAATGCAGTAGAGAAGTTGTAAGAAAATTCATCTTCACTACAGAATATACTGTGTATATAATCGTAAGGCACAGTGTAATAACACATAGATGACTTATATGCATTTGTAATATTAGGTTGTAAATTAAGAGAATATTGAGTAAGACTAATGCAAATGGTTACAGCTTTGTATATAATTGTACATTTATTCGCCAAGTGCAATTAGTTTGAATATATGTTTCTATAACTTAGATACCAACTAAGAATCTTTTGGTATCTCATATCTATAAATAGTCTGATAATAGAAATGCTATGCATTTTATTCCACAGATGCCTTAAGGGTACTCATAGCAAGCATGCAAAATGGGGGAAATGTCAATTTTCTTTCATAATGTCACATTTGCTTCTCGAGGTTCAGTGTGGTCAGCTGGGAAAATAATGACTTGGAAATCCAATTTCATCCTCTCTATTTTATTTAAAAAGGGTTTATCTGTTTTGACCTTCCGTGACGGGTTATTTACAATCAAGTGTGTTTGTAATACTTGCTTATGAAATCTGTTGCGTAGAGCACTAGTCCTACCTACAGTGAATGGAAGCTCTGAAAATCTTCAAATTTTATTTAACCATTTGAAAAATTGCAAGAAAGTCTAGTAGAATAACAATTTGCAATTATGCGTGCATATTACATGTTTCTTTTTAAAATGAATTTATTATTAAGCACTTAAAATATATAAATTCAAAACAAATATATAGTTGTACTAAAGTGGTCTGAAAATATTCAAAAGGTAAAACGTAGCTAAATCAATATGTTACAAATGGAATACGGAAATTCATTACTGTGTATTCAACGAATTTGCTTTAACACACTAAAAGATTTTTTTCCTGGTTCAGAAAAGTAACACTGATTTTCCATAAGAGAATGCAAAGAAAATTCACTCGTTAATCGCTGTAGAAATTAACTCAAATGTTCTATGCCAGAGTAACAAGCAAGATAAGAAAAAAGGAAAACTATTGTCCTTTTTCCTGTGCTCCAGCACATATATGGCTGTTACTTTAGAAGTGGACTGGCCCCCACTCTTCTCTAACAAACTCCATATTGTATTTGGCCCAAATGTCCCCAATGTCGCCTGACTGCACGTTACCCTCAAATATTAACATCATATTGGTCCCTTTTTTTTTTTTTTCAACATGCCTTATGCATTGGGGCTTGTGCCATTGTGCGATCCTAACACAGTGTAAATGGAGTCCATTTGTATCTTCCTAATGTAATATTAATTCTGCTTACCCTTGTGAGCCATTTTAACCGTGTGCGGAGTTCATTTTGACCGTTTTGTGCTCATCATGTTTTGAAGTTCCTTTTTTTATTATAGGACCCAGACAAATTGTACCGGTTGGATGGCGTAGAGGTAACATCACTGCTCTATAACCGTGGAGACCATGGAGATACAGGTTCAATTCCCAGCAAGAGCACCTCTCCAATAAGTGTCCTTAAGCAAGACACCCAACGGTACATACTCGCCACCCAGGACATACTTGAAAATGAGAGAAATTTCAATGTATCCTTCCTGGTAAAATACTTTCTCAATAAAAAATAAATTATATATTCTTATTTTCAGTGGACTCAAGAAATTCTAAATTATTCATTATTATGTGTACAGGATATTACTTGTCCCACCAGAATGCTATAAGAAAAAATTTGGGAAAAAAAATATCTCCATTCAGATTTAAAATATCTATAAAATGTAAAATTATGTTTCCACAATTTATCATCCAGACCTTTCTGTTTATATGTTCTATGGGTTACCCGTTAAAAAAAATAGAAATGGGAATCGGTTACTGCATTTTTCTATGAAAATACGCAACTTTAACCAAAACTGAAAAAAACTAATTTTTTGGCTTGTTGTCTACTGTATTGCGTTTTATGAATATTATGACTAGGTATAAAACACGAAACTTGCTCCCAGTGTTGGAAATGAGAGGTGAGTAATGGATGTGGTATTGCTCTTAACACGTGACTAATGGACAATGCCTTTGCTTTCCAAAAAAAAGGTTTTTGTTGTCCTTTTTTTGTTTGTGTTCTTTTTTTTACATCTTTGGTATCATTAAAAAGGTCACACTGTGACCTGTCCAGTAACACCTAACTTGACTTTGTGTACAAAAAGGGGAAGACAGGGGTCCAAACACCCTTGCTCTCTTTGCGGCGGTGCAGAGGCTTGTCTTTTAGATGAACCAGTGCGTAATAACGCATTGCGCCAACACCTCCACATTTGCTCCCGTTGTTGGAATTGAGAAGGTGAGATAGTCAGTGGTATTGGTTGTTTATAAGTAAAAGCATGTAATGTCACTATCTTAGAACAAAAGAAAAAAAAAAAAAAAAAAAAAAAAAAAAAAATCGATATTTTTTTTAAACTTTTATACCTTGCATGGTATTATTTGGTATCATTGGAAAGGCCATACTCTGACCTTTCCAAAGACTTGATTCACTTGATCTTGTTCAGTGTAAAAAGCAGATATGCAGGGTTCCAAAGTATCCTGGCACACCTCGCTGCAGTTAAATTTTTCGATGAAACAATGCGTAATAACTCACTGTGCCATCGCCTCTCTAAATAATAACATTTCATAAAAAAAGAATTGATACGCTCCACAGGAGAGAACAATATAAATCATATATTTTAAGGATACAATAGGAAAGATGGTAATGGATGCTGCTCCACAACAAACATGTGCTGCAAATAGGATGCAAAATATCAATATGGTATACAGTGCAACAAAAGCTGGAAAAAATAATGCATTATCTATATATCTATGTAATAAAATTATACCTTTTATTCACATACACACATAACAACTAAATTATATAATCAATAGAAAACCGTTTCAGAAAATTATCCACTAATTATGTCACAACTGGTAGAAACACCAACTAGAGAGGATAACTGTCTGGACCTGGTTATAACAAATAATGTGGATCTTTTCTCAAATATTAATGTAAAGGAACAGTTGGGAAACAGTGACCATAATATGGTGACTTTTGAAATAAACTCAAAAAAACACATTCATAAGGGGCATGCTAAAACATATAATTTTAAAAAGGCCAACTTTATTAAAATAAAGGAAGCTCTCAATGTCATTGAATGGCAGAAACTCTTTCACGGGAAAAACACTGAGGATAAGTGGAATATCTTTAAACTAACACTAGAAACGTACACGTCACAATATATTCCACTGGTTAATAACTATAAAAGAGACAGACTGAAACCAATGTGGCTTAGTAGGAAGGTAACTAAGGAAATGAAAAATAAAAAGAAGGCATTTAAAGCTTTTAAATCTGATAAATCTGAGGCATCCTATAAAGTATATAGGGCAGCCAATAAAGCATGTAAAAATGCGATTAGAAGGGCTAAACTAGAAAATGAAAAAGACCAACGCTAAAAGATTCTTTAGGTACATAAATTCTAAAAAACCTAAGAGTGAAAATGTAGGTTCACTAAAATCTGAGTCAGGGTTATTGTTAACTGAAGATCAGGATAAGGCAGAAATTTTAAATGATTATTTTTCTTCAGTATTTATCAAAGAGAAACCTATAACAGGAGACATGAAATTCATTAATAAAAACTTACTAATACAAAGTGACTGGTTGACTCAGGACAAGGTTTTTGCAGAAATTAAACAATGTGAATGTGAATAAAGCCCCAGGGCAGATGGAATTCACCCGCGAGTACTGAGAGAGCTATGTGTTGAAATATGTAAACCTCTGTTCTTAATCTTTCAAGATTCTTTTCTTTCAGGAATAGTACCAGAGGATTGGAGAAAAGCTGACGTGGTCCCTATATTTAAGAAAGGTTTAAAATTTGTGCCTGGGAATTATAGACCTGTGAGCTTAACATCTGTGGCTGGGAAAGTATTTGAGGGGTTACTAAGGGATAATATTCAGGAATTTATTGGGAGGTATAATGTTATTGGCAAAAATCAGCATGGTTTCATGAAACACAGATCATGTCAGACTAACCTAATTACGTTCTATGAGGAAGTAAGTAGAAGTATAGATCAGGGGGTCGCAGTGGATGTGATTTACTTAGATTTTGCCAAAGCTTTCGACACAGTTCCACACAAAAGGTTACTATTTAAATTAAGAAAAATTGGTCTAGATGAAAATACTTGTTCTTGGATAGAAAACTGGCAAAAAGATAGGGTACAGAGAGTGGTCATAAATCGTACATTTTCAAGATGGACACCGGTGGTAAGCGGTGTCCCTCAGGGGTCTGTTATAGGACCAATACTATTCAATTTATTTATAAATGACCTGGAGATAGGCATTGAAAGTCATGTATCAGTGTTTGCAGATGACACAAAACTAGGAAAAGTAATACAATGTGAGCAGGATGTTACTTTGCTGCAGAGGGATTTAGATAGATTGGGGGACTGGGCACTTAAATGGCAGATGAAATTTAATCTAGATAAATGCAAAGTTATGCACTTTGGAGTGAAGAACACACAAGTAATTTATACCCTAAATGGTACGGAGTTAGGGAAATCCAAGCAGGACAAGGATTTGGGAATAATCATAGACTTCAAACTAAGTAACAATGTGCAATGTCAAACAGCAGCCGCCAAGGCCAGCAAAGTATTGGCATGCATTAAAAGGGGAGTTCACTCACGGGATGAAAACATAATTTTGCCTCTGTATAAATCAATAGTCAGGCCGCACCTTGAATATGCCGTGCAATTTTGGGCACCTGTCTTAAAAAAAGATATTATAGCGCTAGAAAAAGTGCAGAGACGAGCAACTACATTAATAAGGGGAATGGAAGGGTTAAGTTATGAGGCAAGACTCACAAGCTTAAACCTGTTTAGTTTAGAGAAACGGCGCCTTAGAGGGGACCTGATAACCTTATATAAATATATACGGGGCCATTATCAACCATTGTCTGATAACCTATTCATTAACAGGACTATACACAGGACACGGGGTCATCCATTTAGACTGGAAGAAAGAAAATTTAGCTTAAAGCATAGGAAGGGTTATTTTACGGTGAGAACAATAAAGCTGTGGAATTCTCTGCCTGTTGAGGTGGTTGGGTCAGAGTCTGTACAGACTTTTAAAAAAACGACTGGATGACTTCCTGCAGACACAGAATATTAAGGGTTATAATATTTAATATGTGGGTAAAAGCTTCTTGATCCAAGGAGAAATCTGACTGCCATTCTGGGGTCAAGAAGGAATTTTTTCCCAGTATGTTGCATATTGGCAAGCATTTCAGACTGGGTTTTTTGCCTTCTTTTGGATCAACAGCAGTAGGTTATGTGGGAGAGGCTGAACCCGATGGACGCATGTCTTTTTTCAGCCTATATAACTATGTAACTATGTAACTATGTAATTAAAAGATGGTGTATTTAGTATAGCAAGTCAACAACCAGTTACCATGGTAACTAGTTGACTGCAGAATAAGAAAAAAACAGGTAGTGCAGATTACAGAATATTTTTTACAATATGTGCTCCCATAACCGGAACTGAACACATATTCTCAGCTGGGATATTTTCCTTGGGATTCCCAACATCCCTCCTCATGGAATAAAATTCTGAAGGTTTAAATATGTATAAAAGCATTTGTTAAATAAAACCTTTTAATACAAATAAAATGCTTGATACACGTTTTGCTGTACGTCTGAAGAGCTTCATCAGTTGAATTTACGTTATATTGAACACTTGTATCACTGGCGCCACCTAGTGTTTGCTTGAAAAAATTACAGCTATTGCAATAACAGAAAAATGATGGAAACAACTTTATATCTCTCATAAAATAAATGGAGATAAATGTCTGTTATACTCACAGTCTATGAATCCAGCTGCTGTTCTCATCCAATTGGTGGTATAGTCCTTTAACATCTGTATAGATTGTGCTTCAACGAAATATGGTGAAATCAGCGCTTCCTTCAATGTCTGTGATGGACAACTTTCCTCTAACAGGCTTACATCTGGGGCCTGGAAGATAGTCTTCCCTCTGGGGCTTGTCCTCCACTTGTCCTCAACTAAAATAAACACACATAGTGAAGCAATCTCGACAAAAATAAAATAATGTTGTTTAAAAGAGGTTTACTCACATTCTTTGGTGCCTTAGACCAAGACACCAGTAAAAATGCAGCTTGTGAATTTATCGGAGCACTGGACCTCCCATCAATCTCAGCCACTTCTCCACTGACAAGTATGCCTGGGACAGAGTATCAGGATAAAAATAATTTATTCAACTTACATAAACCACCAAAACGCATTTTGCATATAAAATGCATATACAGTTGGTGCTGATACGAATGCCCCTTCTTGTGCTCTTTGAATAATCAGTTTTGACAACTTTTTCCCATGGTTGCCGAGGTCCAGTAATCCAAGATGCCCACCATGGGTCGATGTGCGCATGTGTGTCGTCATATCCGGTTTTGTTCTTTCTTGTGTTTCTCTCCCCAAGATGGATGTGCTTTCCATCTTTTGATAGTGCATGCTTTTGCTTTTGGAAATATATGGTCTATACCAGTGTTTGTCCTCAAACCAAACCTGTCCTCAGGACCCACTGACACGCCAGGTTTTCCAGATATCTGAAGCACAGCACAGGTGATATGATTTGCTGCTCAGTGATTGCAGGATTCAGTCTGCATTTCCCCAAGGTGATCTGCAAAATCTGGCCTGGTTGAGGGTCCCGAGGAACCACTGGTTGGGGAAACACTGGTCTATACTAAGGCAGGTAAATAAGTAGTAGCACAAAGGAAAAAAAACCTGCAGGAATAGTGACAGCCAATATCCAGCAACAGAAATGAGGGTAACCCTGGAACATGAATAGAACAAAGGATATTGATTGACTAAGATAGGAGCTTGTAAGTAAAATTTTACTTTTATTAGAAACTAAAAAACAGAACAACATAATGACAAACCAAGGAAAGGATAAAAAGTCTCTGTGGCTCCAGTCAGCATGATAAATGCTACATAGGGCACTAGGTGCACCAAGATAAATCTCTCCTAGGGGATACAAGCAGACAAACCATCTAAATTCTGTCAACTACTATCAGAGTGAAGAAACTGGCCTTCGTGGGTCCGCATAATAGGACAGAGAGAAGCCTGTGAGTGGCAAATAAAATTGCAATAGGTAAAGGAAAGGTTGAGGCCCAAAATCAATGCTGGGAGCTCTACCAGTTTAGAGCCAACCCACCCCAAGATTAACACCAAGCTACAGAGATTAAAAAAATAATAAAATCAAAGACACAATCTGCATGGGAGAAAGCACTCCATCACTCAACACGTTTCGCCATAAACACTGGCATCCTCAGGCGCATGAAGAAAGTAATGCTCAGTCTGGCAGCATAACAAGAAATAAGCAGACTCTTATTTCTGCAAAACGCATCGAGTGATGGAGTGCTTACTCCCATGCATATTGTGTTTTTGATTTTATTATTTTTTTAGTATTCTATTTAATATACTCTCACGTTTTGTACCTCCCATGGGATTTTTCACACATATATATATATATTTTTACTTTTTATATAATTTTAAGAGAGCTATGAGTGGAAATAAAATCAAATAATCACCTATTTTTATTTCTATTAAGGTCTATCCAAGATTGAGTGAAAATGTAGGTTCACTAAAATCTGAGTCAGGGCTATTGTTAACTGAAGATCAGGATAAGGCAGAAATTTTAAATGATTATTTTTCTTCAGTATTTATCAAAGAGAAACCTATAACAGGAGACATGAAATTCATTAATAAAAACTTACTAATACAAAGTGACTGGTTGACTCAGGACAAGGTTTTACAGAAATTAAACAATGTGAATGTTAATAAAGCCCCAGGGCCAGATGGAATTCATCCGCGAGTACTGAGAGAGCTATGTGTTGAAATATGTAAACCTCTGTTCTTAATCTTTCAAGATTCTTTTCTTTCAGGAATAGTACCAGAGGATTGGAGAAAAGCTGACGTGGTCCCTATATTTAAGAAAGGTTTAAAATTTGTGCCTGGGAATTATAGACCTGTGAGCTTAACATCTGTGGCTGGGAAAGTATTTGAGGGGTTACTAAGGGATAATATTCAGGAATTTATTGGGAGGTATAATGTAATTGGCAAAAATCAGCATGGTTTCATGAAACACAGATCATGTCAGACTAACCTAATTACGTTCTATGAGGAAGTAAGTAGAAGTATAGATCAGGGGGTCACAGTGGATGTGATTTACTTAGATTTTGCCAAAGCTTTCGACACAGTTCCACACAAAAGGTTACTATTTAAATTAAGAAAAAATGGTCTAGATGAAAATACTTGTTCTTGGATAGAAAACTGGCTAAAAGATAGGTTACAGAGAGTGGTCATAAATGGTACATTTTCAAGATGGACACCAGTGGTAAGTGGTGTCCCTCAGGGGTCTGTTATAGGACCAATACTATTCAATTTATTTATAAATGACCTTGAGATAGGCATTGAAAGTCATGTATCAGTGTTTGCAGATGACACAAAACTAGGAAAAGTAATACAATGTGAGCAGGATGTTACTTCGCTGCAGAGGGATTTAGATAGATTGGGGGACTGGGCACTTAAATGGCAGATGAAATTTAATCTAGATAAATGCAAAGTTATGCACTTTGGAGTGAAGAACACACAAGCAATTTATACCCTAAATGGTACGGAGTTAGGGAAATCCAAGCAGGAGAAGGATTTGGGAATAATCATAGACTTCAAACTAAGTAACAATGTGCAATGTCAAACAAGAGCCGCCAAGGCCAGCAAAGTACTGGCATGCATTAAAAGGGGAGTTCACTCACGGGATGAAAACATAATTTTGCCTCTGTATAAATCAATGGTCAGGCCGCACCTTGAATATGCCGTGCAATTTTGGGCACCTGTCTTAAAAAAAGATATTATATCGCTAGAAAAAGTGCAGAGACGGGCAACTAAATTAATAAGGGGAATGGAAGGGTTAAGTTATGAGGAAAGACTAACAAGCTTAAACCTGTTTAGTTTAGAGAAAAGGCGCCTTAGAGGGGATCTGATAACCTTATATAAATATATACGGGGCCATTATCAACCATTGTCTGATAACCTATTCATTAACAGGACTATACACAGGACACGGGGTCATCCATTTAGACTGGAAGAAAGAAAATTTAGCTTAAAGCATAGGAAGGGTTATTTTACGGTGAGAACAATAAAGCTGTGGAATTCTCTGCCTGTTGAGGTGGTTGGGTCAGAGTCTGTACAGACTTTTAAAAAGCGACTGGATGACTTCCTGCAGACACAGAATATTAAGGGTTATAATATTTAATATGTGGGTAAAAGCTTCTTGATCCAAGGAGAAATCTGACTGCCATTCTGGGGTCAAGAAGGAATTTTTTCCCAGTATGTTGCATATTGGCGAGCATTTCAGACTGGGTTTTTTTTCCTTCTTTTGGATCAACAGCAGTAGGTTATGTGGGAGAGGCTGAACCCGATGGACGCATGTCTTTTTTCAGCCTATATAACTATGTAACTATATGGAGAAATGTAAATACATTAAAATGTCTCCATTCTGTATACAAAGGGTTAATAGTAATTAACATTGCAAATTATGTTATACCCATCAATGGGTTAAATATCAGGATGATTATGATAATCCCAGGTTAAACATTGGGAGAATCTTTTTTCTAAAAAAATAGAATAGTGTTTTTATGTGCATTTTCTTGGAGATATATGCAGAGAGTAATGAACTTTAAAGTGAAAGCAAAAGCATGCACTATCAAAAGATGGGTCGCACGTCCATCTTTGGGAGTGAAACGCAATTAAAGAATGAAACGGGAAATGTCGACACGCACATCGACTTAAGGCGGCCATCTTGGATTACCTACCTCGGCGACCACAGGAACCAATTAGATAAACATGACTATTTAAAGAGCACAAGAAGGGGCATTCGTACCAGCAGCAACTGAGGAAGCATTTTATATGTGAAATGTGTTTTGGTGTTTTATTTAAGTTGTTGAATATTTATTTTTTTATCCTGATACCCTGTCCCTGGCATACTTGCAAGCAAGTTAATACAGGTAATCCAGCAGCATGCAATCCCAAAGTCCCAGTATATATCCTTGTGATAACATTAGTTACTGTGTTCTAGTCTGAACTGCCTTTACCTCTGTGTGCTGTGAAGGAAAGTGAGATCAGACTGTTTCATTGTGTTCTTGCACTAGATAGATTTTTTTTTAAAAAATCACCTTTCTCTAATTGCTCTTTTTAAGTACACGTTGTTATGCTTGGACTGTGGAAAATGTGCTGGAGTTTTCATTTTTTTATATATTAAAGGAAGATGTATATATGGAACTTTCACTTCAAAGAGAAGCCCTCTCTGTCTATAGAATAAATAAATAAATAAAATAAAGCACAGTATCAGGGTTATTCAGAGAAAGGTGAAAACCAGGAGAACTGGCAGGAGAAGAGAACAATCTAGACCAAATAGCCAGTTTGGAAAGTGAGATAAATGGGAGAATTTTTCTGGTTTGGCCATTTTGACCTAGAATTTTCACTTCAATCAATTCTCCTGAGTTTCACCTTTCTTTGAATATACCTGTATAAAATGTGTGTGGTGGAAGAAAATGAAAAATGGAAATTACAGTTGAATACACAATAAAGCTAAAAAGGCTTTGGACCTTAAGCAGAAAACTAATCAAATCATGCTGTGTCACTATGGGGATGCATATCTATTCTAAATAGTATACAATACACATTGACTCTTGGAAACTCATCTACTACACCGTGTTTACCACCAGTAGCTAATTCTGAAAGTGGGCGAGAAAAGATTTCATTATTAACTTGACATATTTTGAAGCCATTTTTACGCTATTCAATGATCTACTTTAGATTTAAACAACAATATACTGCACAATATTATTTATACAAATAATAATCACACAGATGTATAACAGTGGCTTGGCTTATAAATATTGTATATAATCATAAATAAGAAATAGATCAATTAGTTGTAATACAGTGTTATGGCCTGAGGCATGGAAGCTACTCAATACCTTTTTGATTTGAATGACAAAAGAAAAAAAAAGGCAGATATTACTTGGTTAGTAAGCACAACATTTCTAAATTGAAAAGGGGATGGAAAAAAATATTATTTCAAGTCAATTTTGCCTAAAGCATCCAAGAATAGATGTAAAAGGTAAACATTAATAAAAGAGGTAATTGTTTGAAATGGTGAAAGCTTGAAGCCAATTTGTTTCCCCTTATGCAAATTTACTTTGACACTTTTTTAGTCCTTGTTTAGGATTGCATGACTTTTTATGGACAGGAAGGATAAATAAATACCATCTACTGACACTTTGTATATATTAAAAATTAATTACATATGCAAACAGTAGTAGATACTGCAGAGAGCAATAGAATTTTCCTTTCAATTTCTATCATATCTCTAAAAGCTATCTTAACTTAAATTTTACTACAAGGTCTTTAAAAAAACAACAATATATGCATACATAATAGAAAGCCAGGGTGTTTGATAAAGGAAACAATATATGCATCTATAGAAATTTCAACTTTTTAAAGCTTATTTAAACATATTAATCCAAAAAAAAATTAGGAACATACTTTGGCTATATGGAATCTCTCAAAATGCAATTGTTCAAACAATATAACTGTAGATGATGATGAACTGTTGCAGTCATATATGGTAAACATTTGGATAAAATGGTAGCATACCCTTTGGGTTTGTTATTTGGTATTGTAGTTTCCAGGAAACTGTAAATATGGTTGAATGATGTAGTATGATAAATTGATTTGTCTGTACAGAGCTTTGAACTCAACCTATTCAAATGCATTATAAATCATTTGAAATGTAAGTTTAAGCTCACAGCAGCCAAAAAAGTATTTTTTTTTCTGGGAGCCAATACTGCATTGCTTCCTTCTGTAAAGTGCAGACTAGACATAAGAGTGCAAGGTGAGACTACAGCACTATACTGCAGGGGAGTTTATATGTTCTTTGCTATAAACAGGTAGGAAACCTCAGGAGGATTTATAATTAACCTCTCTAGTTTCCACCTGTTCTTTTTAACTGATTAACACCGGGTAGGTTATGCCCGTCGGGGGGGTGTTACACCGGCAGGGATTCTCTTATCGGCTACTGTGGCGGGCCCTTCCTCCAGCCCACTAAAGCATCATTGGGTGCAGGGGGACAGCCTGAGTTCAGGTCGTCCCACAGCAGCCAATGATGCACACCACGTGCCAACAGGTGGGCAAGTCTGTTGCGGCCCATAGACGCCAGCTATGCTATGCCACCCCGTGGTATACAGGCCCACCCACTGCCATAGTACATCATAGTATGCCTCTTGGCGGGAATGGGTTAAACCTGTCACTGCCAAGTGATTCTCCAAACAAAAGTGTTAGTAACCAATAGTTTTAGGAGAATCACTTGTAATTAGTTATACAGCTAAGAACATCATTCTGCCAGGCCCCGTATTCCAGCGAACGGCCGCCGGCATGCGAAGGTTGTAACGTGGCTGCTGGGACCTCCAGCCGTACTCTTCTGAGTTCTTCAGAGAACACAGCACCAGCAGAGCCACGTTACAACCGTCACATGATGGCAGCCGCTCACTGAAACGCAACTAGCGGGGGGGATGGCTGGCAGAATGGTGTGGGTATTCATGGATCGGAGTTTTGGTATGTGTGTGTATATATATATTTTTCGCTCCATAAGACGCACCTGACCATAAGACGCACCTAGTTTTTAGAGGAGGAAAACAGGAAAAAAATATTCTGAATCAAATAGTGTAATGATGGATATGCCCTCATGGATATACCCCAGCAGCTCTCATGGATATGCTACAGCAGCTCTCATGGATATGCCCCAGCTCCTCTCATGGATATTGCCCCAGCTCCTCTCAAGGATATTGCAACAGGAGCTCTCATGAATATTGCCCCAGCTCCTCTCATGGATATTGCCCCAGCTCCTCTCATGGATAATGCCCCAGCTCCTCTCATGGATAATGCCCCAGCTCCTCTCATGGATAAATGCTCCAGCTCCTCTCATGGATAAATGCCCCAGCTCCTCTCATGGATATGCCCCAGCTCCTCTCATGGATATGCCCCATCTCCTCTCATGGATATGCCCCAGCTCCTCTCATGGATATACTGCCCCAGCAGCTCTCATGGATACTGCCCCCAGGCCCCAGCTCACCTCCTGCCGCACCGCGTGTTCGGCTCCCTCTGAGCGTCCAGCGGCATGGAGCTTGGGCGCTCGCCTGGGGGAGCCACGTGACCAGCCGCAAACTTGCGAGAACTAGGCTGGTGAAGTGGTTCCCCAGGCGAGCGCCGAAGCTCCATAGTTTCGGACGCACGCAGGGAGCCGAACTCTGCAACGTGCACTTTGCAGTATTCGCTCCATAAGACGCACACACATTTCCCCACACTTTTTTGTCTTATGGAGCGAAAAATACAGTATATATGTCTGAGGTCTGGTGTTTGTGTGTGTGTGTGGCCAGGGTGTGTACATGCCTATGCAATGGGTAAATGGGTTGTCTGGAAATACATTTCAATATTAATATAAATTGGAAAGGCTTCCAGCAAAATCCTAAATTATTTATTGGAAGGCGGTCACATGACATTAAATAAACGTGTCAGTAATTGAAATGGCGTTGGTCCGGCGTCTGGAGAGATGGTGCACACAACCAGCACTGATTGGCTCCTTTCCCAGCCTCCTGTTCCCTATCAGGTCCCTTTCAGCCTTCCCATTGTCCAGGGATTAGGCAGATGAGGTCTTGGAAAAGCCTCCAATCAACTGGCTTGCTGTATCCTCTATCTTGCCCTTTCAGGCTCCCCCATTGTCCAGGGGATTAGGCAGATGAAGTCTTGGAAAAGCCTCCAATCCTCTGGCCCCCTGCATCCTCCATCTTGGGGCATGAGATCCTTTGTTCTGTGAAACCATGCTGGGATGAGCAAAATGGCGACGGGGAAAAACACATACAAACGGTTTCTTTCATACTTTTACAGTCACATCATACAGGGTACATTTTCATTACATTACACCAATAAAACCACGTCTAGCAATAAAATAAGAGGTCCATAGGCTCACACGCAAAACCAAAACGAAAACAGGAAAAATGGTCTTCAAAGAGGGTTCAGTCTTTAGTCCTGTGGCTCGCTGAAAAGAGCTCTCATGTCCGTTCCGTGACATTTCTCCCCCTTCTAGAGTCCGACGGACGCGGTTGGACCCTGTCACGATCAGCCACAATGGCGGTACCTGGCATGTGCCAAGTAGGGCCCAGGTAAGAGGAAAAGCCGCTATATGCAGAGATGCGTGACACAACGATCAGGAAAAGTAAATAAACCACAGTAGACACTGGGGACCTCTGCACGGCTAAATACCAAAGGAGCCCTATACTGATAGATCGGTCCTTAGAGTGGCCGAATCTGCACTAATAGAAAAAGGTTACCTTGTAGCCGTGCAGAGTCCTGGGAAAACACAGACACCTGAAGGAGAATATACTCAACTTGCAGGGCAGGACTTCAATATACTAAAGCCGTGGTCTACAGGGATACACAACATATAATACGATATGCACAGGACAGCTAGGGATATCCAGAAGAGTGGTCAATAAATAAGCCAGGGGTCAAAACCAAAACGTATACCTTGAGCCAAAGCGGGGATATAGCACCAGAGAAAATCCGTCAGCCAGGCCAGAGGGTCAATACCAGGAAGTCAATCAGAAACCTAGAACTCAGACAAGGGGGAAACACTGAGATAGAACTAGGATGGAAAACAGGCAGCTCTCAGGAACAAATCTGTGGCTGAAGTGAACCAGGATGCAAGAGCATGGTGATATGGGCCCATGGCTTTATATAGGGGAGTAATCAGCCCATAATCACCAGCAGAAGCTCAACGAGCCATGAACTTAACCCCTGAGCTGCATGTCAGGGAAAGCAGCACAGGGAAACACATGGAAACACAGACATAAGGAATACTGAGGGCAGGGAGACAGGGTTGGAACGTGGGAACGTGACAGTAGCCCCCTCCAAAAAAGGTGACCTCAGGGCACCTAAAAACAACAAACATGACAGACAAAAATCGGGAAACCAGATTACGAACACCAATCACCAAAGTCCTTTGAGGTCCCATTCAGAGTCGTCATCCTCCTCCACAAGACGCCCCCGACTATGAGGGTTCCTTTGAATGGCAACCCAGTGGTCCTTCCTCAACACCAGTCCAAGGGGCGATTGCACATAGCCCTCAGGGACATGACGGGGTAGGGGGATCTTGGCATCAGTTAGACTGGACACAGAATCAGTGGGACCAGGGTTAGACACCTTTCCCCGTCTTCTCCTAGAACGAGGTCTAGAACTGGTGACCACCCCGCACGACACGGCAACAGTGGGAGTAGGCTCGCCTACCTGTGCCTTACCACGAGGGTTGGAAACCTCGGACTCTCTGTGGGGCATGGGTACAGTGGTGTTGCAATGTAGCTCTGGTACTGCTGACACACGGCTTGGGACTGGCACCGCTGGCACACAGCTTGGGACTGGCACACAGCTTGGGACTGGCACCGCTGGCACACAGCTTGGGACTGGCACCGCTGGCACACAGCTTGGGACTGGCACACAGCTTGGGACTGGCACCGCTGGCACACAGCTTGGGACTGGCACACAGCTTGGGACTTGCACCGCTGACACACAGCTTGGGAGGGGTACCGCTGACACACAGCTTGGGAGGGGTACCGCTGACACACAGCTTGGGAGGGGTACCGCTGACACACAGCTTGAGACTGATTTAACTGGAAGCTTGCCAGCCACAGGCGTGACAACCTCACTGCCAGAAAAAGGCAACATAACAGTGCTGCTACACTCCAAGATTGCAGGTCTCCCGCTGGACAACATGATTGCGGTTTCCCCATCAAATTCCTTGGTTGTGACCCCATCACCAGACCCCATACTAGCGGCCTTGCCACCTGGCACTATGAGTGCGGTGGGTAATGCAGAGAAACGTACAGCACCGCAGGTAATACAGCCTGTAACAATCTTACGCCCTGGACCACCATTAGGGTGTCTGGCGAGACGGCGTAAGAGAGGTAATAATGGGATTAACCTCCATGGCTTCAACCTCTGGCTCCCTGGCCGAGAAGGAGTCAAAATCCATTTGTGCCACGGGATCAGAAGAAGGGGAATACTCGACTGGGTCTGAGATGTCAGTTGCCCCCTCCACAGACCTGGTTACCCCTGGAAGGGCTCTCCCAGGCCTGGACGGTAAAGGGGGTCCGACCTCGGATACCTGGCTGTGACTGATACCATCTGACCCATCGTCGGAACATTCAGCAAGGTTATTAACATCAGTTGCCCCCTCCACAGGTCTGGTTGCCCTAGGAAGGGCTCTCCTAAACCTGGACGGTACAAGGGGTCTGATTACTTTGGATTTATAATGGACCCTGGCTTTGGTGACCCGACTGTGGGACGTGGGCACAGAGGGCACTTTGCCAGCCTCGGCGCGCACTGGCATCTTGCCAGCCTCGGCGCGCACTGGCATCTTGCCAGCCTCGGCGCGCACTGGCATCTTGCCAGCCTCGGCGCGCACTGGCATCTTGCCAGCCTCGGCGCGCACTGGCATCTTGCCAGCCTCGGCGCGCACTGGCTTGAGTGGGCACCATGATATAAAATGCAATGAACTGGCACAATAAAAGCAGAGCTTGTCAGTTCGCCTTCTATTCATTTCCTCAGGGGAAAGTGGACCATGTACCCTGCTTTCTAGAACAGCTTGATCTTTAGAAGGGAAAAAAGTAGTGTCCATTAACCCCTTCCACTTAGAAATGAAATCCTCAAACAGACGCAGCATGGATTCAAACAAATTACGCAACTCTGCGGGCTTTATGGTTGGCTCTTGCATTATGTCACGATCAGCCACAATGGCGGTACCTGGCATGTGCCAAGTAGGGCCCAGGTAAGAGGAAAAGCCGCTATATGCAGAGATGCGTGACACAACGATCAGGAAAAGTAAATAAACCACAGTAGACACTGGGGACCTCTGCACGGCTAAATACCAAAGGAGCCCTATACTGATAGATCGGTCCTTAGAGTGGCCGAATCTGCACTAATAGAAAAAGGTTACCTTGTAGCCGTGCAGAGTCCTGGGAAAACACAGACACCTGAAGGAGAATATACTCAACTTGCAGGGCAGGACTTCAATATACTAAAGCCGTGGTCTACAGGGATACACAACATATAATACGATATGCACAGGACAGCTAGGGATATCCAGAAGAGTGGTCAATAAATAAGCCAGGGGTCAAAACAAAACGTATACCTTGAGCCAAAGCGGGGATATAGCACCAGAGAAAATCCGTCAGCCAGGCCAGAGGGTCAATACCAGGAAGTCAATCAGAAACCTAGAACTCAGACAAGGGGGAAACACTGAGATAGAACTAGGATGGAAAACAGGCAGCTCTCAGGAACAAATCTGTGGCTGAAGTGAACCAGGATGCAAGAGCATGGTGATATGGGCCCATGGCTTTATATAGGGGAGTAATCAGCCCATAATCACCAGCAGAAGCTCAACGAGCCATGAACTTAACCCCTGAGCTGCATGTCAGGGAAAGCAGCACAGGGAAACACATGGAAACACAGACATAAGGAATACAGAGGGCAGGGAGACAGGGTTGGAACGTGGGAACGTGACAGACCCACACGGGTCGACTCGGGGAAGTCGGAGCAGTCTTTGTGGCCCATAGTCTGTGGGAAGGAGGCGAGCCACCAGGCTTCTCCATTTGTCCTTGCGGCAGTGCCTGGCGTGTTGGGGGTACAAGTCTTTGGGGGTACCCCCTCCGGAATAAGGGTCCTGTGGTCGGGGAGGGGTACTGCCTGTACCACCTCATGAGGTATCGCGCACCCGGGAAAAACGGGTGCTAAATGCACGCGCCCCAAGGGCCCTGGTCAGCCATTGGAAAAAACAGTAGCTGCATGGGGCCTCCAGGCCAAAGGGGTGTGGAGATGGGCAGAGTTGAAACAGGCTCTGCCCCATTGTCAGCGCGTCGGCTGGGGGGTTCAAGGCCAAGGAAGGGTCCCCGGGCAGGAGAATGGTGTCCTCCATCTCCGGTGGGGTCAGTGGCTGCGGAATAAGCAGCCCGGGTGTATCCGCTTTCTGTTCCCCGAGGCAGGCGGTGACGGTTGGGCAGAGGCCGGCGGCACTCGGTCCGGTTGCCAGCTCTTCTGCTGGGGAAGCAGGCGCAGGAACGACGTCCAGGTGGTTGGATGGGTCAATGGCTGCGGGGTAAGCAGCTCGGGGAAATCCTCCTTCTGCTCCTTGGGACAGATGAGGGAGGGTGGGCAGAGGCCAGCGGCACTCTGCCCCGTTGCCAGCTCTTCTGCTGGGTAAGCAGGTGTGGGAACAAAGTCCAGTGGGTCAGATGGGGTCAACGGCTGCGGGATAAGCAGCTCAGGTAAATCCTCCTTCTGCTCCTCAGGGCTGATGATGGAGGGTGGGCAGAGGCCAGTGGCACTCTGCCCCGTTGCCAGCTCTTCTGCTGGGGAGGTGGGTACAGGAACAAAGTCCAGGGGGTTGGATGGGGTAAGCGGCTGCGGGATAAGCAGCTTGAGGGTATCCCCCTTATGCTCCTTGGGGCAGATGAGGGAGGGTGGGCAGAGGCAAGCGGCACTCTGCCCCATTGCCAGCTCTTCTGCTGGGTAAGCGGACACTGGCACAGTGTCTTCTTGTGGGGGCGGGAG
This sequence comes from Leptobrachium leishanense, assembly GCA_009667805.1. Lineage (NCBI taxonomy): Eukaryota > Metazoa > Chordata > Amphibia > Anura > Megophryidae > Leptobrachium > Leptobrachium leishanense. The sequence continues at coordinate 164,693,277 of CM019067.1, forward strand.
GATAACTTCCTCTCTGGGCCACTCGGACCCTTTACGTGGCCCATTCTGGTCGCTTGGCACCTGCCGTGCTTCTTCTGACCTGGCCGGCTCATCTACTGTGGTCCCGACGGGACCCATGGGAGCATCTCGGGCTCCAATACTTCCGTGTCACTTGGACTGTCTGCTTCTTCGGCCAGACAGTCCCAGGTCATGGGGCTTAGGCCTGACTGTGGAGCGTCGTCCAACAACCTTCTGTAGGCCTTCTCAAGCTCCCATTCGCTCTCTACCCAGGAACTCCAGTTCCTCTATCTCGAAGTCCTTGCTCTCGTATGAGAGTTCCTCTTCCCGACGTTCCAGTATCTCCTCCAACCGCCACTCCGACTCTTCTCCAAACCTGGTGTCGTTGGCCATCCTTTCGTATAGCAGCCCTGTGCCGCCGTAGTGGAGGCCTGCGGTGGAGGGGCTGTCGATGGTGCGGGGTAGCAGGAGGCCTATTAACCACTGGGACGCCCGGTAAGCGGCATCCAGTGCGATCTCCTGCTGAACCAGGTATTGGAGCTCTGCCTCCCACTCCTCTGGGGGTCAGCCTTTCAGGAATGCTGCTCTGGCATTGTACTGCACTTGGTAGATGGCAGTATCGGAGGGAACATTGACACCATGGTAGTCCCTTTCATGGTACAGTGCCTCGTACCAGAGTTCTTGGCGGATCTCATCCCGCCACTCGGGCCCAGAGGGCTCAACTGTAGATCCATGATACCGATCCAGACCCTCCTGTAGTCTTCTCGGGAATTCAGCCCTCGTGTCTGTGAGGGTGCTGGAACAGTGGCACCACCACTCGATGGGGGGAGTGGTGTCCTCAGATGCAGCTCCAGGCGGGCTGTAAGCCTCCATCCAATGGTCGCTGAGATGTGCGGTTTCCTCAATTAATACTCCAGGCGAGCTGTAAATCCAAAAAGAAGTATCGCTGGGGGGTGCAGATTCCCTGGATGAAGCTCCAGTCGAGCTGTCAACCTCGAACCAGGGTTCTACGGGGTAGGGTTCAGGGGCAGGGTATTCAGTCCTTTTTGCTCGGAGCGCCGCCATCCGCAGCTCGTGCTGACGGTCCTTCTCTTGCTCCTCTTCCTGCCAGACCTCCTGGATGGTGTTGTGTATAGCGGCTTCTGACGGGGCAGCTCCGAAGAGGGCTAGCCGCTGCCGCACTTTCCTTTGGAAGGGATCTTCTGGGACCAATGCCTGGGTGGATGGTAAGGTTGGCGTGCCCACGGCTCCCCGGTCCATTTCCTGCAGTTCCTCGATCAGGGTGGCTTTACTTTTTGAGCCCGTGGTGCCTCCTCGGCTCTCCAGGATGCCCCGCAGGGTGTCTTTTTTGTAGTTGGCATACCCTGCCATGCTGAGTGCTTTTTCTGGGGGTTCAGAGAGCCTATCCTCACCGCTTGCCACCAGTGTGACGGGATGGAAGTCCGCCTGCGGTCCTGCTCTATCAGACCCCCCCTTTGGTGGCGTCCGGCCCGACTACCAAGTGGCACGGCACTCAGCGTCTCAAGTGGCCTGGAGGATGAAATGGCGTTGGTCCGGCATCTGGAGAGATGGTGCGGTGTTGCCTTGGGGATCCCGTTCCTGGGTTGAGTGACCGCTGAGTGTCTCCTGCAATAGTGATTGTAGCTCTGAAATGAAGACACCAGACGCGGCTGTATGCTTTAAAACAGTGAACTGAATTTTATGGGTTTCAACAGGGTCATTTATACAACTTCACACAAACAGATTACCAACTCCCCCACCCACACAACCAGCACTGATTGGCTCCTTTCCCAGCCTCCTGTTCCCTATCAGGTCCCTTTCAGTCTTCCCATTGTACAGGGTTTAGGCAGATGAGGTCTTGGAAAAGCCTCCAATCAGCTGGCTTGCTGTATCCTCTATCTTGCCCTTTCAGGCTCCCCCATTGTCCAGGGGATTAGGCAGATGTGGTCTTGGAAAAGCCTCCAATCCTCTGGCCCGCTGCATCCTCCATCTTGGGGCATGAGATCCTTTGTTCTGTGAAACCATGCTGGGATGAGCAAAATGACGACGGGGAAAAACACATACAAACGGTTTCTTTCATACTTTTACAGTCACATCATACAGGGTACATTTTCATTACATTACACCAATAAAACCACATCTAGCAATAAAATAAGAGGTCCATAGGCTCACACGCAAAACCAAAACGAAAACAGGAAAAATGGTCTTTAAAAAGGGTTCAGTCTTTAGTCCTGTGGCTCGCTGAAAAGAGGTCTCATGTCCGTTCCGTGACAGTGAGTATCTAAAAAAAATATTGGTACTTGGACTCAGTCTTAAGAAAAAAATGGTATTGTTGCATCCGTAATACTAATATCTGTAAATATTTTAATTTGTGTGGTGTTTTTCTCTTTTTTCTATCCATCATCAACTATGAACTGTATTCAGTTAAGGGATTTTCCATAAAATTACTAGCAGGACCCTGTGGTTTTTCAGAAAATGACTTTCCAATCAGCCACATAGTAAATATATACAGAGGCATTCCACTGTATTTGTCCACTGTATGTAAATCCTATTTGGCTGGCAGAGGGTTCCCTCTGCTGGCCAAAAAAAATCACAACTACATTTACATTACATCTCGAGCTCCGTGTTTCAGTAATGGAAAAAAACCTGCAAGCTTTTCAAACAATACTGAAGTATTTTATGTCATGTCTGATGTGTTGAAACTACAGTGTTAAATTTGAAGCCCATTTGCAACTGACTTTTATTTGCCATGAACAGAATTTCCCTGCATTGCTCCAGGATAAAAGTCTCGGGGCACCTGCAGCTGCTTTTAATGACGGAGTTTATTCAATCATATTAGTGAAGGGGTTAAACAAGTGCGCTGCACTGAAAATATTCATAAGAATAGTTATGTACATTGATAATAAAGTCTTAAATGCAAGAAATGATAAACGAGAATTTACTAGTTACAATTTTGAGGTTAAATATTTTGTGTTTAAAAATTATACACACACACAATACCTTATATTTCCATTCAGGTTATTCTTTACATTCTTTAAATGGTTTACCAAGATAGTCACTATTAATTTGGGTGTCCTGACTAAAGTGATTGAAATTGTCTGTTCTAATATTTAAATCATATTTAAATTAAATCATATTTAAAGCAGCAATTTATTCTATTTTCCCTGTCTATGGGCTGAAGATGACTCTGTTACAATACAAATTGTTGCAGACAGTTGCATTTTGCATTTCCATATATATTTTTTTTCTTTTGAAGGTGTCACCTTCCAGAAATGGAAGCTGTCTAGCAGGAATTGAAGCAAGAAATGTAAAAATCCTAATATCCTAATACACCTATTTGGAAATTGACAAGTAAATGAATAACTTCTATTGTTGCTCTATGTTAACATATTAAAGAGACGTTTTTGTTTAAAATATGTTCTGTTTTAATGACCACGTTTTGAATATTTGTATGTATGTCTAGTCCTGAATGTTTTGAAATCTGCTCATGAAAATTTAATACTTACATTAATCCATTGCCTTTGAGTTTTTGTGGTGTGCTCCATGAGAAAAGCAGAAAAAAACAGAGTTCCATATTCAACAAATAAAAATGTCCATATAAATATAATAATTTAGTCACATCAGTCTAATGAATGGAGTGAATATAAAGTCATTCATTAAATAGGGGGCATCCAGTTGTACTACTTAGAAACATAGAAACATAGAAAAATGTCGGCAGATAAGAACCTTTCGGCCCATCTAGTCTGCCCAATTACATGGATACTTTACCTGGATTTATCTTTTGTTTAGGATAGCCTTATGCCTATCCCATGCTTGCTTAAATTCAATTACTGTTTTGGCCTCTACCACTTCTACTGGAAGACTGTTCCATGTATCCACCACCCTCTCAGTAAAATAATGCTTCCTGATGTTACTTTTAAACCTTTGCCCCTCTAATCTAAGACTATGTCCTCTTGTTTTGCTACTTTGTTTACTTTTAAATATACTCCCTTCCTCTACCTTGTGGATTCCCTTCACGTATTTAAATGTTTCTATCATATCTCCTCTGTCTCGTCTTTTTTCCAAGCTGTACATGTTAATACTTATGGATTCTATTGGTGATACACTACAATTTATTCAGATAGCTATAAACTCAATAACCAACCCTAAGATTATGTACTTTTGGAACATATGACCTATCATTGGTAAAGTGTTTTTCCTGTTAAATTATCAGGGTTATTCAAAGAGCTCCGAATTGCTTGAGAAAGGTAACCGAACGCTGAAAAGCGTTAGTTTTCGTCGGATTTACGGCAGCCTTTCCCTGCAATTCGGGGACCCTGTGGTGTTTGCTGAATACACCGCAGGGTCACCGAAATGGGATCGGCAAAAGGAACCGAATTGAAGAGAACGAAAAGACACCGAACGTGCGGTGACTTTTGAATCTCTTTGAATAACCCTTTATGTTTGTGCTCTTCGGGCATTTAATATGCTCTTTTTTTGGCTTTAGAAAACCTAAAAAACAAATTAAACAAATACACTTTGGGCCATCATTCCAAGAGATAATTATTGTGATTCGATTTCCATCATTGTTCTTAACATTAACACAATGTTTAGTGTTCTTAGATGCTGAGTTTGTCTTAACAATTTCACGTCCAAGCACCTGTTGCTGAAAGCCGATTTGAAACATGGGATTGAAACATTCAAGGCAATATTATAATCTTAACGCTAATTAGGGATGAGCTGTTCGGTTCGGACGGTTCGGAGTTCGGCCCGAACTTTGGTTGTTCGAAAGTTCGCGAACTTCGATCTTTTTGGGTGTGTTCGGTTCGAGTTCGAAAAAAAAAAGAAATTTTGAAAAAAGTATAGAAAATGCTTAAAAAAATACTAAAAAATCTAGAAATAAAGAGACTCTTTACTGCAGAATATTATAAGCAATGGTTTATTAGATATTGAATTAAAAACTAATGTGTACATGCAAAGATTCTCAACTCTAAATGACCTCTGTTCACAAATGGGCATAAACACTAGCAGGGTTATCCAAAGAGATTCGAAAAGTCACCGCACGTTCGGTGACTTTTCGTTCTCTTCAATTCGGTTCCTTTTGCCGATTGCATTTCGGTGACCCTGCGGTGTATTCAGCAAGCACCACAGGGTCCCCGAATTGCAGGGAAAAGCTGCCGAAAACCTGACGAAAACTAACCGAATGCACGCTGAAAACAAGCAAAAACATCTGGATTAACCTTCGAAAAAGCCGAACAGGAGCCGAACAGGAGCCGAACAGGAGCCGAATCACACAGAGCCGAAGCAGCTGTGACGTAGAGCAGGCAGTGAATAAATTAGAAAAACCATTTGTATGAATCTGGGAAAAAGAAACGCTGTTTGCAAAGAAACTACTGAGCGAAAATGTCTGAAATTTTCACAGGAGGTCCAGGGAATGATAATAAAGAGGGCTGTTACAAAAAAAATAAGCAAACTGAAAAAAAAAAAAAAAAAAATCGGACTTTTTAAAAAAAAAAAAAAAACAGAAAAATGCTTAAAGTATCCTAAAAAATCAATGAATAAAGAGACTTTTTCCTGCAGAATTTTATAATGAACGGTTTATTAGATATTGAATTAAAACGGGAATATTTTTAACATTGAAGTCTATGGGATTCTCCTGAATTAATTTGCCGAATTAAACCACCGAATGGCAGGGCATTAGGGGAACCTTTCACTGCTGGTTTGTGTTCTCTGAATAGCCGAAGCAGTGCTTTTTCATGGGGATTTCACTGCCCTCGAACAGGGACCGAACAGGCACCGTATGTGCAGGCAATTCGCCAGGATTTGGGGAATTGCCTGCTCTCTGGATAGCCGAATGGCCAGGAAAGGTAACCGAACGCTGATTTTCAGCGTTCGGTTACCTTTCTCAAGCAATTCGATCTCTTTGAATAACCCCCTAGGTGTTTTTAGTCTGTTCTAATGAATTTGATACTTTGTATGTATGTAGACTATACTGAGGGGTGTGGTGTCTGCTTTTGAGAAGTGTTAATTTCTCTCCTCTAATATGCTACCTTTCTAATGAGAACAAACACGATCATGTAGAAAAAATACAAAATTTCCTCATTTCCCGCTTGTAACATCTAAAGCAATGTTATTTCTCACCTCGGGATTAAACATTCACAGGGTTATTCAGAAAGCAGTGAAAAGCAGGAGAATAACTGGAGAAGTGAAAATTCTAGGTCAAAATAGCCAAACCAGACAAATTCTCCCATTTATCTCACTTTCCAAATCGGCTATTTGGTCTAGATTGTTCTCTTCTCCTGCCAGTTCTCCTGGCTTTCACCTCTCTCTCAGGGTTGTCCAGAGAAAGGTGAAAATCAGGAGAATGGCAGGAAAAGAGAACAATCTGGACCAAATAGCCGATTTGGAAAGTGAGATAAGGCTAGGGTCAGACTAACGCATTTTTTGCAGCGACCGTTAAAAAGTGCGTCTGAACGCATTGCTGTATTTTTTCACGGAATGCGCGAAAATGGTCATACGATGCGCATTTTTGTGCGTGATTTTTTACGGATCCAAACCAGGAAACTTTGGGTGTCTGGACATTATGTTGGCCGGACATGAGCAGGGTCTGACGTCTCCAAATCACGCACACACGCCGCTAGCGGACGCAGCGCACTCTGTACGTCCGTACTAGTGGTTCTGCGTTCTCGAAAAATGCATTAATTTTCCACTTGCGTTGCGCGCCGGACTTTCGTGCGACCGTACTTCGTATATTGGCCGTCATTGCCCGTCATTTGCTGCTAGTGCGGTCGTGATTAAGTGCGCCTAAACGCACATTAAAAATTCGCTAGTCTGACCCTAGCCTAAATGGGAGAATTTTTCTGGTTTGGCTATTTTGACCTAGAATTTTCCATTCTCCAGTCATTCTCCTGCTCTTCACCGCTCTCTGAATAACCCTGACAGGGTTATTCAGAGAAAGGTGAAACTCAGGAGAATCACTGAAGAGAAAATGCTAGGTCAAAATAGCCAAACCAGAAAAATTCTCCCATTTATCTCACTTTCCAAATCGGCTATTTGGTCTAGAATTTTCCATTCTCCAGTCATTCTCCTGCTTTTCACCGGCAAAAAATCAGTAAACTTTTTCTGCGTGTCCGAAAATGTCTCCTCTTTTCATACAGACTGCCGCCCCAAGCAGTTGTTTATGGATAATTTGCAAAGAGAAATACAATACAGCGCTCAAAGACCTAAGTCCATGGGAAAGTGGGGTAGATACAAAATATGTCCATAAACAGTGGTCCTTGTCTTTAGGAGTAGATCTTCTTAAAAATGCAGACGAAGTATGCACTGTAGGAAAAAACACAAAGAGGACCAAAAATTGCGCAGTATGATAGCACCCAAAATGAGAGCAACTTATATTGATGTTTAACTCACATTCTGGGGAGCCCACAACCGGCTCCTGGGAATAAAGCAGGCAGGGACTTTATATTAGCTGCCTATAGACCCTCCAATCGATTTCTCCAGAATTCGTCGAGAGAGGAATGCTGTAGGGAAATCAACAGAGACCAAAAAAGCACCTCCTAGTGTGGTAAATTACAAATAATTTTGTAAATCTATGGATAGATTAAAGGAAAAGCATTTACCGTCATTTGAAATGTCATTTTTTGGTTTTTACATATTTCTATACATCCTAGAAATCCACCACTTCACGAGCAGGTTATGGGGACCTCCTAGGCACGATATTTGAAGGAATTTTTCGTTTTTATTTTTAACCCTTATTTCATGGAAAACTCACTGTCCCTTTAAAAACGTTTTTTTTAACATTTTGTCCTTGTTTCCTGTCCCCCAGGGCACTACCAGGACCCCCATACACCTTTTATGGCAAATATCTAGCATATATGCCCTCTTGGAGGGCACTCTAAAAAACGAATTTTCAGCCCCATTGACTTGTATCGAGTTCGAGTTCGGGTTCAGATCCGAACATTTGGAAAGTTCGGGTTCGGGTCCGAACCGAACTCGGGGGGTGTTCGGCTCATCCCTAACGCTAATGTTAGCGCTCAGCTATGTGAGAATTAATGTTTGGCTAAGGCCCCCGGCACACGAGAGTATTTACGGCTTATGTGTGCAAGCACTTCCCTGCATCCGTGCGTTTTTGACGGAGAAGGCCATCCACTGGACGTGAAAAAGCCCTCCCTGTCAAAAAGCTAAACAGACGCTGACAGGATACAAAGCACGATTCTCCATAGAAGGATCGCGCATTGTACGCTGAGCGCAGAGCATGGAAGGAATGCCCACTTTCACGGACATTCCTTCCTTTCTCTCAAAATGCTCGTGTGCCGCCAGCCTAAGTGGGCCTAGCGTGGGCTACACATATTATAATCCGAATGCATCATAGATTTCACTTTTTAGCCTACTGTACTTTGCGCTCCCTATGCTCAACATGGGGACCGCAAAGAGTAATTAGCGTTAGGATTACAAAGTCCTAATGCTAATTACGCCCCGCTGCAGTTAAGAAAAGTTAACCACAGCTAGGAGCTGGTGCTAACTGATTCTGCTTCAGTTAGCACGAACTTAAAATCCCCCAAAAATCAGATACTCACCCCTTATCCCGAGGTGAGTATGGTGGCCTGATCCGTCGCTTCTGACCACCAGGAGCAGAGTTACACCTGGGGACTTTTTCCCCCCAGTCTCTTTTTGTGATCACTCTGCGGACCTGCAGGGTCAGCTGACCCAGCAGCACAAGACTCCATGGAGTCCTATGGACCCCAGAAGGGGATACTTGCGGTGGTGCCAGGGATGGATTTATATCTCAGGAGCCTATAGGCACAACATTCTGGAGAGCCCCCCTCCCAAAAAAAGTGCCAAAAAACTAGTGGAAATATTTTTTTTATTTTTGCTTTGGAAAAATGTGGCAAACAAAAAAATAATTAGACTTTTTTTAGAAAACTGAAAAACAGTTTCTTGCTGTGTTCACATCAAAAGAAGGGGCAGAATATGTTGCCTTTAAGTCAAGCAAGAATGGAACAGAATGTTAGGACTAGGGTTAACTCTGAAAGAATAGAAGTACTAAGTGGCGCAGATACAATGTGAACAATTTATGCTATGGTTCATAACAAATCAATCGCATCACACATGAATAGTGGCTGTGCTGTTAGATCATGCAAGTGATTTCATGCGTATACTGTATAGCATAGACAACACTTATTTTTTTTCTTTAAGTATCCAGGTTCCAGGGTGTGGTTGTTAAATCAATATCTCGGAATATAAAAAACAAGACTAGATAATAGTGCAATTCCGCAATTTGTTCATATATAGAGTATAAAACATAGGGGGCTCTATAACCTGGTGTGAACTAAAACAACAACGCTACATAAAAAATCTAGCGTGAGTCGCTAAAAAGGTAGCCCCTGACAACTCACCGACAGATCACCTTGTCCGCAGTAGTCCGTGTACAAGATTCATTAGCGCGCTCTAGGTAAACGCTAAGATCCGGGCTGAGAACCAGCACTAATGCATCGTATGGTTAAAAATAAAAAGCGTTCCAGTGCAAAAAACCCCAGAAAAATACCTAATAATAAATTCTAAAAATTCAATAAATAAAAAGGCTTTTTGAATAAATAAAGAATAAAAACGATAATATTTTTTATATTGAATCCTATGGGCTTCGCACACGACAGGTTTTCCTGTACAATGCATCTTCTCACGTTTCCCCGAAGCACGCCGGTTCAACCATACAATGCATCTTTTACATGTAAACTACATCCAGTGAGCCAAGAGAACACCTGTGCTGCATTCCTTTCAATTGCCTGTTAATTGCCTGTTAATTTTGGGCACGGACCTTTGACGTTTATTTTTTTTACTCTTTCCTTCCTTTCTCATCAGTTAACACCAGGGATGAGCAGTAGGTAAATTTATGCAATTAGTGTCGGCCCTAAAATTATCACTGGGACCAAACAATCTGTTGGTTAGAATAGTGAAAGTGCTCTGTAGCGCTGCCCATGTTAAGTATAGTACGCGGTAAGTACAGTAAGCTGACATTGTGGAGGTCAGCCCAGCCACCAGGACCCCAGCAGGCAGGAATAGCGTCATTGCACCGGGTTCGATGATGTCTATTCCAGGCACCCCCCCCCCCCCATCAGTGCGGGGAAGGTACCTGAAGGGGAGGGGGTGCGGTCCTTTGGACCTCTCTCCCTCCTCATCCGTACGGGGCACAGGAAAAAGGCAGGTACTGCTTTGAAGGGCACAGCCTGCCCTGCCAAGCGGTGGCTGCCTTTAACCCCTTGGGGGCTGGATCGCGATTCAGTGCCAACAGGTGCCGGATCGTGGTCCCCTCCTTGAGCTGGCCGACATCTTGGATGTCAGCCAAGCTTCCAGGATCTCCCCCTGATGACCGGTGTCATCGCTCTATATGTCAGTTCTGGAGTTAACCACTAGCTGCCACCTATGATGGAGATGGGGGGTTCCAATGAATCCCCTATCTCCCGATCCGTGGCATCTAGGGGTTAATGTTTAGTATCGTTGGAATGGCCAGAGCAAGAAAATGTGTAAAAATAAAAATATAAATAAAAATAAATAAATAAAAAAAATTAAAGGTTTTTTTGGGTTTTTTTGTTTTTATTAATGCAGCAATATTGTTCACATTTCAATTATAATGTGAACAATGATGCTGCACTAACGTTTTTTTTTATTGGGGGTTTGCTAAAAAAAATCACATAATTTTGCCCCAAAAAAATGTAGCGGTTTCCCATTTCTATTTTTTTTAACAAACGCACCACATAGAAAATATAACCACAAATGCTCGCGTGATAAAATGTAGAAAAAAAACCAATTTACACGCTGTAGATTATTGAAAATTCAAATTTAATAAAAAAAATTGTTCTAATATTCAGGCAGGGCTTGACGTATACTTATAATAATGATATATTATGAATCTGCCGAGTCTGCCGGAAAGAACGATATATATAATAATATGTCTGGGTCATATAATAAAATGTGGGTTCAAATCGCATTTAAACATGATGAGTGAAACCGGTAAAAATTAGCTCAGCACACAGCGGTGAAATGGCTCAGCAGAGAAAGGGTTAATCTATAAATCCATTTCATCTCATCTTTACCTAATGCTTTTTCCAGATCACCTCCTCGCCAGGAGTTTTTGACTATTTTTATACCCAAAACCTTCAATCCAACTGGGTTTTGCTCATGCTTTTTCTTAAAATATAGTGACACGGAATGTTTTTCATAACCATTTCGGATGTTGCATATATGCTCCTGTATTCTAACACTTAAGGCTCCTGTGGTCCTACCAATATACCTGAGGCCGCCTGTGCGATGCAATTGGTTTGTTATGAACCATAGCATGAATTGTTCACATTGTATTTGCGCCACTTAGTACTTATATTCATTTGTTTGATTTGTGTAAATTTCTGTAAAGTTTTTTCGATTTCTGTATTATAGCGGCAGCACACCTATCATTTGTATTAGTTTAACAGAAAACAGTATTTGTTTAACCACTTCGATGCGGAGGACGTGCTCAGCGCGTCCAACCGCATGTCACGTTGCATGCGGAGGACGCGCTGAGCGCGTCCTCACTTTGGGGTCAGCGTTCGGCCGAGTTCCGGCCGATCGCTGGCCCCCCGGTGCGGGCTGACATCCTCGATGTCAGCCCAGCATCCGGAACCGCCGCCGGTGAAATTAGGTGTCATCGCGGCGGCGCGATGACACCTAATTCAGGCGCCCCCCCCGCATGTGCGGAGGAGGCGCCTGAAAGGGAGGGGGGGGAGGTCCTTCGGACCTCTCTCCCTCCCGATCGGCGGTGTTGCGGGGGTTAACCCAGGCACCATTTGGAAGGGCACAGCCTGCCCTTCCAAATGGTACCTGGCATTAACCTCTGGGGAGCTGGATCACGAATCGGCGCTGAAAAGCACCGGTTCGTGATCCTTTCCCGGAGCTGGCCGACATCTTGGATGTCGGCCAAGCCTCCGGGAACTCCCCCTGAGGACTGGCGTCATCGTGCATAGCACGATGACGCCAGTCCTGGAGTTAACCCCTAGCTGCCACCAACGGTGGAGATAGGGGGTTCCAATGAACCCCCTATCTCCCGATCCATGGCAGCTAGGGGTTAACGTTTGGTATTGTTGGATTGGCCAGAGCATGGCCGTTCCAACGATACCAAACTCGAATGTGAAAAAAGTTTGTAAAAATAAATAAATAAATAAAATAAAAATAAAAAAATATTTAAAAAAAATTATAAAAAAAAAAATAAACACTTTTTTTTTCTTTTTTTTGGTTTGTTAATGCAGCAATATTGTTCCCATTTCAATTATAATGTGAACAGTGATGCTGCACTAACGATTTTTGTATGCGGTGCGTTTGTTAAAAATCGTGTAATTTATCCCAAAAAAAATGTAACGAGACCCCATCTCTAATTTTTTTAACAAGCGAACCCCATACAAAATATAACCGCAATTGCTCGCATGTTAAAATGTGGAAAAAAACCACTTTACACGCTGTAAATTATTGAAAATTCATATTTTATTGCATTTTTTGTTATAATATACAGACAGGTCATGACGTATACATACAATAATGACATATTATTAATCTGCCGAGTCTGACGGAAAGAACGATATATAATATGTCTGGGTCATATAATAAAATAAGCCTTCAAAACGCATTTAAACATGATGAGCAAAACCGGTAAAAATGACCTCAGCACAGAGGCGGGAAAAGCCTCAGCAGCGAAAGGGTTAAAGCACCACTTATACATTTATTGCACTAGGGTTTACTCTAAGCCTGAAAGAAGCACAAATAGTAACCTAATCCTAACCCAAATTTCTAAGCCTACCCCTAACCCTTTTAATTTATTTTTATACACTACAAGGTCATATTTATGATCAATGGAAAGGCAAGGCTCGGACCTTTCTGTTTACACCTCATGTGACCTTGGACGCGGTAAAATTCAATACCAGGGCATTTTTCTCTTTACCCAAGGCCCAGGCTAAGGTCCTGGGGGCTCCCCTTGTTCCTTTTCCCCAACATTATGGGATTCTCCAAGGCTGCTCCTTATCCCGATTATGATTTGTCCTGTACTTGGAGCCTCTTCTCTCCCATGTATGACAGCACCCACTTTTTCAATGGAATCTCACTAGGGTAACAATCCCATACGTTCTCTACTTATGCGGATGACATACAGCTCATCCTAACCTACCCCTTGGCCATCTTGGAATACTCTCATTCACTTCTTACCTGATTTGGCTCTATTTAGGGACTCAAAGTGAATATGGTTAATTGGAGTGCCCTACCGGTTCATTTGACCTCTGCAGATATGGACCTGTAACATACTCAGTTCTCAAGCGCAAATTTTTCCCTTTAGCGTCCCCATTTTAGCTTAGGGCACATGATAGTGCCCTAAATGTCTATCAGGTCTGGTCACTAAACTGTGAAACTCAGGAGAATTGCCAGGAGAACTGAAAATTCTAAGTCAAAATAGCAAACCTGAAAAATTCTTCCATTTATCTCACTTGCCAAATTGGCTATTTGATCTAGATTGTTCTCTTCTCCTGCCAATTCTCCTGAGTTTCACCTTTTAGTGAATAGACCTGTATATATAAATCATGGTAATGAATCTTAGCTATTTAGCATTTGCCTTAAAGATTGAGAAACAATCTGTAATTTTAGCTTTTGTTTGTATATTGGATTATTCCTACAGCCTACTAACGTGTATTTCAAATAAACATTATAAAGCATGTTTGCTTAGGATAATATCCAGTATTTTCACTATACTTTGAGCTAGAGCTAGAAGAATGATTTTATGCTGGGCGTTTGTGATTCTATTATTATAGACCCCCAGAGGGAGACTACCCGGTCTGATCAAGCTTTTTTAAAAAACTGAATAAATAAAAAAAATACGTAAATGGAAAATCTGATTTGCATACTGATATATGCTATATCATGATATTAGAGAGCAAATGATTTATGAAGTTGAAATATGCAAAATGCCTGTAGGGTAACCTTAACTTAAAGCTATTGTGAAAAGAAAGGTAGGACACTGTAATTAGCGATGCTATATATCTTTCCTGGATGCTTTAGGTACAGGAAGGCAAATTATAAAATAATTATTAACTGTTGATATTAAAAAAGGTATTGCCAATGTTTTATTCATTTCTTTCATTATGTTTAGAAAAATATTGCAAAGACAATCAAATATATTATAATATAAAATCCCTATGAACTAAACTATTGTTGCATCAATTTGTCACACTGTAAAACACACAACATTTTTGTTTTGTGAACCTTTCCTCTGAAATTAACATACCTTTAACACATCTAAATAATCCTTAACTTGATATTTCCAAAACTAGACCATTGAGTTGCACAGGAAAAAAACAGAATCCTTATATTTGTATCAATCCACACAGAGAGTTATATTATTAAACTACTGGCACTATGAAGCATAATATTATTAATTATTATATGTATTATTAATAAAAAAAATGGCTAAAGGAGTTTTCAGAAATATTGGTAGGAAATATTAAGAATAACTTGCAATTAATTTGTCCATAATTTAGAAATGACCTGTACGTCTAAGCTATTCGTAGCACATATTTCTTATTCTTTTTTCCTTTATTAAATGTGAAACAAAAAGACACGTCTCAGTGGTGCAGTATGGTTAGTATGAACAACAACTGAAACTCTTAAATGCCAACTCACACAAATGAGGCAATCTTGGCTTATCCACAGCGTAATGCATTCCAAAATAAGAAAAAATAATTGGTGGGATAAACACAGTAACACTACTTAATACACGGCTACAATAAATATCCTCTATGTAAGGTTGCTGTCAGGGACATACCAGGAGCTGGGTATAGATGGTGCTGACCCTATATAGTCATATAGTGGGAGTAGGCACAATGGCAGGTCCGGGTACGCAGTAGCAAGCAGCGGTAAACCAGGGATGTAGTCTGATAAAGCCACAGTTGTTAAGCGGTGAAACCCATTGAGATGAGAGGCTTTTAGCAGTTATTTTGTCTTTTGGTGTGGTTTTACCGGCTGCTTTTATTACTCTTTTGCCCCTACTCAATGAGGGTGTTGTGAGGTCTTTCATTTTGTATGGCCGTGGGCTTGCCTTGCGATTACCTTCTCCCTGTAGAGTGTGGTCTCTGATTGTTTTCAAGCCTAAATTTCATGTTTAATTAGTACCGAGTATCTAGACTGACTATTCAGAGTACCCTCTTCCTTCCCTCTTGTTACAAGGAGGCATTTTTACGAGTTTACGCTAATTTCTAAAGTGATTGACCATCCTCCCCAAGTACGGCGTGGCACTTTACCCTGTTTAGGGTGCTTTCATTGTCCCCTTTAACAATAATTCTATTATGCAGTGGTGAAAGATAGATTTTGGAATAATGAGTAGACGGTGTTTAATGAAATGGGCATTGCTTTGGTCTATGAACTTTCATCATCTTGGTCTTAACATTGAATCTGCTGTGCCACTTTTTAACTCCAGCAATATTTCATGTCCCTTGACTCAGGGTTTTTATTTTTTTATAATTCTGTCTTCTCCATTGAATCTGTCATTTGCTGCTGGCTCCTGTCTTTGTTGTTATTTTGTCCCTGCTGGGCTTCCTTAGTCAGGCTGTATTCAGCTTGCTCTTCCCTTTCTGTCTCATTCCTGTGCTGCTCCTCGTCCTGATTTGCAGCAGCCATTTTCTCTTCATACTAGCAAAACTACTGTCTTTTTCACCTGCATCTCTGTACACATTTCAACCAGTGTAAACCTGGAGATTAAACTCCTACTGAAATACTCCTACCTGTCAGTCTTCCAGAGTTGGCACTGTCTGCTGATCTTCATTGTGTGTGAGTACAGGTCTGTTCAGACTTAACAGATAGTCCCAGGTATCTCATTTTACAGCTTTGGAAGGGAGTCAGAACAAAATTGAAAGTTACACTGTCACAATCATTCTTCATTTTCCCCCTGCTTTTCAGGTGCTATCACTCTCCTTTCTGATAAGAAAACTAAATCACCATTAAACTGAATGATTACTATTGTACAATTCTATTCCTGAGGGAGTCACTGGACCTTCAAATTATTGTAGACAATGTGGCACAAACCTTCTGATTCGCTAGATGTCTGTTCTTTAAAGGCTCATCCATAGAGGCATATGGGGCAGTTGTAAGATAAAAAAAAATGCTTGGTATTGATGAAAGTTGTTAAAACATCTTTTGTTAGGATTTAAGTGATGACTGTAAGTCCAGTTGGTTCAATCTGAAACCTTATTTTCAGATTGAATCCACTGTAGTTTTCTAAATTACTTTTGTGTGTTTCATGTCTTTATAGATTTATGTAAAACTTCCCAATTTTCATGTCATGGGCCTAAATAGGTATAGTTGTCTAATTTATGCCATTTTAGGCGCACACAGTATGCCCAGAGAACACATTTTTATCTCACATTTTTACTGGAACAGGCGAGGGCTGCTGCCCTCCCAAAACATCGTCGGCATATTGACTTCTCTTCTTGGTCAGAAAGACAGTAGAACATAACAAGAATCTAATAACATGAAAAAAAGGTTGTCATTTGCGCTTATCTCTGTGGCTCCATGCGAAACACAACAGAGGTTTTAGTTTACTTAAATGGCCATTTAAGTGTTAAGCTCACTCGCCATGTCAAGGCAACTCTTTCAAGGTGTAACTGACCTAATGTAACCAAAAATTGCTCACATTGATCCTGTTGCTTCTCAGATAAGAGACAAAAAATGGTGGGTTTATATTTATACCATCACCACATTTCCACTTTGGGATTGAAAAAGAAAACGTGGAAAGGGACAGCAGTGATTCATGACATGGCTGGAAATACAACAAAAATATCAAATATGCACAGAAAGCGGTTTCGCACACTAATTCCCTACCTGAGCCGCTGCATAAACCAGAAGTTTCCAGCCCACTTCGGGCTATATTACAATCTTCATGCAAAAACCTTCACGCAAAGCGAAAATTTTTGCACCAAGTGTTAAACCTTTGCGCGCAAATCACCGCTGGAATTACAATCCTCGCTGCTTTTTTCTTCCGCCGATCAATTGCACGCGCAAACAGTACACGCACAAATGCAGTCTCAGTGCCGTCTCGTGCAAAAATCTTTGCGCGCAGTTTTTGGTACCCATTCAGCCAATCAAAATGAAGAAACACACCTATCAAACGCAACTGAATTGCGCCTGGCGGAGGCATCGGAGACGGGTTCTGCGTCTATGATGCAAAATGAACACATATGCTAAAACACACACACCTGCCATCATCCATTATATTGTTGCTGCATTAATTTTTATGTGCTGGTTTTTTTTTGGGTTAGCCAGGTTGTTCAGATATGTCGTTAACACCAGCTTTTAGGAGTTGCTAAAATAATGCATGCAAAGGCTATGCGGTAATTACCGCAAATAGATTGTAATACCATCCTCGTACCAGCGCACATTCGCATTTGCACTCACAATGTTAAGTATAGGACTCGCACAGTACAGTAAGCTCGCGCAGGGTTCACGCAGGTTCACCCGCGGTAGACGTTAGTGAGCGCAACAACCGCGCGCAATGTAATACGGGATTAGGCACAAATGGTTTTACCCCTCGTGTTAATGGTCTTTTGCGCCAGTGCAAACGTTTGCGTGAAGATTGTAATTTAGCCCTTCATGTATAGAACATAACAAGAAAAAAAGGTTGTCGGAAAGACAGTAGAAGTCTAAAGTACAAACACACTATTTACCTTCATTCATAAAGTGTCACAAGTGTTGTTTTAAAAGTTGAAAGGGAACACAAGACCCAAAATTACATCAGCCTCATGAGATTTCATTGTAAACATCTTTGGACATTGACAATAGCTAACCAACTCTGGGTTTGAACACAAATAGAGAAGCGCATATGATTTTAATTATTGTAAAAACTAATGGCTAAATTCCTTAGTTAACACTAGAATGGGGATGCTAAAGGGGAAAAAACCTGAGCATTCAGCTTTCCCATTTTAGCGTTGGATTCCGGAGCAGGCGCTACCTCAGCACCTTGCCCCGGAATGCAGCGCTACCCTCAGTGATACTCGCAGTAGTACATCTGCGCTTCTGCGAGTATCACCTCCTAGAATCGATAGGACTTTATGGAAGGTTGCTCTTCTGGGCCTCAAGTTTTGTGCCGTGGAATGATCACAGAAGGAGACTAGGAATTATTTGACCCCAGTCTCACTCTGCTCCTAGCGACAAGAAATGGCGGATCGGGCCACCATTCTTGAAGCAGGATGAGAGGTGAATATCGGATTTATTGGTGGGGTTAGGGGGTGCTAAATAATTTTACAAAGCAGAATCAGTTAGCACCAGCTTTAAGGTATCGCTAACATTTTGTTTAGCCCATCGCTGCAGTAATTAGCACTAGGACCTGGGAATACCTTACTTATCCTAATGCTCATTAATGATTGCACTCCCCATGTTAAGTATAGGATTTGCAAAGTAGAGTAAGTTCGGGGAAGTTAGCGCAGTCACTGATGTGCTAACAGATTTTCGACGGGTCTAGTGTCAGGAATGAAATATAGGAGGTATGCGTTAAAGTCACTTATCCTAGAATTAACAGGTACTCATCCGAAACGCTACAGTTAATGTTCACTATGTAATTTAGTCCTAACAGTAATCCTCTGCAAGAGTTTAGGCATAACTCAACAGAAGTAAGGCTTCCAGGGATCGAATGCATGCTGGAAGAGGGAGAACTAGCAGAATTGATGTAGTCATCAAGAATCCATCAAGATGATTAAAATAGATTGTATTGTTTTCAATAACACATGTTTTATGTCCTAATAAATCATTATAGTTCAGGGTATGAGGCACTTTGTAACATGTTAGATTTAGCTAATTAGATTCTGATTTATATTGTGCTTTGTAACTCATTTGTTGTTCTAGAGTAAAATATTGGTTTTATAGATACAGACAAGGAGTCAAATTCCAGTACCCCATTATCTTAAAATTTTACCAGCTGCCACTGCCTTGTTTTTATATATCTGCATAGCACCATGTATGTTTTATTATTAACTTTTTCTAGTTAATCAGATGTATGTAATTTCTTGAAGGAATACATGTTAGCGTTCAGGTGAAATCCTCCATGCCACCATGTATTTCACCTGAAGTCTAACATAATTTTTAATGCAATTAAATAGACTTTACCTCTTATGGATGCATGGAAGACTCAGCCCCAAGTTTTTTACTGTCATTGATAAGAAAAGGAGAGCCTTACTAAACAGAGATCATGCAGCAACCTAACTGCCGGTCCTTAGAAAGACCAGTTTAAAACAAAAAGCTAAAACAGACAAAAAAAGAGACCAGGCAGAACTCAGAGTCTGACAAGCCAGTATGAGATCCTACACAATTAGATAAGTCAGGAAAGCCAATGTCATACACAGCAGAAATTCAGACATGCTAAAGGCCATATAATGTGGGGGAAAAATACAAGACAAGGGTCAATGGTCAGAAGAGTACAGAGGTGTTCTAACAAGCCAGGTGCTGTACACAGTAAATCTAACAAGGTAATTTAATTAGCGCTCTTGGGTATACAAGAACAACATCAAGGCACTGTGGAAATATCACCCCATGAGTTTATATAGCCAGCAAAACAGGACCATTGGATTGCATCATATATGTGTGCCTAAAACGTCAGTGATAGATAAAAATATCCAACTGAACTGTGAAGACAAAAGGAAACATCCCATAAGGGGAACCTCTATTTGACCAAGGAACCCCGACCTGGCCTGATTGATACATCTATGATTTTTACCACAGCTGGACCATGTAACTTCTGGCCTTGACTCCCGCCGTTGCTCATCTCTTGCTGATATTGGGACACAGAAATGAGAAACACACACACATTTATGTTATCATCTCTACATACTGCTTTGAGCTTGCACACATCTTATTGAAACGTAAGATAGAAAGGGAGGGGTTGTTACGTAAGCGGACCCCAGGAATATTCATGCATAAAATAGGATCTCCACAAGTTGTTCTTGTTTTAGTAATCTGAATGACCAGTACGGCAGGAACAGGGAGCTTATGTTTTTGAACATTTTATTATGGAAACAATGATACAATCAAGCTGAAAATGCTTTAATTCTAAGGCAGCGGTATTAACTCTTTAGCTATGTCTCCTTACAGTCAGTGATCAGCGTCTGTGTGACTCAAGACGCACAGGTGAAGGCCTATAAAAACCAGACAATAAGAAGTGTATCTGGCATCAAACTTGCTGCTAGAGAAAAGCACAGCATCAATACATTTGCAGCAACCATGAAACATGACACAATGTCTGAGGGTGAATGACACTAAGGGAGGCAGGACAACATCCTTGACAAGTTCACAGAGATAGTATGCCAGTCAAAGGTAAGAAGATAAGGACCTAATTAGTGTCAAGGGAACAGTCCTGGATGAAATACATAGCATCATTGCGTATGTCAAAAAAATGACACCTAAAGATGAACTGCTAAAGGAACTCTGAGAGCAACAGTCAGAGGAGGCCTAGTGGCACAACAAACCCCATCATGGAATGCAACACTGACAGGTACAGATGTGGCTAGCATCAAAAGTCCTACCAGTGGTTGAAAAAGGCAGGACAAAACACAGCACTGGTGCACTAAACCTAGCAGTGGAGGAACAGGAATTCAGCACCAATATAATAGACACAAGGCAAAACCCAAGATCTGGACTGTAAAAAGAGGCTCCAGAGCTAAATCACATAATAATAACATAATAGCTGGGTATAAGATGCTGAAAGGGACAGCATACACTGACATGCACTACAACAAAAAAAAATATTGCATCCTCAGCTCCCATTCCCATCAGGTGAAGCTCTGAAACTCTAGCAGTCAACCTCAGAACTTGCACAAGAAAATATGTCCTATGTGCCCAAACCCTGTGTAATGCCTACAATAAGATAGATTTTTGACTTACTTACAATGGCCATTCCAAGTGTAAGCCCACACGCCAAATCAAGACAAATCTTGTGGGTGAGTAAAAATAAAAAGGGAGAAACCAATAACAAACAAAGAAATGTGACAAATAATTTCTGCGAAAAATATAAACCATAATGTGCCTTGTAGTGAGCAAGAAATCTAAAATAAATAGTGCTTTCTTCTTATACCCCAATATTTATTGTGTGCAACCAAAAAGTGCTACAATATAACTTATAGGAGATTTGAAGTAAAAGACAACACGCAGCAACTGGGCCAACACCCAAATGCCCAAAGCAAGGTCTCCAATTTCATCAGCCAGACAAAGCTCCCCATTAGGGACAAACAAGAAAATGTGGTCAGAGTGAGCAGCAAATATGACTGGGTGGCTGCCAGAAAAAGTACTACAAGAAAAATTGTTGCATGCTCCACTCAACTCAAAATGCTAGAAACAGTGACAGTGTCAAACAGTGTCATCTCATTTCTCCTCATGGAGGTGTATGTGACACATTTGTATGTTTAATAACACAAATTCTTTGTACCTTATTTCACTGTCTATATGGGTATCATTCTCTTTATGGAATACATTCTGACAGTTTGTTTATTTTTGTGTTTAGCAAATGGAAATCGACATAAGACCCAGTGTAGAAAAAAAATGGATAAAGCCACTCAAACTGAAACTGAAGAGATAGAGATGAGACCAATTGAGAAGAAAAAGATTGCAAAGTGAGGAAACATCTAGGCTAAGAATATTTATCAGGGTCATTACCTGCTGCTTCTGCAGAGAAGTGAAGCATTTAAAAAATTAAGTCAATAACCACGTGCATCACCTGAAATGTTTTGGACTTATTGTCATGGAGCACAACTTCCCCAGAAGGGCACATGACTTGGCGAAGTGGGTGAAGGGTTAGAAAATCACTATTTGTCTGGGCTAGACCTAAAGTAATGACTAACCGACCCCCTTATCGCGACCCACTTCCCTTAATTAAATGCTGCCACCAAAGGTCTTCACCTAATATTATACAGAGGTGACCTGTAAAACCACATTCAATTAAACCCACAAAAAAACACAGTTTAGTAGACCGACCTCACGAAACCCAATTTAGTAGATCATCCTGAAACTCAAGGCCTCAAGACTATTATGACAAATATCTCTCCAGGTAAAGTGATTCTTATATCAGACAAAGGCAGAGCTTAATAACGGAATATTTATGATGATGAGAAAGGTCACAGTGCATATACAGTACAATATAAAAAAGTATTTACACCCACAAACCTAAATAAACAGGATAAAACACCAGAAACCCTATACTTACAAAGCCAGAGTCTCTGCCCAGGGGCCTCTGTTTGAAAAAGACAGCAGTTATTTTCAATCAGATTGACCCCCGAAAATAAGCACATGGCAGTGCAGGCAGCTTACATTTATACCAAGTCTCCTGGCTCTTCAGATTTCATAGACAAAGAAGATTGTCCAGACCACCCCCTTGACTTCCCAGAGCACATTTTACCCACTGTAAAAAAAAAAAATAACATCTTCTCCAGATACCTAGAGGCAAAACTGCTGCTTCTTTGATTTGCATCCTGGCTCCACTGAAGGTGCAAAACTTGCCTTCCTCCTCAGTCCCCCCTCTCTACTGAGGTGTGAATGCGAACCCTCAGTTCAAAAGGGACTTTGATGCTTTGATGGTGACAAAAGTTTTTTCAGATCATAATCACCTCTGGTGAATAACATAACTAAGCAGGCACACACTCTTATATAAAAAATACAAACACAGCAGTCCTGCACATTGGAGAGAGAAAGGGGGCAATCTCCAAAAATTAGGCTTCCCTTTAAAACCTCCTACAATTAAACATATGGAAAAATAAAATGCACCCCTGTTGCAAAATATCCAAAATGTTATTCATGCATAGTCACAATAATGTCAAAATTTGGGTGAAACTCTTTTTTTCTCTCTAAAGATTTATTTGAAATCTGCTACACTATGGGCACTATTATATTCCAAACTCAAACATTAACGCTCACTTGCGGGAGCATTAACGTTTGCTGCGGTATTTGCTGTTTAAAAACCTGTTTGCATTTGGATTGTAATATGCGGTAAATACTGCAGCAAACATTAATGCTCACACACGTTTAAAAACCCGTTTGCGTTTGGTACCTTGCGCTCCTCTGCGTGAGGTTACTTTACTTTGCGCTCTGTATACTTAACATGGGGAGAGCAAAGTGTTAATCAGCGCTGGTATTACAATGTCCCAGCGCTGATTAACGCCTGGCTCTGGTCAGCGCAAAGTTAACCAGAGCCAGGACTTGGTGTTAACGGATTCCGCTTCTGCAGAATCCGTTAACACCAGCTTTAAAAATAAAAAAACAGAACAGATACTCACCCTCTATCCCGCGGCGAGGACCGCGGCTCCGATCGCCTCCTCCGGCTGGCGGGAACAGGGAAAGACTGGGGGAAAAACTCCCCTAGTCTCTCCCTGCATATCCCTATGCCGACCGGCCAGATCTAGTGTGGCGAGATCTGGCTGGTCACGTGACCGGCAAGGAGGTACTCAATGGAGTCCTATGGACTCCAGCGAGTGGATGCTCACGGCTGCGCTCAGCGCTGCCACGAGCATCCAAGATTTTATGCTCGATAACAATGCGGGCAGCATTTTTTGCGCCTGCATTTTGCAAATCCAGTGTTAAAACGCGGGCGCAAGGCGAAAATTGCGGGTGCAGTTTTTCCTCCCTCACACCTGCGTTTTAATGCTAAGGCCGGTGCACACTAGACTAGAGAGACGTTTTTGTAACGCACAACGCGCGTTAAAAAAAAAAAACATCGTACCCGACGCTCGTCCACGCCCCCTTGCGTTATCTTCATAGGAGGATAGCGGAGCACCGTCGACGTGAATCCTAGCGTTCTAGAATGGCGATGCGCTAGGATTCGCGTCGACGGGTGCTCCGCTATCCTCCTATGGAAGATAACGCAAGGGGGGTAGACGAGTGTCGAGTACGATGATTTTTTTTAACGCGCGTAGTGCGTTACAAAAAAACGTCTAGTGTGCAGCCGGCCTAAGAGTGTAATAGAGCCCTATGTGTATTTACTTTTTTTGAGGGATATTTGTGAGAGGCTACCAAAAGGTGACTACCACTTGGGCCAAGGAAACAAACCAATACAGAGGGTCCTCTCCAAACTTTACGTGAAAGAAGCCCTGAATCCAGCACAATTTCTTGGATAAAATCCAGGTCCCCTGGACCAACAGGGCAATGACATGTCTCCCCTCCCTTCTTGCACACTGCACCACCATGGATTTGATCCGCTCCCTGCAACAACAAAAAATAGGTAAGCAGGAGAGGGGGTAAAAGGTTTATTATTTAATAAAGTACTATTATTTTTTTCTTATTAGTTTTAATACAATTTTAATATTTAAATCTATTTTAATAAATAGATGTTAATATATAATTGATCTTAATAACAGATTTTAATATGTATTTGAATATTTAAATGTATTTAAGATATTAAAATAAATCTTAAATACAATTAAATATTCAAATTTATATTAAAATATGTTATTAAATCTTATATATTTTCATTTGCAGCAAAAAGTCTCTTGATTTTTTTAGGCATTTTACAGAACTTTTTTGGGTGACATTTTTAATTCCGATATCTTTTACATTGAAGTATTTTTAATTCTGTAACATACTTTTTATTGTTATTCACAGGACTTTATAATTTCCCGGCATTTACATGCCTTCGTTTGTTTTTAAACACATTTTAAAAGTTGCTCTTTTTTTTTTACTTTTTCTGGCAGCTGGTCGGCAGTCTGTTCAGAGGGTTGTTGCCTTTTTTCGGATTGGTTCAGAGGTCTGTTCGGATCGATTCGGCAGTTTTTTTGCGGCTTTCCAATTTGAATCAGCGGTTTTGCAGCGGTTTTCTGGATGTGTCTGACGGGTTGATTCGCTGCACTTTGGGGACACTGCTGTTAATGCTGAATTCACAGCACAGTTAGCGAATGAGAGAGCACCGTAATGTCGGTGACATTTCAGTGCTCTCAGAATAACCCCTATTGTGGCATGTGGGCATAATGTTGGGGAATTGTGGCACGTGAGTAAAAGTGCTTTGCAACATGTGGACATATTGTGGCAGTGGCAAGATTGTGGCAGGTGTGCTTAATGTGCAGGAATTCTGGCACGTGGGCATAATGTCTAGGATAACAGACCACATTAATTCTCTTTTCTTTATTATACTGCAGAAACTGTCGGTGCTATATAAATGATGATAACAATAAAGATGTGTTTCTTCACTTCATTAAAAGCACTTTTATTGTGTTTTTCTTCTAATACAAAACCTTAGCTCTATTGGAAAAGAGAGGTAAGTTGGTTTTGCATTGTAGTTTGGGCACTTGGGCTCATAAAGGTTTGTCACCACTGCACTAGAAATTTTCTTTGCAAGGTCAACATTGAGCATCTTTGTGCTCTGCATTGTCATTATGCATCTCTATAAGGCGATGTCCCAAACAAATATGGGGGGTAGGGGGTGACAATATCCATGTTTGTCTGCGTACACAAAAATACCCTGTAATAGTAGTGGGAACACTGTGGGCCCTATTACAATCTTCACGCAAATGTTTGCGCCGGCGCGAAAACGCATTAACACGAGGGGTAAAACCCTTTGCGTAGAACGTCGTATTACAAAGTCAGCACAACAAACGCGCGCACTCGTCTAACGCGGGTGAACCTGCGTGTACCCTGCGCAAGCGTACTTTACTGCGCGCGTCCTATACATAACATTGTGAGCGCAAATGTGTTTGTGCGCTGGTGCGCGGATGGTATTACAATTTATGCGCAGTTTGCAACGCACAGCCATTGCGCACATAAAATAGCAACTTCTAAAAGTTGCTACTGCAGTATTATAGTATACTGTGTATACAGTAGTATAGTCACACATTCTACTCATACCAAACCAATAAATTTGAGAAGTTGTGTGTGCATTTATTATTGCTGCAGCATATGTACTCAGATTGACTGTGACAGGTGCAAAAACTTAACGTGAGATCATTCTGATTGGCTGAATCGCGGTTGAAAAAAATGCATGAGGATTGTAATTCCAGCGTTGATTTATGTGCGTTAACATTCAACGCTTGGCGCACAAATTCACGTGTTGCGCGAGCGTTTTAACGTGAAGATTGTAGTAGAGCCCCGTATGTATTGACAAATGGTTACATTTTGCAGTGTGTTTATAAAAACAAAACCCTCTTCCATCCACAGGATTATGTTCCAGGAGCAAAACTGATCTCTTCATTGACTAAAAAGCCCAAGTGTAAATGCTGATGTAACACGGATTATTGATAGCAAAATATCAATTCAATAAGCAACAAAGGGTTTTTTTGAACCCTTTACACTTCCAAGATTGACATTTAGGTCTATTCAATAAAGGTGAAACTCAGGAGAATTGACTGGAGAAGTTAAAATTCTAGGTAAAATAGCCAAACCAGAAAAATTCTCCCATTTATCTCACTTTCCAAATGGTCTAGATTGAGCTCTTCTCCTGTTAACTCTCCTGAGTTTCACCTTTTAGTGAATAGACCTGTTAAATTGATGTTGGGTCACTGCAGGTGCTTTTGCAGATCAAGGTAAGTCAATTGGGCCCTATACTGGAGCAATGTAAATAATATTTTTATTAAATTTAATAAGAAATTTAATTTGCATATAGGCTCCAAACCCCCTCCTAAAATTCGAACACATAATTCAATACAGTTGATGTGCTAGAATGAAATTAACAGACATGTCTTCATCTTCTAGGGGAGACGCCACAGACGCCTCTGCACTGTAGTGGCAGTAGCACTTTTTGGCCAGCAGATGGAGTTGTGAAATAGTACATACAGAATGGAAATTTGATGTAGGAATTGGACAGCAGATGTATAATATATGGCTAATGCAAAATGTTTTCCCCGAACACCACTGGCTCCCGACAGCGGTTTTATAAATAAATAAATTTAAAAAAATACCTAATAATGAAGGGGTCAAACGCACGTAATTACACATCTATCATATAACAGAGAGCATTTCTAAGTAGAGAAATGTGAATCAGATGAACTGTGTATTGCATAGTGCAGAGAAATTACAAACAGGCTTAAACTTTTTCATTTCTATGTAGTATGTAATACAAAACATTTTCAATGAGAATTTTGATATTTAAGACTAGAATAAGGTTGTATTAACTTTTTTTCCCTGTGTGTTTCTGGCAGGTTCTTCAGTTGTGTTATTTGAAAAGAGGGTTAATTATACCTCATTTGACATTCAGAAATGGCTTTCTCAGCATTATGTCATCGTTTCTTTACCAAAATGGGATTCAGTCAGTGAGTCCACTGTAAATGGATGCGAGTGTAATTCTTCTATTCTAATAAGATAACCAATATTCTATTATTTATATTATATTTATGCAGTTGATGGCGGTTTTATCGAGTCATGAGAATTGTGGTGTATTTTATTTATTGTTTGTTTATACTATATAGTATTGTCTTCTGTACTTTATGCACTCTCACACTGTTCTTGTAAACATTGTCATGAGTATTATTTAAGACCTTAAGGTAAGGATATCCCAGATAGATATAGGATCTTCACAGCATAATTGCAACCAACGGAAACAAGCTATTGTTCTTTCACAGAAAATGCAAATTATGCATTCTTTCTGATGTATTTAAAAGACTACTAAGAACACAGACAACAGAGGGATGCAAATCTATATAGTTGCCATGGAAACTATTGGCAATTTAAATAAGCTGTGACACAGCATTCAAAAAACAAGCAGAAGGCTGGAACACAGCAATAGGGCTTTAGTGAACTTATTCACATTTTATGTTTGTTAAGGGTGCACTTCTTCTGACAATGTTCAGCAGTATTGGCCAAATTACATGGGTATTTATGACATACTGAAAGACTTTCGAACAAAAAAATCTGCATTCATAGAAGCTCTTTTTTGTTTCTCTGCACTGCAATGATAACACTTAAAGAAGATTATGTTAGCAGGCATTAATATATCACATTTAGACAGAAAACAATATTAGTTTGCTTTAAGCCGACACCTGAAATGCTTCTAGGTAAATAGTAGTATATAAATTTATTTTGGGATTCGGGAATAAGCAAATTGAAATGAATACATGGATGCATTCTGTACCTCTCAGTGTAGTGGGGCGAGGGTGCGAGCCCAGGGGTGCAGTGATACACAGTAGAGGCACAGATGGAAGCAGTATATATATACACTGGGTATTGTATACCCAGCAATGAACTAGAGAGGGGAAAGACAGGAGACAGGGATAATCAATAGAGGTAGCTGGGCGAGACATGAAACGGGATAAACTGAAGAGGAAGGCACAGTACAGAGAGTTTAGACAGGAAGACTAAACTAGACTAGACACAGACTACAGACAAAGGGGCAAAGCAAGACGAGGCGTGGACACAGAAAGAAAGAACATAAACTAAGGTAGGTTGCAGGGCTAGAGGGCATATGAACAAAATTCCATAGAATGGGGAGACTGGATGTTTTAAGTCCACAGTGAGGGCAACAGGGAGTCTTTGGTAATACAGGGGATCTTGAGGCAACATAGGGTCCTTGGTAAACAGGGAGGTCTTGAGGCAGCAGAGGGTCCTTGTTAACACAGGAGTCTTTTGCTGTATCCAGAGGGGTGGTCTGTAAGCAAGGTCAAGAGGGAAGTCAAGGGTCGTAGGTAGGTAGAGAAATGGAGATCTGTGAAACAAAGCAAGGGGTCTGGTACACTTGGAGCAGCAGGATCAGCTTCTGGTTAGCACACTGTTTTTTAGCACACTGAGTAAATCACCATGCAGAATCATTGCAGTCAGGGTGTGACCTCCCTTTGAGGAGGCCTCAGAGTCAATCATGCAACATTTGTGGAGTCTGCCAGAGAGCTGCTGAGAGAAGCAAAGTCCAGCAAAGGCAATGTAGGAAAGGTGCTGCCTGGGTTATGTCACTGTATAGCAGCACCTGACTTGCCCTTCTTACGCCACCGACGGCGGTCGCCGTGACACATTCTAGGGAATATGAAAAATGAGATAATGTGAATTCACAATTAGACCTTCAATTATCAGTATCTTCAATAACCCATTAATTATCAGTAGGGGTGCCAGATCAGCCATGGTTTTTTTTAGAAAGGATTTTACCAGGAAGGATACAATGAGATTTCTCTTGTTTTCAAGTATGTCCTGGGTGGCAAGTATGTACCGTTTGGTGTCTTGCCCAAGGACACTTACTGGAGAGGTGCTCTTTTTTGGATCGAACCCATGTCTCCACAGGCTCTCTCCACGCAGAGCAGTGATTTCCTGGACATTTATGTATTACTAGTTCATTATACAGGAGAACACAGAAGAGATAGTGCCTGCATTAAGTAAAATTCATACTACTTATTTACCTCCCCCCCATTCTCATGGGAGGAACCAATGATGGGGGTGGCCCTTCATTCAAATTTATCCAGCATGATGGGGCGTGTCCAGCAGCCATCGTGGATGGCTGCATGTAGTGTGAGCTCCCACCAGCTGCCAGATTTACCCAACATTGCAGCTCACCCCAGCATTGTTTCAAAGCCACAAACGTCTCATTAACCTCTGCTGACCCTCAGGACCTAGATGGCGCCCACAAAAACTGCCGAAACCTGCGGAAGAGGTGAGAGCTGGGAAGCAGTGCAACAGGCTGCAAGATGGCAGCGCCCCCTGCTCCTGTGACTCTGGATCCCTGTGATCACCCCACCATGCACCAGTGGTGGAGGAGGATGCCCACCACCTAAGCCTCTCAACCTCAGCCCCAGCAACAGGCAGACAGATCCAGTCCATGTTTCAGGACCTTCGGTTCACCATTCAGGATGACTTCCGCATGATAACTGCATCCCTCCAATCAGGAAATTTGTGATATTGGGGAACGTATTGACCTACTGGAATCTAAATCTGACAAATTGTGCCTTGCACATAATGAATTAGTGGATGCTTACAAGGAGTTAAAATCGGCCCATAAATCTCTTTTATTAAATGTCACAGATGCAGAAGATCGTTCCGGCAGGAATAACATTCGTGTTCGGGGTGTCCCAGAAATGGTTAAACCTGATAATCTTGTGGATTACTTACTTGCCCTAGTCCATGTTTTACTACCTGAGACAGATGTAGCAGCTCTGCAATTGGATAGGGTGCACCGCATCCCGAAACCACACAACTTGGACGCTGCGATCCCGAGGGATGTCTTGACCCATGTCCACTTCTACAACATCAAGGATTCCCTGATGGCTGCCATGCGTAAAACCCCGTATTTACCTGCTCCCTACACTGGAATCTCCTTTTCTGATTTATCTGCCGCTACGATGCTAAAAATGAGGGAATTCTTGCCAGTTACGAAGGTTCTCCGCAAGCATAAGATCCCGTACCGTTGGGGATTCCCTCTGAAACTTCTGGTCACATATCGAGGTACTCTTTCTGTCATTCACTCTGTACAGGAGGGCATCACTACGCTGCAAGTATGGTACCTGATGGACGATGTTACCCCCCACACCGGGCCTTTCCCTTACCATCGAAGGTCTCCCCGGAGTGGCACCATGTGCGGCCTGCTCCTTGAGGAGATCTGGATGTTGCACCGTTTCAACTCTTCTGCTCTTTTGGTTGTTTCTGTCCCTGCACCTGATTTCACATTGGAGGCTTAACATTGTTAATTGAATCGACTACTATACAAGGTCTGGTGAACTGGCGATGTTTTGACACTTCTCCCACTTTTTGGATCGGATGGACTCTGTTCCCCTCCGACACTGCCCCCCCCGACTCCCCCCATGGCCAGTGGGGTAGGCCCAGAGTTTCTCGGTGACCTTGGAGCTATTTTTTGTATATTGAGCAGCTGCCTGTTGTACCGACTATTTTTTTTGTGGGGGTTTTGTTGTTTTTTTTGGGGTTCTTTCCCCCCCTTTTTGTCCTTTCTTACCCCTGTTGCACCAATCTTTGTAAGTGAACTTGGACTGACTTTTTCTTTTTCTTCCTGTATATGGCTGCTGTTCTTACAGGACTTCCACCATGGTTTACTTTCGCTGCTCTTGAGTGTCGCAATGTATGTAAAGGGGTAAAGTATGAAAATTGTCTCCTTTAATGTTAAGGGGCTGAATATCCCACAAAGAGTCACTCCCTATATGCAGATCTCCGTCACAACCCCCCAGATGTGGTCTGTTTGCAAGAAACTCATTTCAAACGTTCTGTTCATCCCAAATTATACCTCCCCGCCTTTCCGCAAGAGTTTCACGCTACAGCCCCGATTAAGGCGAGAGGTGTTTCGATAATTCACTGTAATGTGTCGTTTAACTTATATAGATCCGTGCTCGACCCTAATGGCTGCTTTCTGTTTTTGATTTGTGACATTGATAGGGTTACCTATACCAGTGGTTCTCAACCTGTGGACCCTCAGGACCCACAATTGTCCTTGGTCATTAAGTCGCGACCCAAAAATAATTGAATTTCTGAAACATAATTTATTCCACAAAACGTGTGCAATATTCTACAATGTATGCACTTTTTAAACAATTTTGTAAACAAACAGTGATTCTTTCCAAAATGGATAGTGCAGTAATCACAGCGCTAGTGAAAACGAAAATGCTATTGAGGAAAAACCCCAATAAAATAAACTGTATTCGAAACATATGAAATTAAATTAGAACTTTATGGGAAAACTGGGGATGCTTCTTACTCTTAATATGTGCCTCAAAGTCTGGGGTAATGGTAGACAAAGCAACTCTAATTTAAATCACTACTGAATGAATAATAAAATATTATAAAAAACGTAAACTCGCCTGCTCCGCACTCCCCCGCTGTCCGTCTCTGCCGCTGCGTGCATTATTTTTTAACAGCAGCCTGCACTCCCTGAACCTTCGCAATTTGCGTAGCTGAACACTATGTTAATCGTGTAAGCTTAAACTGGCCAAGAGATTGAGAAGTCTGCAGTGCGCATCTGGCACCACCTACTTTCTGAATCTATGCTCTTCAGTGCCTCAGAGAAGCACAGAGAGCAATGGAATAGCTTGGACCAGTGGGAAAGCACCATTGGTCAAAGCCATTCAAAAAATACCTCCATGGGAGGCTGGCCCCCCATGCAGTGATTGACGCAAGATAGCCATGTGACTGTCCTTGTCTCATACAGTCAGTGGGCGCGGGGCTGTGCCCTCAGTGTGACTGTTTACTGTGGCGGCACCTCCTCCCTGCAGGTGAAGGGGACTGTGCGCAGCTGACACTCGGCTGCCTGGAGTGGACAACGCAGCACTGAGAGCAGCCGGTTCCTGGGGAGCAGTGAGAGCAGCCAGTTCCTGGGGAGCACTGAACCTGAACCTACGTAACCTGTGTATATCTGGCTCTGATACTAGCCTGTGCCTCACCAGCCACTGACCTCACTTCATGTCACTGGTATGCAGGGAGGTCAGGATCAGGAAGCAGTGATTCTGCTAAGAATTCTCAGTGTACATTCTAGTTTTCTGCAGGGATTATCACATCAGGAGGATGGCAGGAAAGGAAGAGGAGTGAGAGATTTATAGAGTAAAAGGGAGAGAGTGATAGAGGGAGAAAGAGAGATGAGAAGAAATAGAGAAATGGAGAGGAAGACATAGATACAAGGACAGATGGAAAAATACACAGAAGGACACACAGATATACTGTAGATGGACAGACAGAATAACAGATATTCAGAAAGAAGGATGCATAAATAGGTAAAAGGACAGATTAACAAAAGGACAGACAAACAGAAAGGGAAAAACACAATCAAATATATATAGGGAGCCACCCTCTTACCCAACAGCCTTTTGCTTCACTGAGATGTGCACAGTGTTGGCAGCCAGTTGTAGAATGCACTGGACACATGTCAGTCCCTGCTGGGAGTACAGAGCTGCTGCCAGTCAGTCCCACCCCACACTTTCCCATATCAGTCTCTCCCTTCGCATCACTACGCTGACCGGCCGGATCTCGCTAGGCGAGATCCGCGGAGTCCTATGGATGCTCGTGGCTGTGCTCAGTGCTGCCTCGAGCATCTCGTCCCGTAGCGCGCGGTAACAATGCAGGCAGCTGCATTGTAATCTAGCGTTAAAATGCAGGTGCAAGGGGGAAAACTGTTGGCGCAGTTTTTCCTCCCTTGCGCCCGCGTTTTAACGCTAGGATGTAGCCCTGAGAGTTTCACCATTTTTGGCACTCGTATTTGATTGTTATTTTTTTATCAAAATAGAGGTTAATGAGACCAAAATGTATGTCTAGGGGACTCAAATAGTAAGAAAGAATGGATTAGACAGAAACAAAAAGTGTTATGGAGGAGTGTCTACATATCTTAGGCAGCTAAAAGCTGAGCAATTAAGAATGTTCACTCTACATCTTGATTGTCTCATCCCTTGTGTTCTATATCCCATATCCCAGTGTGCATTTAAATAGCAAAGGTTTTAGTATCATTATAATAATTATAGTGATAACCTAACAATAACACAGCCCATTATGTCCTATTTAACCTTGTTTGACTCCTGCAGTAGTCATTACCCTGTAGACTAATTAGGTTCTACACCAAGACTCCATTTAATCACACTAATACAACAGTGACATAGTAATGTACCATGAAATAATACTGAACTCGAACGTTTATCCAAACTGTGATCTCCATTTATGCTAAAAAAAGGGCAAAAACATTCTTGCCTCTATTAGCCATTCTTTATTCGCAATATGAACTGTAAAGGTGTAGAATTATCTACTGACGGCAGTGCAATGTTTTGTTAATGGTAAAATTTCATATGTATGGGAATGATCTATTGTCTGTATACAGTTTCACTAATGTACACGACAACAGAGAACTCTGTTTTGACACTCATTTTATTATCATCAAATCTGATCTGAATCACAGTTTTGGATGTTCATGAGTAAAATTTCCTACTCCTTAAAGCATCAAATAAATTGGTTTTCCCTTGTGGATTTGTGTGGCATTATTTACGTCTTATAAGTAAGCTCAACGCGAGTATAGGCAGCATGTGTATGCATGGCTTCAGCATCACTAACTCAGCTCCCCACTACCTGTCCTCACTAATCACCAAATACACCCCAGCCCGCTCCCTAAGGTCAAACAGTGACCTGCGCCTAGCTTCTCCCCGCATCACCTCTTCCCATGATAGACTGCAGGATTTCTCACGCGCAGCCCCCACTCTCTGGAACGCTCTCCCTCGTACTGTCAGACTTTCCCCTAACTTCTCTTCCTTCAAACGCTCCCTGAAAACGTTCCTATTTAGGGAAGCCTACCACCCAACTCACTGACGCAACCATCAATCACTGTCACCTTACAGTACTCTCCTCCTGTTTCCAACCCCAACCCTCCCAGATTGTGAGTTCCTACGGGAATAGGGCCTCATCCCCTCTTGTACTGTTTGTCAAATGTTGTTCAATGTATTGTATTGTAACCCTGTCTATACTGTGCCTATTGTACAGCGCTGAGGAATATGCTGGCGCTTTATAAATAAAGAATAATAATAATAATAATAATAATAATAATAACTTTAAATTTTGTCATGAAATGGATCTGAATCATATAAAATCCAAGCAGGACATGGTAACTTCAATGCACTGATATAGACTTTAACTTATCTTCTTTGAAAAATTATTGGCTTGTATTATTTACCAATATGCTAATTAAAACCAGGCATTTTTACTTTTATATTCTTATATTTGGATCTTATAGTCCCCCCCCCCTCAGTGTGTAAACCAAGACTATTGAGGTCTGGGTCTCTACCCTTTGCTAAATGAATGCAATGTATATTTCCTCATTATCTCCCTTGCAAAGTGATAGAACTAGGCAATGTTTCCTTTTAAAAGTAGTCAAGTCGAACTCTACTATTAAGAAATTAAAAATTCCATACAATTATTATAAGTATCTACTTCTCAGTTAAAAAAAGTGCCTTAGACAACATGTAGGGCTCAATTACATTCTCTGTGCAAAATCGGACGCGCAGCACAATTGTTTTTGCGTGCAGCGTTAAACGTTAACGTGCGTAAATTAACGCTGGTATTACGATCCGAGCACATTTTTTCATCCGTCAAAAAATAACTTGCATAAAAAAGACGCGTAAAAACGCGCGTGCATTAACATTGCGTGCAGAAATCAGTGGACAGACTGTTTTTTCACGTGATTCAGCCAATCTGAATTAAAAATCAATCTGAGTATACTGTATATACTGCAGCAATAATAAAAACACGCAAACCTTTCAATTTTATTGTTTGGGTATGTTTAGAATGTGTAACTATACTGTGCTGTATTTTTTTTTTTTGGGCTGTGTATTTGATTTCGGCCAGGACGTTCAGATTTGCAGTTACCACCAGCTTTTAAAAGACGTTAAAATTATGCGCGCAAACGTCGTTTGTAAAAATTTGCAAATCGATTATAATACCATCTGCATACCAGCGCACGATCGCATTTGCGCTCACAATGTTAAGTATGGGATGCGCGCACGAATTTGCGCTCGCGCAGGGTCACTCGCATTAGACATTAACGCACATCGTATGCGCGAACGTCGTAATACGACGTTCAGCACGAAGGGTTTTGCCCCTCGCGTTAATGCGTTTTTGCACACGCGTACATTTTTGGGCGAAGAGTGTAATAGAGCCCGTAGTGTATTTGAGGCTTTTTTTCTGCCGGTGTTCTGCCCATCGAGCGAACTTGCCATAATGGCTAACCTGCGTCACTTCCGGTGCACCTACGTCACCAAAACGTGAGGCGGATCAGCTGGATACAGCATCCGGAATGCCAGTGAAACCTTTGATCAGCTGCAGATAGGCATCCGGAATGCCAGATCAGCGAACCTCCGTCCCAGGAGTGGTGTTGTGATTCAAAGTCAAACCTCTGATCAGCTGCAGACAGGAAGGAATTACTTCCTCATATAACACACAACACCCTCCCATGGCTCTGTATAGTGCACAAGCCTACTGACTGTGAGCCGCACACCCTGAATATATAGAGGAATCTCCAAATAGACACTGTCTATTTCAAGATAGGCTTGTACGCTATACAGAGCCGTGGGAGGGTGTTGTGTGTTATACAGAGTGCAGGGTTGGATGTTCGTCAGTTACACAGCAGCGTTGGATCACGTGACTGCAGTGGGCGGGCCCTGGGTTGTTGTATGAGGAAGTAATTCCTTCCTATCTGCAGCTGATCAGAGGTTTCACTGGCATTCCGGATGCTGTATCCAGCTGATCCGCCTCACTTTTGGTGACGTAGGTACACCGGAAGTGACGTGGGTTCGCCATTATGGCAAGTTTGCTCGATGGGCAGAACACCGGTACTCAGTACTGGCACCTATTGGCAGGACAGACCCGCTAAAATGCAGAGGACGTCTCCAGCATGTCTTCAAAGTTTCGTGCCTCGGACAGAATCTGCTGCTGATCGCGGACTTCTCCTGCAGGGGGCTGACATCTTAGATTTAAGCCCTACCTGCGGAACCTCCCCCTGCCCACTGACATCATCACGCATGGGCTCGATGACATCAAAAATGGGACTTCTCCCACGCCAGGCAGGGAATTCCCTAGAGAGGAGATACCGAGGTAATTTGAACCCATGTATCTTTGGAACTGTAGGAGCTAGAGGGCAATTTCAGATATTTCAAATACCAGAGCATGGCCTTTCCAAAGGTACCAAATGAATAACAATAAATAAAAATGAAATACATAGTTACGTAAAATGAAAAAGACATGCGTCCATCAAGTTCAGCCTTTCGCACAACACCTACTGTTGATCCAAATTTTCTTGCTATACAGCTTGATGCTAAGCCAATGCTCCAGATGCTGGTATAAAATGAAACATGTAGAGCTAGAGCTAGGCAACATAACCGATTTCCTGTCAATCAGCTACCCCCGAGGCACAGTGCAAGTCACGTTCAGATCTAGCACTTTTTAAGTCTGTTGCACTGTCACAGACATTGTATCAAGTGCAGTCTTTTCTACTACGTGTTCATGTGGAAATGTGATATAAGCAGCATTGGGATAAAAAGTAGCCTTTATTTTTAAATTATTTCCTTTTTCACTCTTTACTATACCCACAGACACACGAAGGCTTGTTTCCTACTGCTACTATAATATCTGTACAGCATTACTATCACTATTGTGCTCCAAGGTACTCTTCTCATGATGCCACAGTAATGGGGGAGATTTTGTTATTGTATGACAAGACCACTACAGAGCCTATGCTCTACGGGTCTTGCAACGTTTTTGTTTTTTTCGTCGTTTGTTTTTAATTTTTGTCCAAACTTTTGGCCTGGCTATTCCTATTGTTTGTTTTGTGGTATCCATTCCCTACACCATCCTTTTTTTAGGTGTTATGGTAAACGTTAGGTCCATACACCACTTTTATAGTATCTTCCATTGAAAGCTATATTTTATAGGCTCATATCCAGTCTCTCAGAAGGAGATTTGGCCATTGCAACCTCCAAAAATTAATAAATATATATCACACTTGCTGATGACATGGGATATGGGAAGGTGAATAAGTGCAGCATCATTGCTCACTTTATAACTGAAAAGTGAACAATAGTGCTGCGCTTCAATAAAAAATATTTATTTTATATATTCATCATATAGTTTTTATTGAGTCTGGTCATTCTCTGTCTTTTCCAATGATACCTCATATGACCCTGTATCGCCTCCATAGGGTATACTCTGCCAGGCAGGGGGAAGTCCCATTTCTGATGTCATCGCACCGATGCCTAATGATGTCAGAGGGTGGAGGTCCCGCAGGCAGGACTGTCATCCAGGATCTCAGCCCCCTGCAGGAAAAATCCGCTATCAGTGCCAGATCGGTACCAAGCCACAGGACTTTGAAGTTGTACTGCGCACGTACTACGCATCCTAGTGGGAAAGCGCAGGAAGCGCTCAATGCATCATTAACAGTCAAGTGATTAAATATAGGCAATGGGTGAAAGGCCCAATTTCAGTTTACTGGCGGTTATGAGATAGACTTCTGCAGCCAAACATTTTGGGACCAATAATGTTAAACTCGGATTCATAAAAGAAAATGCTGGCACCGTTGCTAGCAATCAGATGTAGAGAACAATCTAACTTCTTACACGGAATGAATACACTGATAACTTTACGGTCAATGAGAATTTAATTTCTATCAAAAGGAAAACTTCAGACTTGCTTTAAATGCTTTAAAAATTGAGTTTTGTAGGCTACAGATTTTTTTTTTTTTTATTAAAGCAATAATTTATACTTTTTGTGGGTATTGAAGGGGTTAAAATGTATTGATATACTTTTGTGCAATTCATAATAAGGAAAAAACCAAAGAATAAAGCTAAACCATACACAGTAAAGCATATCCTCAAATATTTGAGATTTAAAAAAAAGGTTTGAGGGAAGGAAGACGCTAGCCTAAGATCTAAAATACATACCCTTATATCAATGCTGAGCAAAGCCAGATATTTCTTTTACAGAAAGTAAATATGTTCATGATGTGCACAAACACACTTTCTTATATTATCAAAGTAAACATAACATATCAGGTCATCTTCCTAGTGTGGACTGCAGATGACCTGGCTGTACAGCAGCTGTGGTGACTTTCTTATTAAACAGCTTTATAAAACATAGGACAGCAGCACTGTTAATAATAATAACTTAACCTTTCCAAGTTAATTTTCCTGTTTCCTGTCTGGAAATGTGGTAATGTTTTTGACCTGTTAACATCTAGAGCTCAAATGGCACATTTTAAAGCAAATGCTGGCTGGCAACAATTGCATCACAGAAGATACATATTTATTGACATTACTGCAATAGACAGTTTATGCATAATAATTTAACACTTTATACAACTGAGACCCACCTTCTAACGTCTTCAGACATACATAAAAAAATATCTGGAAGAAGTTGTTCCGTCTCAGGTCATGTTACTCAGTAAATAAAGAGGCAACAAGGTTGTGGTGTCCAAAGGGTTAATTCAAATGAGAGCTCAATTAAGTCAAAAGGTTAGTTGTAGGCAGCGCATGTTCTTGGAAGGGAAGCCCCAAGGTTAAATAACTGGAGAGTAGCAAAAAATAGACCAATTGTTTTAGACCTTACTTTGCCAGTTACGGTAATTTGTTTATAACAATAACTCTGATTTTTATTTTTCCAGATAAAAATAAATAAATAAACTTTAAGGATAGCCTACTATATAATTTAGATCATAATATCCCTTGTATTTCCAATTTATTCATATAAAATTTTATTTTACAAATAAAAGAAGTATGGATTGCAGCACAGAGGACTCAATTGAGAAATATATATATGTTTATTTATACCTTAAATATAAAAAATGCTATCATATATTAACTCAGTGAAACAGGAATAAAATCGTATTACATTATTCCAATAAATATATGCTGAGGCAAATTGAGGTCATCCAAAGGAAACGTGGTTCTCCCGTATGTTGAATTTACTGTGAAATAGCATAAAAGGTAATTCTATGTTAGGGTTACACAAGTTGCTAATAATCATTACTAGCCAGTAGCCACATATTGATAAAATGAAGTATATTCTAGAATGTGATACACGAGTTGAATACTTCCATGATTAAATAATATATCTAATCTTACATTTATGAATGATCAGGAATATTTTAGTTTATAATGTATTGCAGTCAGGAAGAATTAACAAAGATTCATTTTGTTAAATGTTATTATTTTGTATCTAAATATTTATTTGTGTTGTGTTAAAAGTATCTAGCTATCATTTAATTGAGCTGAAAGTGTTAGGATAACAGTTATTCACAATATGGCAGTCTTGTGACACATTACATCCATGTATATAATTCCATATTGTCAGCTTAAAAGAAAAAAACCAAATCGAATTGCTTCAATTGATTAACTATAAATTTGATGATTTACAAAAATACATACAGGGTTATTCAAAAAGAATCGAAAAATTACTGTACGATCGGTGACTTTTCGTTCCCTGCACTTTGGGGCCATTCGGCGATCCTATTTCGCCGACCCTGCGGTGTATTCAGCAAGAACCGCAGGGCCCCGGTAGTGCAGGGAAAACCCGCCGAACACTTGTCGCAAACCCGCCGAACACTCACCGAACACTCACTGAAACCCGCAGAAAACAGAGGAATTAACCCCGCCGAACAAGCCGAAGAAACCCGACTAGCCGCCGATCACCGCCAGAAAAACCCAACACGCAGACAAACGAGGTGAAAAAAAAACAAAACAGTACGCTTGAAAGTTTGAAATTTGAAACGCTGTTTGCAAAAAAAACTACTGAACGAAAATGTCTGGAATTTACATATAAAATCCTATGAATGATACTAAAAAAAGCTGTTACAGTAAAAAGAAAAAGAGGAGTTAAAAAAAAAAAGGGAAAAATGTTTTGCCCAAAAAATCCAAACAAATGCCAAACAGATCCTAAAAAATCTATAAAGAGACTTTTTACTGCAGAATATAATATTAAACGGTTTATTAAATATTGAATTAAAACGGGAATGTTTTTAACATTGAATCCCATGGGAATCGCCTGAATAAATCTGTTGAATGAAACCACTGAACGGCAGGGCATTTTGGCAACTTTTCCCTGCCATTTGGTGTTCTCTGAATAGGCGAAGCAATGCTTCTCTTTGGGGATTCACTGCCCTCAAACAGACAACGAACAGCCACCGTATGTGTAGGCAATTCGCCAAGATTTGGGAAACTGCCTTCTCTCTGACTAGCCGAATGGCCAGGAAAGGTAACCGTATGCTGAATTTTAGTGTTCGGTTACCTTTCGGCCACAATTCGGATCTCTTTGAATAACCACCAGAGGTAGTCATCAAAAAATGCTTAGCCCGTAACTTCCAAAATGAAAACCCAATGAAGTGTTGAGACACATGGGTATATTGCCCCAGCTCACACATGGGTATATTGCCCCAGCTCACACATGGATATATACTGCCCAGCTCACACATGGGTATATTGCCCCAGCTCACACATGGGTATATTGCCCCAGCTCACACATGGATATCTTTGCCCTCATGGATATATTTGCCCCAGGCTCACACATGGATATATTTGCCCCAGGCTCACTCATGGATATATTTGCCCCCAGCTCGCACACATGTATATATTTGCCCCCAACTCTCACACATGTATATATTTGCCCCTGTGGCAGATTAGACCTGTATTTCTATCTATATAAGGGTCTGCCTGTATATATGTGTCTATCTGCTGGTTCATACATATCTCCTCTCCTCCATATAGAGTTATATTCATATTTGTGTCTGGACATTTGGTAAGTGTATCCCTGTGTCCACAGCTGAAATGTAATCAAAATGTTTAGCTTTCTCCCTTGGGGGGAGGATATAACACGCAGCTGTAAAAAGGGAATTTCTTTGTACACTAACATAGAAAATCACACCTTGGCAGCCAGCACGGCCCCAAGAGATGGGGACACAATCTTCAAAGACAGGAAGCACATCCTTGATCTCTAAGGGGGGTCTGGAGGGAAGAGGGACGCCTTTAGGCAATTAAAGATTAATTGACAAGCTTACTGAGCATGAGCGAGAATTGCACTCTGGGAAATGGAGTCCAGGACACTTGGCCATTGGTGGGTGGGGGCTGGAAAGATCAGGAAGTGTATAAATTCGGAACACTGTCCATGTGCTTTTGCTGATCACTTGGGGTACCTTCTAAAGAGGACTGATCTGTCCATGTTCCTACCTCCAGGCCCCAGGAGGCACCGATGCTAGCTACTGATTATTCCATCGTAAGTAAGGCTCTGTGATTAACACCTTTTTCTTTATATTTTGCTGTGTAGTGTGTAAGTAATTGCTTTATTCTAGTTATAAGTTTTTATGTAACCAAGCACTGTGATTCTTTTAATATCATAAATAAACAAAAAGTATTTAAGTTTTGACTCTGGCTGATGAAATCCATG
Source organism: Leptobrachium leishanense (assembly GCA_009667805.1). Taxonomy (NCBI): domain Eukaryota; kingdom Metazoa; phylum Chordata; class Amphibia; order Anura; family Megophryidae; genus Leptobrachium; species Leptobrachium leishanense. Next base: position 164,735,073 of record CM019067.1, read on the forward strand.
CTAACTAAGAGATTGGGAGTATTGCTATTTGCTTTAAGCTCGGTTATATATAAGAAATTGCGTGTTGCGGTCGTCAGGAAACCGCAGGGAATTGTGGGATCCGTAGTCACTGTCCGAGTCTAGGATAGTGCGGCTGCTAAGCCCTGCGGCTCCTGCTGCGACGCACGTAGTGTCCGTGAGGACTGGTGGCAGCGTTACTAATAGAATAAGAAAGTGAGCTCTGGGACTGTGAGAGACGTAGTTAGTACGCGCTTCAGGAGAAGACTTGTACTGCGTTGCAATCCTGGGATCAGTATATCGCGTTCTACGTGCCTGTTGTGAGAGAAGGTGTGGCCGGGACGGGTAGAGAAGTGCACGTAATTATCTGGGTCTAGGATAGATAGATAGTGCGCGGCTTAACCCGGCGTCTTTGCGCAGCAGCGCGCGTAGTGGGTCGTGACAACTGGTGGCAAGCGGTGGGATATCAGGTTAGTATTTGGATCTGTGAAGCAACATAGATCCAGATACTAAAGAAATTGGTTTTCCAATTTCCAGAGAAATTGGTTTTCCAATTTCCAGAGCAGAACTCAGTGCATTTACTAGAATTTACACAATACACAGCAGTTCCCTTCCCCTTCTTTGTTTTTTCTTTTCTATCTTTTATTTGGCTGGAGTGAGAATGTCGCAACAATCATCGAAAAAGACTTTGGAACAATTATGTCGAGACAAAAATATTTCGACGAAGGATAAAAAGAAAGATGAACTTTTGCAAGCCCTCGAGGATTATGAGGCAAGGCAAGCAGTCCAGGACGCAGCAGAGCAGGGTACCACTCTTGACCCAGCCGAAGGAAGCGCGGGTCCAGTGGAAAGGACAGTGTCAAGTGCTTCGCCCAAGGGTGATACTGCCCTGGATGTTTACTTGCAGACTGTTTTAAAACATGTGGACTCTGCGGACTCGCAGACGCGGCTTCAGCTCATCCTGCAGCACCAAGAGCGAAAGGAGCGCAGAGCTGAGGCTGAACGCGAAACTGTGGAGCGCAGGGCTGAACGTGAAGCTGCGGAGCGTAGAGCCGAGCAAGAGGCGGCAGCGCGCCAAGCGGACCGAGAAGCTGAGGAGCGCAGAGCTGAGGCTGAACGCGAAGCTGCGGAGCGCAGGGCTGTGGGTGAGCGAGAAGCGGCAGAGCGCCAAGCCGAACGGGCACATCAGCTCGCTCTGGCACAGGCAAGCAGAACGCCATTATCTCCTGCCCCTGTGGGCGCTGCAGAACTCTCTATGCCGAGACCTCGTGCTGAGAACTTTCCCACTCTTGACAAAGATGGGGACCTGGATGTGTTCCTGCGAAGTTTTGAAAAGACTTGTTGACAGTACCAGCTGCCCAAGGAGCAATGGGCCAGGTACCTCACTCCTGGACTAAAAGGTCCAGCGCTTGAAGCCTTTGCAGAGTTACCAGCTGAGAGCGACCAGGACTATGAGGCGATTAAAGCTGCGCTGCAGAGACGTTATAACCTCACGCCAGAGGTATATCGCAAAAAGTTCAGGTCCTTGCAGAAGCGGGCCGCGGAGAGCTACTCTGCAGTTGTGAGCCACCTGACCACCCTATTTCGACAATGGGTCAGGGGGCTGAAGATTGACACCTTGGATGCCCTGGAAGATCTGTTAATCAAAGAGCAGTTCGTGCAGCTGTGCCCACCTGAGATCCAGGAATGGCTTCTGGATCGCAAACCCGAGACGGCCCTGGAAGCTGGTGAGCTGGCCGATTTCCACGCGGCCAACAGAGCGTCTGTAGACCGGAGCAGAGGTTTCCCCAAAGGATCGTCTGGATGGAAGCCCAACTCCAACCGACCCCCTGACACCAAGCCGGCGGTGCCTCCCTCTGTGCCAGTCTCTGCTGGGGATGGGAGAAGTGAAATCCGCCGGTGCTTTATCTGCAACAGCGGGAGCCACCTCAGGTCAGCGTGCCCGAGAGGAAAAGACCGGCACCCACATCTGGAGGGGGGTGCCCCTCCGGGTCACCCTGCGTCTTGTTCGTGACCAGCTCGGAGGGCAGTGCCAACGTAAATATGCAGACGGTGACTGTTGGATCCAAGGTAACTTTCGGGTTAAGAGATACAGGGGCTGAGATGACTTTGGTGCGCCCCGAATTGGTCAGCCCTGCAGACTTTATTCCTGGCAGGACTATAGCCGTAAAAGGTTTTGGTGGGGTACGTCCTGCGGTGCCAATGGCACGTGTTTACCTGGACTGGGGAGCGGGGAGAGGTCTGAGGGATGTGGGGGTGTCCGAAAACATTCCTACAAATGTATTACTCGGTACTGATTTGGGTAAATTGTTGTCGCAATATGTGCTGGAAAATGATGTCGGGGGGGTACCCAAACCCCTCGTAGCCCTACAGTGGAGAGGGCTCTGTGTGAGCGTACACAACAGGACCCCTGTTTGGATGGACATGAGATGGTGGTGAATCAGTCTGCGCCCGAGTCAGGTGTGTCTGTGGAGTTGTGTGACAGTGAGGGGAGACGGTGTGACTGGGAGGTCGGGAGGGGGGTGAGTGAATGCCAGCCTGTACCCGTACCATCCACCCCCCTGGGTCCCGTGGGTGAGGGGGCCACCATTGCCATAGTTACCCGCTAGCAGTCTGCCCGGAAGAAGGGCTTGGAGCCACTGGCCGATCCGGTGGGGCTGCTGGCCGACAGGCATGCTGAGGGGGGGCCGAAGCCCCTTCCGACCTAACCCAGTCCCCAGTGGCGGCGCAGGAGGCTGTCTCTGAGCCTGAGGCTGACGCTGAGATCGGTGCTGACTCTGAGGCCGAGGTGCAGAGTCCCGAGTTTCAGGAGGCCCAGCAGACAGACCCCACGCTCGAGAAACTGAGGGAGCGGGCTAGGCGACCCCTCACTAGCCTGGATAAGGAACGAGTCTACTGGGATAAAGAGAGGTTATATCGAGAGACTCTACCGGGGGACGGGCAAGGTCCCTGGGTGATGGAGAGGCAACTTGTGGTGCCCCAGAGGTATAGGGACCAGTTGCTGAAGGTGGCCCACGCTATTCCCATGGCTGGGCATTTAGGGGTGCACCGGACGAAGTCTCGCCTGGCGCATCACTTCTACTGGTCTGGGATGGGCACCGAGGTAGCCAACTACTGTCGCTCGTGTCCCGAGTGTCAGAAGGTTGGGAAGCCAGGGGAGGTGGGTAAGGCCCCTTTAATTCCCCTCCCCATAGTGAGTGAACCCTTTGGGAGGGTGGCCGTAGATATTGTGGGGCCCTTAGCTATTCCCAGTAGCTCAGGGAAGCGTTTTATCCTGACCGTGGTGGACTATGCCACCCGGTACCCGGAGGCCGTGGCACTCTCATCCATCAGGGCTGACAAGGTGGCCGATGCGTTGTTGGGCATATTCTCACGCGTGGGGTTTCCCAGAGAGATGCTCACCGACCAGGGCCCCCAGTTCACCTCTGATCTGATGCAGAGCCTATGTCAAAAGGTACAAGTCGAGCACTTGGTGACCATTGCCTACCACCCGCAGACCAATGGCTTGTGCGAAAGGTTCAACGGAACCCTGAAACAAATGCTGCGGATGTTTGTGGAGTCGCAGGGTAGAGACTGGGAGCGATACCTACCCCATCTCCTCTTTGCCTACTGGGAGGTACCACAGGAATCCACGGGCTTCTCTCCATTTGAGTTACTCTATGGGCGGAGAGTGCGCGGCCCCCTCGCCCTGATGCGGGAGGGTTGGGAGGGAAAACTGGGGTCCCCCAAGACATCGGTAGTAGAGTATGTGTTGAAGTTCCGAGAGAGAATGCAAGTCATAATGGGAGAGGTGTATGACAATCTGAAAGCTGCCCAGTCCAAACAGAAGCAGTGGTATGACAGAGGCGCCGGGGAGAGAGTGTTTGAGGTGGGCCAGAAGGTGCTTGTGCTGATTCCCACGAGGCAGAACAAATTGCAGGCGGCCTGGGAGGGCCCGTTTACTATACTCCAGAGGATGAATGAAGTAAACTATGTGGTGGCTCTGGATGAGAGGGGAAAGCGTAACAAGGTTTATCACATTAATATGATCAAGGCCTACTATGAAAGGGACCCCGCGGTCCTAACCGTGTGCAGTCTGCCTGGGGATGAGCCAGAAACTGACCCCCCTCCTTGATCTGTTGGCTGCAGCCAGGGCTCCAGACAACTTAGACGCTGCCCAGATCAATGCGGACTTAAGCGAGAGTCAGAGGGGGCAGCTATCTCGCACACTGGCCCCCTACCGCAGCATTTTCACAGGAAAACTGGGCCGAACCTCTCTGGTGGCCCACCACGTGGATACGGGAGACCACCATCCCCTCCGACAGGCTGCATACAGGGTGTCTCTGGAGGTGAAGGTGGACATTAGAAGGGAGATAGAGGAAATGCTAATGCTAGGCGTGATCCGCAAATCGCACAGTCCCTGGGCCTTCCCCGTGGTACTGGTCCCCAAGAAGGATAAGACCACCCGATTCTGTGTGGACTACCGGCGGTTGAATCTAGTAACTGCATTCAACGCGTATCCTATGCCCCGTATTGATGCATTACTTGACCAACTAGCTGGGGCCAAGTTCCTCAGCATTATGGATCTGAGCCGGGGCTACTGGCAGATCCCAATGACTCCGGAAGCTCAAGAGCGGTCTGCCTTTATCACCCCCTTTGGGTTGTATGAGTTCCAAGTCATGCCCTTTGGGATGAAAAATGCTCCTGCCACCTTCCAGCGGCTAGTTAATCACCTCCTAGAGGGGCAGGAGGGGCATGCGGTGGCCTATCTGGATGATATTGCGGTGTTCAGTGACAGCTGGGAGCAGCACCTGGGTCACCTGACCAGGGTCCTAGACCGCATCTCAGCAGCTGGGCTAACCATCAGACCTGACAAGTGCCAGCTGGGCATGGCAGAGATACACTACCTGGGACATAGGGTGGGAGGGGGGGACCCTATGCCCCGAGCCCACTAAAGTAGAAGCCATAGCAGCCTGGCCAGTCCCCACTACAAAAAAGCAGGTGATGTCTTTTCTGGGTACAGCAGGCTATTATCGAAAGTTTGTGCCCCATTATAGCACGCTAGCAAAGCCCCTGACAGACCTAACAAAAAAGGCTCTTCCCCGTGTGGTGGAATGGACCCCTGCATGTGGAACAGCCATTGATAGTTTAAAGCAAGCCCTCATGGCCTCCCCAGTCCTGCAGGCCCCAGACTTCAACCGACGGTTCGTAGTCCAAACAGATGCTTCCAACTATGGCCTGGGAGCCGTATTAAGCCAGGTGGATGGGAAGGGCGAGGAACACCCCGTGGTATACCTCAGTCGCAAGCTGTTGACCCAGGAAGTGGCCTATGCCACTGTAGAGAAAGAGTGTCTGGCGATTGTCTGGGCCCTACAGAAACTACAGCCCTACCTATATGGGCGCTAGTTCACAGTGATAACTGACCATAATCCCCTACACTGGCTACATACGGTGGCTGGAACGAATGGGAAGCTCCTCCGGTGGAGCCTTTCCCTCCAGCAATATGAATTCTCCATACAGCATAAGAAGGGCAGCATGCATGGTAATGCGGATGGGCTCTCCCGGCAAGGGGAAGACATGTGTTAAGACACACGTGAGAGGCATGTTAGTTAGCCTCCCTTTCTGCGTCTTCCTTTGTATGGGAGATGTGGCAAATTAGACCTATATTTCTATCTATATAAGGGTCTGCCTGTATATATGTGTCTATCTGCCAGTTCATACATATCTCCTCTCCTCCATATAGAGTTATATTCATATTTGTGTCTGGCCATTTGGTAAGTGTATCCCTGTGTCCACAGCTGAAATGTAATCAAAATGTTTAGCTTTCTCCCTTGGGGGGAGGATATAACACGTAGCTGTAAAAAGGGAATTTGTTTGTACACTAACATAGAAAATCACACCTTGGCAGCCAGCACGGCCCCAAGAGATGGGGACACAATCTTCAAAGACAGGAAGCACATCCTTGATCTCTAAGGGGGGTCTGGAGGGAAGAGGGACGCCTTTAGGCAATTAAAGATTAATTGACAAGCTTACTGTGCATGAGCGAGAATTGCACTCTGGGAAATGGAGTCCAGGACACTGGGCCATTGGTGGGTGGGGGCTGGAAAGATCAGGAAGTGTATAAATTCGGAAAACACTGGCCATGTGCTTTTGCTGATCACTTGGGGTACCTTCTAAAGAGGACTGATTTGTCCATGTTCCTACCTCCAGGCCCCAGGAGGCACCGATGCTAGCTACTGATTATTCCGTCGTAAGTAAGACTCTTTGATTAACACCTTTTTCTTTATATTTTGCTGTGTAGTGTGTAAGTAATTGATTTATTCTAGTTATAAGTTTTTATGTAACAAAGCACTGTGATTCTTTTTATATCATAAATAAACAAAAAGTATTTAAGTTTTGACTCTGGCTGATGAAATCCACGCTAACTAAGAGATTGGAAGTATTGCTATTTGCTTTAAGCTCGGTTATATATAAGAAATTGCGTGTTGCGGTCATCAGGAAAAAGCAGGGAATTGTGGGATCCGTAGTCACTGTCCGAGTCCAGGATAGTGCGGCTGCTAAGCCCTGCGTCTCCTGTTGCGACGCGCGTAGTGTCCGTGAGGACTGGTGGCAGCGTTACTAATAGAATAAGAAAGTGAGCTCTGGGATTGTGAGAGACGTAGTTAGTACGCGCTTCAGGAGAAGACTGCGTTGCAATCCTGGGATCAGTATATCGCGCTCTACGTGCCTGTTGTGAGAGAAAGTGTGGCCGGGAGGGGTAGATAAGTGCGCGTAATTATCTGGGTCTTGGGATAGATAGTGCGCGGCTTAACCCGGCGTCTTTGTGCAGCAGCGCGGGTAGTGGGTCGTGACAGCTCACACATGGATATATTTGCCCCAGGCTCCCTCATGGATATATTTGCCCCCAGGTTCACACATGGTTATATTTGCCCCAGGCTCACACATGTATAGATTTGCCCCAGGCTCACTCATGGATATACTGTATTTGCACCCAGCTCGCACACATGTATATATTTACACCCAGCTCTCACACATGGATATATTTGCCCCAGTCTCACACATGGATATATTTGCCCCCAGGCTCACACATGGATATATTTGCCCACAGGCTCACTCATGGATATATTTGCCCCCAGCTCTCACATATGGATATATTTGCCCCAGATATCACTCATGGATATATTTTCCCCCCAGCTCTCACACATGGATATATTTGCCCCCAGGCTCACTCATGGATAGATTGCCCCCAGGCTCACTCATGGATAGATTGCCCCCAGGCTCACTCATGGATAGATTGCCCCCAGATAGATTGCCCCCAGACTCACCTCTGCCAGGCCCAGGCTCCGTGCAGCCGCCACGTTCGTTCCCTCAATGAGCGGCAGCCTGCATGAGTATCTGCCGCTCGCCTGGGATCCACCCTCCAGCCTGACGCGATCTCGCGAGATAGCAGAGTTCAAGTGATCTCGTTCGCGGCAGGCTCGTTGAAGGAATGAACATGGCGGCCGCACGCTCTGCCACTGTGCCGGTAAATAAAATAGTGCAGCGCAGCAGCGGCGCCAGTGGCTGAAATTTGCCGCCCCCGAATTTCTGCCACCTGACGCCGCTGCTCCGCTCTGCACCATTGTAGGGCTGGTCCTGGGTAGCGCTGATGTTTCAATGCTTCACACAATGTTAGTAATATTGTTTGAAGCAAAGTTAACCTCAGTTTAATATTTTTTTAAAAATGGCACTACTATAGTTGGATTAGGGGTTTGCCATACCTTCATCATGTAGAACCTATGGCGAACAATTGTAGTTTAGTATAAAAGTGTAAATTGGTTTGGGATTATAGATTAAGATAACCCTAATTGTGACCATAATCCTAACCCAATTAACACTTTTTAAATTAATCTACAGCAATAATTTTTTTTTACTGTGTTTCAATACACTCAAACTGTGGAGAACTTCTAGTCAGACAGAGGAACTACTGTCGTTTGATGCTATTCAACCATTTTAAGTATTCAATGTAAAATAGTCTATACATTTTCAATCACTGTTACAAAGGCCGAACTTTAAATGGTGAGCTAATAAAAGAATACGTATAACATTTGAAGAGCTTTCAATCCTATTTTCAGAGCTTTCAATGATGATCAGATCAGGATAGGGAGCATTTATAGAGATGAAGTCTGTAAAGTCTTTTATCGCTTTAGATAGTGTATATAATCCATGACCAACATCCTGTATAGAGGCTATGGTATCAAAGGTCTTGGGTATGATTTGGGATTAACACAAGTCAAGAAGACTGGGTATTGAAAAAAGATTTCTGTAAGAGCATTCAGGGACATATGTGCAATTGATCTATGTCATACAATAACAATTTCATCATGGTATACTAGTGTATAACTGGACCAATAGGAGCAGGGTATACAGACTTCATAACAGGTCAATAATGGCAAACTGGCCTAGAACAACTCACATACATAGTGTAAAACATTAAAAATACACTGTTATTCAGAATATTAAGTATTTATTTCTGGTGCAGATATTATATTTCAGTTCTTTCTGCAGATAAGTGGATTCAGTGGCTCTAATATATGTAGAGTATGGAAGGAAATTTTGTTCCTAGCCTTATTAAAACATGCTTTCTTCACATCGCATCAATCATTGTATAACAAATGAAAGTCACATTAAATTGTGAAAATATGTGTATTAAACCTACCCAGTCAGTATTTTACTGTTATCTTTATTTTTCTATCTTAATCTTCAATTGTGTTTTATGGGTAGGGTAATGGATTAACCCCTTAAGGACCAGGGGTCATTAAAGTTAAAGCATATATGATGTAAACGTTATGTTAGAAACATAGAAACATAGAAAAATGTCGGCAGATAAGAACCTTTCGGCCCATCTAGTCTGCCCAATTACATGGATACTTGACCTGGATTTATCTTTTGTTTAGGATAGCCTTATGCCTATCCCATGCTTGCTTAAATTCAATTACTGTTTTGGCCTCTACCACTTCTACTGGAAGACTGTTCCATGTATCCACCACCCACTCAGTAAAATAATGCTTCCTGATGTTACTTTTAAACCTTTGCCCCTCTAATCTAAGACTATGTCCTCTTGTTTTGCTATTTTGTTTCCTTTTAAATATACTCCCTTCCTCTACCTTGTGGATTCCCTTTACGTATTTAAATGTTTCTATCATATCTCCTCTGTCTCGTCTTTTTTCCAAGCTGTACATGTTAAGATCATTAAGCCTTTCTTAGTAACTTTTCTCCTTCAAGCCGTACACCATTTTAGTAGCCCTTCTCTGAACTCTCTCTAAGATGTCTATATCCTTCTGGAGATACGGTCTCCAGTACTGCACACAGTACTCCAAGTGAGGTCTCACCAGTGCTCTGTACAGTGGCATGAGCACTTCCCTTTTCCTACTGCTAATACCTCTCCCTACACAACCAAGCATTCTGCTAGCATTTCCTGCTGCTCTATTACATTGACTACTTACCCTTAGATCCTCTGAAATAATGACCCCTAAATCCCTTTCCTCAGATGTTGAGGTTAGGACTGTATCAAATATTCTATATTCAGCCCTTGGGTTTTTACGTCCCAGGTGCATTATCTTGCACTTATCCACGTTAAAACTCAATTGCCACAACTCCGACCATTTTTTTAGTTTACCTAAATCATTTGTCATTTGGCTGATCCCTCCAGGAACGTCAACCCTGTTGCAAATTTTTGTGTCATCAGCAAAAAGACATACTTTTCCATTAATACCTTCTGCAATATCACTAATAAAAATATTAAAGAGAATGGGTCCAAGTACTGACCCCTGAGGTACCCCACTGGTAACAAGACCTTGCGCCGAATAAACTCCATTTACCACAACCCTCTGTTGTCTGTCACTCAGCCACTGCCTAATCCATTCAACAATATTGGAATCCAAGCTCAAAGATTGCAATTTATTAATAAGCCTTCTATGCGGAACAGTATCAAAAGCCTTACTGAAATCTAAATAAGCAATGTCTACTGCACCACCTGTGTCTATTATTTTTGTTACCCAATCAAAAAAATCAATAAGATTAGTTTGGCATGATCTCCCTGAGGTAAACCCATGTTGTTTCTGATCCTGTAATCTATGTGTTTTTAGATGTTCAACAATCCTTTCCTTTAACATGGTTTCCATTAATTTCCCCACTACTGACGTAAGACTAACTGGCCTATAGTTCCCCGATTCCTCCCTACTACCCTTCTTGTAAATGGGCACAACATTTGCGAATTTCCAGTCTTCTGGGACGACTCCTGTTAACAAGGATTGGTTAAATAAATCTGTTAACGGTTTTGCTATTACATCACTGAGCTCTTTTAATAATTTAGGATGGATCCCATCAGGCCCCATTGACTTATTTGTCTTTACTTTAGACAGCTGCTTTAGAACCTCCTCCTCTGTAAACTCATATGTAAATGTCTCTTTAGTGTTCTCTCCTAACTGAGGTCCCTTTCCTTCCTTTTCTTCTGCAAAGACTGAACAAAAATATTCATTGAGGCAGTCAGCGAGACTTTTATCCTCTTCTACATACCTTCCTTCCTTTGTTTTTAATCTAACTAATCCTTGTTTTACTTTTCTTTTCTCATTTATGTATCTAAAAAATGTTTTGTCCCCCTTTTTTACTGACTGAGCTATTTTCTCTTCTGCGTGTGCTTTGGAAGCTCTTATAAATTGCTTTGCCTCTTTCTGCCTAATCTTATAGGTTTGCCTATCCTCTTCATGCTGAGTTTTTTTATAATTGAATGCTATCTTCTTGTTCTTCACTATTTTGGCCACTTCTGCAGAGTACCACAGTGGTTTCTTCCCTTTTTTGTTTTTGCTAACAAGCCGAATGCAATTTCATGTGGCCTTCAATAATGCTTCCTTTAAATAATCCCATTTCTCCTGGACTCCCTTTAAACTCCTCCAGTCTGATAATGACTCATTCACACAAAATCTCATTTTAGAAAAATCTGTTTTTTTAAAGTCTAAAACTTTTGTTTTTGTGTGGTGCGGCTCCATCCCTGTTCTTATATTAAACCATACTGATTGGTGATCACTAGATCCCAGATTTTCACCTACAACAACGTCCGATACCAAACCTCCATTTGTGAGTATTAAATCCAATATGGCCTCTTTACGGGTCGGCTCCTCAACTACTTGTGTTAGAGATAATCCCAGTAAGGAGTTTAGAATATTTGTACTTCTGCTGCACCCAGCTATTTTGGTTTTCCAGTTCACATCAGGAAGATTAAAGTCCCCCATGATAATAACTTCCCCCTTCATTGCCATTTTGGCTATTTCCTCAAGCAGCAGATTATCTAGCTCTTCTACTTGTCCAGGGGTCTATAGATCACACCTACACGAGCTACTGTATGATTGCCAAATGTTAGCGTAACCCAAACTGACTCTATGTTCACCTCGCTCACTTTTATTTGGTTCATTTTTATGTTGTTTTTCACATACAGGGCCACTCCTCCTCCTTTCCTACCTTCTCTGTCTTTTCTATATAAAGAGTACCCCGGTATTGTTATGTCCCAGTTATTTTTCTCACTGAACCATGTCTCAGTAACCGCCACTAAATCTACTTTTTCAGCTGCCATCATTGCCTCCAGTTCATTGATTTTATTGACTAAACTGCGAGCATTTATAGACACGACTCTGAGCTTGTCATTTTTTACCTCGCATGTTGCTTGCACCCTCCGATTTAGTTTTGGGGGACAATCGGGCAGATTGTTTACCCTTTTGTCCCCCCTCCTAGTTTAAATATTTCTTTGTGAAACCTTTGAACTTCTCACTGAGAACATATGTTCCCCTATGAGTAAGATGCAAACCATCTTTTTTATACAGTTCCTTTCTGCTCCAATTAGAGCTATCATGGGACACAAAGCCAAATCCTTGCTCCCGACACCATTCCCGAAGCCACAAATTGAATTCCCTATTGCGCATCTTCCTATCTTGAATGTTATGCACAGGCAAAACTTCAGAGAATGACACAGTGGACGCAATCTGCTGTATTTCACCTCCAAGAACACAAAAATCTTCCTTAATCTCAGAAACCTCATTGCTAGCCAAGTCATTTGTCCCTAGATGGACTAGAACATCCACTTCCCCTTGCTGCTTTGCTTCTTTGACAATATTGAGAATACGTCTCCTGTCTCTACGAGCAGTAGCCCCAGGAAGACATCTCACCAAACCACTACTCTCCAGCTCAACACCTCTTATGATAGAATCACCCAGCAACAATTGCCTTCTATCAAGTCCCACCTTTTCATTTTTGTCCTTGGTTGCAGTGCTGCATACCTTAGGCATAGTGGATGGTGGTTCCTCAACTATGGTGTCTGACCCTACATCCGTCTTACCACTACACTCTGAAAGTGCCTCAAAAGAATTAAGAAGAGCCACAGATTGTGGACATGCTTTCTATCCACAACGCTAAGTCTACCAGATCCTACAGTAGTCCATCTGCCGCTCCTAGGAGGCCTCTGTGGCAGTGGCTTTGTAACAGTCATAGCCTGAGTTTGTCTAACAGATAATTTACAAATCTCAGACTTCAAACAGGCAATTTCCTGCTGCAATAAAGAGAACTGCCTACATATCAGGCACACTCCAAACCTCCAAAAATTGGATCTAAAAACAAACGCATGACAGCTCTTACACTGGACCAAGCCTGCCATTATAAAAGAATGGATTTAAAACCAGCAAATCTTACCTTTTAGTAGGTTTTCTACCTCCTGTCAAACCTCAGACTACCTCCAGAGTATCTCCAGAAGATCTCCTCTAAGAGTTCACTTTGAAGACTTCACTTAGAAGGCTTGCCAAGCTCAATTAGACCAAGCTAATATTCCACAAGCTTTATATAGCCACCTCCCCCAGCAAGGAGTGGACAAGCTAAACCTCTTTGCAAATACCACCCAATTGATTCCAATTGTATGCTAATCAGTATGAAAATGAGTCACCAGCCTAACCTAATTTACTCACCAGACCTAACTTAAAACCTTAAAATGAATAGAAAAGATCTGTTTGAAACAAAAATCAAAATCACTCACCAGAAGATCTCCTCTAAGAGTTCACTTTGAAGACTTCACTTAGAAGGCTTGCCAAGCTCAGTTAGACCAAGCTAATATTCCACAAGCTTTATATAGCCACCTCCCCCAGCAAGGAGTGGACAAGCTAAACCTCTTTGCAAATACCACCCAATTGATTCCAATCGCATGCTGATCAGTATGAAAATGAGTCACCAGCCTAACCTAATTTACTCACCAGACCTAACTTAAAACCTTAAAATGAATAGAAAAGATCTGTTTGAAACAAAAATCAAAATCACTCACCAGAAGATCTCCTCTAAGAGTTCACTTTGAAGACTTCACTTTGAAGGCTTGCCAAGCTCAATTAGACCAAGCTAATATTCCACAAGCTTTATATAGCCACCTCCCCCAGCAAGGAGTGGACAAGCTAAACCTATTTGCAAATACCACCCAATTGATTCCAATTGTATGCTAATCAGTATGAAAATGAGTCACCAGCCTAACTTAATTTACTCACCAGACCTAACTTAAAACCTTAAAATGAATAGTAAAGATCTGAAACAAAAATCAAAATCACTCACCAGAAGATCTCCTCTAAGAGTTCACTTTGAAGACTTCACTTAGAAGGCTTGCCAAGCTCAATTAAAATGTTGTTGGTTTTTAAGGGGTTAACATATCAATAAAATTAATTTTAAACAAAGTGGACATTGTCATAATTTCTGTGCCCTGTAATGTGTTTAAAAAGGGCACAGTTAAACATGGTAGAACGCCACAAATAGTATTTATAGTCGCATATAAAGTTTAATGATCAACCAATAAAGTAAATAATTTCTACTTAACTAGACATTGATTTAGAATAGGCATTGCTCTATAAACAGTCTATTTTCAATTAGGAGACAAGCTTTTATGAAACATCAAACTTTGTTTAAAAGTGATATTTTATTTCAATGTCAAATAAAATACAATGATTCTATTCTTATTTTAATAATTTTAAATGCAAGCAATAACAGAATTGTGACTCCTAGAACATCTTGTGAACTGACAAAAAAATCTTCAAGGATCTGACATTTTTCTTTCTTTCATGCAAGATCAAGTAAATGAGAACAATCCATAGTGATCAAAACAATATGTATATGATAGTAACTCGGGCTTAGTTTTCAGAACTCAGGTAATTTGTATAAACGACAGAAAAAACAATGTTGTAGATTTGGAATTATATTCAATTGTATGGAGACATAAAATCTTGGGCCAGATTACATAGCTGATGTAGAAATGGGGACGCTAATGGGAAAATCTGCACCTGCGCCCCCATTTTACTGTATGATTCTGGGGCATCTGTTACTTTAGAACTTTGCCTCGGAACCATGCGCTACCCTCGGGGATACTCGCGGTAGTGTGAGTATCACCTCCTGGAGTCCATAGGACTCACAAGATCACATAGAGCTGCAGAGTGATCAAGGAGAGAAACTGGGGACTATTTGTCACCAGTCTCATTCTGCTCCCAGCAGCAAAAACTAATAGATCAGGCTGCTGTTCTTGCCGTGGAATGAGAGGTGAATATAGATTTACTGCGGGGGGTTAAGCTGGTGCTAAATGAGTCTGCAAAAGCAGAATAATTTAGCATCAGCTTTTAAGAGTAGCTAAAAATTGATTTAGCCTATTGCTGTGGTAATTAGCGATAGGAATTTTAATACCTTACTTTTGCACCCCCCTGTGTTAAGTATAGGGTGTGCAAAGTACAGTAAGCCCACGCAAGCTAGCACAATCACTGATGCGCAAACTGATTTTTTATAGGGTTTAGCATTAGGAAGTAATATGGGGGGGTATACGCTAACGACACGTATCCTAACGGTAATGATTTCATATCCGAATGCTACAAGCCCTGCATGCCAAGATAGAAACTGACCACTCTGTCTGTGGGACTCTGAATCAGATGACTCTTGGAAAATAACAAACAGGGATATATTCTGAAAACAGTAATATAAAAAAAAATGAAGGGCCATATTGCATTCCTCGCGCATCGGTTTTGCGCGAACGCAAATGCGCATTTGCGCGAGGACAAAACCATTTGCGCAGAACGTCGTATTTCAACGTTCGCGCAAACGATGCGCATTATCGTTTAATGCGGATGGACTTGCGCTAGCGTGATGAACTGTGCGTGTCCTATACTTAACATTGCGAGCACAAATGCGTTAAGCGGATGGTATTTCAATAGATGCGCAATTTCCTACGAACGACGTTTGTGCGCATAATTTTAACATCTTTGAAAACTTGATTTTTAACTGCAAATCTGAACGTTCTGGCCGAAATAAAATACACCAGCACGAAAAAAAAAAATACAGCACAGTATAGTTACACATTATACACATACCCAAACAAAGAAATTGTGAATTCGTGCATATTTTTTTTATTGCTGAAGCATGTAGACAAGCGCAAAAACATTAGTGAGTCAATTAAGGTGAATTGATGTCAATTAAGGTTCTTAATTCTGATTGGCTGAATCCCGCGAAAAAAACAGTCCGTGCACTGATTTACATGCGCAACGTTACTGCGCGCGTACTACACTTCGTTTTGCTAGTTTTTTGTTACTAACGTTATTTTTTGACGGATGAGAAAATGCGTTCGAATCCGAATATCACATTAATTTTCGCGTGATAACGCTGGACACTGCGCGCAAAAAAATTGCGCTTGCGAGCGCATTTGCGCAGAGAATGTAATATGGCCCATAGGGTGATATCCCACAAATAACACTATGTGCGAAATAAATTGGCCACTCACAAGAGTTAGGAATATATTTTGTCCTCCAGTTGTATTTGTGTAGCCGGTATCAATCCGATCCAGCAGTAGAGGATCTAGAAATAAACAGCATAAAAAAATTGATGGTGACAGTCATCAATAGTAAACATAAAAGCAATTTATTTACTTACTCTACAGAGTAGACAAAGCAACACAGCAACACTGGGAATGAATGAGTTAAAATGTCCAGCTCAACGCGTTTCTTCCTAAACAGGACTTCCTCAGGAGCGAACAGACGATAACAAGACTCTTGGTTGAAGGCTGATGGAACCCAGGTTCGCATTTCTGACCTGGAGCTCACTTTGCTCACCCAGATTACGCCTTTGGGGGTTACGGCCATGATCCCAGACCAGGATTCACCATACATCATCTAATTCCTGGCTAGTTTTTCCTCTGACCTTGCTCAGTATCTCCATCTAGCCCAGGACCTCCAAGTTATCCATATGAGCCACAGAGCACTGAACCACTCCCTAGTTAAGGGTGGCACTCTCCCTCTTCAATTGTCTGTCCCCTGCCTTGAAGTTGTTCTCCTGTCCTCTGCTGCAAGTAACGCTGCTGTGTCCTCTGCTGCAAGTAACTCTGCAGTTTTCTCTGCTGTAAGTAACGTTTCCGTGTACCTCTGCTGCAAGTAACCCTGACGTGTACCTCTGCTGCAAGTAACTAGGCTTGTGCGCCGTCAATAAATTTGTTTAGTTTCATTTCGTATTAGCCGTTATTTGGTTTTCGGAATTCGTGTCTAAAACTCAATTCGGATTCGTACGAAATACAAATTTTCATTCGATTCGTACACTTTTCGTAACAACTCTGACCATTCGTTATGATGAATTTAAAAAGCAAAAATACATTTCTTAATATGGCAGTCAATGGAATTTTTTGTTATACGAAATTCCGTTGAAGAATTTTGGTGAAATGTAAACTAATCTAATATATATTAGTTTAGTACCTCTGTCTCTGACTGAAGTTGAACAACATAATTTAAAATTATTTTTTTTAAATCAGAAATACGAAATTGCATTAACGAATTTATGTTCTGAATTTCGGAACAATGAAAACGTGACTGGTGGATGACCATTGACCAACCAGAGGTTTTCTTCTGCTGTGTGACTGCAGTTGCATTACAGAGTACAAAATTCAGTTAACGAATTTGAGGTTTTCTTCTGCTTTGTGACTGTGTGTGGTTGCACTCTGTACATCTGCTGTGCTCATTATGAGGGGTTCCCACCATTCCTGTGCTGTGCTGAGTTCCTCCAGGGTTTGTACACCTGCTGTGCTCATTAGGAGGGGTTCCCACCATCCCTGTGCTGTGCTGACTTCTTGGGTCTGTACTTCGGCTGTGCTCATTATGAGGGGTTCCCACCATTCCTGTGCTGTGCTGAAATCATCCAGGGTTTGTACACCTACTGTGCTCATTATGAGGGGTTCCCACTATTTCTGTGCTGTGCTGAGTTCCTCCAGGGTTTGCACACCTGCTGTGCTCATTATGAGGGGTTCCCACCATTCCTGTGCTGCGTTCCTCCTGGGTCTGTACACACGCTGTGCTCATTATGAGGGGTTCCCACAATGCACGAACGAACAATGTTCATTCAATTCGTACTCATGTTCAAATCGTACCTGCGGACCCTACTGGTGACTCCCATTTCAAATATTAAAAAGAGGTAATTTCATTTCATCATAACAAATAATCATAATTATTATGATTGTCACGTTTAACTGCGGGTTGTGTAGCAGGTTGAGGTTGTGAGCCCAAGATGCAGTGATCAAGACAGGTTTTAGAATAAACAAAAGAAGTGTTTATTACACATAAACACTGTGGTATGAAATCATACAGGATACAGGTAATAGAGTCGTCAGGGTTCAGCAAGGGGGTTCGGTACACGGCAAGGCTGGCAGAGAATAGTCGGTATAGCAGGGGTTCGGTACACGGCAAGGCTGGCAGAGAATAGTCGGTGGTATAGCAGGGGTTCGGTACACGGCAAGGCTGGCAGAGGGGGAGCAGGATGGGAAGGTTACCGGTAAGTGTAGGAATGAGAGTCCAGATTATGGTAGGAAGTCCTTGGGGTCTGGAGTAGAGAGTTCGGGAGATGGTTAGGCGGTTTCAGGGAGCTTCAGTACACAGGTCTTTGCAGTTAGTAACTTCAATGTGGAAGTTCTGGGTAGGGGGCAGGACTCCCTTATATGCAGGGCTGATCAGGGATGATGAAGGGCAGGTGTGGATACAGGGCCAGGACGGTAGAATCAGGAAGGTGAATTGTTCATGCAAGGGTCTTGGAATCTGCAGGGTAGCGTGAGTGACAGGGGCCAGAGCGTGGTGATCCTGACATCACTCCCACCCTAGGAGCCGACCTCCGGGCGGCCAAAAGTCAACCAATGGGCGGTGGAAGAGTCCATCATGAACCCCTGCACCGTGTAGGGATCCATAAGGATGGCGCTGTCCGGGGTGGCGTCAATGGTGCCAAGATGTGCAGCATCTTGGCTTGGTTGACCAGCATAAAGACCAAACTTGCGGCTGTGAGGGATGGGAGAGTCAACCTTGGAGAACCCCCAAACCCTCCTTGGCACGGCTAGAGCGGGAAACTGCCAACAATGGGTAACGGAGATGGGGGTCTCCACGGCAACAGCTGGGTACAGTGGGGCAGCGCCCTTGGTAAGGTGCGGTGGGGCAGCGCCCTTGACGAGGAGCGGAGGGGCAGCGCCCTTGACGAGGAGCGGAGGGGCAGCGCCCTTGGCGACCTCCGTGGCACTGCACGACTCTGCTGCGGCGTCCTTGGCAAGGCACGGCTCTGCGGCGGCGATGAATGACTTGGCCTTACGGCGACGGCGACGGCCCCGTGGCGACGACACCTCAAGAGATCCTGCTGGATGCTTGGCAGCGACCTCAGGAGATCCTGCTGGATGCTTGGCAGCGACCTCAGGAGATCCTGCTGGATGCTTGGCAGCGACCTCAGGAGATCCTGCTGGATGCTGGGCAGCGACCTCAGGAGATCCTGCTGGATGCTGGGCAGCGACCTCAGGAGATCCTGCTGGATGCTGGGCAGCGACCTCAGGAGATCCTGCTGGATGCTGGGCAGCGACCTCAGGAGATCCTGCTGGATGCTGGGCAGCGACCTCAGGAGAATCTGCGATGTGCAGGGCAGCAGCGGCTGGAGAATCTGCGATGTGCAGGGCAGCAGCGGCTGGAGAATCTGCGATGTGCAGGGCAGCAGCGGCTGGAGAATCTGCGATGTGCAGGGCAGCAGCGGCTGGAGAATCTGCGATGTGCAGGGCAGCAGCGGCTGGAGAATCTGCGATGTGCAGGGCAGCAGCGGCTGGAGAATCTGCGATGTGCAGGGCAGCAGCGGCTGGAGAATCTGCGATGTGCAGGGCAGCAGCGGCTGGAGAATCTGCGATGTGCAGGGCAGCAGCGGCTGGAGAATCTGCGATGTGCAGGGCAGCAGCGGCTGGAGAATCTGCGATGTGCAGGGCAGCAGCGGCTGGAGAATCTGCGATGTGCAGGGCAGCAGCGGCTGGAGAATCTGCGATGTGCAGGGCAGCAGCGGCTGGAGAATCTGCGATGTGCAGGCAGCAGCGGCTGGAGAATCTGCGATGTGCAGGGCAGCAGCGGCTGGAGAATCTGCGATGTGCAGGGCAGCAGCGGCTGGAGAATCTGCGATGTGCAGGGCAGCAGCGGCTGGAGAATCTGCGATGTGCAGAGCAGCAGCGGCTGGAGAATCTGCGATGTGCAGGGCAGCAGCGGCTGGAGAATCTGCGATGTGCAGGGCAGCAGCGGCTGGAGAATCTGCGATGTGCAGGGCAGCAGCGGCTGGAGAATCTGCGATGTGCAGGGCAGCAGTCTGAGCCTGGACCTCGGTACAGCACGGCTCTTGGACCTGGACCTCGGTACAGCACGGCTCTTGGTCCTGGACCTCGGTACAGCACGGCTCTTGGACCTGGACCTCGGTACAGCACGGCTCTTGGACCTGGACCTCGGTACAGCACGGCTCTTGGACCTGGACCTCGGTACAGCACGGCTCTTGGACCTGGACCTCGGTACAGCACGGCTCTTGGACCTGGACCTCGGTACAGCACGGCTCTTGGACCTGGACCTCGGTACAGCACGGCTCTTGGACCTGGACCTCGGTACAGCACGGCTCTTGGACCTGGACCTCGGTACAGCACGGCTCTTGGACCCCTGCAGGTTGCAGGGCAGCGGGCTCTTCGGATCCTGCAGGTTGCAGGGCAGCGACCTCTTCGGATCCTGCAGGTTGCAGTTTAACAGGCATCCGAACGACGGTGGGTGACATGAAGAGGGCACCAATGAAGGCAGATCGTGGGCAAGGTGCATGCGAGATGGTCTTGACAGCTGGAGTTCTGTAGTCTGTCTCCATGAGATAGTAAGGTACAGTGGTACGGTGAGTCACTCCAGCTGGGCGACAAACAGATCCCGCAACGCCAACATACCCCTTCTGCTGACCTGGGGGTCCCTGGGTGCGGCGTGCAGTCTGTCTGACTAAGTCACAAGCAGCATCAGCAGCTTCCTCTTCTGACTCCGAGTCATCAGAAGGACATGGTGAGACATATATGCAGCATGGAGGAAGCGGGCTGGATTTGGGATCCCTGGCAACACCAGCCATGTGGTGTAGGCCAGGCTCAATCTCCATTGGTATGGCTGGCTCAGCGTCCATGGATTCCTGCTCCATGGGCATTTCAGGGTCAAACTCCAGTTCGGCACTCTCCGTAGGGGTCTCCTGGTCTGATTCCTCAGAAGAAGCTTCTTGGGTAACCTGGTTTCTAGGTGCAGCGAGTCTGGCAGCCTTTGGCTCAGGTTCCCTGGAAGCAGGGACACGCTTAGGTGCAGGAGGCTTGCTTATCCGGCTTCTTCTGGGAGTAGGCTGGGATAGGGGGCTTTCCTTGGGTGCTTTCTTGATGGGTGATGAAGTCTTTTTCTGCAGGGCAGGCACTGGCTTCACCACCGAAGACTTCATGGGTTTGATTATTGGGGTCGCTATTATTGGCTGGGTGGGTCCTGTTTTAACCACCAACCTTGTGGTTTTGGCAGGTGCAGGCTTGGTACAAACAGGCTTTACCGGGACAGGTGCAGGAAAGCATTTTGTACCTGGCTTAGGTGGGCGCAATGGGCAGGCCGAGATTTGATGCAAAGGCCCCCGCAGTAGAAGCAGAGGTCTTGCGCCCTCCTCCTAGCCTTTTCTTCTGGGGTCAGCGGTCCTCTGGCTCCCTCTGTAGCAGGAACGCGCACCTTAGAAGAGGTGCCCCTTGGGTTCTGCTGTACATACCCAAGCAGGGAGTCCAGATACTGCTGAATCTGTAGAAAGGCACCTTTCAGGTCCTCCACCACGATATGGATCACCGCGGACTCACTGATTTCTGACTTCCACATTCTGTCACGTTTAACTGCGGGTTGTGTAGCAGGTTGAGGTTGTGAGCCCAAGATGCAGTGATCAAGACAGGTTTTAGAATAAACAAAAGAAGTGTTTATTACACATAAACACTGTGGTATGAAATCATACAGGATACAGGTAATAGAGTCGTCAGGGTTCAGCAAGGGGGTTCGGTACACGGCAAGGCTGGCAGAGAATAGTCGGTATAGCAGGGGTTCGGTACACGGCAAGGCTGGCAGAGAATAGTCGGTGGTATAGCAGGGGTTCGGTACACGGCAAGGCTGGCAGAGGGGGAGCAGGATGGGAAGGTTACCGGTAAGTGTAGGAATGAGAGTCCAGATTATGGTAGGAAGTCCTTGGGGTCTGGAGTAGAGAGTTCGGGAGATGGTTAGGCGGTTTCAGGGAGCTTCAGTACACAGGTCTTTGCAGTTAGTAACTTCAATGTGGAAGTTCTGGGTAGGGGGCAGGACTCCCTTATATGCAGGGCTGATCAGGGATGATGAAGGGCAGGTGTGGATACAGGGCCAGGACGGTAGAATCAGGAAGGTGAATTGTTCATGCAAGGGTCTTGGAATCTGCAGGGTAGCGTGAGTGACAGGGGCCAGAGCGTGGTGATCCTGACAATGATAATAAAACTATATTAACGAACTTTCTAATTTTATACGATTCTGAATTTCCCATTGACTACCAGTCTCCCACTCCCATATTAAAAAAGGTAATTTTCCCAACACTCCCTCAGCAGCAGAAGAAAACCTCTGATTGGTCAAACAGCCACTTTTCCGTTGTAACGAAATTACGATTCGGATCCGAAATGAAATTTCGTATTTCGGATCCATTCGGAAGCATAGCAATTCGTATTTCGGATGCTTCAGAATCTACGAATTTTAGGAAATTCGTACGAATTTCGATTCGTAACGAAACAAATTGCACATGTCTACAAGTAATCCTGCCGTGTACCTCTGCTGCAAGTAACCCTGCCGTGTCCCTCTGCTGCAAGTAACCCTGCCGTGTACCTCTGCTGCAAGTAACCCTGCCGTGTACCTCTGCTGCAAGTAACCCTGCCGTGTACCTCAGCTACAAGTAACCCTGCCGTGTACCTCTGCTGCAAGTATCATGACCGTGTACCTCTCCTGAAATACAATCTAGCTGTGCCTTGAGTTCCTGCCTTACTGTACATTGGACTCCCAGCATTGCAGTGTTCATCATCATCTGTCCCTGCCGCCTCCATCAACTATACATCCTTTTGCACCCGATTCCATGTATCCTCAACTAAGGGTCACGTGTTGAAGGTCCCACAACTCTGGCAGTTAGGTTTCTTAGATCTTTCACTTCCCTTCCTGAAGATTTTTAATGAATTTAGCTTACTTAGTATTGAGATGAGTAATGAGAAATGTATTATTATTATTATTATTATTATTATTCTTTATTTATAAAGTGCCAGCATATTCCGCAGCGCTGTACAATAGGCACAGTATAGACAGGGTTACAATACATTGAACAACATTTGACAAACAGTACAGGAGGAGATGAGGCCCTATTCCCGTAGGAACTCACAATCTGGGAGGGTTGGGGTTGGAAACAGGAGGAGAGGACTGTAAGGTGAGAGTGATTGATGGTTGCGTAAGTGAGTTGGGTGGTAGGCTTCCCTAAATAGGAACGTTTTAAGGGAGCGTTTGAAGGAAGAGAAGTTAGGGGAAAGTCTGACAGTACGAGGGAGAGCGTTCCAGAAACTAGGTTTTGAGTGTGTGCATGGTCTGCACTAATATAATGTATCTCATTGCCTTTTGTAGCCAAAGGGCAGTATTACAAAGCTGGTGGTAACTTAGCCAGAGCTGTTGTAAACTTAACAGCCCCATAGACTAATGGCTCTGGTAAGTTTACACAGCTCTGGCTACGTTAGAACCAGCTTTGTAATACTGCCCAAAGTATTTTATTCTGGGAAAGGCTGGCAGGTGGGACAAGGAAGGCAATAGCCTCCTTGATCATTAGTATTTAAAGGCAGTGGTCCACAAACTCACAGAACCATGCACCTGCCTATTATTTCAGCATGCGGTGCACAAAGTCATGCATACAGTTTAAGTATCATGGAATATTCTTATTTTGTAGTAATAATTTAACCACTTCAATGCGGAGGACGCGCTGAGTGCGTCCTCCGCATTACCGCTGCTGTGCGGAGGACGCGCTGAGCGCGTCCTCCCATTGGGGTCAGCGTTCGGCCGGGTTCCGGCCGATCGCTGGCCCCCCCGGTGCGGGCTGACATCCTCGATGTCAGCCCAGCATCCGGAACCGCAGCCGCTGGAATTAGGTGTCATCGCGGCAGCGCGATGACACCTAATTCAGGCGCCCCCCCGCATGTGCGGAGGAGGCGCCTGAAAGGGAGGGGGGATGTCCTTCGGACCTCTCTCCCTCCCGATTGGCGGCGTTGCGGGGGTTAACCCAGGCACCATTTGGAAGGGCACAGCCTGCCCTTCCAAATGGTGCCTGGCATTAACCCCTGGGGAGCTGGATCGCGAATCGGCGCTGAAAAGCGCCGGTTCGCAATCCTTTCCCGGAGCTGGCCGACATCTTGGATGTCGGCCAAGCCTCCGGGAACTCCCCCTGAGGACTGGCGTCATCGTGCGTAGCACGATGATGCCAGTCCTAGAGTTAACTCCTAAGGCTAGGGTCAGACGAACGCAGCTTTAACGTGCGTTTAGCCGCACAAAATCACGGCCGTGCTAGCAGCAAATGACGTCCAATGCCGGGGAACACACGAAGTACGGCCGCACGAAAGTTCGTCCGCGCAACGCAAGTGGCAAACGAACGCATTTTTTCGAGAACGTCAAACCGCTACTACTGACGTACAGAGTGCGCTGCGGCCGCATAGCGGCGTGTGTGTGTGATTGGGAGACATCAGACGCTGCTAATGTCCGGCCAACATAACGTCCAGACACAAAAAGTGTTTTATTGATGATCCGTACAAAATCACGGACGAAAAGGCGCATCGTATGACCGCTACCGCGTATTCCGTGAAAAAATATGTCCGTTCGTTCGACCGCACTTTTCCACGGTCGACGCGAAAAATGCGTTCGTCTGACCCTAGCCTTACTGCCACCAACGGTGGAGATAGGGAGTTCCAATGAACTCCCTATCTCCCGATCCGTGGCAGCTAGGGGTTAATGTTTGGTATGGTTGGATCGGCCAGAGCATGGCCGTTCCAACGATATTTAACACGAATGTGAAAAAAGTTTTTAAAAAAAAATTAAAATTAAAATTAAAAATAAAAATATATTTAAAAACAAAATTATAAAAAATAAAAATAAACATTTTTTTTTCTTTTTTTTGGTTTGTTAGTGTAGCAATATTGTTCCCATTTCAATTATAATGTGAACAATGATGCTGCACTAACGATTTTTGTATGCGGTGCGTTTGTTAAAAATCGCGTAATTTTCCCCCCAAAAAAAATGTAATGAGTCCCCATCTCTAATTTTTTTAACAAGCGCACCCCATACAAAATATAACCGCAATTGCTCGCATGTTAAAATGTGAAAAAAAACACTTTACACGTTGTAAATTATTGAAAATACATATTTTATTGCATTTTTTGTTATAATATACAGACATGACATAACATATACATATAATAATGACATATTATGAATCTACCGAGTCTGATGGAAAGAACGATATATAATATGTCTGGGTAATATACTAAAATAAGCCTTCAAAACGCGTTTAAACATGATGAGCAAAACCGGTAAAAATGACCTCAGCACAGAGGCGGGAAAAGCCTCAGCAGCGAAAGGGTTAAAGTATTTCATATACATATAGTTAAAAGGTGTATGAATTTAGTTGAATTTAGTTTGGTTCAGTTGCAAAAATGTTTCGTCAGTCTATTTGCCATGCTATTCTTTTTATATGCCATCTCTCCCTTGAGTCTTTGGAATCGCTAAGTCAGCAACATTCTTTGACAGGTGCTGTAAATTCAAAAAAATTGAATAGTTAATTTTTTTGTCCTGTCGTAAAGTATTACATGAGAGCCATTAGTTGTTTTTTTTTTAACACAACATACTTAATATACAGTATGTGGTAAAAAGATTCAATCACAAGTATTCAAAACAAAACTATAAATATTTTTGTATTGCATTGTGATTCAATAGAATACCCAAGTTGATTTTAAATGTTTATACACTAGAATTTCATGTAAACCATGCAGTTTTTCTAGTGACCTTTGTAGTTATTAGAGTACAATATATGATGCCAATTAATAAATATGAAAGGCACCAAAGCTGTATGGAGTGCTGTTTTGTGTTTTAATGCTCAAATATCAATTGTACCTTGTGGAGCATAACTGGCTGTAAAAATTAATGGTGTATAAAGGATGATATCCTTTACATTACAGCACAAGTATTTAAAAACAAATACATTGTACATTATCTCATGTATGGAAGTATAACAGAGCATGGCCTTTCCATTGATAACAAACATTTCCATGTTAAAAGTAAATAAAAAAGTGTAAAAATAAAAAATTTAAAAATAAATTTAAAAAAGTATTTTTTTGCTTGTTTTTTGATTTATTAATTCAGCAATACTGTTCCCATTTCAATTATAATGTGAATAATGATGCTACATTAACTATTTTTTCTATGGGGGTTTGCTAAAAATCACATAATTTCCCCCCGAAAAAAATGTAATGGGTTCCCTTTTCTATTTTTTTTTAACAAGCGCACCCCATAGAAAATATAACCACAAACGATCGGATGATAAAATGTGAAAAAAAACCACTTCACACGCTGTAGATTGAAAATTCAAATTTTATTGCATTTTTTTGTTATATTCAGGCAGGGCATGACGTATACATATAATAAAGATATATTATGAATCTGCCGAGTCTGCTGGAAAGAATGATATATAATATGTCTGAGTCGTATAATAAGAAGCGACTTCAAATCACGTTTAAACATGATGAGCGAAACTGGTAAAAATTAGCTCAGTCAGCACACAGGGGTGAAATGGCTCAGCAGCGAAAGGGTTAGTATTCTGTTTTTTTGCAGGAAGTCACCCAGTCGTTGTTTAAAAATCTGTACAGTCTCTGACCCAACCACCTCAACAAGCAGAGAATTCCACAGCTTTATTGTTCTCACCGTAAAATAATGGCAAAACTATTGCATTTGTTTTAATTCTGTCCATGTACTTGAAGGATAGACATTAAGATACATACCCATTAAGATTCAAGTGCTAAAATCTACTAAACCTATAACCATAATATAATATAATACAAAAAGAAAGCGACTCAAATCTCATTTTCCTACAGAGCACCCCGATTATGGAATAACCTCCCAGATGCCATCAAATCTTCCCTCAGTCTAAAGTCACTTAAGAGATCATACAGAATGCACCTGTAAACATGAAACATAGGGAGTAAATTTCTTACATATTTATCTTCTGTTAATCTGTATATTTGTGTTTTTTAATATCTTGCATTTTATTACTTTGCATTTCTGTAACAACTGTAACAATTCAATGTTCTTGAACCAAGAACATACTTGAGAACGAGAGAAATCTCCATATATCCTTCCTGGTAAAACACTTTTTAAATAAATAAAGCATAGGATGCACTACTAAGTAGTATAGTAACAGGTCTATTCACAAAAAGGTGAAACTCAGGCGAACTGGCAGGAGAAGAGAACAATTTAGACCAAATAGCCGATTTGGAAAGTGATATAAATGGGAGAATTTTTCTGGTTTGGCTATTTTGACCAAGAACTTTCAATTCTCCAGCCAATTTTCACCTTTACTGAATAGACCTGTAAGTAGTCATAGCAGCCCACTAAATTGAACTAGCTAATTGAATAATTAGTAATGGTTTAAGTGTTTGTTTTTTTACTAACCTTTTTTTTTGCTAATAGTATAATTTTCTATGTACCATCAACTTATCTCATTCTCACTCGTGAGTTGTGTAGGTGCCTGGGTAAATGTTAAGGAATTTAATCAAAATCTAAGACTAATGGGGTTATTCAGAGAGCACAGAAATTTAAATTTTAGTGCTTTCTCGTTCGGTGCACTTCGGCCATTCCAGTTCGCTGAATTCACCACAGGGTCCCTGAAGTGTGCCGAACGTGGAGCCGCCGGAGACTGCCAGAGACCAAACATATCACTGACCAGTGACCACTGCCGGAAAAAAAAAATTGCTGAAAATTTTATCATCCAAATCTTTGTGGTTGTATATTCAATGAGGCACTCTTCTTAAAAAAAATAGAAATGGGTACCTGTTACTGCATTTTCCTGATACACAATTTTAACTAAAACATTTTGCTTATATTTCACCACATATGCATTTTATGAATAATATGACTATCAGGGTTCTTCAGATAGCGGTGAAAAGCAGGGGAATGACTGGAGACTGGAAAATTCTAGGTCAAAATAGCCAAATCAGAAAAATTCTCTCATTCATCTCACTTCCCAAATCGGCTATTTTGTCCTAGAATTTTCCATTCTCCAGTCATTCTCCTGCTTTTCACCGCTCTCTGAATAACCCTGTATGTATAAAACACTGACCTTGATATATCGGAAAAATTTAAAAATAAATCATATGTATTTTTTTGTTTATTTTTTAAATGACATATTGCATGGTTATGTTTGGCGTCATTACAAAGGCCAGACTCTGTACTGTCCAATGACACGTAACATGACTTTGTGGGGTGTAAAGGATGGAAATAGAGGCTTCCAAAGCACCTCCCTCTCCTCGCAGTGGTTAAGTAGCTTGTCTTTTAGATGGACCAATATGTAATAACGTTTTGTGCCTTCATCTCCAAATTTGGTCGCAGCGTGGGAAATGAGGGGAGTTAGGGCAGCGGCATTGATTGATTTATAAGTATGCACATTAGGGATGAGCTGTTCGGTTCGATCGGTTCGAGGTTCGCATCGAACATCGCCTGTTCGCGAACTACGAACATTTCCGCATGTTCGCTGCGTGTTCGCCCACAATGCACTTTTCCACTGGCCTGAAGCTTGTAATTGGCTACAGCCTTGCACCTGACCACAGGTCAGGTGCAAGACAAGTTCAAGACTATGCCAATCACGGCTCAGAGTCCTGATTGGGCAAACTTTGCCCAATAATGGGCTCACAGAGCTAAGTCCCACAACACACTATATAAGGTTTCACACAGCACTTCAGCACGCATTTGAGAGGAGATTTGAGAGGAGATTGTTGTTGTGTTAGTGTGTGCTCTCACTGCCAGTCTGCCACCAGCTACTGGGGGGGTCTCATTTCTACAAAATATCTGGGAATTGTTCTAATCTGTGTGTTCTCACTAACACCCAGTATTTTGGGGGTCAGTAATTGCTACAAAATATTTTGGAATTGAGGTGATCTGTGTCTTGTCATTGCCACCCAGTATTTTGGGGGTCAGTAATTTCTACAAAATATTTTGGAATTGAGGTAATCTGTGTCTTGTCACTGACAGTGCCACGCAGTATTTTGGGGGTCAGTAATTTCTACAAAATATCTGGGAATTGAGGTAATCTGTGTCTTGTCACTGCCACCCAGTATTTTGGGGGTCAGTAATTTCTACAAAATATTTGGGAATTGAGGTAATCTGTGTCTTGTCACTGCCACCCATCAGGGGGTCTCACTGATTTATAGGAGGTTTCTGAGACTTTTAATCTGTGTCATCTCACTGCCAGCTATCAGGGGGTCCCACATACTTCTAGCAGATTTCTGGGAATTGTAATCTGTGTCTTGTCACTGTTGCCAGCTATCAGGGGGTCCTATCAGGGGGTCTCACTGATTTGTAGCAGATTTCTGCGAATTGTAATTTGTGTCTTGTCACTGGCACACATCAGGGGGTCTCACTGATTTATAGGAGGTTTCTGGGAATTGTAATATGTGTCTTGTCACTGGCTGCCAGCTATCAGGGTGTCTCACGGAGTTTTACCAAAGTTCTGGAAATCTTTAATCTATATAACACAGTTGAATCAGAGTCTGTATATATTTAATCTATATATCACTCACCATGTCCGAAAGACCAAAAAGGACAGGCAGACGCCCCCAGACACAGATAAGAGGGCAAGCAGCCTCTGTGTCAGGAAGCTGTGCCTCTGGTCGTGGTGGACGTGATGCATCCTCTGCAGGGGCACGCTTGTCCTTTCTAACTGGTGCTGGCTGTCTTAAGCAGCAGCAACATACAGAGGATTTAGTGGATTGGCTAACCAGGCCATCCGAGTCCTCCGAGTCCTCTGCCAGCCAAGCTTGTAGTGCTTTACAGTCCACCTCAGCTGCCAAAGCATCTAATGCAGCCTCCATGTCCACAGCTACTCCTGCCATAGCCTCACTATCACACACGGAGGAGTCAGCTGAATTGTTTGACTACAAAGACAGAGACATGCTGCTTGAGGATGCGCAGCAAGTACAGCTCTGATTCAATCTCTGAGGTTGAGGAAGGGAGTATAATCAACCTAGAGGAAGGGGGTGCCAGTGATGACACACAAATAACTGACACTCATGTTGACCCAGCAGCTGCAGCACACTGCCAAATTGGCTCCAGTGACGAGGATATAGAGGGTGATGACAATGACGATGAGGTCACTGACTCCACCTGGGTGCCTAATCGAACAGAGGAGTCAAGTGAGGAGGAGGCACAACAAACACGAGGCACAACATCCTCTATGACCAACCGTAGCACTAGCCAGTCCAAGGCATCAGATGTCAGAGCTGCTCAGGTGCAGAGCGCTGTTGTCTCAAAGCACACATCCAGGAACTCTGCTGTCAGGGAGTTCTTTAAGAAATATGCAGCAGACCCCACCGTTGCTATTTGTAATCTATGTCAGATGAGGCTCAAGCATGGGAAAGACACCGGACGCTTGGGTACCACGTGCTTGAGACGACATATGACCACCTGCCATGCATCCCGTTGGCGCAAAACTTTGCGTAGGTCCTCCTCATCTGTCTCTACCCCCACTGTATGTCCTATCATGTCATTGCCTGCTACAACCTCCACTGACAGCGATGATGCTACAGTAATGGATGTACCAGGTCCTTCCTCACAATGTGACAGCATCCCATTAGCTGAAGATTTGCGCAGTCAGATTATGTTGCCCCAGCTGCTGCAGTGTAAGAAAAAATATAGTCCCAACCATCCCCAAGCACAGCGTCTAATTGCCAGCTTAGCAAAATTACTCGCATTGTAGCTGCTGCCTTTCCAGCTGGTGGACTCTGCTCCCTTCCGTGAATTTGCTGAATGTGCTGTACCACAGTGGCAGGTTCCAAAATGCCATTACTTTTCACGGAAGGCCTTTCCAGCACTATACCAGCACGTGGAAGACAATGTTATGGAGTCATTGGGAAAGGCAGTCAGCAGCAAGGAGCATGTGACTTTAGACACGTGGTCCAGCAAGCATGGACAGGGTCGTTACATTTCCTTCACAGCACACTGGGTAACTCTGATTGCAGCTGGGAGGGATCCAAGACTGGGCTCTGTGCTGGAGCTTGTTCATCCACCATGCCTCCAGAAAGCTGCTTGTATGAGGTCTGTCTGCTTCACCACCACCTCTCCCTCTTCCTCCTCCTCCTCCTTTTGTGTCTCTGGTGAAGTGGCAGTTAAACCGACGCCTGACAGGGGCTACGCAATGGCTCAAGCAAAAAGATGCCATACTGTGCTTGAGCTAGTTTGTTTAGGGGACAGGAGCCACACTGGGCCAGAAATCCTGTCAGCTCTGCAGGGGCAGGTGCAGAGATGGTTAACACCACGCCAGCTTCAGCTGGGAATGGTCTTCTGTGATAATGGCAGCAACCTTCTGACACATGTACCATGCCTAGCACAAGTCCTAAATCTGGTGGTACAGCGTTTCCTAACCAGGTACCCAGGGCTGGCAGAGCTTCTCAGCCAGGCCAGAAACGTCTGCAGCCACTTCAGACGGTCATTCCCAGCAAGTGTTCACCTGTCAGAAATTCAAAGAGAATTCCACCTTCCCACAAACCGTCTGATCTGTGACATGCCTACCAGGTGGAACTCAACTTTAGCAATGCTGCAGCATCTGCACAAGCAACAGAGGGCCATCAACGAGTACCTGTGTGAGTATGGTACAAAGACAGGTTCAGGTCAACTTCTTCCTCCCCGCAGTGGCTGATGATCAAGGATGCATGCACTGTACTGTCACCATTTGAGGAGGCAATGAGGATGGTGAGCAGGGACAGTGCATGCATCAGTGACACAATTCTTTTAGTGCTCCTGCTGGAGCACACTCTGTGGGGAATTAAAGATGTGGCTCTAGAGGCAGAGCAGCGGGAGGAAGAGGAGGCCTTCCCTAGCTCTGAAGGGCCCAGTCTTTCCGCAGACAGCATTCCAGCGGGTCCTCCTCAGTAGAGATGAGCCGAACACCCCCTGAGTTCGGTTCGAGCCCGAACTTCCCATTTGTTCGGGACCGAACCCGAACCCGAACCCCCATGCAAGTCAATGGGGCTGAAAATTCGTTTTTTAGAGTGCCCTCCAAGAGGACATATATGCTACATATTTGCCATAAAAGGTGTATGGGGGTCCGGGTAGTGCCCTGGGGGACAGGAAACAAGGACAAAAAGTTTAAAAAAAAACGTTTTTAAAGGGACAGTGAGTTTTCCATGAAATAAGGGTTACAAATAAAAATGAAAAATTCCTTCAAATATCGTGCCTAGGAGGTCCCCATAACCTGCCCGTGAAGTGGCGGATTTCTAGGATGTATAGAAATACGTAAAAACCAAAAAAATGACATTTCAAATGACGGTAAATTCTTTTCCTTTAATCTATCCATAAACAATTGCTTGGGGCGGCAGTCTGTATGAAAAGAGGAGACATTTTCGTACACGCAGAAAAAGTTTACTGATTTTTTGGCTGTGAAAAGCAGGAGAATGGAAACTTCTAGACCAAAAAGCCGATTTGGAAAGAGAGATAAATTGGGGAATTTTTCTGGTTCAGCTATTTTGACCTAGAATTTTCCATTCTCCAGTCATTCTCCTGAGTTTCACCTTTCTCTGAATAACCCTGTCAGAAAAATTCTCCCATTTATCTCACTTTCCAAATCGGCTTTT
This sequence comes from Leptobrachium leishanense, assembly GCA_009667805.1. Taxonomy (NCBI): domain Eukaryota; kingdom Metazoa; phylum Chordata; class Amphibia; order Anura; family Megophryidae; genus Leptobrachium; species Leptobrachium leishanense. The sequence goes on from CM019067.1 coordinate 164,767,294, forward strand.
TGGTCTAGAAGTTTCCACCCAAAGTTTCCTGGTTTGGATCCTTAAAAAATCACGCACAAAAATGCACATCGTATGACCGTTTTTGCACATTCCGTGAAAAAATACGGCAATGCGTTCGGACGCACTTTTTAACGGTCGCTGCGAAAAATGCTTTAGTCTGACCCTAGCCTTCTCTCACTTTCCAAATCGGCTATTTGGTCCAGATTGTTCTCTTTTCCTGCCATTCTCCTGGTTTTCACCTTTCTCTGAACAACCCTGAGAGAGAGGTGAAAGCCAGGAGAACTGGCAAGAGAAGAGAACAATCTAGACCAAATAGCCGATTTGGAAAGTGAGATAAATGGGAGAATTTTTCTGGTTTGGCTATTTTGACCTAGAATTTTCCATTCTCCAGTCATTCTCCTGAGTTTCACCTTTCTCTGAATAACCCTGTTAGGAGTAACGGAATAGATCGGTGATGTCTTCTGCATTCACAAAACCTCCAGCACTGAACTCTTCCACAATACTACAAAAGGGTTACGGCACAATATTTGGCTGCACTGACGCCTTTACCAGATTCATATCTTTTAAATATAGGACCGCATGGTCCACCCCGGCACTCTTCCACAATACCACAGAGGTGTTACTCTTGCTGGCCTTGCACCAAAAGCGCAATATCTGGGTGCACTGACGCCTTTACCAGATTCCAGATTCATATTTTTTTAACATAGGACCGCTTGGTCCACCCCTGCACTCTTCCACAATACCACAGAGGGGTTACTGTATGATGGCACTTGCTGGTCTGGCACCAAAAGCACAATATCTGGGTGCACTGACGCCTTCACCAGATTCATATCTTTTTAATATAGAACTGCATGGTCCACCCCTGCACTCTTCCACAATACTACAGAGGGGTTACTGTATGAATGCACTTGCTGGCCTGGCACCAAAAGCACAATATCTGGGTGCACTGACGCCTTTACCAGATTCATATCTTTTTAATATAGGACTGCATGGTCCACCCCTGCACTCTTCCACAATACCACAGAGGGGTTACGGTGTAACGGCACTGTTGCCGACGCTAAAGGCCCAATTTTAAAGCACCTATTGTTACTTTCATTCAATGCCTGCATAAGTATCACCATAATTTAGCCAAAAAATCACTAAACTTTTTCTGCGCGTCCTAAAATGTCTTTTCATACAGGCTGCCGCCCCAAGCAGTTGTTTATGATTAGTTTAAAGGAAAAGCATTTACCGTCATTTGAAACGTCATTTTTTTGTTTTTAAATGTTTCTATACATCCTAGAAATCTGCCACTTCACGCGCAGGTTATGGGGACCTCCTAGGCACGATATTTGAAGGAATTTTTATTTTTTATTTTTAACACTTATTTCATGGGAAAACTCACTGTCCCTTTAAAAACTTTTTTTTTTTACTTTTTGTCCTGGTTTCCTGTCCCCCAGGGCACTACCCAGACCCCTATACACCTTTTATGGCAAATATCTAGCATATATGCCCTCTTGGAGGGCACTCTAAAAATCCAACTTTGAGTCCCATTGACTTGTATTGAGTTCGTGTTCGAGTTCGAGTTCGAACTTTTTAAAAGTTCGAGTTCGAGTGCGAACCGAACTCGGGGGTGTTCGGCTCATCCCTAATGCACATAATGACACTGCCTTAGAATTGAGAAAAATAAGTAAATATTGCATTTAAACGTTTTACACACTACAAGGTCATATTTGGTATCATTGGAAAGACAAGACTGTGAACTTTCCAATGAAACCTCACATGACTTTGTGTGGTTTAACAGTGATCCAGGGATCCAAAGGACATTCTGAGCTCCTCGCAGCAGAGTGCCGGTTTAGGTTTTTGATGGAACAATGCGTAATAAAGCATTATTTCATCACCTCCACACTCATTGGCTTCATGGGAAATGAGGTGAGGTACTGCAGCATCATTGTTCACTTTATAATTGAAACATGAACAATAGTGTGCATTATTAAAAAAAAGTAAATTGTTATTTTATATTATTTTGTTTTTAAACAAAACCTGTGCATGTTCTGGCCTTTCCAATAATACCAAGAGTGGCCCTGTATCTTTTATGGATCAGGAGATACGGGGTCCAAAGGATTTCCCTGCATGACTGGGGGGGGTCCCTTTCTGACATCACAGCTATGTGCAGTGATGTCAGTGGATGGTGGAGAGGCCTAATAATAATAAGCATATTTGCATTCAGATAGGCAGCCCCAGGAAGTCAGCATACTGCACAAAAACACCCTAGGTACTGCACAGACTGCTCTCCATTCACCTATCTGGACCCTCAGTGTGTGCAGAGAGGCTTTTCCTAGACATTGTATGTGTTTTGACCAGGTAGTATTATGGATTGCTTGTCAATGTGTTGTAATCTGTGTATGTTGCGTCATGGTCTGTGTTTGTCATTTTCTTTGTATGCATCTATTATCAGACACAAGGTTCAACACACTCGTATCTAGTAATCTAGTAACTCACATATAGCCATACATATACTTACACAAATGTCGGCACACACAATTGTGCCTCAATGACCAACCTTGTCACCCCACATTTTAGTCTGCCTTAACAATATGGAAATTTTAATACAATTACAGATCAGCCATAACTACATTCAGTTTTAAAGAGAGATACGGATAAATGCATGTGCGTAGGATGTTAAGGTAGTGATGAATCCTACATGTATAATGAAGATCGAATCATAGCAGGTGAAGCATTAACAGGGTTATCCAAAGAGATTCGAATTGCTTGAGAAAGGTAACCGAACGCTGAAAATCAGCGTTCGGTTACCTTTCCTGGCCATTCGGCTATCCAGAGAGCAGGCAATTCTCCAAATCCTGTCGAATTGCCTGAACATACGGTGCCTGTTCGGTCCCTGTTCGAGGGCAGTGAAATCCCCATCAAAAAGCACTGCTTCGTCTATTCAGAGAACACAAACCAGCAGTGAAAGGTTCCCCTAATGTCCTGCCATTCGGTGGTTTAATTCGGCAAATTTATTCAGGAGAATCCCATAGGCTTCAATGTTAAAAATATTCCCGTTTTAATTCAATATCTAATAAACCGTTCATTATAAAAATCTGCAGCAAAAAGTCTCTTTATTTATAGATTTTTTAGGATACTTTAAGCATTTTTCTGAATTTTTAAAAAACAAATTAAAAGTCCGATTTTTTTTTTTTTTTTTTTCAGTTTACTTATTTTTTTTGTAACAGCCCTCTTTATTATCATTCCCTGGACCTCCTGTGAAAATTTCAGACATTTTCGCTCAGTAGTTTCTTTGCAAACAGCGTTTCTTTTTCCCAGATTCATACAAATGGTTTTGCTAATTTATTCACTGCCTCCTCTACGTCACAGCTGCTTCGGCTCTGTGTGATTCGGCTCCTGTTCGGCTCCTGTTCGGCTCCTCTTCGAAGGTTAATCCAGATGTTTTTGCTTGTTTTCAGCGTGCATTCGGTTAGTTTTCGGTGGGTTTGCGGCAGCTTTTCCCTGCAATTCGGGGACCCTGTGATGCTTGCTGAATACACCGCAGGGTCACCGAAATGCAATCGGCAAAAGGAACCGAATTGAAGAGAACGAAAAGTCACCGAACGTGCGGTGACTTTTCGAATCTCTTTGGATAACCCTGTAAGTCTTGTAGTTCTGAAACATCTGCCATGTATGTACATCCTGGCACTTGTAACACCTGTATAAAGACCTACCGCTTTATATCCATCAAGCATCATTAATAGATTGAAACGTTTAGGTATGAAGAAGATGCACTGCAGGATCTATCAATCTTGAGAAGCACAATAACTGCACAAAAAAGTGGAGACAAGTAACTATTGATAAAATTATTGTTACGTGAAAACAGTTATGTGAGAGCATTGTCTAGCACAGACTTCAGATGCAGAATTAAAGGGAAAAACTTGGCAATAGTTAATAGGTTTATCAATACCTGAAACTGCAAAAGAAAATTTAAACCAGACACTGAATAAAGGAAACCAATTTCATACATTGATTGATACAAATTGTCATTTGCCCTATGGAATAGTCCATTTCAAAATGATTGGTTGGGAGAAGATAATTGAGCTACAGACTTTAGACCACAATAACAAATTACATGAACAACTATGCCTAATTTGTTTAAACCATTTTCCAACATACCAAGAATGCCGTATTAAAAATATATTTCTATCCGATTTTCTTTTTTTTTTTAAATGCATTTCATGCTGGTCTGTATTATTCTAGCATTCATTGCAAATCTTTGCTTCATGGATTAAAACCAAAACTAATGATGTTCTGTGTATTACTTCATATGACTTAAAGGGACACTCTAAGGAAAAATTCCCCCCCCCCCCGTTTTTTATATTAAAATATACCTAGTCCCTCAATAACTAGGTAGGGATTTTTTTTTTTTTACACTGTAATACTTACCCTAAAATCCACTTGTTTCCAACGGCGTCTTTTTTTTGCTTTATACTCACCTCCCTCCTCTTCCGCTCCCGTCCTTCTAAATCTGTAACTTGGTTTATGGTTTACGTGAGAAGTGCGCATGCGCGCCTCTCACATAAGCCAGCCAATCAGCAGGCTTCCTATTCTTCTTGGATTAGTGTTACGCGCAAGAGGATGCGCGCAACACTAATCCCAGCCGCAGACTATGCTGGCGGCTCGCTCCCGCCAGCTACTGCGGTGAGTTGAAGACGTCATAGCGCCGAAAGCGCGATGACGTCTCCTACTCAGTAATAGTCGGCAGAAGCGGGAAATATGTATCTTGCTCTGCTGACTGACAGCTGGGAGGGCGGAGTAAAGTCCTCCGCGTCTCTCAGCTGTTTCAGCCGATCGGCTGAGCGGAGGGAGGGGGGAAAGGCGAGGGCATACTCAGGGCATCATGACCACCTAAAAAAACTTAGGTGGTCATGTTGCCTAGAGTATCCCTTTAATATTTAATTGCGGTTATTGCATTTTTTTTTTTAGTTATTATCATCATCATTATTTTTTCCTTACTTGTATCTCTTAGTTCTCCTATATTCCATTGAGCCGTTAAAATAAACATCTCCCTCGTTCATGCGAACAGACCTTTTTTTAACAGTAACAGCTTCCCTGCTATTCCAGCCAAGTCACTAACCTAGTTTGACCTTATCGGCCATGTTTAAAAGGACACATATAATTTATTCATGCTGATGGCCAGTGCGTGAAGAATGTAACCCCTGAGCATACAGAATCTATATGCTGCAGGTAAGAAATCATGTTGACCTGCCTTGATTTCCTTCCTGCAGCATATGAATTATACATGTTGCAGAGCAGCACTTTTCCCTGAGCTCCCCTCTGCATGAAACAGCAATGTGGTGTGTCCCTTTAACCACTTGAATGCTAAGGACGCGCTCAGCGCGTCCTCAGCATTCCCGCTGGTATGCGGAGGACGCGCTGAGCGCGTCCTCGCATTGGGGTCAGCGTTCGGCCGGGTACCGGCCGATCGCTGGCCCCTCCGGTGCGGGCTGACATCCTGGATGTCAGCCCGGCATCCGGAGCAGTGGCCGCCATTATTATGTGTCATCGCGCCCCCGCGATGACACATAATTCAGGCGCCCCCCCCGCATGTGCGGAGGAGGCGCCTGAAAGGGAGGGGGGGGAGGTCCTTCGGACCTCTCTCCCTCCCGATCGGCGGCTCACAGGGGCTTAACCCAGGCATCATTTGGAAGGGCACAGCCTGCCCTTCCAAATGATGCCTGGCATTAACCCCTGGGGAGCTGGATCGCAAATCGGCGCTGAAAAGCGCCGATTTGCGATCCTTCCCGGGAGCTGGCCGACATCTTGGATGTCGGCCAAGCTTCCGGGAACTCCCCCAGAGGACTGGCGTCATCGTGCGCAGCACGATGACGCCAGTCCTAGCATTAACCCCTAACTGCCACGAAGTGTGGAGATAGGGAGTTCCAATGAACTCCCTATCTCCCGATCCGTGGCAGTTAGGGGTTAAATTTTGATATCGTTGGATCGGCCAGAGCATGGCCGTTCCAACGATACCAAACATGAAAGTAAAAAAAATTGTAAAAAAAAAAAAAACAAAAAAAAAAATTAAAAAAAATTAAAAAAAAAAATAATAAAAAAAAATAAACACTTTTTTTTTTTTTTTTTTGTTTTGTTAATGCAGCAATATTGTTCCCATTTCAATTATAATGTGAACAATGATGCTGCATTAACGATTTTTGTATGCGGTGCGTTTGTTAAAAATGGTGTCATTTTCCCCAAAAAAAAATGTAACGAGACCCCATCTCTAATTTTTTTAACAAGCGCACCCCATACAAAATATAACCGCAATTGCTCGCATGTTAAAATGTGGAAAAAAACACTTTACACGCTGTAAATTATTGAAAATACATATTTTATTGCATTTTTTGTTATAATATACAAACATGACATAACGTATACATATAATAATGACATATTATGAATCTACCGAGTCTGACGGAAAGAACGATATATAATATGTCGATGTCATATACTAAAATAAGCCTTCAAAACACGTTTAAACATGATGCGCAAAACAGGTAAAAAATGACCTCAGCACAGGGGCGGGAAAAGCCTCAGCAGCGAAAGGGTTAAACATGGCCAATATTGTCACCCTACACAAACCTTACCTTGCTAATGTGGATGCATCCAGAAAATAATGAGTGATAACAAGGTCACTCATTATTCTCAATCAAAGTACATATTTAAGAAAAAATAAAAACAAAAAATAAAAACAAAACACAAGTACAAGCTTTTGCATTTGAATAATAATCACACACACACACACACAAAAAGTTAAAAAATATACCCTTAGTTTTATGGTGCTTAAGATGGCACAACCTGTTGTTTCTCTCAATGCAAGCAGGACACTATGTACAAATGGTTCCCATTGATCTCTCACTCACCATGCCAGATTGCATACATGTGATCTCACGTACGGTTAATGCTAATCTCTCAGACTTTCTTCCTCCCAGTTACTCAGTAGTGGTACAATGGAGGCATATATTCAAATATTTATAATACTATGTAAGCAACTCCAAACAGCAAAGGGGAAGCTTATAAAGCTTTAGGGAGGGGGATAGACTGCAGTGCAAAGGCATGATATAATTAAACTGCTGCAGACTAGCAAGCTCAGTTTATTAATTCGGCAGTTTTACCCTTAAAGTAAATTTAGAGTTGTAAACTAAAATATAAGCTACATCCACACACAACAAATCCTCCTTTACAGGAAAACACTGTACTGAGAATAACTCATTCCTCCATTGCTGGTCCCCAGTTCCTACACCCATGACTTCATATAATACCTCTCATCTTAGGCTAGAGTCAGACGAACGCAGTCTGAGCGCACTCTGCGTGCGTGCATAACGGACAGACGTACTGACGGAAGATACTGTAAACACCAAACGGTCCGTTTTCGTTGACGGACGTAGAAAAAAAAGAGAGAACTATGGGAAATAAAATGAATATGAAAAATGATAGAAATTTGTATGAATATGAAAAGCCATTTTGTGCGTCAAGGTGCTGGACGTTGCAAATGCACTGCATCTCCTCACCACTCACACAGAACGCTACTCCGACGTGGCGCACTCTGCGCGTCAGTGGTAGCTGTTTTACGTTCATGCCTAAGGCTATGGTCAGACGAGCGTGATTACTACGGACTGTGCGTCCGTACAGTACGGACGGACGTTAATACGGAAGACACAGTAGTGGCCACACAGTCCGTTTATTCACTGACGTATATTTTGACGGATGTAGGAGTGAAAATAAAAGAAAAGGCAAAACCATTTTGTCCGTGAAAAATGCTGGACGTATAAATGCAGTCCATATGACCACGTTCCATCACTCACACACAAAGCTATGCAGACGTTGCGGACGCAGCACACTTTGTGCGGCCGTTCTAGGGGTTGTACATTCTCTCTTGCCTTGCATCCGTGGGCCGCAGCCATTGTGCGTCCGCAGTTCAGTGCGGACGTACTTCGTGTAATGGGCTCCGATGGGCTTTCTGTCATGCTATCACGGATGTACTTTTAGGCGCAATCAAGGACGTGAACACTACGCTCGTCTGATCCCAGCCTCACTTGCGTCCATTTGCCACGTGCGTTGTGCGTGCACATTTCGGTGCGCACGTACTTCGTGTGTGGGTCTCTATTGATCATGATTCTATGCTACGATGGACGTTAAACTGTGCGGAAACACGAACATGATAACTGCGTTCGTCTGACAAGGGCCTTATCCGACACGGACAGTATGGGAGTCATCCATGATCAGGATCAGGTAATTTATTTATTTATAAAGTATTTACCAGGAAGGATACATTGAGATTTCTCTCGTTTTCAAGTATGTCCTGGGTTCAAGAACATTGAAATGTTACAGGCGTTACAGAAATACAAAATAATACAATGCAAGATATTAAAAAAGAACAACACAAATATACATTAACAGAAAATAAAAATGTAGGAAATGGTCATTATGTTACATGTTTACAGGTGCATTCTGTATATAGTCACTATGTTACATGTTTACAGGTGCGTTCCGTATTGAGGTATGTCAGGAATCCAGACGCACCCTTCACCTTTCCAACCTGGTGTTTAAGAGCTTTTCTGGCAAGCTGCCACCCTACCTGAATAGACTGCTTCCCCCAGCAGTTCCCTCCTTCTATAACCTCTGATCCAGGACCAGCACCTTACTTACAATATCACAATACAAAAAGAAAGTGGCTCGATCCTCATTTTCCTATAGAGCGCCGCAGTTATGAAATAACCTCCCAGACATCATCAAATCTTCGCCCAGTCTTAGGTCACTCAAGAGCTCCTTATTACCATACCTCAATACAGAATGAACCTGTAACCATGTAACATAATGACTATTTCCTACATATTTTTTTTCTGTGTAAATCTGTATTTGTGTTTTGTTTTTTTAATATCTTGCATGTTATTAGCATTGTATTTCTGTAATGACTGTAAAATTTCAATGTTCTTGATTCCAGGACATACTTGAAAATGAGAGAACTCTCAATGTATCCTTCCTGGTAAAATCTATACTATAAAAGGATAAGCTAAAAACTGTCCGTCGCCAAAAGCCGTCTGCGCATGCGCGACGGACATTTGAAAGCGGCCGTTAGAACACACAGGTAGCTGCGCGTGCCGGCCGCGTGAAAAAAAAAAAAAAAAAAACGGCACGAGCCGCGCGCAGCTACCCGTGTGTTTACACGGCCAGATGCCCCGATCCTCCAGCGGTGACCGTCCTCCGGCTGCCGGCGGGCCTCCAGGCTCAGGCGAGCCCCCGGCTCGGTTTGGGCCTACAGGCCCAGCCGAGCCGGGGACTCGCCTAAGCCTAGAGGCCCGCCGAGCAGCCAGCGGCAGCCGGAGAAGGTCACCGCTGGAGGATCGGGGCCGAAGTTCCCAAACAAATACACCCCAAAATCGGCCCTGAGCTCCAGCGGAGACCTCCTCCGGCTGCCGCTGGCTGCTCGGCGGCCCTCTAGGCTTAGGCGAGCCCCCGGCTCGGTTTGGGCCTACAGGCCCAGCCGAGCCGGGGACTCGCCTAAGCCTAGAGGCCCGCCGAGCAGCCAGCAGCAGCCAGAGAAGGTCACCGCTGGAGGATCGGGGCCGAAGTTCCCAAACAAACACACCCCAAAATCGGCCCTGAGCTCCAGCGGAGACCTCCTCCGCTGCCGCTGGCTGCTCGGCGGCCCTCTAGGCTTAGGCGAGCCCCCGGCTCGGTTTGGGCCTACAGGCCCAGCTGAGCCGGGGACTCGCCTAAGCCTAGAGGCCCGCCGAGCAGCCAGCGGCAGCCGGAGAAGGTCACCGCTGGAGGATCGGGGCCGAAGTTCCCAAAAAATACACCCCAAAATCGGCCCTGAGCTCCAGCGGAGACCTCCTCCAGCTGCCGCTGGCTGCTCGGCGGGCCTCTAGGCTTAGGCGAGCCCCCGGCTTGGCTTGGGCCTACAGGCCCAGCCGAGCCGGGGACTCGCCTAAGCGTAGAGGCCGGCCGAGCAGCCTGCTCGGCCGGAGGAGGTCACCGCTGGAGCTCAGGGCCGATGTTGCCTAACACATACTCACCGACATCGGCCCTTAGCTCCTCCAGCGATGGCGGTCCCGCTTGCAGCATCCTCTCTCCGTTGCTCGCCGGAATGACATCACGAAAGACTTTGACCCCGGGGGTCAAAGGCTTTCGTGACGTCATCCTGGCGAGCAACGGAGAGAGAGAGGATGCTGCAAGCGGGACCGCCATCGCTGGAGGAGCTAAGGGCCGATGTCGGTGAGTATGTGTGGAACCGGTGGAGGACTCGAGGCCGATGTAGGTGAGTATGTGCTCTACACACACACACCCTGCTTGCTCGGCCGGTATCCAAGCTTAGGCGAGCCCCCGGCTTGGCTTGGGCCTAGAGGCCCTGCCGAGCCGGGGACTCGCCTGAGCATGGAGGCCGGTCGAGTTGCATGCTCGGGCGTCCTCCAGGCTCAGGCGAGTCCCCGGCTCGGCTGGGCCTCTAGGCCCACGCCAAGCCGGGGGCTCGCCTAAGCTTGGTCGGCATCCAGGCTCAGGCGAGCCCCCGGCTTGGCTTGGGCCTAGAGGCCCAGCCGAGCCAGGGACTCACCTGAGCCTGGAGGACGGCCGAGCATGCAACTCGACCGGCCTCCATGCTCAGGCGAGTCCCCGGCTCTGCTGGGCCTCTAGGCCCAAGCCGGGGGCTCGCCTAAGCTTGGATACCGGCCGAGTAAGCAGGGTGGGTGTGGAGAGCACATACTCACCTACATTAGCCCTGAGCTCCAGCGGTGACTGTCCTCCGGCTGTCGCAATCTGCTCGGCCGGCCTCCAGGCTCAGGCGAGCCCCCGGCTTGGCTTGGGCCTACAGGCCCAGCCGAGCCGGGGGCTCGCCTAAGCCTGGAGGCCGGCCGAGCAGCCTACGACAGCCACCGCTGAGGCTCCGGGCCAATGTAGGGGGATGTTGCCTACACATACTCACCTACATCGGCCCTTAGCTCCTCCAGCGATGGCGGTCCCACTTCCAGCGTCCTCTCTCGCTCCGTTGTTCGCCGGAATGACGTCACGAAAGCCTTTGACCCCGGGGGTCAAAGGCTTTCGTGACGTCATCCGGCGACCAACGGAGCGAGAGAGGACGCTGGAAGCGGGACGCGGGACCGCCATCGCTGGAGGGCCGATGTAGGTGAGTATATCCGAGCGGGGGGGCCATATCCACGAGTGGGGGGGCATATCCACGAGCGGGGGGGCCATATCCACGAGCGGGGGGGGCGATATCCACGTGCTGGGGCGATATCCACGAGCTGGGGCAGTATCCACGAGCTGGGGCAGTATCCACGTGCTTGGGCAGTATCCACGAGCTTGGGCAGTATCCACGAGCTGGGGCAGTATCCACGTGCTGGGGCAGTATCCACGTGCTGGGGCAGTATCCACGTGCTGGGGCAGTATCAATCCACGTGCTGGGGCAATATCCATGTGCTGGGCAGTATCCACGTGCTGGGGCAGTATCCACGAGCTGGGGCAATATCCACGTGCTGGGGCAGTATCCACGTGCTGGGGCAGTATCCACGTGCTGGGGCAGTATCCACGTGCTGGGGCAATATCCACGTGCTGGGGCAATATCCACGTGCTGGGTCAATATCCACGTGCTGGGGCAGTATCCACGTGCTGGGGCAATATCCAGGAGCTGGGGCAGTATCCACGTGCTGGGGCAGTATCCATCCACGTGCTGGGGCAATATCCACGTGCTAGGGCAGTATCCACGAGCTGGGGCAGTATCCACGAGCTGGGGCAATATCCACGTGCTGGGGCAATATCCACATGCTAGGGCAGTATCCACAAGCTGGGGCAATATCCACGAGCTGGGGCAGTATCCACGTGCTGCGGCAATATCCACGTGCTGGGGCAATATCCACGTGCTGGGGCAATATCCACGTGCTGGGGCAGTATCCACGTGCTGGGGCAGTATCCACGTTCTGGGGCAGTATCCACGTGCTGGGGCAGTATCCACGTGCTGGGGCAATATCCACGAGCTGGGGCAATATCCACGTGCTGGGGCAATATCCACGTGCTGGGGCAGTATCCACGTGCTGGGGCAATATCCACGAGCTGGGGCAGTATCCACGAGCTGGGGCAGTATACATGAGCAGGGGCAGTATATCCACAATAGACTGCCCTCTGGGCAGGCTTTACAACTAGTACTTTATAAATAAATAAATAAATCTGAGGATGATACAGCAGGATTAGGCAAATGTACAAACAATGGCTGCAGGATAGATTGAGGCATGAGTTAAAAATTTGTTTTTAAATGTAATTATTGTAATAGTAACCCATTATTAGTTTATTAAGTATTTTTTTCATTACTAGATTGTAAGTTTCATATTAACCTCCATAGCTGTCTATTTATTTCCACTTTTCATGTCCCAAAGCGCTCTATATTTTTTTGTTCCCCCCCCCCTAGCAGTATCCCGAGTGTAGTTCGGGGTTAAATTCCTATGTTGGAAGCGGTAACCCCGAGCAACACTCAGGATGCCACTGGATACATCAGCTGTCCCTGCGCTCCCTCGATGTCCCCAGCTGTCTCCTACGACGATCGTGACCTCATACTTCCTGGTTCCCTCCTCGCGAGAAGGGAATCCAGGAAGTAAAACGTTGCAATCACCGGAGGAGACTGCAGAGATCAGCGAGGGAGCGCAGAGAGAGGTGATGTATCCAGCCCGAGTGTGGCTCGGGGTTACCGCTTTCAGCGGTGAAATTTAACCTCGAGACACACTCGGGATAACCGTCAGGGGGGTTAAACTAAACTGTTTTAGCACAAGATTAAATCTCTTGTACAATGTACAGAAAGCAGACAAAACTTTGTATATCACGCATATACAAATTTTGTACTATTATTATTTTAATTTGGTCAGAAAGCTTAGTGTCAGACTGTCTAATTACATATTCATCTCTGATTGCCTTCTGTTTGAAAATGACAATATGTATTCACACTATGGGTATTAGTAGCCTTTTCATCAGCTGCTGCGTACAAAATGTCTTTAACAGATTTGGAAAATCTAATTAGCAACTATGTGTTGTTCAGTTTGAGCAATTATTGACAATCAAAAGAAATGGTCTAAGCAAGTTGCACACACCCACACAAGTGATGTTATTAATTTTTGAATTGGCATAGCCTCCTTTTTACATGTGTAGCACAAAATATAATTGTTGAAAAACTTGTTCTGCACATGAAATACACATATCGGTTATCCTATTACACTTTTTCTTTAAAAGTGCTTCAAATGCCCTTTTGATACATCATCGCAGACATTTAATATTAAAAAAAATAGAAGAAAGGGTATCAAAGGAATATGGAGTGCAGAGCATTGAGGGGCATATTGCTTTGTTTTTCTTTGTAGAAATGTTGTGCCTTTTAACATGAATCTTGCAGTTTCTAAGAACAAACTTTGCTAGCTCAGTGTAAATGATGTGTAAATCTTTTATGAGAATAACAGAATGTTCTGGTTTTCACGCTACTATGTTCAATGTTTTGTGTGGTTCGCTTTTTTTTTTTATACAGTCAATACAAAATTGTCACCCACACCATTAATCAAAATAATATAGGATTCCACTTTTGTGAAATAAGAAAAAAATGTACTCATACATGGTGAGTTAACCTTACGACTATTTTACCATTGTTCAAATAAAATAGCACCATGAAATTAGATCCCATGTTCTCACAGTGATGGGAGGTGACAGAATGAGTAGGGCAAATTAACCCAAATGGTAGGGTAAGCAAGAGTGCTAAAGATGTGAAAGATGAAGAAGGATATGTCATCATATTGTCTCTTATTTGAGTTACTGAATTCTTTTAAACCTAATTTCATATTTTGTGCATATTACTTTATTTTGAGTTTATGTTGTTCATTTCTTAACCTCCCTGCCGGTATTCCCGAGTGTGACTCGGGGTTAAATTTCGCTACCGCGAACGGTAACTCCGAGCCACACTCGGGCTGGATGTTTACTCACCTCCTCCTGGCTCCCTCGGTGTCCCCCGCAGTGTGATCGCAGCGAGCTGCTTCCTGGAAGGCTCCCTGCGAGTCACACGATGCAGGGGGCGGGGCTAGCATAAAAGAAATCTTTTTTACAGTTTACAGCATTTTTGATTATATAGTGTAATGTTTAAGAACGGCCACTAGGTGGCAGTACAGGATAAGAAATAGACCATACATCGTCTCACCCTTGCTTGCAGACAGATTTCAGTGTTTTTTTGTTGTATTTTATTGAATATCATTTATTTGCATTATTTTGGATTATTATTTTTGGGATAATAAATTATTATGTCGTGTTTCAAACTTTATCTATTTACTATTTATTTTTTATTTATTTATTAATTTATTTATAAAGGATTTTACCAGTAAGGACTCTTGATTGCATGGATTTCAGTGCGTGATTCCTAATTATTACAGGCTAACTATGTATAAAAACATGTTTCCTTTAAAAAAAAATTGAGACGCTTTTAGACATGAAATTTTGAAAAAATTAGACCGCCAGGGAGGTTAAAAGTAATATATATAATAATTTTCCAAGATAAAATTATTGAAAATCTAGTAAACAAATCTGCTGGGAATGTAGACAGACAGTCTAGCAGACTCTACACTATTACTAAAAGACAAAATTTGCGGTCTTTGTTAATATTTTATTTCTTGACTAGCAGTCTAAACTTTTTATTAGTGCTTGTGCAGAATATATCTATATTAATTGATCATAAGTAATTTATAGTTCTTATTTGCCATATGCATGCATGTGCTATAGTTCAGCAGCAAAAAACCCTTATTGCCCCAATTGGTCAATATTTCCTTCTGTTCAAATGCATGTGGTCCAAAAGTTAAATTCTTGCACATTTTGGAACCAATGCACTAACATGTGATTCTTTTTTTTTAAGAACGTTAATTCTAGAATAGGGATGAGCCGAACACCCCCGTGTTCAATTCGACTTCGAACTCGAGCAATTTCAAAAGTTCGAGTTCGAACTCGAAAACGATCCGAACTCAATGTAAGTCAATGGGACCCGAACGTTCGATTTTTAGAGTGCCATCCAAGAGGGCATATATGCTAGATATTTGCCATAAAAGGTGTATTGGGGTCCGGATAGTGCCCTGGGGGACAGGAAACAAGGACAAAAAGTTTTTAAAAAAAGTTTTTAAAGGAACAGTGATTTTTCCATGAAATAAAGGTTAAGAATAAAAATGAAAAATTCCTTCAAATATCGTGCCTAGGAGGTCCCCATAACCTGCCTGTGAAGTGGCGGATTTGTAGGATGTATAGAAATGTTTAACAAAATAACATTTCAAATTATGGTAAATGGTTTTCCTTTAATCTATTTATAAACAACTTCTTGGGGCAGCAGCCTGTATGAAAAGAGGAGACATTTTAGGACATGCAGAACAAGTTTAGTGATTTTTTTGGCTAAATTATGGTGAAAATTATGCAGGCTTTGGATGAAAGTAGCAATAGGTGCTTTAAAATTGGGCCTTTAGTGTCGGCAACAGAGCTGTCACACCGTAACCCCTCTGTGGTATTGTGGAAGAGTGTAGGGTTGGACCCTGCGGTCAAATATTAAAATGATATGAATCTGGTATAGGCGTCAGTGGCAGTGCACCCAAATATTGGGCCTTTGGTGCCAGCTAGTGCCTTCACACCATAACCCCTCTGTGGTATTGTGGAAGAGTGCAGTGGTGGAGGTTTTTGGAATGCAGAAAAGATCCCCGATCTATTCAGTTACGTCAGCATCAGGGGATTGATAGCTGCTGATCCTGGACGGATTCATTTTTATAAATGTCAGCCGGTCTACAGAGTCGGTGGACAGACGCACTCTTTTCTGTGACTGTGGTATAACTCACTGATACACACTGATAACAGGCTGTGCCAAGACAGATTCAAATTTGCTGAACTGTGGTATAACTCTCTGATACACACTGATAACAGGCTGTGCCAAGACAGATTCAAATTTGCTGAACTCTGGTAGAACTCACTGATACACACTGTCCCTGATAGCCTGGCAGTGCCAAGACAGATTTGAATTCCCAGAAATCTACTACAACTCACTGAAACACACTGTCACGGATAGCCTGGCAGTGCCAACACAGATTCTAATTCCCAGAAATATCCTACAACGTCACTGATACACCCTGACAGAACAATCTCCTCTCCTCTCCTCTCTGATTCACTCCTGCAATCAGACACGCTGCGACTGCAGGCAGGAAAGCCTTATATAGTGTGCTGCGGGACTTAGCTCTGTGAGCCCATGATTGGGCAAAATTTGCCCAATCAGGACTCTGAGCCGTGATTGGCATAGTCTTGCACCTGTCTTGCACCTGACCTGTGGTCAGGTGCAAGGCTGTAGCCAATTACGAGCTTCAGGCCAGTGGAAAAGTGCATTGTGGTCCATTGTGGTGCAATGTGGGCGAACATGCGGCGAACACGCGGAAATGTTCGGAGTTCGACGATCAGCCGAACGGGCGATGTTCGAATCAAACTCCGAACAGATCCGAACCGAACGCTCATCCCTATTCTAGAACCCTTTTACTACTTAGATCAATTATATTCAACCTGCAAGGTAACCCCATCTGCCCCAATATTGTGAATAGTAGATATGATGTTCCACGTGAGCAATGCTAAGGAATATAGTTTTTTCAAACAAAAGTTGTTTGCATTTGGACTCTAGAACATGCCTCTAAAAGATTTAGCACTGTGAGCATGTTGCCACTAGTGCCAATTGTCATGATTCCAGCCCTGAACCCTATACATGAGCTTATCCGGGCTTGCTCTTCCTCTGGGATGCCTTACCCAGTTTTCCATCAGGTCCAGAACTTCCACCTGTCTCACAGAGCACTGACCAACTCCCTATTTAAGGGTGTGATTCCCTATAGTTAGGGCTCTGTTCTTGAGTCATCTGTGTGTTGGTTCTCTTGCTCCAACCACTATTTTCCTTGCTGATCCTGCTGACCTATCAGCTCTCCAGTGAGGTCTCTGGAGTCCTGTTTGTTAGCAGATGTCCACATAGCTGTCCTGTACCATCTAGTGCCGTACCAACTCACTGTCAGCTGTGCTGTGTTCCAAGCCCACCATGCCCCTTTGCTCCAAACTCAGCAGAAATTATCATGAAGCACTGCCCAGCTGTGTGCAGAGTCCACATCCACCAGATTCTTGTTGAGTAATAAAACATTTATTTACGCCTGTTCCTGTGTGTCTTTGCCTGAGGGTTTTCTTGTGTCCTGCCCTGGGGTCCCACCATGGCTCATGCCAGGTGCCACCACGACACCAACACATTTTAAAACCAGCTGGGAACATGTCACATTTCTCCCCTTGTTGATCTAGCACTGAGAGCAGAGCTTCTGTAATTCCTATTGGCCAGCAAAGTCCAACTTCTACCTTCCAAAAAGGGTTTTAAAATGAGGGATACATTATTAATTAATAGGGTAATTAATATATTGAGAGTATTTAAAAATATTTCTTACTGTATAAGTAATTAAAAATAGTTTCTGGCAGTGTTTTCCCAAAAATCCCTTTGTAGTGAAGGGGTTACGTAGATGTTCGAGTTGCTGCACTATGGACCTCTGGATTGTACTTTCCCCCTGGCCAACAGTTACAGTCAGCCTCTGGTAATAGCACATTATTAATAAAAGCTACACGTGCACTGTATAATGTCTATGTTGCAATTGTCAGGTCATAATAATTATAAATTTAAATCCAATAGTATTGGATATGTAATGGTAAGAATATCCAGTAGATTTATTGATTTTGCAACATGTTGGATACCTATCTGACATGTTTATTAGCAATGATGAATAGAGACACAGTTGTACCAGGTAAAAAATTGGTTAAGGCAAACCTGAAGAAGACTATCCCAAAAATAGGATAAGAAAAAAATAAGAGGTACTAGAACAGGTTAAAAAAAATCTGATCTTCATAGACCTAGGTATTCAGAAACGCAATGACCTAAAAGAACATTACCAAACAGAACAACATGTATAATATATATATCAAACATAAAAACATATCAAAACAAACACCTGTAACCTAAACAAAAAGCAAATGCACCTGCTCCTATGCCTCTTGGGTCCAGAAAGGGTGCATGCTCTGGAGGGGGTTGTGGAGGCAGCTGAGGCGAGTGTAGCAACAGTTGGTGGGGCAGAGGATGAAACAGCAGAGGTAGTTGGCTGGGCAGAGATGGCAGTGGCCGCTGCATCTGGGCACCTGGAGAGCAACCTCCAGTGCTGGTGGTAGTGTTGGCAGCATGTGGATGGGTAGGCTTGCCCACTGCTCTTCCAGCAAGATCTCCATGATGGATGGGAGATGATTTAGCACCGGCATCAGCTCCCCCTCTGTAGCTAAATTTGAGTGGCCAGCCTCTGGAAGCCTCTTTGTAGTTCCTGCCTTATCAACCTCTGCTCCTGCTGCAAGGGTAAACAGCCATTCACCCATCACCTGGAATCCCTGCTCTAAGTAGACTCAAACATTGACCTGGTGGTCAATGTTTTCATCTATGGAGGCAATGAGTTGCTGCAGGGACACCTCATCAACATGTGTAGGCTGTAGTGCTGACAGTGGTGCAGGCTGTGGTGGTGCTGACAGTGGTGTAGGCTGTGGTGGTACCTGGTCTGGTGCAGCTTGTGAGGCTGGACATTTCCATCTTGAATAGAGTGGTGATGGTGGAGCTACTGTAGAGGGGAACTGTACCTGTGGTGTACAGACAGACACGGGAGCGAAGGCTGTGGAAACTGGAGCGATGGGAGGGCCGGCGACTGTGGAGACTTACATGGTACTTGAGGCAGACAAGTGCAGGAGCAGGTCACTCTGGAGAGAGTACAATATAAGGGTACAAGAAGAAAACACAATACTACATTGGTGCAGTATATCTCGCACAGGGTGTATGAAATATATATGATGGAGAGGTATTCACTCACAAGTCAAGAGCTCCAACACTGGCTCTGAGTGGATAAACATCTGCGGGTTGTTTTTCTGAAATGTTCTCCGGTAACCCACTCCTTATTATCAGCAGTTGTTCACAGTTCTCTCAATGAGGGAAATATAAAGCAGAAACAGAAAACAAATCTCTGTGTGTATCTGAAATATGGCAGCTCAGATGTATAAACTCCTAACGGAGTGACAACTCACATTTGCTGGAGCTTGTTCAATCTCAAGATATACGCCCATGGATTTTGTGTGGTCAAATCCAAGAAAAACCAGATGGAATGCTGGAACTCGTTCTATAAAAGGTTTATTAAAATTAACAATATTAAAAACGAAAATAAAAGTCCAGGACGCGTTTCGCCGCTAGCTACGGCTTCATCAGCTGGTATCAAATGTTACCTGAGAACATTTCAGAAAAAACAACCGGCAGGCGTTTATCCACTCAGAGCCAGTGTTGGGGCTCTTGACTTGTGAGTGAATACCTCTCTATCATATATATTTCATACACCCTGTGCGAGATATACTGCACCAATGTAGTATTGTGTTTTCTTCTTTTTCCCTTATATTGTACCTATACGGAGGAAATTACCACAAGAACTGCCCAAACATCCCTTGCGTTTTATTTCGCGCTGACCAGATACGTATTCGAGTCTAGTATTTTTTCTTGGTTTGGGGGAAACCACTGATTTTCTGGTTAAGCCGGGTATTGGGCGGCGACACTTTCTGGGCGCTTACCTTTGTTTCTATTGCGTACTCTGGAGAGAGTGTTGAGGACATATTGGGCAGGGTCTGTGCCACTGGCCCTGTGACAGGCACATATTGTTCGGCCCTGTTCTTTACGGTATCAGTCAATATAACTTCATGTTTCTGGGGCTCTGACAGAGTCTAATCAGATTGTGTTTTTATACACCTAAAATGTTTCATTTTTCACTATTGGAAACATTTGCTGCACCAATCTCTACATGATGAATGTCTCCCTTTCTCACCTGTGTCATCAGACATCCTTAGTTCTCATAATTAAATCGATATAACAATAAAAAAGACAGAACAGATTAATACTCTAAGCACGATGCATCACTAGTGCTTGCCTTCCATGTAGTTACTAAGCAGCAACCAGCTTGCATACAGCCCAGTATTTAACTAACATGATAAAGTATAGTAATTAAGCACCATCAATACATTACAAACATTGCCGATTCTATTACTCCCTTAAGCTGTGTGGAGATATATTAAGCACTAATTTTCCTTTTTATATCTAAAGTAATCACAGCTATGTTATATTTACAACTTTGTTCAATGTGATGATACCTTCTACAGCTGCTTTGTATCACAGTATAGCTATTCTGCAAATTAACTCTTTCACTACAAAACACTTATATATAATTTGGTAATGACATGCAATGAATAATTTAAATTGTCACCCGAAATTAATCATTTTCCTATTTCCTATGCTGGGAGCAAATGGGAAGAAAATGACAAAGTACGGAATCATGCATTGCATCATCTAAACATAAGCATCACAACATTTTACTCTGCAGAGAGGTGGATCTAGACCTGCACCTTTCTGTTATTATAAAAACCCATATTGGAGGATATCTCTCTGCTCTTTCCGCAGATCTCGCTATCTGGGCTATAATTATTGTAAAATAAGTAAAAAGCCATGCCATAATGACTTTGTGTGTGATGTATTCAAAGGACAGCAACAGGGGGTAGATTAGAAGTATTCTATCTCATTCAGCTGTCATCTCTTATCACTAGGAGCATTAAAAACAACAGCCCCCATGCTGCCAGATCTAAACATACCCTCCTCCATCTCATTAAACTGTTAATACTGTAGATTCGATAAGCCACAAAAGTAAAGGAGAACCTTTGGTAAATGGAGAAATCCATAAAATGGAAACAGGAGATACACATCTAATTTTATTTATCCTTGTTACATGCAATTACCTCAAACAAAAAGAGAAAATAGCAGCCTGTGTTTTATAATGTGATTTAGTTTGTAATGCACGAATAATCTAGTTAGTTTATGTAAGTGGTAGTGTCCCTTTTAAGTCGTAAACACATTTAAATGACTATTCAACCCAGTCTACTCTAGTAAAATACTATATATGAACAAGTGTTTGATATATAGAAACTATCAGGGTAATTCAAAGAGATCCGAGTTGCTTGAGAAAGGTAACCGAACGCTGAATTTCAGCGTTCGGTTACCTTTCTTGGCCATTCGGCTATCCAGAGAGCAGGCAATTCGCCAAATCCTGGCGAATTGCCTGCACATACGGTGCCTGTTCGGTGCCTGTTCGAGGGCAGTGAAATCCCCATGAAAAAGCACTGCTTCGGCTATTCAGAGAACGCAAACCAGCAGTGAAAGGTTCCCGAAATGCCGTGCCATTCAGTGGTTTAATTCGGCAAGTTTATTCAGGAGAATCCCATAGGCTTCAATGTTAAAAATATTACCATTTTAATTCAATATCTAATAAACCGTTCATTATAAAATTATGCAGTAAAGAGTTTCTTTATTTATAGATTTTTTAGGATATTTTAAGCATTTTTCTGGATATTTTCTTTTATTTAAAAGTCCGATTTTTTTTTTTCTTTAAAGTTTACTTATTTTTTCTGTAACAGCCCTTTTTGTTATCATTCCCTGGACCTCATGTGCAAATTTCAGACATTTTCGCTCAGTAGTTTCTTTGCAAACAGCGTTTCAGTTTTCAAACATTCATGCAAACTGTTTTTCTAATTTATTCGCTGCCTCTTCTGCGGTCTCGGCTTCTTCCGGCGGCTGCGATCGGCTCCTGCTCGGGTTTTTCTGTGCTGTTTTCGGCACGTTAATCCAGATGTTTTTGCGGGTTTTCGGCGTCCATTTGCCGGGTTTTTCGGTTAATTTTCGTTAGGTTTTCGTCAGCTTTTCCCTGCAATTCGGGGACCCTGTGGTGCTTGCTGAATACACCGCAGGGTCACCGAAATGGGATCGGCAAACGGAACCGAATTGAAGAGAACAAAAAGTCACCGAACGTGCGGTGACTTTTTCGAATCTCTTTGAATTACCCTGTAAGTATTCGTGGACTAATGACTGCAATTATAAATAAAAAAAATACACATTTTTACCCATATTTCTCTTCCATTTTGACCCCAACGCTTCCTGCTACTGTGAAGTATTACGCATTGTAATGCAAAACATAAGACTTCTGTCAAGGTTAGCAGATCCAAATTGTTAATTTCATGTTTGCTTTACAAGTTTTAGAGTGTTTACTTTTATGCAGTTTCAGTGAGAATTTGAAACAATAAAAGGAAAATAAGTTCTTGGTAGAGTGGATTTTTTCTATTTAAGAACATTAACACTTTAACACTTAAGATGTTCAGCGCACAATGGATGACTTGAAAGTATTTATTAAATAAGTAATCACCATTGTAAATAGAAACACATTAAGGATAATTTCTTAAGAAACAAATGTTCTACTTAAGCTTTGACTACTGCTTTTCCACTATAATATTGTTTAATACAACAATAAAATGAAGCAATAAGTTTACAGCAGCCTGTGTCTCATTATTTCATTACTTAAGGGTATTGTACCCTGCAGTTTCTAAAATGTTTATAACTGGTAATTACCAGAACGCACTATGTCTACACCAAACAAACCTGCTTTACTGCTGTAACTATTTTACATTATTATTCGAGTAAATCGGCCACTGAATAAAGTTAAAACACAAAACGCTAAAACGTTACAACACAATAACAATTCTGCACAATTACCAAACCCGAAGAATAATGAAAATCAGCTAAAC
The DNA here is from genome assembly GCA_009667805.1 of Leptobrachium leishanense. Taxonomy (NCBI): domain Eukaryota; kingdom Metazoa; phylum Chordata; class Amphibia; order Anura; family Megophryidae; genus Leptobrachium; species Leptobrachium leishanense. The sequence goes on from CM019067.1 coordinate 164,789,998, forward strand.
TATTCACATGTATGGAGAGAAATAGGCCAGACATAATAAAGCAGCATGGATCTTCAACAATTTCAGGCCGTCGCCTGAAGAAAAATCAAATCTAGGCTATCCCTACTAGCTATAAAAAGGGCAAACATCATTTCAAGCCATTAACCAGATTTAATGCTTTCATTGGGTAACATAACGCTGTAGTTGACATCCCAGAGGTTGGTTCATTCTGTGAGACTCCTTAACCTCTTCACTAACAAGTGATTTGCAAAAAAAACAAACATGGTCAGAAACCAGTGTTTTTTTGTAGAAAATTAATTATAAAATAAGATATGTCTTACTATAAATAACATATGTTGGCCAGTAGATGGCGCCATCTACTGCCAAATTGAGTTATAGGTGTAAGCGGCTGGTCTATTTTCTTCTATTTCTCCCTGCATCGGCTGCTGAAAGCCCGATATTTCAGAGCTTTGAGCAGGTGAGTTTACAGTTTTAGCTCTTTGAGCATTATGCCCCCAGGGCTAAAATTATGGGGCACCTTCTGCAGCCCAAAATCAAACTAAATTTGTTTGCAGCAAACAAATTTCATTTGCTTTTGGGCTGCAGTTTAACATATCTCGATATCGGGGCACCAGATGGTGCCTTTGAAGCTCGAGATATCTCAATCGGTAGTGAAGGGGTTAACTAACTCTACCACAAGTTAAAACAGTCTCATGCTGCTAAGTGGAGGCAATTCAGTGGCATGTGCAAATGTGTGTGCGCAGAACATATCATATTGAATATAAATTCAAACACAAATCAATATACAGTAGATACAAGAAGCAATGAAGTTGACTAAATATGAATATTTATGTCACACAAATCAATATGTACATGTTAAGAAATTAAAATTATTTGTTCTAGGCTGGTAATATTAGGTTACATCAGCGTGTGAGTTACAAAAAAAAATGCTTTATGACATCATCTTTGCAGGTCACATGACATAACCAGGGTGGCAACATAATTATTTAACCTTTCTAGGCTATATGACAACCAGACTTATTTGTTTATCTATTTATTTATAAAGGATTTTACCAGGAAGGATACACTGAGATTTCTCTTATTTTCAAGTATGTCCTGGAATCAAGAACATTGAGTTGTTACAGAAATACAAAGTAGTAAAATGCAAGATATTAACACAAAAACAAATATGGAGATTAACACATAAAATAAATATGTAGGAAATATACAGGGTTATTCAAAGAGCTCCGAATTGCTTGAGAAAGGTAACCAAACGCTGAAAATCAGCGTTCGGTTACCTTTCCTGGCCATTCGGCTACCCAGAGCACAGGCAATTCGCCAAATCCTAGCGAATTGCCTGAACATATGGTGTCTGTTCGATGCCTGTTCGAGGGCAGTGAAAACCCCATGAAAAGCACTGCTTCGGCTATTCAGAGAACACAAACCAGCAGTGAAAGGTTCCCCTAATGCCCTGCCATTCGGTGGTTTCATGCGGCAAATTTATTCAGGAGAATCCCATAGGCTTCAATGTTAAAAATATTCCCATTTTAATTCAATATCTAATAAACCGTTCATTATAAAATTCTGCAGTAAAGAGTCTCTTTATTTCTAGTTTTTTTTATGATATTTTAAGCATTTTTCTTAATTTTCTTTTTTTTTAAAAGTCCGATTTTTTTTTTTTTTTTTAAGTTTACTTATTTTTTCTGTAACAGCCCTCTTTATTATCATTCCCTGGACCTCATATGCAAATTTCAGGCATTTTCGCTCCTTAGTTTCTTTGCAAACAGCGTTTTACTTTTCAATCATTCATGCAAACTATTTTCATAATTTATTCACTGCCTCTTGTGCGGTGTCGGCTTTCTCCAGAGGCTTCGGCTGCGTGTGATCGGCTCCTGCTTGGGTTTTCCATGGTATTCGGCAGGTTAATCCAGATGTTTTTGAGGGTTTTCGGCGTGCATTCGCTGGGTTTTGCGGTTCGTTTTCGTCAGGTTTGCGGCAGCTTTTCCCTGCAATTCGAGGACCCTGTGGTGCTTGCTGAATACACTGCAGGGTCACCGAAATGGGATCGGCAAAAGGAACCCTATTGAAGAGAACGAAAAGTCATCGAATGTGCGGTGACTTTTCGAATCTCTTTGAATAACCTTGTAAGTTACATGTTTACAGGTGCATTCTGTATTGAGGTATGTTAATAGAGATTAGGGATGAGCTGTTCGGTTCGATCTGTTCGGAGCTCGCATCGAGCATAGCCTGTTCGCATGTTCGCGAACTACGAACATTTCCGGGTGTTCGCAGCGTGTTCGCCCACAATGCACCACAACAGAACACAATGCACTTTTCCACTGGCCTGAAGCTCGTAATTGGCTACAGCCTTGCACCTGACCACAGGTCTGGTGCAAGACAGACTCAACACTATGCCAATCACGGCTCAGAGTCCTGATTGGGCAAATTTTGCCCAATCATGGGCTCACAGAGCTAAGTCCCGCAGCACACTATATAAGGTTTCCACGCAGCGCTTCTGCACGCATTTGAGAGGAGATTTCATAGGAGATTGTTGTTGTGTGTTCTTACTGCCAGTCTGCCACGCAACTGGGGGGGTCTGGGGGGGTTTTATTTCTACCAAATATCTGGGAATTGTTGTAATCTTTGTGCTCAGTACCAGCAAGTATTTTGGGGGTCACTAATTTCTACAAAATATCTGGAAATTGAGGTGATCTGTGTCTTGTCACACAGCCAGTACCACGCAGTATTTTGGGGATCACTAATTTCTACAAAATATCTGGGAATTGAGGTGATCTGTGTCTTCTCACACAGCCAGTGCCACGCAGTATTTTGGGGGTCACTAATTTCTACAAAACATTTGGGAATTGAGGTGATCTGTGTCTTGTCACTGCCAGCAAGTATTTTGGGGGTCACAAATTTCTACAAAATATTTGGGAATGGAGGTGATCTGTGTCTTGTCACACAGCCAGTACCACGCAGTTTTTTGGGGGTCACTAATTTCTACAAAATATCTGGGAATTGAGGTGATCTGTGTCTTGTCACTGCCAGCAAGTATTTCGGGGGTCACTAATTTCTACCAAATATCTGGGAATTGAGGTGATCTGTGTCTTGTCACACAGCCAGTACCACGCAGTATTTTGGGGGTCACTAATTTCTACAAAATATTTGGGAATGGTTATAATCCGTGTGTTCTCACTGGCTGCCACCCATCAGGGGGTCTCACTGATTTATAGGAGGTTTCTGCAATTTGTAATCTGTGTCTTCTCACTGCCAGCAATCAGGGGGTCCCACATACTTCTAGCAGATTTATGCGAATGGTAATTTGTGTCTTCTCACTGCCACCCATCAGGGGGTAACAATGATATAAAGGAGGTTTCTGGGAATTCTAATCTATGTCTTGTCACTGACTGCCAGCTATCAGGGTGTCTCACTGAGTTATACCAGAGTTCTGTAAATCTTTAATCTTTATACCAGAGTTGAATCAGAGTTCTGTATATATTTAATCTATATATCACTCACCATGTCTAAAAGAACAAAAAGGACAGGCAGACCCTCCCAGACACAGATAAGAGGGCAAGCAGTCCCTGTGTCAGGAGGCTGTGCCTCTGGTCGTGGTGAACGTGGTGCATCCTCTGCAGGGGCACGCTTGTCCTTTCTAACTGGTGCTGGCTGTCTTCTTAAGCAGCAGCAACATACAGAGGATTTGGTGGATTGGCTAACTAGGCCACCCTCATCCTCTGAGTCCTCTGCCAGCCAGGCTTCTAGTGGTTTACAGTCCACCTCAGCTGCCAAAGCATCTAATGCAGCCTCCATGTCCACAGCTACTCCTGCCGTAGCCTCGCTATCACAAACGGAGGAGTCAGCTGAATTGTTTGACTACAATGACAGTGACATGCTGCTTGAGGATGTGCAGCAAGTACAGTGCTCTGATTCAATCTCTGAGGTTGAGGAAGGGAGTATAATCAACCTAGAGGAAGGGAGCGCCAGTGATGACACACAAATAACTGGCACTCATGTTGCCCCAGCAGATGCAGCATACTGCCAAGTTGGCTCCAGTGATGAGGAGATAGGGGGTGATGATGACAATGATGATGATGTCACTGACTCCACCTGGGTGCTAGATCAAACAGAGGAATCAAGTGAGGAGGAGGGGGAGGAGGAGGCAGAGCAAACACGAGGCACAACATCCTCTATGACCAACTGTAGCACTAGCCAGTCCAAGGCATCAGATGTCAGAGCTGCTCCGGTGCAGAGCACTGTTGTCTCAAAGCACACATGCAGGAACTCTGCTGTCTGGGAGTTCTTTATGAAATGTGCAGCAGACCCCACCGTTGCTATTTGTAATCTATGTCAGATGAGGCTCAAGCGTGGGAAAGGCACTGGATGCTTGGGTACCACGTGCTTGAGGTGACATATGACGCTCTCCCTCGTACTGTCAGACTTTCCCCTAACTTCTCTTCCTTCAAACGCTCCCTTAAAACGTTCCTATTTAGGGAAGCCTACCACCCAACTCACTGACGCAATCATCAATCACTCTCACCTTACAGTCCTCTCCTCCTGTTTCCAACCCCAACCCTCCCAGATTGTGAGTTCCTACGGGAATAGGGCCCTCATCTCCTCCTGTACTGTTTGTCAAATGTTGTTCAATGTATTGTAACCCTGTCTATACTGTGCTTATTGTACAGCGCTGCGGAATATGCTGGCGCTTTATAAATAAAGAATAATAATAATAATAATGACCTCCCGCCACACATCCCGTTGGCACAAAACTTTGTGCAGGTCCTCCTCCTCCTCATCTGTCTCTACCCCCACTGTATGTCCTGCCATGTCATTGCCTGCTACAACCTCCACTGACAGGGATGATGCTACAGTAATGGATGTACCAGGTCCTTCCTCACAATGTGACAGCATCCCATCAGCTGAAGATTTACGCAGTCAGATTACGTTGCCCCAGCTGCTGCAGCGTAAGAAAAAATATAGTCCCAACCATCCCCAAGCACAGTGTCTAAATGCCAGCTTAGCAAAATTACTCGCATTACAGCTGCTGCCTTTCCAGCTGGTGGACTCTTCTCCCTTCCGTGAATTTGCGGAATGTGCTGTACCACAGTGGCAGGTTCCAAAACGCCGTTACTTTTCACACACGGCCATTCCTGCATTATACCAGCACGTGGAAGACAATGTTATCGAGTCATTGGGAAAGGCAGTCAGCAGCAAGGTGCATGTGACTTTAGACACGTGGTCCAGCAAGCATGGACAGGGTCATTACATTTCCTTCACGGCACACTGGGTAACTCTGATTGCAGCTGGGAGGGATCCAAGACGGGGCTCTGTGCTGGAGCTTGTTCATCCACCACGCCTCCAGAAAGCTGCTTGTTTGAGGTCTGTCTGCTCCACCACCACCTCTCCCTCTTCCTCCTTCTCTGTCTCTGGCGAAGTGGCAGTGAAACCGACGCCTGACAGGGTCTACGCAATGGCTCAAGCAAAAAGAAGCCAAACTGTGCTTGAGCTGGTTTGTTTAGGGGACAGGAGCCACACCGGGCCAGAAATTCTGTCAGCTCTGCAGGGCCAGGTGCAGAGATGGTTAGCACCACGCCAGCTTCAGCTGGGAATAATTGTCTGTGATATTGGCAGCAACCTTCTCTCCGCCCTACGCAAGGGTAAATTGATGCATGTACCATGCCTAGCACACATCCTAAATCTAGTGGTACAGCATTTCCTAACCAAGTACCCAGGGCTGGCAGAGCTTCTCGGCCAGGCCAGAAAAGTCTGCAGCCACTTCAGACGGTCATTTCCAGCAAGCGTTCGCCTGGCAGAAATTCAAAGAGAATTCCACCTTCCCACAAACCGTCTAATCTGTGACATGCCCACCAGGTGGAACTCGACATTAGCAATGCTGCAGCATCTGCACGAGTACCTGTGTGAGTATGGCTCAAGGACAGGTTCAGGCCAACTTGGTTTCCCCCCCCGCAGTGGCTGATGATCAAGGATGCATTCACTGTACTGTCACCATTTGAGGAGGTAATGAGGATGGTGAGCAGGGACAGTGCATGCATCAGTGACACAATTCCTTTAGTGTTCCTGCTGGAGCACACTCTGCGGGGAATTATAGATGTGGCTCTAGAGGCAGAGCAGCGGGAGGAAGAGGAGGCCTTCCCTAGTTTAGAAGGCCCCAGTCTTTCCGCAGACAGCATTCCAGCGGGTCCTACTCAGATCAGACAGGAGGAGGATGAGGAGGAGGAATATTTAAGTAGTGGGGGCATTAAGGTGGGAATTCTTCAAGGGAGGGTTTTGTGTGCCCAGAAACACAAGGGCTAGTGCGTGGCTGGGAGGAGGAAGTGCACGATGGGGTCATCCTCATTGACCAGGAATACTCGGAAGCTAATGCCACCTCCAACCTATGCTGCATGGGCTCCCTTATATTGCAAAGCCAGCTAAAGGACCCCAGGATTCGTGCTATCAAGGAGAGGGATCATTACTGGTTGGCAACCCTTCTTGATCCACGATACAAGGGTAAAGTTGCAGAGCTCATCTTGCCCACACAGAGGGAGCACAGGATGAAAAAACTTGAGGACGCTCTAAAGCGACACTTGTGTAACACCTTTCCAGGCACTGGTAGGTTACCAAGTGATGACACATGTGCTTCTGAGGCTGCGGATGATCAGTGGAATAGTGGTGAAGGCCAGGGCCGCTTGACTGATGCATTTTGTAATTTTTTTAGTCCACGGCGCCCAGGGACGTCAAATGTAGGCACCCATTGCCAGCGTTTTCACCATATGGTGCAGGACTACCTAGGGGCAAGGGCAGACCTGGATACATTTCCAGCAGATGATCCACTGGCTTACTGGGTGTTGAGATTGGATCACTGGCCAGAATGTAGCCAATATGCTATGCAGCTACTAGGTTGCCCTTCATCTAGCGTGCTTTCTGAAAGGACGTTCAGTGCCGCTGGAGGTTTTGTCACAGACAAAAGAGTGCGTCTGTCCACCAACTCTGTAGACCGGCTGACATTTATAAAAATGAATCAGTCCTGGATCAGCAGTTATCAATCCCCTGATGCTGACGTAATGGAATAGATCAGGGATGTCTTCTGCATTCACAAATCCTCCAGCACTGAACTTCCACAATATCACAAAAGGGTTATGGTGTGAAGGCACTTGCTGCCATGAAAGGCACAATATTTGGCTGCACTGACGCCGCACTGATGCCTGTGCCTGATTTATATCATTTTAATTTTTTGAACCGCAGGGTCTATCCCTGCACTCTTCCAAAATACCACAAAAGGGTTACGGTGTGAATGCACTTGCTGCCATGAAAGGCACAATATTTGGCTGCACTGATTCCTGTGCCAGATTTATATCATTTTAATTTTTTGAACTGCAGGGTCCAACTCTGCACTCTTCCACAATACCACAAAAGGGTTACGGTGTGAATGCACTTGCTGCAATGAAAGGCACAATATTTGGCTGCACTGACGCCTGTGCCAGATTTATATCATTTTAATTTTTTGAACCGCAGGGTCCAACCCTGCACTCTTCCACAATACTAAAGATGGGGTTACTGTATGATGGTACTTGCTGGCCTGGCAGTCTGGCACCAAAGGCACAATATCTGGGTGCACTAACGCCTTTACCAGATTCATATCTTTTTAATATAGGACTGCAAGGTCCACCCCTGAATTCTTCCACAATACTACAGAGGGGTTACTGTATGATGGTACTTGCTGGCCTGGCACCAAAGGCACAATATTTGGGTGCACTGCCACTGACACCTGTATCAGATTCATATCCTCAGAGGGGTTACTGTGTGACGGCACTGTTGCTGACGCTAAAGGCCCAATTTTAAAGCACCTATTGTTACTTTCATCCAAAGCCTGCATAAGTTTCACCACAATTTAGCCAAAAAATTACTAAACTTTTTCTGCGTGTCCGAAAATGTCTCCTCTTTTCATACAGACTGCCGCCCCAAGCAGTTGTTTATGGATAGATTAAAAGGAAAACCATTTACCATTTATAAATGTCATTTTTTGGTTTTTACATATTTCTATACATCCTAGAAATCCGCCACTTCACGGGCAGGTTATTGGGTCCTCCTAGGCACGATATTTGAAGGAATTATTTTTTTATTTTTAACCCTTATTTCACGGAAAACTCACTGTCGCTTTATAAAATTATTTTTTTTACTTTTTGTCCTTGTTTCCTGTCCCCCAGGGCACTACCCGGACCCCCATACACCTTTTATGGCAAATATCTAGTATATATGCCCTCTTGGAGGGCACTCTAAAAATCTAATTTTGAGTCCCATTGACTTGCATTGAGTTTGAGTTCGAGTTCGAGTTCGAATCTGAAAATTTGAAAAGTTCGAGTTCGAATGCGAACCGAACTTAGGGGTGTTCGGCTCATCCCTAATAGAGATCTCTTAAGGGACTTAAGACTGGGGGAAGATTTGATGGTGCCTGGGAGGTTATTCCATAACTGCCGTGCTCTGTAGGAAAATGAGGATCGTGCCACTTTCTTTTTGTATTGTGGTATTGCAAGTAAGGTGCTGGTCCTGGATCGGAGGTTATAGGATGAGGGAACTGCTGAGGGAAGCCGCCTATTCAGGTAGGGTGGTAGCTTCCAGAAAAGCTCTTAAACACCAGGTTGGAAAGGTGAAGGGTGCGTCTAGAGTCCAGTGATGGCCAGTTTAGTTCTTTTAACATGTCACAACAATGATCTATATCAACCATATTATCAGTGTTATTGTCTTAGCTTGAACGAACATGGTAGAAAAGTTACTCTAAGCTGCAAACTGGGGGGGGGTCAGAGGGGTTAAATATTAACCCCTTACCCCACCCTGATCCCACTACATATTTGTTATTTAATATACCCTTTAAAATTTGCTTTGTTTCCTATAGCAGGGTTTTGCCCTACACCAGTGGTTCCCAACCGTGGTCCTCAAGTACCCCTAAGGCCAGGTTTTGCAGATTACTTTGGAGAAATGCAGACTGAATCCTGCAATCACTAAGCAGCAAATCATATCACCTGTGCTGTGCTTCAGATATCCTGCAAACCTGACTTGTTAGGGGTACTTGAGGACCACGGTTGGGAAACACTGCTCTACACTGTTCTGAAGTGACAGGTCTGCTTCTTTATGAAGCGGACACATCAATGGAGTGGGCACTTAACCCCTTCACTACCAAGAGATTTTCCAAAAAAACATTGTCAGAAAGCAGTGTTTTTTTGTAAAATCATTTTTATTTAATTTTAAAATAATAAATATTTGTGTTTATACCTATTGTAGGTCTTACTAGAAATAACCTATTCTTGGCCAGCAGGTGGCGCCATCTGTTGCCAAATTGAGTTAGAGGTTTTAGTGGCTGGTCTATTTTCTTCTTTTTCTCCCTGATGCAGCTGCTGAAAGCTTGATATTTCAGAGCTTTGCTTGGTTAAACTATTCTTTCCAACAAGCAGACGGTAGTGATCATGAATGATTTGTGTCATAAATTATCATATTTTAATATTAACTGATTGTTATACCAAAGAAGAAACACTAGGGGCAGTGTGGACTTTTTGTCCTGTGTGGATAGCTGTGATGTTATTAAGCTAGCCTACTTTAGAGAGGTTTACCTATTGGTCACTCCCACTGGGAATAAATGGGTCTAAATCAAACATTTAGCTATTTTTTGCTGTGTGTACCTGGAGAGGAAGGATGACTATGAAATCTCTCAGCCCAGCCAAAAGCTGGGGGCCTTAGTAAGTTGACTACATCTTGTTTTCATTTAATTTCTGTATTGTTTAGTATTGTTGTTTTGTTTGCTGTACTGTGTGATATGACTATTCCATGACTATTCCCGATATGATTCCATGATAGTCTATTTTGTTAGTTACTGTAAAATATGTTATAAACTGTTAATATAATTGCCAAGTAAATTGTCAGTTCATATTGCACTGTTTTCTGTGTGTTTTTCTTACGTATATTCGACCATAATACCCAAAAGAATAATAAATATTATTGTTGCAACTTAGGGCCTTAATTATTGCAAATTAATTCAATAATTAATGTTGGATTTAATGCCCAAATGAAACAGAGATTATTATCAAGACACTCCGTACATTAAGGTACAGAAAGCCATTTAAATTAAGCTCTATATTTGGAAAATGGAAAAAATCTTCTAAACTTAAATAGGACACTCTAGGCACCATGACATTTAATTGAATTGAAGTAGTTATGGTATGCTACCTTAGCTGTTCCTGAGGGTTGTCACAGTCTTCCAAAGCTGAGGGCTTTCCTGCAAACAGGAGGATGTCAGTGAGTTCCCGCTCAATCACAGCAAAGAAGGAGGTGCACGCTAAAAGTGCAAATTGAGTAGGTTATTCTTCTGAGAGCTCGAGGGCCCCAGAGAGACTGTGTAGACCATTCAAATTAAAAACAGAGGATCCAGACTCTCTAATGAACAGTTAAAATAAAGAGAAGCTTTCTTAAAAAACAGATATCTTTATTTTAACTGCTTTCTGGGGTGTATCCTATATTTTTATATTTATTTATTTATTTATTTTATATCAGCTTCATACAGGGTGGATTAATATGACAGGCCAATGACCCTCAATAGAAAGGATCTAATTGGCTTTGTATGTATAGTCTTGCCAGTCATCAGCATTATAGCTCCTGCAGCTTCCACATCAGAAGTGTGCTAAGGGACATCGTGATACAGGCATAAATATAAGCATCATTGCCCTCTAAGTTAAACCTTCTGTTTTTTTCCCTCTTCAGTTTGCAGATTATTGTGGTTCCTTAATTGTTCTTACTTGTGAGACAATAACAGAAAACACGATTATTTAGAAATGTATAATTGAAATATTAATCTGCCCAATTTCATATGCAAACGAGATGATAAGTAAGGGTAAAAACACAGGGGGGTTATTCAGAGAGATTCGAAATGTCACCGCATGTTCGGTGTCCTTTCGTTCCCCACACTTTGGGGCGATTTGGTGATTCTAGTTCACCGACCCTACAGTGTATTCAGCAAGCACCGCAGGGTCCCCGTAGTGCAGGGAAAACTCACCGCAAACCCACCGAACATTCACTGAAAACCCGCAGAAACTGCTGCAAAACCACAGGGGAAAAATTCGAGGACCCGCTGATAACAGCACAAAGCAGCCACCGGATAAAGCCGACAGGCAGACGAACTGGGTGAAAAAATAAAAAAACATTATGCTTGAAAGTTTCAAAAATGAAACACTGTTTGCAAAAAACCTACTGAACGAAAATGTCTGGAATTTACATATAAGATCCAATGAATGATACTAAAAAGGTCTTTTACAGAAAAATTAAAACCAACTTTAGAAAAAAAGTTTGCCAAAAAATCCCAAAAAAAGCCCAAAAGATCCTAAAAAAATCTATATAGAGCCTTTTTTCCTGCAGAATAAAATAATAAACGGTTTATTAGATATTGGATTAAACTGGAATATTTTTAACATTGAAGCCTATGGGATTCACTGTATAAACCTATCGAATTAAACCACCAAACAGCAAGGCATTTCAACAACTTTTCACCACTGTTTGGTGTTCTCTGAATAGATAAACCAATGCTTCTCTATGGGGGATTTCACTGCCCTTGAACAGGCACCGTACGTGCAGGCAATTCGCCAGAATGTGGTGAACTGCCTGCTCTACTGAATAGACGAATGGCCCCGAAATGTCCCTGTACGCTGAATTTCTGTGTCCGGTTAGATTTCAGGGCCAGATTGTCTCTCTCTGAATAACCTTGACAGTGTCTTTGCTTTCAAAGACACATCAGAAACGATTAGTTTCTCATTCATCCTATGCACTATAGGTGAGAAAAGGCTCAGAATATTTCACTGATAGACCCCCAACACCCTGAAATTGCAAAGTCAAAAAACACATGACCTCAAAGGAGACCTGCCCTCTAGTGATGAGCCGAACACCCCTGTGTTCGGTTCGTATCCGAACAGCCGAAATGTTTGAATACGAACTCGAACACAATGTAAACCAATGGGGGCCGAACACGCAAAATGTGTTCGCAGTTCTCCTAAATGTACCGGCGGCAGCCGGTACATTTAGGAGACCTGTGGCTGCGGCCCCCAGCCCCTGTAACTCACCTGTCCTGCAGCTGTCCCGGCCTCCAGGTCAGGTGCAGGACTTTGCCCAATCAGAGCTCAGCATGAAGATGAGCTTTAACCAAGCTCTGATTGGTTAAAGTCTTGCACCGACTTTAACCAATCATAGCTTGGTTAAAGCTCTGCCCCATGCCTCATCTTCATGCTGAGCTCTGATTGGGCAAAGTCCTGCACCTGACCTGGACTTTGCCCAATCAGGGCTCAATATTGAATTAGAGCCCTGATTGGGCAAAGTCCAGGTCAGGCGCAGGACTTTGCCCAATCAGATCATTCAGCATGAAGACGTGGGGCAGAGAGGAGCCGCGGCCAGACGGACCGGAGGAGCTAACGGACCGGGGAACAGTAGGCCGGGACAGCTGCAGGACAGGTGAGATATGGGGGCCCCAGCCACAGGTCTTCTAAATGTACCGGCAGCCGCCGGTACATTTAGGAGACCTGTGGACGCATTTTTTATTATGGAATGTCCGCGGTCGAACAAACCGCGAATATCCCTTAATGTTTGGCGTTCGCCGAACACTCGAACGGCCGATGTTCGATTCGAACTCACATTCGAATCGAACCGAACGCTCATCCCTACTGCCCTCCACTTCTATTGGTCCACCTAGACACTGCTTTAGAGCCATATACACTATTCTTTTCAAATACATCAAGTAAGCAAAAATAACTCCCTGGTGCAGATTTTTTTTTTGAACCAGAAAACCCATTCCAGGATGTTTTCATATAATTATACTGCCAGATGGTAACGGCGGAATACATGTTTAATAATCAAGGACTCTAGTGTCTGCCATAATGTATGTAATCATAACTTTGACAATTCCTTGTCTTTCTTTGAATAAAAATTAAATACAAATCAACCTCTTAAAATCACTGACGGGTGAGAGGAGCCCGGGTAAAGATATCAGCCTATTACCATAGTGAATGTATTGCACAGCAAATGATTTATTATCTTGATCAACTATAGTAATATTTATAATTCGTTGCTTTCCACAGGCTCCTGTTATGTCCCCCCCAAGATTTTTTATCTTGTTAAATGTTATTTTCCATAATTGTGCAGAGGAAAAAGAAATAGGAAAATCATTTATATTATAGAAGTATTCCATTATCTTTTATATCTGCAAGTATGTTTGTCTGTTTGTTATGCCTAGTCTGTAATCTAGATTTTGATTTCAGCGAGATATGAAAATAGGTTGAAAGAAGGATTTTAATGTATTGAATATATGATGATAACAAACATAACAGCTAGTAGCACTAGATACTGGCAAGAGGCGTTCCACCCGAATTTCTGTGCTCTTTCTTTCCCTGCACTTCAGGGGGTCAAAGTCAGACTCCGCGGTGAATTCAGCATTCACCACAGGGTCCCCAAAGTGCAGGGAAAAGACACCGAAAACACCCGATGATCCACTACAAAACCGCTGAACCGAACAGAAAAACCACAACAAAACCGCCGAAAAAACTTTGGATCGATCCGATAAGCCCCCCAAAAAATCCAAATGCAGCAGATGATCCGCCAAACGCATCCAAAAAAACCTGACGATCCGCCGAACAGAGCACCGACCAGCTGCCGGAAAAAGCCGTCAAGCCGATGAGCAGGATTAAAAAAAGGCCTGGAAATAATATATCAGGTGTTATGAATAATAATAAAAAGGTCTGTTACAGGAAAAATACATTTTGCCAAAAAATACTTAAAAAATAGATAGAGACTTATTGCAGAAAGCAAAAAGAATAAACTGTTTAATAAAAACAGGAATATTTTTTACATTGAAACCTATGGGATTCACCTGATTAAACCTGCTGAATGAAAGCATTGAAATTCTGAGCATTTCACTGACATTTCGGTGCTGTTTGGTGTTCTCGGAACAGATTAACCATTGTTTCTCTTTGTGAAATTCACTGTTCGGTGCAATTTCAGAGCCAATTCAGCACTCTTTGAATAACCCTGAATGTAGTGCCCTGGCCTTGGCTCTATTCATTGGCTACACGCTGGTGTGCAAGCTCTATTCATTGACTGCATGTGAGCGCATACCATCTTTTCATTGGCAGCTTGCTGCCTGTCAGGTTACAATGTATCATGATGAGTATCCCCACCTTTTTTCCTAGAAAAAAGCACTGCCTGGGCCCAGTCTCGATGAGCAATGCTGATTCAGAACCATGGACGGCAGCCCTACGGGGATCCTGAGCTATCTATGGTGTTGAAACATGGTATTCATTGCTGAACACAGCCAAACTGAAAGAAAATAATACAGCTGCGTTCAACAAAGAAGAAAAAGCCTTGTTACATTAATATAAATTAGGAAACATAAAATTTAACCAAAAAAATCCTGAAAAATGGCAAAAAAATAAGTACATAAACTTTTTGCTGCAAGTGAAAAAAATAAACAGTTGAATATTTAATAAAGACAGAATATTTTTTACATTGAAAACTATGGGATTATTTTGTACGGCTGGTGTTTTCATTTTATTGTAGTAGTAGTAATCCGTTTCACATTCCAAATAACTAATAGAAAACAATATACCGTATATACTTGGGTATAAGTCGACCCGTGTATAAGCCGACCCCCCTACTTTTTCCCAAAAAACCTGTGAAAACTTATTGACTCGCGTATAAGCCTAAGTGGGAAATGCAGCAGCCACTGGTAAATTTCAAAAATAAAAATAGATACCAAAAAAAAAAAATATTTAATGGATATTGCCCCAGCTCACACATGGATATTGCCCCAGCTCACACATGGATATTGCCCCAGCTCATGGATATTGCCCCAGCTCATGGATATTGCCCCAGCTCATGGATATTGCCCCAGCTCACACATGGATATGCCCCAGCTCACACATGGATATGCCCCAGCTCACACATGGATTTGCCCTAGCACATGGATTTTCCCCAGCACATGGATATGCCCCAGCACATGGATATGCCCCAGCTCACACATGGATATGCCCCAGCTCACACATGGATATGCCCCAGCACATGGATATGCCCCAGCACATGGATTTTCCCCAGCTCACACATGGATATGCCCCAGCTCACACATGGATATGCCCCAGCTCATGGATTTGCCCCAGCTCATGGATATGCCCCAGCTCACACATGGATATGCCCCAGCTCATGGATTTTCCCCAGCTCACACATGGATATGCCCCAGCTCACACATGGATATGCCCCAGCTCATGGATTTGCCCCAGCTCATGGATTTGCCCCAGCTCACACATGGATATGCCCCAGCTCACACATGGATTTGCCCCAGCTCACACATGGATATGCCCCAGCTCACACATGGATATGCCCCAGCTCATGGATATGCCCCAGCTCACACATGGATTTGCCCCAGCTCATGGATTTGCCCCAGCTCTCACCTGGATATTGCCCAAGCGGCAGCCAGCTCTCACATGGATACTTGCCCCAGCTCTGGATCCAGCAGGGGTTGAGGGGGCCCAGATGCCGGGCAGCGGGAGTGCCTGCCCGGTCCTGAACACTACAGTGTGAGTCTGTCCGTGTTGAAGGGGATGCGGCTGCGTGCGTGCGCAGGTCACGCGGTCCGGCCAGTCAGGTGGTACAGAGACTCAGTACCACCTGATTAGCCGGACCACGTGACCGGCTGCGCCTGCACGCAGCCGCATCCCCTTCAACACGGACGGACTCACGCTGTTGACTCGGGTATAAGCCGAATCACGTTTTTTGACTCAAAATTTGAGTCAAAAAACTCGGCTTATACCCGAGTATATACGGTAACTCCTAAAAACGAAATACGTATCAACCTCAAATGCAAAATAACTCATAAAATTGAAAAACGAAGTGATCTGAAACGCAAAATACAAAATACCGGCAGTCCGAAAATACGAAATAACTCCTAGAAACATGATATGAATCAACCCAAAAAACAAAACCTGTCTGTCCAAAAAAACTGGCGAACTGACAGCAAAATACGGTGCAGTTCGCCGCAGTTTGCTGCAATTTGGCGATGCCAAAATTACCCCATAAAAGACTATTATCAGGGTTATGAAGAGAGCGTGAATAGCAGGAGAATGACTGGAGAATGACTGGAGAATGAAAAATTCTAGGTCAAAATAGCCGATTTGGAAAGGGAGATGAAAGGGAGAATTTTTCTGGTTTGGCTATTTTGACCTAGAATTTTTCATTCTCCAGCCATTCTCCTGCTTTTCACTCTCTCTGAATAACCCTGTTTGTCTTCTATTCACAGAACGCCGAATTGCAGTAATATTCCAGTGAGTTGCGCTGATCTTCTGTGTTTCAGTTTGACAGGTTTAAACAGGTGAATCCCATAGGATTCAATGTAAAAACCTAATATCTTTTTTAAAAAATATTAAAGTCCATTTTTTTTTTTTTTCATTTTTCAGCAAAAAACTTTTATTTTTTTATTTTTTGGAACACCTGTTTGTATTTTTTAGATGATTTTTTTGTTTCTCAGTTTTTTTAAACGGCTTGTTTTTAATTCTGTAACAGATTTTTTTATTCTATTTTAAAGGACCTTTTTATTAATTAGACACATATTAAAGCAGCCTGTCTCTTAATGGAGAAGCAACATGAGGGCATGTAGTTACTTAGAAAGCAGATTTTTTATTAGGTTAGGACCCACCTGACCAGACGTGCCGTGACGTGGCGGGCGGGCTTACACTTTAATGGTCATTGAAGTAAACCAAAACCGCTGATTGTTTTGTTTCACATATAGCTATGAGGGTGAGCGCAAATGACAACCTTTTTTCTTGTTATGTTTTATACATGATATGGGCTGGATATTTCTGGTTGATGCAGCCGCCCTGGTAAGGAATAGGTGTGAAACCGTTTATTTTTTTTCTGCATTTACGTATATTTTGTTGTATCCCCAGCCAGGTCATTTTTGCTGCTGTCCTTTTCCAAGGACATGTTTGTGGTGAGGAGCTGAGAAGCAGCATGAGGACATGGAGTTACTTAGAAAGCAGCTTTTGGTTTCATTAGGTAGGACCCACCTGACCCATAGGTGCCATGATGTGGCTGGTGGGCTTCCACTTTAATGGCCTTTCAAGTAAACCAAAACCTCTGATTGTTTTGTTCCATATGGAGCCATAGGGGTAGGTGCAAATGACAAAAAAAATTCTTGTTATGATTTATACATAAAGTGGGCTGGATGCTTCGGATTGACACAGCCGCCCTGGCAGGGAATAGACGCAAAACCGTTTTTTTTCTGCACATTTTAATACATGTTTATTTATTTAAACACCTACTTTGGAGTATAGGATACTTCCAATTATTTGCTTTCTTTGCAGTTTGGTAGAAGTCGCCAAGACCACTCCAGCTCTCTTCGGTGCTTTTGAGTGCCATTCTCCAACTTTTTTGTGGGGCTTTGGCAGCTCCATCTTCGGCGCAATGCAGTAATCATTCGATGAATACTGAATTCCCCGTAACGTCGGCGAAATAGAATCACCGAAGTGCACCTAAGTGAAAAACATTGAAATTCACTGAAAAAAAATTCACTTTCAGTGCTTTGTGAATAAACCCTTAACTGTACATTAATTGTTTTCTCAGCATTGCTTTTTTTTTTATTTGTGTTTCGATTATGCAAATAAAGCATGTAATGCGATTCTGCTTCTAAAAATTACTTTCATAATATAATTTTCCTTGACAAACTACAAACATTTGTATATTTCTGTGCATTCAACATAATTTGTAAATGCTATGTATCTTAGAAACATCGTGTTCCGTCCGCCATTACTTCAGGGCGGTTGGTTCATTATGCATTTCTGCTCCACATGTTTTAAGACATAAATTGAATTCGCATTTAATCATCCTTACATTGTTTTTGTTTCATGAAAATGCGAGTCTGACTTTTAGTAGCAAAGGAATTTCAGTGTCAGGAAAAAAAATCACTGACTTTAAATGTTTAGCTCTCTGAGGGGAGTTACTTGTTTTCTAGTGTTCAGGTACATATTTTTAGCACTCGATAACACATGAAGCTACCAAAGCCATGCCTGACAAAAGGATTAATTGTAACTAACATACCCACTAACCCGTCAAAAACACACTTCACGCTGTGAGGAAAACAATGGCGCTGTGCGCTTGAATGACACATTTTCTGTCAAGAAACATAATGTCCCAACTGGCTATATGCAGCTGGTGGATGCTTTTTGGCCGTCTGCCACCACATCTTACTTTCATGATTTTCTTTTCTAACATATAAAAGTGAGCAAACAATACCAGATTGCATGACCAATCTTGTATCCACTGTATGTTTCAGCCTAGCAAACTAGAATGCATAATTACAGCCTAAAGAGCGCTCATCAATTAATTCACTTAAAATGCGTTCTAGAAGTCAATAGCACTTATATCATGATTCATTTGAAATAATAGGATTTAAATTATAGTCACAGTGACTGCCTGGGCGTATCATAAAGTCATCAAACAAAAAGTAAGATAAAGTAAATAATTAAAACGTTCCCATTCGGGGAATACTATGTTTCTATACAAAACGTAATGCTGTTAATCCTTGAGGAAAATGTTATTTTACGCTTCTGCACAAGAGTATATGAATTTTCAGGATGATCATTTTAAAGATAAACATTCTGTCTGGCTTGATTTCAGGATAATTTGGCCTGCTCAGACATGCTGAGGCTCACCATAGTAAAGGAATAATACATCAATCTTAATTTCAGATTGTGACCTAACAAGCCAGGAATTAAACTTAAACCATCACACAACAATTCAATTATATACTGTATATATATTTATAATAAGTTAACCCTTATGGTATGTATTTCTTTTTGTCATCCTGTTGTATGTTGTTGCTTTTTTCAATTTTGAGTTGTGATCCGCTTGTATGCTTTTAGTTTTCTCACTTTTTTACTTATTACAATCTGTCTTTGGATATGTTCATCATATATATTTTTTCTTAATTCTGAATTTTTTTTATTGTCAAAAATGTCAGCAGTACAACAGACAATATTGTGGCCACGCAGGGCATACCAGAAAAATTGTACGCAGGAACAAACTATGCAAGGTATACGAAAGAAATGATATCCACATTACGAGTCACAAGAACACGGGGGGGGGGATTATGGGTGGGGGAAAGAAAATGGCAAGGGCTAAAAATGTATCATTCCTGACCCTCTCCCAACTGCCAGCAAGTACAGTGCCTGTTCGGAGGCAGTGAAATTCTTCATAGAGAAGCAGAGAACACCGAACAGCAGTGAAAAGTTGCCGAAATTCCCTGCTTTTCAGTGGTTTCAATCGGCAGGTTTATTCAGGCGAACCCCATTGGCTTCAATGTTAAAACTATTCCCGTTTTTATTCAATATCTAATAAACTGTTTATTATTTTAATCTGCAGTAAAAAGTCTCTTCATTTATTGTTTTTTTTAAGGATCTTATAGGCATTGTTTTCATTTTTTTAATAGCTTATTTTCATATTTCTAAAACAGACCTTTTTATTATCATTCATAGGACCTTATATGTAAATTACAGGCATTTTCGTTGAGTAGTCTTTTTGCAAACAGCGTTTCAATTTCGACACTTTCAAACTTTTTTTTTTTCTTTTTACCCCGTTTGTCGGCTTTTTCTGGAGGCTGGTCAGCAACTCGACTTTTTCCAGATGTGTTTTTTGCGGCGGTTCGAGCGATCCAATTCTTCGGATAGTATTGAATGTGGTTTTTCGGCGGATGTTCAGTGGGCTTTTGGCAGATATTCCAGTCCGTTCCCTGCACTCCGGGGACCCTGCGGTGAATGCAGAATTCACCGTAGGGTTTGGATATTTGATTCCCCAAAGTGCAGGGAACGAAAGCGCACCGAAATATTGGCAACATTTCGGTGCTCTCTAAATAACCTCATAGTGTTCTTTCATTGAAAATGTATCAGGACCTTGGACAGGGCTATGGAACTCACCATGATGCTGAAATAATAAATTAGGAACAATAAAATTACACCCAAAAAATCTTGAAAAATGCCAAAAAAATCCTAAGAAAATAAACAAAATGGCTTATTGCTGCAAGTGAAAAAAAATATACGGTTTAAGAAATATTTAATTAAAAACACGACTATTTTTTTATATTGAAACCTATGGGGGGGGAAAAAGCCTAATTTCTTTAAAATAAGTTCGAAAACCTAAAATTTCACCCAAACAATCATGAAACATGACAAAAAAAATCCTAAAAATTTTGCTGTAAGTGAAAAGAATATACGGTCTAAGATATATTTAATAAAAACAGGGATTTGTTTAAATTTGAAACCTATAGGCAAATCCTATAAGTTGCAATGTTAAAAAAAATATTTTCATTACTTTGAAAAAATTTTGTTGCATTTTTTTTTCGTTTTGTGTCATTTTCTATCCTTTTTTTCATTTTTGAAACATTTTGTTCCATTTTGGGTAATTTTCGTTCCATTTGATATTGTTTCAGATCATTTTCAGTCCGTTTGATATCGTTTCGGATCTTTTTCGAATCGACTTGCCTTCCAACATTGCGTTTAGTCGTTTTGGTTATGCTACCGTGACCCTAAACACACATTAACCTAACTACTCCCATAAACCTAAACACACACGTTCACTCCCTATAAACCTAAACACACACACATCCACTCCCTTACACTTAAACACACACAAATAAAAAATATATAAAAAATATTGAATCCCTTCCTGCTTCACTTTTCTGCAGGAAGAGGGCAGAATCCCTGTGGGGAAGGGGGGAGTGGGCCAGTGGTGGTCTAAGTGGCTGTACTCCCACGCTGGATGCCAGTGATCTCTGATGACACGTCAGCTGAGCACTGGTGCTATGGAGTCCAGCATGGGACATGCTTTGCTTCCAGCACAGACCACATGGTACACCCGCAGCCATTCAGACCACCAGGATTAAAACAGGATGCAGCAGTCCGGCGGCTGTATAAGAGATACAGCCAGCCGAGTCCCAGCCAACCAGCCCTAAAGGCAATCGGCCCACTGGGCAAATGCCGGTATGTCCGATGGCCAGTCCAGGCCTGCTTATAATATACATATTCTTGATACACCTGTTGAGTTGTTTGTTTCAGAAGCCACCATTTTTGGTTCTTCATCGCTGAGGCATATTGGTAGAGTCCTGTGTTTTCTTCCAATGTGTACCTTTCTTTAAGACTGATTCCAGGTATAATCTTTTAGATCTTCTTACTAAACTCAATAATAACCACAGAACGTTACTGTTGGTATTTGTAATATTACCTCTGAACTCTGAAGAAAGACTACACAAATTACTTACAGTTCTATTCACTAAAAGTGAAACTCAGGATAATTGGTAGAAGAGAACAATCTAGACAAGATAGCCGGTTTGGATAAGTGAGATAAATGGGAGAGTTTTTCTGGTTTGGCTATTTTGACCTAGAATTTTAACTTCTCCTGTCATTCTCCTGAGTTTCGCCTTTAGTGAATAGACCTGTGAGCTGTTTACCATCTGTGGCTGGCCATCTGCAGCAACACCTGTTGAAATATCAGAAAATTAATGAATCAGTCGATTATTTTTTTTTTTATTCAACCGATTAAATATTTACATAAAATTTTCTTTTTTTCATAATCTACACAATGTAGGGGTGATTTGTAACAGTAGACTCTATTTAGGAGATAATGAGACTGTCCTTTTATTTCAAAGAATTAAAATGTGCGACAAGTTCCCTGTTGTTCATGAAGTTATTTCTTGTAAACTGATAAATGTACAGTTATAACAGAAAATTACTTAATGTTACCGTTAACAAAGAAGCTTGATAATTTATTGGGTGGCATGACAAACATCTGCTAGCAAATACCAGTAACTTTCTTAAAAAATGGTTGTTAAGGAACTGCTCTTTTAAAGCCGTTGACTAAGCTCTAAAGTAATAAATAAATTAGTCCATTTTATAATTATTGATTCAAACCTTGTCTTACATTTTTTTTCTGTATTATTTTGTAAATAATAATTTCCTGTGATATCATGTTGACATGTCCATATTTGGTGTAAAAATATATAGTATTTAATTTCCTAGTTAGGATCAATAAAAATTTTTGACATAAGTCCGAATAGAAAAAATTGCTTGATACCTAATTACAAACCCACAGGAACTGTTACGGTGTTTAACGCCGTGTTATTTTATTCAAAAATAAAAGTAGAGCAAAGGATGTGCATTGAAATCACAGGAAAAAAAGATTAAAAATAAAATACAAAAATACAGAGGACTCTATTCCTGCGGTGTGATGATAGGGTATCACTAATGTCAACCCATAGCCACTGGGCGAATTGTTCTCGGCGGGAGAGAAGTAATGCTGGCGGGGTGCTGCGGCCCCGTCTCTGGCCCACTTAGCAGCTGACGGGCGACATTGGCTGCAAGGGGACAGCTGGCACAATTTTTGGAATTTTTGAATACAAATAATCGTAATATTGAGTTAGAAACAACATATAGCAGGAATGAGGTGAATTTCTTAGATCTCACCATCTATATAGAGAATAAGATGTTGAAAACCATTTACCTTCTTCAAAAACGTGGACTTAAATGGCTTTTTAGGGAAAGACAGCTGCCAGCCACCCCAATGGCTGGGAGGAATCCCCAAGAGCCAATATGTCCAACTGAGAAGTAATTACACTGAAGCATCGCAGTTTGATGAACAAACTAAGAAACTCACCGCCGACTTAAAAAAAAGTGATATGACAGTGAAGAACTAAAGAAAACAAGACAATAAGTAGTGACCTTGGAACGAAAGGAACTACTAAAATATAAATCAAGGACGAATGAGGGATATATGCAAGGAGTCCCTTTTTATATTTACCTGTAACGCGCAGAACTCAAATCTAAAAGGGATTATCCGGAAGTTTTGGCCTATACTCAGAAAAGACCCTGCCCTCGAGATTCTCCCTGAGATACCTAGAATCATCTGCCGAGGGTCAAAATAACGAAAGGAATTGGTTAGCAGCAACCTGACGACAACGACCAGAAAGACTATGTGTGGCATCAGCGATGGGTTCCATTGCTGCAGGAATTGCCTCAATTACAAAAACACCAAAAACCATAAACGTATCAGGGTTATTCAAAGTGAATCGAAAAGCCACCACACGTTCGGTGACTTTTCGTTCTCTTCAATTCGGTGCGATTTGGCGATCCCATTTCGGCGACATTGCAGTATATTCAGCAAGCACCACAGGGCCGTCGTAGTGCAGGGAAAAGCCATCGCAAACCTGCCGAACACTCACCGCAAAACCCGGTGAATGCATACTGAAATCCGCAAAAACACCTGGATTAACCCCGCCGAACATGCCGAAGAAACCCAAGCAAGAGCCGATCAGAGCGCAGAGCAGCCGCCGGAAAAAGCCGACACCGCAAACGAATGAAAAAAGTGGGAAAAGAATAAAGAAACTACAGAACGAAAATGTCTGAAATTTACATATAAGGTCCAATGAATGATAATAAAAGGGGCTGGTAAAGAAAAAAGAAACGATTTTTAAAAAAAAAACACAGAAAAACTTTTTTCGCAAAAAAATCCCAAAAAATGCCTAAAAGATCCTGAAAAAATCTAAAAAATAAAGAGACTTTTACTGCACAATAAAATAATAAACGGTTTATTAGATATTGTATAAAAACGGTAATATTTTTAACATTGAAGCCTATGGGATTCTCCTGAATAAACTAGAGATGTGCACCGCTAAAAATGTAGTTTTGTTTTTCTTTCCATGTGTTTTTTTTTATTTCGGGTCATTTCGGACCACTTTTGTTTCGTTTCGATTCGAAATTTCGGATCGATTCGTATTGATTAAAAAACAAAAAATAAAAAAATATTTTTTAAAAAAATTCTTTTTTTTAAAAAAAAAAATACTCAAAAGATCCTAAAAAATCTAAAAATAAAGAGATTCTTAACTGCAGAATATTATAACCAACGGTTTATTAGATATTTAATTAAAACGGGAATATTTTTAACATTGGAGCCTATGGGGTAAAACATTTTCCACACCATTTTTAACATTGGAGCCTATGGGGTAAAACATTTCCCACACCTTTAGCATTGAAGCCTATGGGGTAAAATATTTTCCACACCTTTAACATTGAAGCCTATGGGGTAAAACATTTTCCACACCATTTTTAACATTGAAGGCTATGGGGTAGAACATTTCCAACACACCTTTAGCATTGAAGCCTATGGGATAAAACATTTCCCACACCTTTAACATTGAAGCCTATGGGGTAAAACATTTTCCACACCATTTTTAACATTGAAGCCTATGAGGTAAAACAATTCCCACTCTTTTAACATTGAAGCCTATGGGAAAAAAACATTTTCCACACCTTTAACATTGAGGCCTATGGTGTAAAACATTTTCCACACCATTTTTAACATTGAAGCCTATGGGGTAAAACATTTCCCACACCTTTAACATTGAAGCCTATGGGGTAAACATTTCCCACACCTTTTTAACATTTGAAATGAACTATCAAATGGATATCCATTTGATAATTCATTTCAAATTCGATAGTTAGTCGACATTTCTTTATTTTTTTAAAAAAATAATAATAATTTCCCTTTATTTTCATGGTTTCCTGTCCCCCAGGGCAGTACCTGGACCCCCATTCACCTTTTATGGCCAATATCTTGCATATATGCCCTCTTGGAGGGCACTTTAAAATTCAAACTTTTGAGCCCCATAGACTTGTATTGAGTTTGAATCGTGTTCTCATTCGAATTTAAACTTTTTCAAACGGTCAAGTTCGAATGCGAGCCGAACACGGGGGTGTTCAGCCCATCACTACTGTAGAGGTGCTGCCCGGCCGTGTGAGGATTCATATGCTGCATTATTATACTGTAGGTGTGCTGCCCGGCAGTGTGCGGAATCATATGCTGCATTATTAAACTGTAGAGGTTCTGCCGGGCAGTGTACGGAATCATATGCTGCATTATTATACTGTAGAGGTGCTGCCCGGCAGTGTGAGGAATCATATGCTGCATTAATTATACTGTAGAGGTGCTGCCCGGCAGTGTGAGGAATCATATGCTGCATTATTATACTGTAGAGGTGCTGCCCGGCAGTGTGAGGATTCATATGCTGCAACTATCAAACTTGAAATGAACTATCAAATGAATCAACTATCAAATTTGAAATGAACAATCAAATGGATATCAAGTAACTATAAAATTTAATCGAAACAATACGAAATTATATCCAGAAGGATATAGACATCTTAGAGAGAGTTCAGAGAAGGGCTACTAAAATGGTGTATGGCTTGAAGGAGAAAAGTTACCAAGAAAGGCTTAATGATCTTAACATGTACAGCTTGGAAAAAAGACGAGACAGAGGAGATATGATAGAAACATTTAAATGCATAAAGGGAATCCACAAGGTAGAGGAAGGGAGTATATTTAAAAGGAAACAAAATAGCAAAACAAGAGGACATAGTCTTAGATTAGAGGGGCAAAGGTTTAAAAGTAACATCAGGAAGCATTATTTTACTGAGCGGGTGGTGGATACATGGAACAGTCTTCCAGTAGAAGTGGTAGAGGCCAAAACAGTAATTGAATTTAAGCAGGCATGGGATAGGCATAAGGCTATCCTAAACAAAAGATAAATCCATGTAATTGGGCAGACTAGATGGGCCGAAAGGTTCTTATCTGCCGACATTTTTCTATGTTTCTATGTTTCTAAAATACGGAATCAGCATTGGAACCGAAAAATACGATGTCCGAAATTACCAAAATGGAACTGAAATAATGAATGGAATGAAAATGACTTGTGACTTTACAAATTTCACGTTCATACGAAATAACGAAATTATTTTGTTTTGGATGCTGTGTATTTTGGCGCCGATCCGATTCGGAACATCGGACAAATCCGAAGCACCGAATTGGCCCAATTCATGAAAAAACGAATCGGTCCGAATCGAAACACACATCCCTATTAAATATTAAGCTGTGTCACGGATTTTGTACTTGAGTCAAATTATCCTCCCTGGCGGTCTAATTTTTTCAAAATTTCGTGTCTAAAAGCGTCTCAATTTTTTTTTAAAGGAAACGTGCTTTTGTACATAGTTAGCCGGTAATAATTAGGAATCACGCACTGAAATCCGTGCAATCAAGAGTCCTTACTGGTAAAATCCTTTATAAATAAATAAATAAATAATAAAAAAATAGTAAATACACTGAGTCCGATAAAGTTTGAAACATGACATAATAATTTATTCCAAAAATAATTATCCAAAATAAGGCAAATAAATGATATTCAATAAAATACAACAAAAAACACTGAAATCTGTCTGAAAACAAGAGAGACAATGTATGGTCTGTTTCTTATCCTGTAGTGCCACTTAGTGGCCGTTCATAAACATTGCACATTGGATTATACAGTGTATTATAATTTTTTTCTAAGTTTTCTGATGGTCCCGCCCCCTGCATCATGTGACTCGCAGGGAGCCTTACCAGGAAGCAACTTGCCACGATCACACTGCGGGGGACAGTCAGGGAGCCAGGAGGAGGTGAGTATGCATCTAGCCCGAGTGTGGCTCGGGGTTACCGTTCGCGGTAGTGAAATTTAACCCTGAGTCACACTCGGGAATACCACCAGGGAGGTTAAACAGTGAAATGAAATTAATTTGTTTCATAAAGTCCTTTGCTGACTATTACTTGTATTGTAAATTAAAATCAATTTGATAGTTGATACCAATTCTAAATTTCATTTCAAATTCGATAGTTGATATCAAATTTGATAGTGTGGGAAATTTTGTATCCCATAGGCTTCAATGTTAAAAATATTCCAGTTATAATTCAATGTCTAATAAACCGTTCCTTATAATATTCTGCAGTAAAAAGTCTCTTTATTTTTAGATTTTTTTAGAATCTTTTAAGCATTTTTTTAAAAAAATAAAAATGTAATCATTTCGAAATTAGACCCGAAATTTCGAATCGATCTGAAAATTTCGAATTAAAATTTCAAATTGATCCGAAATTTCGTGTGGTCGAAATTTCAGATTCGGAATGCCCTCGGAAGCACGAAAATGGTATATTTCGTAGGAAAAAACAAACAATCTGTACGAAACAAATTGCACATGCCTAGAATAAACCTGCCGAATGAAACCACTGATTGGCAGGGCATTTTGGCAACTTTTCACTGCTGGTTTTTGTTCTCTGAATAGACAAAGCAATGCTTCTCTATGGGGATTTCACTGCCCTCGAACAGGCAATGTATGTGCAGGCAATTCGCCAACATTTGGCGAACTGCCTGCTCTCTGAATAGCCGAATATCCAGGAAAGGTAACCGTATGCTGAATTTCAGTGTTCGGTTACCTTTCGGCCACAATTCGGATCTCTTTGAATAACCCTGATAAAGTCAAGAAGTTTGACGCCAACAAGAAAATCTTGAGAATCAAAGCTATCGTAACCTGCTTCACAAGCCATGTTATCTACCTCCTCATATGCCATTGTGGTTTAAAATATGTGGGGAGAACTATACGACCCATGAATGAGAGGATCCAAGAGCACATACGAAATATCAAGAATGGAGTAGAAAATCATAGTGTGTCCTTACATTTCAAGAGGGTGCACAATCAAAATCCAGAAGGCCTCCAGTTAATAAAAATTAAGAAAGTAAAAAAGAACTGGAGAGGTGGAAACTATGAAAGCAAAATCGGAAAAGAAGAAATTAAAATGATTTATGAACTCAATACCCTTGCCCCAAACAGCCTGAACCAGGATTTTTAATGAATCCACTTCCTTACAGAATAGCCCTCCAATACAACCTCAGGCCTGATATGGAGTGAGTAAATCTGGTTTTGAGAAAATAATTATATTTACTATATAAAACCCTCTCCTCTCTCATATACTAACAATTCCCGTCCCCACTCCTACTACCCAGCTAGGGCATGTTAACTTGAAGCATAACCTATGGGACTTTACCGGTTTATCCTTATCATAAATTGACCCACCCCTCCTAAATTAGTTCCACGTGTTATGACTATAGTGACCCAGCCCACCCCACGAAGCCCTCCATTCCTCCCAAAATTCCATAAGGCACTTAGTTTGTTATGAACCCAATGGGACTTTAGCAATCAGCCCTCTACACAGGAACACCCTCCCTTCTCTAGGCTGTACAATCAGTCTAGACACTTTGTCTGTCACGCACCAAATAGAACCTTGATAGCCCTCACTGAGACACAGCGTCCTCGCATACCCCACAGTCCCCAATATTTTACTTAAAAGGAATAGGCATAGCTTTCCCTTCCCTCCCGCTATACAGTCTGACTTCATGGACCTTTGATAAGAAAAAAGTGTGTGACCACTCCCGTTTAAATAAATGCATTGTTACGTATCTGCTGACTCCAATAAACAGCACTGTCCCCCCCAATGCTGGCAGGATTAATATGATAAAAGGGTGAAGTAGGTTTGCAAGAAAGAATTACACAGGCATAGTGCAGCCTGCAGATACACAAATTAAAATTCCGAGCCCCCAGCTAGAATAGCACTCACAAGATGTAAGATCGAATCAGGCATATAACGGGTTCTTTTTACCCTCTCCTGGTTAGGATAGATTGCTTCCTGCAGTCCCACTGTCTGGAACACCACCTAAGAAATCCTTCAGATTAGGTCACCGAACGGTAGTGCAGGATTCGAGCTTGAAAAAATAAATTGCAAGCCAGGGACTTGTCCAAAGAAAAATTTATTAAAACAACATAAAATAAATTAGATTATAAAAGGTTGGAACACAATCCATCGCGTTTCGTCTTTAATACAAGAAAGACTTCATCAGGGATAATGTGTTCCTTAGAGATATCGCAGTTATATAGTGTCATAAAATTACTAAACCATTGTAGCAATCATTTACTTAATTAAAGAAGTGCCAATCAGTCCAGATAGGCGGAGTATGTTGCGTCCCACAGAGGAACGCATAACGACTCTTCAAATAGTGGTTTCCTTCCGTCCCCATCCGTTTCCAGTACAGCCGGAAGTGACGACTTGCACTAATCGTCCAATCAGAGTCCAGAGTATGCCATCTTGTGAAGGTCGAATCTCATCCTGCTTGTTCGGCCATCTTATGAGGTCCCGAGAATTCTCTCTTTGTTGCGCTCAAAAGAAAATGAATAAATGAGTATCATATCACAGGACCCAGCACCACAGCAACCATATAGATGAGTAAAAATCATTACAAACATTGATGAATATCTAAGTCAACATTAAGCCCTCCCATATTCCATTTCCCCATTTTAAAAACCCATTTGGTTTCCCTTTTGATCAAATCTTTACCCAGATCACCCCCTCTCCAGTTAGGGGCGACCAAATCAATGCCAAAGCACATAAACGATTCTAAATTAAAAACAGGACAACTATTACAGTGAATCGGTACATTATGGTTGTTGGATTTTCTCCTGATATTCCCTAGATGTTCTAGGATACGCACATGCAGAGGTCTTGAAGTCTGACCCACATTCTGTGCCCCACAGGGGCATAGGAGTAAATAATTACCCCTTTACTTGAGCAGTGTATAAAATGGTTAATTTTGAAGATCTTCCCTTCAAAAATATCAAGATCGGAACAATTCCTTCTCATCCTTTTAAATTGGCCTTTAGGGATGTTATTTAGCCAAAAATCAGCATGCACACTCCTTACATCAATGGCTAAATTACAGTCTGTGGGTTTAAAATAAATTTTGGTTTTAATTTGTCCTGATTAACTGTCAAATTGTCTTGATAGTTAAGTCCAAAAAAATTAATTTCTTTTTGATCAACCCTAAGGGTAAATTTTAGATTGAAATTATTAATATTTAATGAATCTATAAAAGTTTGAAGTGATTCCATAGAGCCTTCCCAAATAACAAAAATATTGTCAATAAACCGGTGCCAGAGGACAAGGCTGCCCCCAGCCACTGGCCAAACCTGCTCTCACTCCCAACTATCCATATACAGGTTGGCATAGCTGGGGGCAAACCGTGTCCCCATGGCACTACTACAAATCTGGAGGTAAAAAGTATTCTCAAACCAAAA
Source organism: Leptobrachium leishanense (assembly GCA_009667805.1). Taxonomy (NCBI): domain Eukaryota; kingdom Metazoa; phylum Chordata; class Amphibia; order Anura; family Megophryidae; genus Leptobrachium; species Leptobrachium leishanense. The sequence continues at coordinate 164,820,018 of CM019067.1, forward strand.
GTAGAGGTGCTTTAAAATAAAAAAATGAGATCTCCTAAAAAATCAATCTGTGACTCTGATGTCATATGGTTTAGTTTCAATGCCCTTATTACCTCCACCACTCCTTTTTGATGCAGAATGGAGGTATAAAGAGAGGTTACATCAATAGTGGCCATGCAAAAATTATCTTTCCATACCACGTTTTTAAGAAGTCTCAAAATATGGCCTGTATCATTCAAATGTGATTTCATCTGGCTTACATGAGGCTGTAGAAAAATATCTACATATTGTGAAATATTGCTCGTAAGAGAATCAATGCCACTAATGATTGGTCTACCTGGGGATTGATTTAGTTCCTTGTGAATTTTCAGCAAAAAATAGAAGAGAGCAGTTTTAAAGTTAATCTTAAAAAAGGAACTTGTATTCATCTTCCATCAGAATACCTCTTTCTTTACCTTTTTCTAATAGGATTGATAATTCTGCCAGAAACATTTTAGTGGGATCACGCCATAAAACTTGATAAGTATTAGTATCCCCCAGGATTCTCTTTGCCTCTCTCAAGTAAAAATCTCTGGACATGATAATGGTTCCCCCCCCCTTGTCCGCTTGTTTTATTACAAGACTATGATTTTCTTTTAAAGTTTTTATAGCTCATCTTTCATTGAAACTCAGATTTGATTTAAATGGGCGTGTTTCTCCAGGTCTCTCCAAACTACATCCATATATACTGGAATATGGTTACCTTTCTCCCAAATTGGAAAAAAGGTATATCTCTGTTTTAACATTGTATGTTGGAAACCTTCTGGTTGGACCTGAAGCAAAGCCTCAGTCCTATTCATTTGCTCTTTTTTAGAAAAAAAACTTTCCCGAGTTAGATTTATGAGAAAACTATGTAAATCAAGGAAAACCTCAAAATTATTCCGTTTTTTTGTTGGGGCAAATTTGAGTCCCTTCCGAAGCAATTTAAGTTCATCAACAGATAATGGTACTCCTGAAATATTAAAAATAGCATCTGGATTTTGTATGGGTAAATTCAAAGTGCATACTGCATTTTGGATAGGTATATCAAGAGTGCCAATATTTCTTAAAAGATCTTTAGTGCTTAATCCTCTCCCTCGGTGACTGACTGCTCTTCCAGTAGTCTTTTCTTTTTGGCTGGTTTTAATGGGGAAAAAGAATTGTGCTGGGCCCAACCCTGTAATGGGTGAACCAATTCTCCCCCTCCCATCATTTGAAGGCCGGTGGATCTGTCTTTCCCCCCAAAAAACCCTTGTCTTGAATCATACTTCTTTCTTTTATCATGCACCTTGACCCACCCTCCTTGTTTATCCTTAGCCCAAGGGGTGGATTTCAATAAATTGGATTGTTCACTTCCAAATTGATCGCTTTTTGGGGTTTTGCTCCCTCTTTATGATAATTAGCACGATTAGTTGAAAATCTGCGCAGTGGTGCTTTCCTCTGGCACCGGTTTATTGACAATATTTTTGTTATTTGGGAAGGCTCTATGGAATCAATTCAAACTTTTATAGATTCATTAAAAATTAATAATTTCAATCTAAAATTTACGCATAGGGTTGATCAAAAAGAAATAGATTTTTTGGACTTAACTATCCTTGTTAATCAGGACAAATTAGAAACCAAAACTTATTTCAAACCCAAAGACTGTAATTCAGCCACTGATGTAAGAGGTGCGCATGCTAATTTTTGGCTAAATAACATCCCTAAAGGCCAATTTAAAAGGATGAGAAGGAATTGTTCCGTTCTTGAACTTTTTGATTCTCAAGCTAATATTATTATGAACAGATACATTGAGAAGGGATATGATAAAATAAAAGTTTTAAGAGATTTGGAGGAAGTTAGGAATCTAGATAGAGAACTATTGTTGGAAGAAAAAAAGAATGTCCCAGATAACCAATTTAATTTTGCATTCTGTACTCAATTTAATCCTCAATCCTATCGGGTTAGAAATATAATTAATAGACAATGGCATATATTGCAGGCTGATGAGTTGTTTAAATACCGTATTCCGACAAAACCAAGTGTAATTTTTAAAAAGGCTCATAACTTAAAAAATTCATTGGCCCCAAGCCTATTACCGGCTACTGAATCTATGACTGATGAGAACTTCTTGAAGAAACCTATGGGCTTTAATAAATGTGGCAGGTGCAAAGCCTGCACATATCAAAAGAAAAAGATTACTGAGTTTAAAAGTAACAACACAGGGAAGATCTTCAAAATTAACCATTTTATACACTGCTCAAGTAAAGGGGTAATCTATTTACTCCAATGCCCCTGTGGGGCACAGAATGTGGGTCAGACTTCAAGACCTCTGCGTGTGCGTATCCTAGAACATCTAGGGAATATCAGGAGAAAATCCATCAACCATAATGTACCGATTCACTGTAATAGTTGTCCTGTTTTTAATTTAGAATCGTTTATGTGCTTTGGCATTGATTTAGTTGCCACTAACTGGAGATGGGGTGATCTGGGTAAAGATTTGATCAAAAGGGAAACCAAATTGATTTTTAAAATAGGGACATGGAATAAGGGAGGGCTTAATGTTGAATTAGATATTCAATGTTTGTGTAGCGCTGGTTTTAAATCCCCTGCCGTGTAGTACTTATTTTTGGCCACCGGAGAGAGACAAGCGCGATGTGAGACACTGAACATTGGGACTACATTTCCCGGCATGCTTTGCGGGCGGGGACAGGAAGTGGGTGGGGGAGAGACGCTGACATCCTGAGCCTCGTGGAAAGAGCTGGCAGAGCGCGCCTAGGAGTGAGAGAAGCAAGACGCAGTGTAGCTGAACTGGACAGTGACCAGGCCGGAGCGCAGGTGGGGCCTGACAGAGCTGGAGACCGGGTTTTCCGCCTTTATCTATGAAGACCCAGTGATCCACCACAGTAACCTGAGCTGATACCGAGTGAGCTGGAGGACCCCGAGTTAGTGGAACCGCAGATCGATCCAAGAGGGAGTGCAGGCAGTGAGCTGGACTTCTGAGGCAGATACAGACAAGCCAGACAGCGGAGCCGGTGACACAGAGAACCCCAGTCAAAATCGAGCGGAGAGACGTCCTGGGTCGAGCGGAGCACAGAGTATCTGGCGGATGGGTGAGAGGCCTTCCAGGCCGTTGTGAAAAATCTAAAGCACGCTGCAATTTGTTTCAAAACCCACAGGGCCCCAACGTGACTAGTCGAAGATACCTCATAAATAATTCACTGGCCAGTTGAATATTGTACCCGGGTACCAATACACTCACACACATACACTCTTTGGGACATAACCTGTACGGGACTCACTCCCCAACCACAAAGGGGGTTAAAGATATAGTTTTCTCTTTTCCGCTGCGCGTTTCTCGCATTATGAAGCCTTGTATTTCTTTTCCGCTGCGCGTTTCTCGCATTACGAAGCCTTGTATTTATTTTCCGCTGCGCGTTTCCCGCATTACGAACTACTGTAAATATATATATATAACGTGTTACTCATTATATGCCAGTTTATCCAGTAAACTATATAATTTATAAAACCCCACGACGGTGCTGGAGTATATTTATTCCCTAGTGCGGGGAGACTGACCCGAGGTTCAATTTCAGCAGCTCCTCCGGGAGTGAGCGCTACATTTGTAATGATTTTTACTCCTCTATATGGTTGCTGTGGTGCTGGATCCTGCGATATGAGGCTCATTTATTCATTTTCTTTTGAGCGCAACAAAGAAGAGGGAATTCTCGGGACCTCACAAGATGGCCTAACAAGCAGGATGAGATTCGACCTTCACAAGATGGCGTACTCTGGACTAGGGATGAGCCGAACACCCCCGAGTTCGGTTAGTATTCGAACCCGAACTTTCCAAATGTTCGAATCCGAACTCGAACTCAATACAAGTCAATGGGGCTGAAAATTTGATTTTTAGAGTGCCCTCCAAGAGGGAATATATGCTAGATATTTGCCATAAAAGGTGTATGGGGGTCCGGGTAGTGCCCTGGGGGACAGAAAACAAGGACAAAAAGTTTTAAAAAAAAGTTTTTAAAGGGACAGTGAGTTTTCCATGAAATAAGGGTTAAAAATAAAAACGAAAAATTCCATCAAATATCGTGCCTAGGAGGTCCCCATAACCTGCCCGTGAAGTGGTGGATTTCTAGGATCTATAGAAACACTTAAAAACAAAAAAATTACGTTTCAAAAGACGGTAAATCCTTTTCCTTTAATCTATCCATAAACAACTGCTTGGGGCGGCAGTCTGTATGAAAAGAGGAGACATTTTCGGACACGTAGAAAAAGTTTAGTGATTTTTTGGCGAAATTATGGTGAAATTTATGCAGGCTTTGGATGAAAGTAACAATAGGTGCTTTAAAATTGGGCCTTTAGCGTCGGCAACAGTGCCGTCACACTGTAAACCCTCTGAGGATATGAATCTGATACAGGCGTCAGTGGCAGTGCACCCAAATATTGTGCTTTTGGTGCGAGGCCTGCAAGTACTATCATACAGTAACCCCTCTGTAGTATTGTGGAAGAATGCAGGGGTGGACATTGCGGTCCTATATTAAAAAGATATGCATCTGGTAAAGGCGTCAGTGCACCCAGATATTGTGCTTTTGGTGCCAGGCCAGCAAGTGCATTCATACAGTAACCCCTCTGTGGTCTTTTGGAAGAATGCAGGGGTGGACCTTGCTGTCCTATATTAAAAAGATATGAATCTGGTAATGGGCGTCATTGCACCCAGATATTGCGCTTTTGGTGCCAGGCCAGCAAGTACTATCATACAGTAACCCCTCTGTAGTATTGTGAAAGAATGCAGGGTTGGACCTTGCGGTCCTATATTAAAAAGATATGAATCTGGTAATGGGCGTCAGTGCACCCAGATATTGTGCTTTTGGTGCCAGACTGCCAGGCCAGCAAGTACCATCATACAGTAACCCCTCTGTAGAATTGTGGAAGAGTGCAGGGTTGGACCCTGCGGTTCAAAAAATTAAAATGATGTAGATGTGGCACAGGCGTCATTGCACCCAGATATTGTGCTTTTGGTGCCAGGCCAGCAAGTGCATTCATACAGTAACCCCTCTGTAGAATTGTGGAAGAGTGCAGGGTTGGACCCTGTGGTTCAAAAAATTTAAATGACATAAATGTGGCACAGGCGTCAGTGCAGCCAAATATTTTACCTTTAGTGGTAGCTAGTGCCTTCACACCGTAACCCCATTGTGGTATTGTGGAAGAGTGCAGCAGTGGAGGTTTTGGGAATGCAGAAGAGATCCCCAATCTATTCAGTTACGTCAGCATCAGGGGATTGATAGCTGCTGATCCAGGACTGATTCATTTTTATAAATGTCAGCCGGTCTACAGAGTCGGTGGACAGACGCACTCTTTTGTCTGTGACAATACATCCAGCAGCACTGAACGTCCATTCAGAAAGCACCCTAGATGAAGGGAAACCTAGTAGCTGCATAGCATATTGGCTAACTTATGGCCAGTGATCCAATCTCAACACCCAGTAAGCCAGTGGATCATCTGCTGGAAAGGTATCCAGGTCTGCCCTGGCCCCTAGGTAGTCCTGCACCATATGGTGAAGACGATGGCAATGGGTGCCTACATTTGACGTCCCTGGGCGTCGTTGACTAAAAAAAATTAAAAATGCATCAGTCAAGCGGCCCTGGCCTTCACCACTATTACTCTGATCATCCGCAGCCTCCGAAGCACGTGTGTCATCACTTGGTAACCTACCAGTGCCTGGAAAGGTGTTACACAAGTGTCGCTTTAGAGCATCCTCAAGTTTTTTCATCCTGTGCTCCCTCTGTGCGGGCAGGATGAGCTCTGCAACTTTACCCTTGTATCGTGGATCAAGAAGGGTTGCCAACCAGTAATGATCCCTCTCCTTGATAGCACGAATCCTGGGGTCCTTTAGCAGGCTTTGCATTATAAGGGAGCCCATGCAGCGTAGGTTGGAGGTGGCATTAGCTTCCAAGTCTTCCTGGTCAATGAGGATGACCCCATCGTGCACTTCCTCCTCCAAGCCACGCACTAGCCCTTGTTTTTCTGGGCACACAAAACTCTCCCTTTAGGAATACCCACCTTCAATGCCCCCCCTACTTAAATATTCCTCCTCCTCCTCCTCCTGTCTGATCTGAGTAGGACCCGCTGGAATGCTGTCTGCGGAGCTAGGAAAGGCCTTCTCTTCCTCCCGCTGCTCTGCCTCTAGAGCCACATCTATAATTCCCCGCAGAGTGTGCTCCAGCAGGAACACTAAAGGAATTGTGTCACTGATGCATGCACTGTCCCTGCTCACCATCCTCGTTGCCTCCTCAAATGGTGACAGAACAGTGCATGCATCCTAGATCATCAGCCACTGCGGGGGGGAAAAACAAGTTGACCTGAACCTGTCCTTGTGCCATACTCACACAGGTACTCATTGATGGCCCTCTGCTGCTTGTGCAGACGCTGCAGCATTGCTAATGTTGAGTTCCACCTGGTGGGCATGTCACAGATCAGACGGTTTGTGGGAAGGTGGAATTCTCTTTGAATTTCTGCCAGGCGAACGCTTGCTGGGAATGACCGTCTGAAGTGGCTGCAGACTTTTCTGGCCTGGCTGAGAAGCTCTGCCAGCCCTGGGTACTTGGTTAGGAAACGATGTACCACTAGATTTAGAACGTGTGCTAGGCATGGTACATGTGTCAATTTACCCTTGCGTAGGGCCGAGATAAGGTTGCTGCCATTATCACCGACGATCATTCCCAGCTGAAGCTGGCATGGTATTAACCATCTCTGCACCTGGCCGTGCAGAGCTGACAGAATTTCTGGCCCGGTGTGGCTCCTGTCCCCTAAACAAACCAGCTCAAGCACAGTATGGCTTCTTTTTGCTTGAGCCATTGCGTAGACCCTGTCAGGCGTCGGTTTAACTGCCACTTCGCCAGAGACACAGGAGGAGGAGGAGGAAGAGGAAGAGGGAGAGGTGGTGGTGGTGGAGCAGACAGACCTCATACAAGCAGCTTTCTGGAGGTGTGGTGGATGAGCAAGCTCCAGCACATAGCCCCATCTTGGATCCCTCCCAGCTGCAATCAGAGTTACCCAGTGTGCCGTGAAGGAAATGTAACGACCCTGTCCATGCTTGCTGGACCACGTGTCTAAAGTCACATGCACCTTGCTGCTGACTGCCTTTCCCAATGACTCGATAACATTGTCTTCCACGTGCTGGTATAGTGCTGGAATGGTCTTGCGTGAAAAGTAATGGCGTTTTGGAACCTGCCACTGTGGTACAGCACATTCAGCAAATTCACGGAAGGAAGCAGAGTCCACCAGCTGGATAGGCAGCAGCTGTAATGCGAGTAATTTTGCTAAGATGGCATTTAGATGCTGTGCTTGGGGATGGCTGGGACTATATTTTTTCTTACGCTGCAGCAGCTGCGGCAACGTAATTTGACTGCGTAAATCTTCAGATAATGGGATGCTGTCACATTGTGAGGAAGGACCCGGTACATCCATTACTGTAGCATCATCCCTGTCAGTGGAGGTTGTAGGCAATGACATGGCAGGACATACAGTGGGGGTAGAGACAGATGAGGAGGAGGACCTATGCAAAGTTTTGCGCCAACGGGGTGTGTGGCAGGAGGTCATATGTCGCCTCAAGCATGTGGTACCCAAGTGTCCAGTGTCTTTCCCACGCTTAAGCCTCATCTGACATAGATTACAAATAGCAACGGTGGGGTCTGCTGCACATTTCTTAAAGAACTCCCAGCAGACAGCAGAGTTCCTGCGTGTGTGCTTTTAGACAACAGCGCTCTGCACTGGAGCAGCTCTGACATCTGATGCCTTGGACTGGCTAGTGCTACGGTTGGTCATAGAGGATGTTGTACCTCGTGTTTGCTGTGCCTCCTCCTCCTCCTCCTCCCCCTCCTCCTCACTTGATTCCTCTGTTCGATCAGGCACCCAGGTGGAGTCAGTGACCTCATCATCAATGTCATCTTCACCCCCTATCTCCTCGCCACTGGAGCCAACTTGGCAGTATGCTGCAGCTGCTGGAGCAACATGAGTGCCAGTTATTTGTGTGTCATCACTGGCACCCCCTTCCTCTAGGTTGATTATACTCCCTTCCTCAACCTCAGAGATTGAATCAGAGCACTGTACTTGCTGCGCATCCTCAAGCAGCATGTCACTGTCATTGTAGTCAAACAATTCAGCTGACTCCTCCGTGTGTGATAATGAGGCTACGGCAGGAGTAGCTGTGGACATGGAGGCTGCATTAGATGCTTTGGCTGCTGAGGTGGACTGTAAAGCACTACAAGCCTGTTTGGCAGAAGACTCGGAGGATGAGGATGGCCTGGTTAGCCAATCCACCAAATCCTCTGTATGTTGCTGCTGCTTAAGAAGACAGCCAGCACCAGTTAGAAAGGACAAGCGTGCCCCTGCAGAGGATGCACCACGTCCACCACGACCAGAGGAACAGCCTCCCGACACAGGGGCTGCTTGCTCTCTTATCTGTGTCTGGGAGCGTCTGCTTGTCCTTTTTGTTCTTTCAGACATGGTGAGTGATATATAGATTAAATATATACAGAACTCTGATTCAACTCTGGTATAAAGATTAAAGATTTACAGAACTCTGGTATAACTCAGTGAGACACCCTGATAGCTGGCAGCCAGTGACAAGACACAGATTGCAATTCTCAGAAACCTCCTATAAATCAGTGTGACCCCCTGATAGCTGGCAGTGAGGAGACACAAATTACAATTCGCATAAATATGCTAGAAGTATGTGGGAACCCCTGATGGGTGGCAGTGAGAAGCCACAGATTACAAGTTGCAGAAACCTCCTATAAATCAGTGAGACCCCCTGATGGATGGCAGCCAGTGAGAACACACGGATTATAACAATTCCCAAATATTTTATAGAAATTAGTGACCCCCAAAATACTTGCTGACAGTGACAAGAGACAGATTACCTCAATTCCCAGATATTTTGTAAAAATTAGTGACCCCCCAAAATTCTGCATGGTACTGGCTCTGTGACAAGAGACAGATCACTTCAATTCCCAAATGTTTTGTAGAAATTAGTGACCCCCAAAATACTTCCTGGCAGTGACAAGACACAGATCACCTCAATTCCCAAATGTTTTGTAGAAATTAGTGACCCCCAAAATACTTGCTGGCAGTGACAAGAGACAGATCACCTCAATTCCCAGATATTTTGTAAAAATTAGTGACCCCCAAAATACTGCGCAGTTCTGGCTGTGTGACAAGAGACAGATCACCTCAATTCCCAAATGTTTTGTAGAAATTAGTGACCCCCAAAATACTTGCTGGCAGTGACAAGACACAGATCACCTCAATTCCCAAATATTAGCTGCCATATAGACAATAGTTTTTGGAGTGCTTAGATACATTTAGAGTATGTTCTGCTATATTTTAACTTGAGCCTGTATTGAAACTGAAAACCATCACGCATGCGCAGTGATACTGGACTTTGATCTAAAAAATACATTACCAGATGGTCCCTCTGACAGATGACATGCTGGAGTTAACGTCAGAAATATATCCTCGAGCGGCACCTCCAGCACATAATACAAGAAAGTGGTTGCCATGAGATGCGCAACGCGCCCGGACACACCTAGGAAAGAACACCAAGGATAACAGGACTATTTAAAGGGAAACTGAAACTGCACCAAATTAATGACTGATGAAGCTACTTTGGTGGCAAAACGCTTCTCAGTACTTATCACCACAATTTTATTGATTTTATTTGACTGATGAATTTTATTTTTATAATAAATCTTATTGCTTTATACCCGGGTCAGGATGATTTTCTTTTATTTCCCTTTTCCTCACCCCATAAGGATTGATCCGGGTCAGCAGAGCAACAACAAAGATAGGGGGTCACCTACAAGGACCCCACAGGCGATACCACCTCAGAGCCAGGTCCAAAGGCTCTAAATTCTGTAAGTACCCCAGAGGGGGAATACAGGGGCCAGTACCGCCTCATGCTGCACAATTTCGTCTCTCTGCTTTTATCTACTCAGCAGAATCTACCTGTATCCAGCCACCATCACTGACCCAGTGACAGGAGCATTCTACAAGGAATAAACCTGACCTGGAGCCTTAGGAACATTTCAATCCCATTGTCAGAATCACAACAGATAGTAAACAAATGACTTTCAGAGTGCCAGTCTTTTCTTATCTTTTGAATTCAGCATCAGGCGTCTGTATTGTATGCACAGCACCTGGCTCCCATCATTAATGCAGTAAAGGTGGGTCTGCGTAAGGTCTGAATTCCACCAGCAAATTGGGATTTTAAAATGCACCGATCGTGCCCAAAACAACTTTTTTACGTGACAAATGGACAATGCCATTGCTTTGTAAACAACAAAATAATAAAATAAAAAAACATTTTATAGTTGTGTGGGGGGATTTGTTTTTACATGACATTTTACATGATCATGGTTGGTATCGTTAGAAAGTCCAGACTCTGACCTGTCCAATGACACCTACCATGACTTTGTGGGGTTTAAAGAATGGAAATAAAGGGGTCCAAAGTACCCCCGCTCTCCTCAAAGCGGTGAAGCAGCTTGTGTTTTAGATGGAACAATGTGTAATAATAACGCTTTACTCCATCACCTCTACATCAGTGGTAGATGGAACATATTGATAGCATAGTAATATTAATTGTGTCTACATGTATTTCTTATTGTTCAGACAGCAGAGAGGAGACGGTGTTGGGAAACATTATATTGCCAAGTTACGAAATACATGAAAAATAAACAGTTCAGCTGCAAGATACCTGGTACTTTTCATTTTATTTCCATTAAGGCTTATGTCAGACGAATGCATTCTGAGCACACTCTGCGTGCGTGCATAACGGACGGACGTACTGATGGAAGATACTGTAGACACCACACAGTCCATTTTTTTTAACGGATGCAGAAAAAAAAGGAAATATGGAAATCAGCATTAATTAAAATTAAATGACAGGTACAGTCAACCAGACCAAAAAACTTCTGAGCATCAACGTGATGGACCTCGCAAATGCGCTGCATCTGACGTCGCCTCATCACGCACACAGGCCACTATGCAGACGCGGTGCACTCTGGGCGTCCATCATAGCGCTTTTATGTTGAGGCCTAAATGGCGTCCGTTGCCACCTGCGTGGTGCGTGCGTGCGCACTTTGGTGCGCACGTACTTCGTGTGTTGGTCGCTCTTGATCACAAATCAATGCTATGACGGACGTTAAACTGTGCGGCGACACATACATGATGACTGTGTTTGTCTGACGCTAGCCTAAAAGGTCCTCCAAAATCCTCAGCACCAGGCCCATGCTTGCATTTTTTTCCATTGTGGCCATTAGAGGGGTCTCATGTTTAAGTTTTGCTTAAGGCCTCACAAAGTCTCTGTAGTGAAGGCTTAATTGTGTATCTATGGAGGGGTCCGGTTTGCAGTTAAAACCGGCTGCATAGGAAGAGTGTGCCCTGATAGACTGAACCTTTTTATACGCTTTCCTGAAGAAGTGAACCGTATTGTGCTTTTTGAAGTATAAATTAGCTATAGTAACTGGTAGATCATTCATGGAGCCCACCAAAACCAAAAAGTCGGCCCATAGTATCTGTATACTGTGCTGTGCACATAAACACCCAATCTCTGTGAAAGTGAACGGAACACCTTTGAATTTAATTTGGGCTTTAGAATGATATGAGATGGGGTACATTGCAGAGTGTAATTGAGGTGTGCTCCTTAGACATAAATGTGTTTCCTGCAGACACACTATTGTAGATCCCTGAACATGCTTTGGCTTTTATGGGGGACCTTTTTTTTTTCATATAAGAAGTTTATTGTTTTCAAAAAATATAACACAGTACAAAATGGTGCTGAGTAGTCTCCGCGTATGCATATCTATAAACATAAACATATCAGTTACAGCAGTAGTTAAACCATTATAAGCCATCGCGGTTAAACAGTAAAGGACATTTCAGCAACCAAAGCTTGAAAAAGAGCTCTAGAAACTTTCAATATGGGGGAGGGGGAGAGAAAAAAAAAAAGAAAAAAAAAAGGGGGGGGGAGTCTACCGGATTGTCATCATGGGAAGCGCCAAAATCAATATTCGAAACATCACTTCAAGGAACCTTGAAACATATCAAATACTTGAGTATACATCCCAAATATACCAGTGATCTCGGGTCGAGAACGGAATCCCCGCTACTGAAGCGGCAAGAGCGTCCAGTGACCTGACTTCTCCCACTCTGTTTTTAAGGTCTTTCATAGTGGGGAGGGAGGGGGAGCGCCAATGAGATGCAATGAGGGTATACGCAGAATTAAGACCACCAATTTACGTTGAGTCGTTGACATCCCTTTCGGGAATATCTGGAGTAACAGAATTTTCGGGTCATGGTGGAGGGCAGTACCCAAGAACTTATTCAGGAACACCACTATATCCTGCCAGAGTGTTTGCAGAGGGGGGCAGTGCCACCACATATGTACGAAGGAGCCACGTGTTGCAGAGCAACGCCAACAAGTTGAATTTCCTGAAGTCGAGAAATGGCTAAGCTTGTCTGGAGTTAGATACCATCGATATAACAGTTTTTTCCTCGCTTCATGTAAAGACGCACTCTTAAATTTACCCTTATCTCCCTTAAAAGATTCAGCCCATTGTTCGGGGGAAACCGTGATATTTAAGTCTTTCTCCCACATCACCTGGAATTTACATTTCTGTATAGGGCTCGAGGTAGTCAGCAGTTTATAACATAGTGAGAGTAATCTAGCGGGTGTATATGGGGAAGCACAGTATGTTTCAAAGGGGGACAGGGCTGGTAGTGTCAGTCTTTCTGAGCCAGTCATATCATATTTTGTCAATAGCGTTTTAATCTGTAGATAAGAAAATTGAAGGGGGCGAGTAATATTATACCGTCCAGTCAGGGTAGCATATGACATGAATCCCCTCGGGGAGTAAAAGTCTACCAATCTGGATAGGCCATGTGCTGTCCAATGGCGGGCATTGAAGTTGGGAATTTTGTGGGTCAAAGCTGTAATTGGCGTCGCTAAATGTAAAGGGTGATAGTGACAAAGTTGCCCCCTCATAGCATCCCATGTATGTAAAAGGAGAGTAGCCAGGGGCAATAAATCGGGCAGTCGGGGGCGAATATGTTTCGGGAGCCAGACTATATCGGTTAATCTAAACGGGGATATCGACTGGAAGATGGGCAGGGTCCACTGTGGGACAGGGGATAACGCCAAACCCGAGCCTAATAACGCCATAAGGGCTGCTTTGTGGTATATCAAGAGATTTGGAAGGCCCAGGCCTCCTTGTACAACTGAAGTGGATAGAACTCGGAAACTAACCCGTGGCTTCCGCCTCCTCCAAACGAATTGATTAATTGTGGTTTGTAAAGATTTAAAAAAGGTCGGATGTGGAGACACCGGTAAAGCCCTGAACAAATATAATAATTTAGGGAGAAGAGACATTTTAGTAACCGCAATCCTCCCCAACCAGGAAAATTCAAAACGTGCCCACCTCCAACACAATTCTTTAATCGTTGATAACATAGCGCCATAGTTCAGTCGATAGAGGGTGGGACGTGAGAAGGAGATTTTAATCCCTAGATATACTAAATAAACTGCTCTCCAGTCGTATTTATAGGTGCTCTTCAAATAATTTAGATCGGTAGGTGAGAAGTGAGTACTAAGGGCTTGCGTTTTTGCTATGTTAATTTGATGATAGGAGACTTTCCCGTATTGGGTGAGCAAATGGTGGAGCTGGGGAAGAGAGTTGACGGGGTCAGTAAGGGTAAGAAGGATATCGTCCGCAAAAAGGCTGATTTTACTCTCTGTGGGGCCGATTTGGATGCCTGTAATCTTAGCGTCTGCTCGGATCGTCTGAGCTAGCGGTTCCAGGGCCAGGGCATATAAAAGCGGGGACAACGGACATCCCTGACGGGTTCCGTTCGTGATGTTAATAGTGTCGGAAAGGAATCCCGCATTTAATACTTGCGCTGTCGGAGAGGAGTACAGTGTAAAAACTGCCTCAATAAAAGGGAGAGGAAAATTAAATTTCAAGAGAACGTGGCGCAAAAAGAGCCAGTTGAGTCTGTCAAATGCCTTCTCCGCATCTAAGGAAAGGAGAAGACAAGGTGCTGAGTCACGACCCACTCCGTCTATAATATTTAGAAGTCTAACGGTGTTGTCCGTTCCCTGTCGCCCCTGGATAAATCCTACCTGATCATCTGCCACCAATTTCGGGAGCAATGGTGCTAATCTATTCGCCAAGATTTTTGCATAAATCTTAATATCTACGTTCAATAAGGAGATAGGACGGTAGTTAGAACAAAGTGTAGGGTCTTTGCCAGGTTTAGGTATGGTGACTATCGAAGCTTTAAGAAGTTCAGGGGGGGCCGTGCCCGATTCAAAAAGGTAGTTAAATAGTGATAACATATGTGGGGTGAGTTGTTCTGCAAATGTCGTATAATATTTAGTGGAGAAGCCGTCTGGGCCAGGAGATTTACCAGGGGGTAGGGAGGAGAGTACCTTCCTCAACTCCTCATGGGAGATCGGAGTAGTTAACGTATCTCGGCAGGTTGGTGAGAGTTGGGGGAGAGCAATAGAGGTCAGATAGGAGAACACCTCCGTCAGGGAGGGTTGGTGTGTCGCCTCTTCTAGGCGGAGATTATATAGTTGGGCATAGTACTCCGCGAAGCGGTTAGCTATTTGACGTGGTTGTGCCACAAATTCTGCGGAGGTAGTTTTAAGTTTTGCAATTTTAGTTCGTGTTAAGCGACCCTTCAGTTTGTTAGCCATTAGTTTACCCGTCTTGTTGCTATATAGATAAAATTTAGCGTTAAGGCGACGTGCTCTCCATACATATTCTTTTTTATGTATGTCACTAAGTTGGGACATTAGGGAGCGAAGCTGGTCCGCCAGAAGCAGGGTAGGGCTGAGTTTATGCTGAGAACAAACTTTGTCTAACTCTTTTAACAATTCTAGTTTCTGGGTTTGATTGGCTTTTTTTAATCTCGAGCCCCACTTAATAAGGATGCCTCGAATGACTGCCTTATGGGCTTGCCACAAGGTTGTTGGAGAGATATCAGGCGTTGAATTTTCCTTAAAATAATTTAAAACCGCTTCTTTAATTTCAGGGCCTGCCTCTGGATGAGCCAGTAGGGATTCGTTCAATCTCCAAGGAGATTTACCGTATGAGGCGTAATTATCTGAAAGTGTCAACAACATGGGAGCGTGGTCTGACCATGAGATTTTACCAATCTCACAGTCCAGCACTAGTGCTAACGTGGAGTTGTGTACGAAAACATAGTCAATTCTAGAAAATGTGTGGTGAGTTAAGGAATAGTAGGAGTAGTCAGTTTCATTTGGATGGAGCAGGCGCCATGCGTCATGTAAGTGGCATTCAGATAATAACTGAAGGGAGGGTCGATTTGGCTGTCTAGGTGAACCGGTTTTACCGATGTCAAAGGAAAGATTAAAATCTCCGCAGATAACTATATGGCCCATTTGAGATTGTGAGAGTTTATCTAAGACATGTTTCAAAAAAGGCCGCTGGCCAGCGTTAGGACAGTATATATTTACGAAGGTGTATAAAACATGGTTGATGGAACAGATCAATATTAAGAACCTTCCCTTAACATCTCTGATAATTTTATGTAGTTCGAATGTCACCCTGTTATGTATCAAGATAGAAACCCCTTTTGATTTAGTCGGAGATGTGGCATGATATTGTGTGGTATAATTGGGGAGGAATAACTTAGGATGCGAAAGCCTGCGGAAATGTGTCTCCTGCAGACAGACAAAATCAGGGTTTTGTCTACGCAGTTCAGCATATAATGCATGTCGTTTGTAGGGCATATTCAAACCTTTCACATTGTGAGAGTATATTTTCATCTTATACTAAACAATAATAACATAAATATGTAGAGCGCCGTCAGGAATACTATACCCCAGCGGGGGAGTCTCGATGAAGAGGAAAGTCCCATCACTCGTAATTTGCACTGGAATGATGACATTAAGGTTCCGGTAGACTCAAAAGAAAAAAAAAAGGGGGTCACAAAAAAGAAAATAAAAGAAAACATAACCAAAAATAAGTCCAGGCCATAGTCCTGGAGCCAACTATGTACATGTAGTACCTCGCATCCTTCTCGACCGCCGCTAAAAGGTCAAGCGGGGTCAACTCCAAACCTTGGAGGAAGGCTTCAGGGGGGTGCAGAGCCAGCATCTAGTGCCAAACAGAAGAAATCAATAAATCGAACAAACGACAAACAGAAGGGGCGAGAGAAGTCGCGCCACATATCGACTCGCCGGAGTCACATCACCCAATGTGAGAATTATCTGGCTGCGGTATCCATGTATATAGGAATAATGGCCATCTCGCATGTTGACAACCGAAGCTGTCCTCTGTGTAGAACCCAATATCTTGATCTGCAGGTCCCAGTGTCTGGGAATCCTTAAGAGGGAACGATAGTCTCGTCAGGTCGAGAGCTGTCGATTCAGGAAACTTTGTGTGTGTTAACTCTATGCCATTCCGGAGAGGTGGATGGAACCCGTGGCGGGGTGTATTCCTCAAGTATACCCCAGGACACCAGCTGCCTCATTCCCTCATCCACCGTGGAAAGCACGTGCAGGTGGCCCTCCTTCCAGACCAGTAATTTTGTTGGGAAGCCCCAGCGGTATTGAATCTGTTTCGTAAAATCTTTGTGACTGGTTGAAAGTCCCGTCTCCGAGACATAGGTCAGGAAACAGTAGGATGGCTGAGTAGGGCTCTGTAAGTTGGTCGACTCGGTATGCTTTCATGATGGCCTCCTTGACTGTAAAATAATGCATACGTAGGACCACATCTCGTGGTGTAGAGGAAGGTAAAGATTTCGGTTTCGGGACTCTATGAGCTCGATCCATCAGTAATTCCGCCGGTGGAAGGTCGGGGAGTAAGGTCTGGAACAACGAACTCAAATAAGAGGAGAGGTCAGAGGTCTTGATATTTTCAGGAATACCGCGGACTCGAATGTTGTTACGTCGAGAACGGTCTTCTTGGTCCGCCATCTTTAATGCTAGTGTTTCGTGAGACGTTTTAAGTGTTTGAAAAGCATCAATTAACTCATTGTGTGCTAAGCAAAGTTCGTCCGTTTTAGCTTCTAGACTATCCGTGCGGTCACCCAGCTCTTTAATTTCGTTATGTAGCTCAGCAGTAATAGCTCTAAAGTCTGTTTGTAAAGTAAGTCTGAGGTTTTGCAGCATTGCTTGGATAGTCTTACCAGACGCTGGTAGATCTCCAGAAAGTTGCAGTACATCCTCCTCCTCGCTTCTCACAGATGCTGGTGAGACTGGGTCCCGGGAGCCGCCATCTTGTGGACCACGAGGACGATCTTTTTTGGCGGATTTCGCCGGTTCCGCCGCTCGTTGCAGCTTGGGAGGAGCCATATCGGTGCCTGGGGGTCTCAGGCTGCGATTGGGGGTCAAACCGCCGAGTTTCAGGGTGGTGTATTGCCGTAGGATTTAACAATGTGGCGCGATCCGCCGGAGCTCTGCTCACATGCGGCTTTTCCGGACGGCTGCTCGCTCCGTATGGGGTACCTTTTACATTCAGAGAGTAAATTTGAAATTGAGGATTACCCATAACCAGTAGAGAGAAACATGCAGAGGAGCACCTCTGCAGTAATGGGGAACCGTCCACGCTGTGTACACAGTAGTATGTCTCGAAATTTATCAAAGTGCAAACCTAAAGATACATGAAAACTAATGAACATCAACAATCAAACAGAAACACAACTTCACTATAAAAAAGGCAGTAACTGAGAGTTTCTCCAGATACAATAGAAAACGTGAAGGTAAAACCAAAGATAAAAAAAAACTCTTTGGGCACTGTTACACTGTTGACACTAAAAGTATCTAACGCATATTACAGTATCTAACGCATATTACAATCCAAACACAAATGGGTTAAAAAACCCGTTTGCGTTTGGTACCTTGCGCTCCTCTGCACGAGGTTACTGCACTTTGCGCTCCTCATGTTAAGTATAGGGAGCGCAAAGTGTTAATCAGTGGTGGATTACAAAGTCCCAGCGCTGATTAACGCCTGGCTATGGTTAGCGAAAAGTTAACCAGAGCCAGAACCTGGTGTTAACGGATTCCGCTTCTGCTGAATCAAAGTGATGCCTGTCTTTAACCCCTTAAGTGCCAGATTGCGATCCGGCGCCATTCGGCACCGGATTGCGATCTAGCTCCAGTGGGCGCGATGACGTCAGTTAGCCGGGGAACCCAAGGAAATCCCCTGGTGGAGATAGGGGGTTTGTTTGAGCATGGCCTTTCAAATGATACCAAACATAACCATATTACAAGTAAATCAAAATTAATACAAATAAAAAAATAATAAAATAAAAACGTGTTTTTTTTGTGTGTGGTTTTATTAATGCAGCAACATTGTTCCCATTTCAATTATAATGTAAACAATGATGCTGCACTAATTATTTTTTTTTATGGGGTGCATTTGCTAAAAATCACGTAATTCCCCCCAAAAAAATGTAACGAGTCCCAATTTCTAATTTTTTTAACAAGCACACCCCATAGAAAATATAAACGCAAAGGCTCGTGTGATAAAATGTGGAAAAAAAAACTTTACACGCTGTAGATGATTAAAAATTCAAATTTTACTGCATTTTTTGTTATACATCATGTCATACCTGTATATTATATATATATAATAATGATATATAATGAATCTATGGAGTCTGCCGGAAAGAACGATATATAATATGTCTAGGTCATATAATAAAATGTGACTTCAAATCGCGTTTAAACATAATGAGCAAAAGAGGTAAAAATGAGCTCCGCACACAGACGTGAAATGGCTCAGCAGCGAAGGGGTTAAATCATACTTGATACAATGAAAGCTGCATACCATATAACAGTTGTACAATAATAATACCTGAAGAAATGGTTGCCTTGAGCAGTGGTTCCCAACCCTGGTCCTTGGGTACCACTAACAGGCATGGTTTGCCAGATATCTGAAGTAGCGATGAGCGAACACCCCGGTGTTCGGTTCGCATTTGAACTCAAATTATTTCAAAAGTTCAAGTTCGAACTCGAACACGAACCGAACTCATCGAGAGTCAATGGGACTCGAAAGTTCGATTTTTAGAGTGCCCTTCAAGAGGGCATATATGCAAGATATTTGCCATAAAAAGATGTTTGGGGGTCCGGGTAGTGCCCTGGGGGACAGGAAACAAGGACAAAAAGTTTTTTTAAAAAAACATTTTTAAAAGGAACAGTGAGTTTTCTATGAAATAAAGGTTAAGAACAAAAACGAAAAATTCCTTCAAATATCATGTCTAGGAGGTCCCCATAACCTGCCCGTGAAGTGGCGGATTTGTAGGATGTATAGAAACATTTAACAACAAAAAAAAGAAATTTCAAATGACGGTAAATGTTTTTTCCTTTAATCAACTGCTTGGGGCGGCAGCCTGTATGAAAAGAGGAGTCATTTTAGGATATGCAGAACAAGTTTAGTGATTTTTTTGGCTAAATTATGGTGAAACTTATGCAGGCTTTGGATGAAAGTAACAAAAGGTGCTTTAAAATTAGGCCTTTAGTGTCGGCAACAGTGCCGTCACACCGTAACCCCTCTGTGGTATTGTGGAATAGTGCAGGGTTGGACCCTGCCGTCCAATATTAAAATGATATGACTCTGGTATAGGCGTCAGTGGCAGTGCACCCAAATATTGTGCCTTTGGTGGCAGCAAGTGCCTTCACACCGTAAATTACCCCTCTGTGGGATTGTAGAAGAGTGCAGTGGTGGAGGTTTTGGGAATGCAGAAGAGATCCCCGATCTATTCAGTTACGTCAGCATCAGGGGATTGATAGCTGCTGATCCAGGACTGATTCATTTTTATAAATGTCAGCCGGTCTACAGAGTCAGTGGACAGACGCACTCTTTTGTCTGTGACAAAACCTCCAGCGGCACTGAACGTCCTTTAAGAAAGCACGCTGGATGAAGGGCAACCTAGTAGCTGCATAGCATATTGGCTAAGTTATGGCCAGTGATCCAATCTCAACACCCAGTAAGCCAGTGGATCATCTGCTGTAAAGGTATCCAGGTCTGCCCTTGCCCCTAGGTAGTCCTGCACCATATGGTGAAGACGCTGGCAATGGGTGCCTACATTTGACGTCCCTGGGCGTCTTGGACTAAAAAAATTAAAAAGGCATCAGTCAAGCGGCCCCGGCCTTCACCGCTCTTCCTCTGATCATCCGCAGCCTCAGAAGCACCTGTGTCATCACTTGGTAACCTACCAGTGCCTGGAAAGTTGTTACACAAGTGTCGCTTTAGAGCGTCCTCAAGGTGTTTCATCCTGTGCTCCCTCTGTGCGGGCAGGATGAGCTCTGCAACTTAACCCTTGTATCGTGGATCAAGAAGGGTTGCCAACCAGTAATGATCCCTCTCCTTGATAGCACGAATCCTGGGGTCCTTTAGCAGGCTTTGCAGGATAAGGGAGCCAATGCAGCGTAGGTTGGAGGTGGCATTAGCTTCCGAGTCTTCCTGGTCAATGAGGATGACCCCATTGTGCACTTCCTCCTCCCAGTCAAGTACTAGTCCTTGGGTTTCTGGGCACACAAAACCCTCCCTTGAGGAATCCCTACCTTCAATGCCCCCACTACTTAAATATTCCTCCTCCTCCTCATCCTCCTCCTGTCTGATCTGAGGACCTGCAGGAATGCTGTCTGCATAAAGACTGGGGCCTTGAGAGGTAGGGAAGGACTCCTCTTCCTCCCGCTGCTCTGCCTCTAGTGCCACATCTATAATTCCTCGCAAAGTGTGCTCCAGCAGGAACACTAAAGAAATTGTGTCACTGATGCATGCACTGTCCCTGCTCACCATCCTCGTTGCCTCCTCAAATGGTGACAGTACAGTGCATGCATCCTAGATCATCAGCCACTGCGGGGGGGGAACCAAGTTAACTTGAACCTGTCCTTGTGCCATACTCACACAGGTACTCATTGATGGCCCTCCGCTGCTTGTGCAGATGCTGCAGCATTGCTAATGTCGAGTTCCACCTGGTGGGCATGTCACAGGTCAGACGGTTTGTGGGAAGGTGGAATTCTCTTTGAATTTCTGCCAGGCGACCACTTGCTGGGAATGACCGTTTGAAGTGGCTGCAGACTTTTCTGGCCTGGCTGAGAAGCTCTGCCAGCCCTGGGTACCTGGTTAGGAAACGCTGTACCACCAGATTTAGGACGTGTGCTAGGCATGGTACATGCGTCAACTTACCCTGGCGTAGGGCGGAGAGAATGTTGCTGTCATTATCACAGACGATCATTCCCAGCTGAAGCTGGCGTGGTGTTAACCATCTCTGCACCTGGCACTGCAGAGCTGACAGAATTTCTGGCCCGGTGTGGCTCCTGTCCCCTAAACAAACCAGCTCAAGCACAGTATGGCATCTTTTTGCTTGAGCCATTCCGTAGACCCTGCCACGTGTCGGTTTAACTGCCACTTCGCCAGAGACAGAGAAGGAAGAGGAGGAAGAGGGAAAGGTGGTGGTGGAGCAGACAGACCTCATACAAGCAGCTTTCTGGAGGCGTGGTGGATGAACATGCTCCAGCACAGAGCCCAGTCCTGGATCCCTCCCAGCTGCAAGTAGAGTTACCCAGTGTGCCATGAAGGAAATGTAACGGCCCTGTCCATGCTTGCTGGACCACGTGTCACGTGCACCTTGCTGCTGACTGCCTTTCCCAATGACTCCATAACATGGTCTTCCACGTGCTGGTATAGTGGTGGAATGGCCTTCCATGAAAAGAAATGGCATTTTGGAACCTGCCACTGTGGTACAGCACATTAAGCAAATTCACAGAGGAAGCAGAGTCCACCAGCTGGAAAGGCAGCAGCTGTAATGCGAGTAATTTTGCTAAGCTGGCATTTAGACGCTGTGCTTGGGGATGGTTGGGACTATATTTTTTCTTACGCTGCAGCAGCTGGGGCAACGTAATCTGACTGCATAAATCTTCAGTTGATGGGATGCTATCACATTCTGAGGAAGGACCTGGTACACCCATTACTGTAGCATCATCCCTGTCAGTGGAGGTTGTAGGCAATGACATGGCAGGACATATAGTGGGGGTAGAGACAGATGAGGAGGAGGACCTATGCAAAGTGCTGTGCCAACGGGATGGGTGCCAGGTGGTCATATGTCGCCTTAAGCACGTGGTACCGAAGCGTGGGATGTCTTTCCCACGCTTGATCCTCATCTGACATAGATTACAAATAGCAACGGTGCAGTCTGCTGCAAATTTCTTAAAGAACTCCCAGACAGCAGTGTCTGTCCTTTTTTGTCTTTTTGACATGGTGAGTGATATATAGATTAAAGATATACAGAACTCTGATTCAAATCTGTTATAAAATTGGAGATATGCAGAACTCTGATTCAACTGTGTTATCTAGATTAAAGATTTCCAGAACTCCGGTATAACTCAGTGAGACACCCTGATAGCTGGCAGCCAGTGACAAGACACAGATTACAATTCCCAGAAACCTCCTATAAATCATTGAGACCCCCTGATGGGTGACAGTGACAAGATAGATTACAATTTGCAGAAATCTGCTAGAAGTATGTGGGACCCCCTGATAGTTGCCAGTGAGAAGACACAGATTACAACAAAGCCCAGATATCTTGTAGAAGTGAGACACCCTCAATAGCTGCTGGCAGTGAGAACACACAGATTACAACAATTCCCAGATATCTTGTAGAAGTGAGACCCCCACAATAGCTGCTGGCAGTGAGAACACACAGATTACAACAATTCACAGATATTTTGTAGAAGTGAGACACCCTCAATAGCTGCTGGCAGTGAGACACCACAGATTACAACAATTCCCAGATATCTTGTAGAAGTGAGACCCCCACAATAGCTGCTGGCAGTGAGAACACACAGATTACAACAATTCCCAGATATTTTGTAGAAGTGAGAACCCCACAATAGCTGCTGGCAGTGAGAACACACAGATTACCACAATTCCAAGATATCTTGTAGAAGTGAGAACCCCACAGTAGCTGCTGGCAGTGAGAACACACAGATTACAACAATTCCCAGATATGTTGTAGAAGTGAGACCCCCCCCCCAATAGCTGCTGGCAGTGAAAACACACACTAACAGAACAATCTCCTCTCAAAAAACATGTGCTAGGCGGAGTCGAGCCGGCAATGTGAGAGGACGTGTGCTGCTGGAGCTCCCGAGTAGCCGCTGATTGAATTGAGACAACCACCACTTTAATCTTCTTTATTTCGCTCTGGAGGTACAAGGGAAGATAGCAGGAGCCATGAAGTCCTCCAAAAAAACAAAAAAGCCTGACAGCGCACTTGTAGCGCCGATTTTCACTCCGCGGACCCCACAGTGACCAGGCCCCAAGATGGCGGCACTTCCTCCAGAGATGGAGGGAGAAGCCCATCCCCAGGCTCAGACACATCTGAGATGGAGCAGGACTCGGGCCCGGAACCCGTCAGGACATCCGCCGCCTGCAAGAATTTATATCGGAGGAGCTGGCGAGCAACAAGAGGACGCTCACGGCGGAGGTCCAGGTAATTGGGACACGCACAGCGCGTCTCGAGGAACGGGCAGAGGCATTTATGGACACGTGCAACACACTTACCCACCACGCTGAGATACTAGCAACACGGGTGGAGACACTAGAGGAGGCGCTAGAAGATTTATCGAACAGGTCCAGACGCAACAACGTCAGGCTCCGAGGCCTGCCTGAATCGGTGACATCGGATGCGCTGGACGCCACGCTTACTGGCATTATGAAAAAGTTATTACCCGCGCTGCCACCGGCTAGATATTTGATCGACCGGATACACCGTACTCTGGGGGTGCGGAAAGGCCAGAACGCACCACCGCGCGACGTAGTCGCTAGATTACATTATTACTCGACCAGGGAAGCTTTACTACGCACAGCTCGCGACCAACAGGTGGAGTACGAGGATGGTCAGTTGCTTTTCTACCAGGACCTTGCCCCGTCGACCCTGGCCAAACGCAGGGAATGGCGGGTAGTCACAGAACTGCTGCGCTCTCACGATATGCGCTACTCGTGGGGTTTCCCATTTCATATTTTGGTACACAAAGATGGTCGCACGTATTCTTGCACACACCTATACAGGGCTCAGGACTTTCTACGCCAGCTGGGATTGGAGGTCCCGGACGCAATTGCTCAGCTCACCCCTCCGAGTTCTCTGCCACGGCTCTCCAGAGACTGGTCTCCGGCTGGAGATTGAATGTGGACGGCTGTGGGTGCCCTAAGTGAGGGCATATATATCCTTCAGTCCAGGTTTTGCGGGGCTTAGGCCCTTAGACGGCTCTTTGATGCTTTCTTAGGTTATATTCTGCTATTTCTTTGTGCTTCTGATTTATTTGTTAAGGTGGTTGTAGTTTTAGTATGACGTTTAATGTAGCGGTTGCTCGGGGGGACAGTGGCCGAGGGTTTCTTCCCCATGGTGTACTGGTTTCCCCGAGACTACCTCCTCCTCCAAGGTTCCGTTCCTTTGGTTTACCCATCCGTTCGGGACGTTTTGTTCTTTGTTCCCTTCCTCTTTCTCCTTATTTCCCCTTCCCTACCTATTCCCCCGGCCCGGCCCTACTTTCTCTTCTCTGACCTCTCGGCCGTATGATTATAATGTTTTATTTAACACTTTTTTCCCTATGTAGGCGGCTCCCGTCCTGTCATCTCCCCCCTCGGCAAGAGGCTGGGAGCTGGCGAGACGGGACAGGGGTGGAGACGTGGGGAGGATGGTGGCCATGCGTTCCCATTCCTAGTCCCATAATGATTTCTGATCTTAAATTCCTCTCCTTGAATGTCAAGGGACTAAATTCCCCGCGCAAGCGCCGTCTCCTGTTTCGTGACCTTAAGCGGAAGTCTGCGAACATTGCATTCCTCCAAGAGACTAGGATCTCTACCACTGCGGCCTTTCGCTTAGCAGACCCATCCTACTCCCGTGTCTTCACCTCCTGTGCAGTTCCTAAATGGAATGGGGCCGCTATTTTGTTGCATAATTCCTGTCCGCTGCAGATTATTGATGTATATTCTGACTCCGCTGGGAGGTATGTCTTGGTGAGGGGTACTTGCTCGTCTAAATGGTATACATTGATGTCGGTATATGCACCAAATGGGCCAAATGCGGGATTTTGGGCGGACCTCTCCTCCTTTCTCAGGTTGCATGCTAAGGGCAAAATCATATTGGGAGGGAACTTCAATGCTACTCTCTGCTCCCCACTGGACCGATCCGGCCACCCCCCTCGCATCGGTCTGACTCCATCCCCATCCCAAGATAGGCAGTTTCATGCGTTTGTGCGTAATCATGATCTGATAGACATCTGGAGAGTACAGCACCCCACAATGAAGGATTTCACCTTTTACTCCTCGGTCCATTCCTCATACTCCAGATTAGATTATTTTCTGATCTCCCCGGACTGTATTCCCCTGATTGCGAAATCAGGCATTGGCTCCATAACTTGGTCTGACCATGCAGATGTGCTTTCGCATGTCCGCCCACTGGCATCTGGCGGCGGTGGCCAATGGCGGCTCGATCCTTTGCTTCTTTTGAAAAAGGGGGTTAGGAAAGCGGTTGGATCCGCGTTGGATTCATACTTTCAGTTAAATGATACTCCTGACGTGTCCATACACACATTATGGAATGCTCATAAAGCAGTGATCAGGGGAGTGCTAATTAGTCAGGCTGCCTACCACAAACGCATGAAGTTGCAGGCCATAGTCACGTTACAGACCGACCTGCGGAGACTGGAACTCAGGCATAAACGGGTCCCGACGGACGATACCCTTTTGCAGCTTAATCGAGTTCGTGCAGATCTTAACGGTTTATTTTTAGATGATGTGGGGAGATCGTTGCTATGGTCCAAAAGGCGTTACTATGAACGAGCGAATAAAGCAGATACACCCCTGGCCAGGATGCTGCGCCCTAGACGCCACACTGTCCTGTTTCCGTTCATCCGAGATAAAAAAGGGCAGGTTCATAAGTCTCCTGAGGATATCCGAGATGCCTTCACAGCGTATTTCACGGATATTTATGACCATTCCCCCACCCACAAAATGGGAAACCGCAACCTGATAGATGATATAGAAACTTACTTGAGACGGCAGAACCTCCCTACCCTTGATAGGGTTCAGTCCCTATTGTTGGGATCCCCTATAACGGAGGAGGAGATAGGGAGGGCTTTGGGCCTGATGAAGCCATTAAAGGTCCCTGGGCCAGATGGCTTCACATACCGGTATTACAAAGCGTTCTGTCCTAAATTAAAGCCCATTCTATGCTGTTTATTTAATGCCGCACGGGGAGGTGCCCCTTTCCCTGCAGAGTCACTGTTGGCTGCCATTGTTCTCCTCCCCAAACCTGGGAAAGACCCTGAGAACATTGATAGTTACAGGCCCATATCCCTCTTAAATACAGACATTAAACTATTAGCAAAAATTTTGGCCTTGCGCCTAGACCCTCTCCTCCCCTTGTTGGTATCACCAGACCAAGTGGGGTTCATTCCAGGTCGGCAAGCGTACGACAATACGAGACACGCGGCGGACCTTATTTGGTTCGCTGAGACCTATCAGAAGCCTTCCTTATTTTTGTCTTTAGACGCTGAGAAGGCCTTTGATAGGGCGGAGTGGCCGTTTTTATTTACTTTACTTAAACAATTGGGGTTCCCCCCCACTTTTCTCCGAATGATTTCAGCCTTGTATGCTTCCCCAGGAGCGCAAATTTTGATACCGGGAGCCGATAGGATTCCCTTTGTTATCCGGAACGGAACCAGGCAGGGCTGCCCATTGTCTCCGGCCTTATTTGCCCTTTTTTTGGAACCTCTATTGCTTGCTATTAAATCAGACGCGGGAATCTCGGGACTTACGGTGGGTGACTTGGAATTTAAATTATCGGCTTATGCCGATGACGTCCTTCTCTCCCTGACAGACCCTTCCACCTCCTTGCCCCGGGTTTTGGATCTGCTCAGTGACTTTTCTACTCTTTCAGGATATAAAATGAATGTAACTAAATCAGAGGCACTCCCGGTGGTGCTGACAGCAGAGGCGATTACAACTCTCTATTCTTCCTGCCCTATAAGGTTCACCCACTCGGAGCTGGTATACTTGGGGGTCCGCTTAACATCATGCTCGGCAGACCTTTATTCGGCTAATTACCCTCGCCTATTTGCGACTCTCAAAGCGGAGTTAGAATGTTGGAATAAATATGCGATATCATGGCTCGGTAGGCTTAACTGCATCAAGATGAATGTATTACCCAGATTATTGTATATGTTTCAGGCATTACCGATTCCTCTCGTTGCTTCAGAGGTCATCGCTTTGCAGTGCTCAATTGATTACTTTATATGGGCAGGGAAACGATGCCGCGTCGCTAGACATACTCTCTATCGCCCACGGTCTCTGGGCGGCCTGGGCCTTCCATCTCTCCTCACCTATTACTATGCAACTCAATTGGCACAAGTGGTAGCCTGGCATGCTCCGGCGGGGTCTCGCAGGTGGGTCGACCTGGAAGCATCCCTTATGCGACCGAATAAGATACAATATTGGATATGGCTGGCTCGAGAACATCGTCCTTTGATCACCACCACATGCCCAGCCATCTTAAACTCTCTGCGCCTTTGGCATAGGCTAGCAGTGAAATGCGAGTTGACGTCTATACCAACACCTATGACTCCAATTCTTGGGAATAGAGACTTTCGCCCCGGTCTACTCATGAGGCCCTGGCGTGACCTATTGGACTCAGGTGTGTGCAGAATACATAACTTATACCACAACGGAACATTGATTCCCCTTCGAGATATTTCGGGACTGTCTTTTCTACATATTTTTCAACTGACATCATACGCCACCCAAGCTCACATCAAGCAAGCTGCACTGGCGCCGCTGACCCGCTTTGAACGATTATGCCTGGCCGGCACATATTCGAGAGGCCTTATATCTTCATTATACCGGGATCTAACCTCACTGCTGGACTGGAAAGACCTGCCCTATATTCATGCCTGGGAAAGAGATATTGGGGAAACCCTGGACTCAGAGGATTGGTTGGACATATGGGAGATGTCTCGCTCCGTGTCGGTGTGCGCCTCATTGCAGGAACAGTCCATTAAAATGATTATGCGGTGGTACGTTACCCAATCTCAATTGGCGCACATGAATAGAAATCTACCGGATGTATGCTGGAGACTATGCACCTCCAAGGGCTCCTTCTTCCACATGTGGTGGACATGTCCCCGAATTGTGCCTCTATGGAAGGAAGTCCAAGATCTACTGATTTTAGTTCTATCTAAACCTATCCCGTTGGATCCTTGGGCATTTTTGCTCTCCAGGCCGCTCCCTGAACTTACTTTCCATGAAAACAAACTATTAGCCAAAATTACCCTGGCCACGAGACGGGCTATGGCGGAAGTCTGGAGACAACCCCTCCCGCCCTGTATGGCTAAAGTATATGCCAAAATCAGAGACACTCAGATTATGAACGAACTGACCGCTATAGTACGTTTTACACTGCCATCATATAGTAAAACTTGGGGGCCTTGGCTTGATGCTGGGTTATAATCTATGACGGAAGTTGGGGCTATGGTCACGTATATTGCGCTTCTTGGCCCCTTTCACCCCTCTTTTCTTCTTTGGCGCTCTCCCCCCCCCTCTCCCCCCACCCTTCTACATTTCCCTCTATAGCATTCGACAGGTTGGATTAATATCTATGTTCTTAGGATTCTGACCTGGGCCGGGCCGCTCATTCCCCGCCCCTCCCTTTTCTTTTCCTTTCTTTCCAACCTCTCTACCCTTATTTTTCACCCTACTTTAATGCCATAATATGGACGGGATTGTGGCTTACTAGGATGCATATGTTTATTGATATTGCTTTTATGGCGCTGCGACGCCACATGTGCACCCATGTTATTCTTATTGTCCTAACGTCCAATAAAATTATGTTTACAAAAAAAAAACATGTGCTGGGGCTGAGAGGGACGCCTTATATAGTGTGCTGCGGGACTTAGCTCTGTGAGCCCACGATTGGGCAAAATTTTCCCAATCAGGACTCTGAGCTGTGATTGGCATAGTCTTGCTGCTGTCTTGCACCTGACTGTCACGGTTCCCGGATCCCACCACACAGCCCTTAAAGCCCAACACTCCACAGAGCCAAAAAGCTACCAACAGAGTAGCCGTAGAAAAATCCCTAACTGTCTGGTCCTTAAAAATTGACGAGGTATAAGTATTCTAGCTAGACAGAAAGGGTTAATCAAAGACAATGTCGTAATACAAAACCAGGTCAGCAACACGGGGGTAGTCAGACGAGCCAGAGTCAGAATACAGAGAATAGAATAGTCAAATGGAATAGCCGGGTCGATATCAGTGCAGTAGCGTAGTACAAGGAAAATAGTCTAGGGCAACGGAAGGCAGAATGGTCAGAAAACAAGCAGAGGTCAACAACAGGTTAAATCACGAGAGAATACAGGTACCGGGAGCTCAGGTATGGATAACCACGATCTGGCACTGCTGAGAAGGAACTGTGGGTTTTTAAAGACCTTCACCAGACCACGCCTCCCTCTCAAGCCGCGCCTCATGCAGCCACCTCCCTGCCTGTCTCTATTTAAACCGGGTGTTGGTCAGCGAGCAGCATCAGACATGCTGCCTTCAAGCACACTGGAGAGGCTGGAAGCCCCCAACGTTACACTGACCTGTAGTCAGGTGCAAGGCTGTAGCCAATTACAAGCTTCAGGCCAGTGGAAAAGTGCATTGTAGTCCATTGTGGTGCATTGTGGGTGAACTCGAACCGAACACGCGGAAATGTTCGGAGTTCGGCGAACAGCCGAAGTTCGATTCGAACTCCGAACAGATCGAACCGAACAGCTCATACCTAATCTGAAGCACAGCCCAGGTGATACAAATTGCTGCTCAGTGATCACAGTATTCAGTCTGCATTTCCCCAAGCTAATCCATAAAATATGTCTTGTTAGGAGTACTTGAGGACCAGGATTGGGACCCACTGGTCTAGATAAATACGACAAGACAACTACTGTATAGTTAAGCGGGCATAATAGTTTAAGTCCATTTAGTTTTTTGGCAGTAGTTCTACTGCCTGAATGTAATCAGAATCTCACGGATAGTTAAAGAGACACTACCTCTAACATGAGCTTAATTGAATAACTTGTACATTACAACCAAACCTTATAAAACACATGATGCTCTTTATTTCTCTTTGACTAAAGTAATTGCATGTAAAAAGGAAAAACATATTGCTTCCATTTTGTGGATTTTTCCCATGATGCAACACTTAACAAAAGCTGTGCAAAAGCTTTATTTACAGCTGTGTTTTAGCTTCTACAGTATTTAACAGTCAATAGAGTGGAAGAGTGAATGTTTAGATAAGGCATTAGGGGGCTATTGTGTTCTCTAAACTACTTACCATGATATATATGCCATCTGAATGAGATTAGAAACAGATTTTAGAAGACTAGAATTCTATTCTACCCCTTTGTGATGTCCTTTGAAAACATAACACACAATACAATGATGTGCGCCAGCTGTCTGGCCTATAAACTCAATTTTATGCACAATGTCACATAGTGAAGAGCAAGTGCTCTAAAGATACTGGGAGGAGGGGCAGTTTACAACACAAAATTGATGCACCCAGTGACACACGTAGAGTAAAATATTTTTTAAGCCAAATATACAATAAAAAACAAGGTACATGTAAGATATCAGCAGCATAATCAAAATAAATCATTTCATTTTTTGGTTGTAGTGTCCCTTTAACATACTACACGTTTATTTGAAATAATATTGTACCAAACATTTTAACAGAGCACTAGAAGTATATTAACTTTAACATTTTATAGTAGTAGTAGTTGGGAGTTACAAACTCTGTGGGAATAATTACTTTAAAATAAATAATAATATTTTAAATGTCAAAATATTTTCCAGCACTTTGAATAGACTGAAGACTTCCTTGGCCTTTAAATACGGCTACATTGTACAATTTTGCTTCCCCCTTGTCAATCATCTGAAAATATCCACAGATCAGCTGAGTTCAGATGCTCTAATTGCCATTAGCACTTTTGGAGCTCAATTGGCACAGGCTTTTTGTGTCCTTTGACCACTCAATCAAAATCTCCATGCGTAATACACTGAAGAAAACTAAATTCTTAGTATATAATGTGTTTGTGAAACAGCCAATTCCCTAACATATAAAATTATAAAATAAAATCAGTGTTTAGGGCACAGACGAAGAGAAATATGTATACTGTATATCTTGATGTAAGGATATAATACTATACTACCTTATATTATAATATCTTTAAAATCAAAAACATATTTATTAAAGTTTTCAAAGAGATAAAAATATGTAATCTAAGCATTATTACATTTATATCTCTTCTTGAATATATATATACAGTGGCAAGAAAAAGTATGTGAACCCTTTGGGATTACGTGGAGTTTTGCATGAATTGGTCATAAAATGTGCTCTGATCTTCATCTAAGTCACAACAATTTGAAAACACAGTCTGCTTAAAATAATACAACACAAACATTATATGTTTTCATCTGTTCATTAAACATAACATGTAAACATTCACAGTGCAGGGTGGAAAAAGTATGTGAACCCTTTGGGATTACGTGGAGTTTTGCATGAATTGGTCATAAAATGTGCTCTGATCTTCATCTAAATCACAACAATTTGAAAACACAGTCTGCTTAAAATAATACAACACAAACATTATATGTTTTCATGTGTTTATTGAACAGAACATGTAAACATTCACAGTGCAGGGTGGAAAAAGTATGTGAAACCCTAGCCTAATGACTTCTCCAAGAGCTAATTGGAGCCAGGAGTGAGCCAACCTTGAGTCCAATCAGTGTGATATTATTGGACGTGTTGCTGAAAGCTGTCCTGCCCTTTAAAAACACACACCAGTTTTGGGTTTACTGGTTTCAAGAAGCACTGTCTGATGTGAACCATGCCTCGCAGAAAAGAGCTCTCAGAAGACCTATGATCAAGAATTGTTGACTTGCATGAAGCTAGAAAGGGTTACAAAAGTATCTCCAAAAGTCTTGATGTTCATGTGTCCACGGTAAGGCAGACTGTCTACAAATGGAGAAAGGTCAGCACTGTTGTTACGCTCACAGCCATTCGTAAGGTGTGTTTACACCAATTCAATTCCAGTACCGACAATCATGATTATTAAGCATCTTTAGTAAGATCTTGTATCCGAGGGCGATATGAACTGCTGCATTTGCACGTTTATTATTGTTCATAATTTCAATATCAAGTTCAGTGGTCATTTCCAATTGTGATCACAAGTGCATACATTCAAACGATATTTTTGAGATATTCAATCATGCCTGAATAGGCATCTAATTGTTCATGTGTTACCTACATTAATTGGTCTGAACCATTCATATCTATCCCACTATTGATAGTTCACCAGTTGTTGACCATACCTCTTATGCTATCATTTAGGTATTCAGCCAATAAGTAGCTATCAGTCAGCCTTATATTTCACTCATGGGGGCTTATACAATTGCTACCCTTTGAGTCTTTCCGAAAAATTGGTTGATATTGGTCAATTCACATCTTATTGAGCTATCCAGTGCATTGTCAGAAGTTATATTTGTGAGAAGATTTTTTCCTCCTCAACCAATCTTACTGATGCGATATGTCTGATTATGTAAATTATATACCCGTTATGCAATACGCGCTAATATTGTAATTGGTGGACGCACCATTTACTTGAGTAGGTTATATATCCATAATCCTTCAATTTTTTCAAATTACTGAAAATATTACGTGGGTCTAATGTTCAATTCAAATAAATAATTGTGTTCTAACTTGACAACTACCTTCATACTTTTTTAATTGTATTCAATAAAATAATTGTTTTATTTAGGAAATAGGTTTTTTCCTCGCAAGGGGATTTGATACATAATGACAGAGGAGGGCTGGATAGTAAAAACCCCTTTATAACAAGCAGCGATGGGAGAAGAGAGGGACTTTATAAAACGTGTGTTATCTCCCCTCCCGCTCTGCATAATAGGGGCTTAGGTCTGATACATTTTATATTATCCAGGAGCACTATCCCACTTTCCTCATCTATAATACACGTTTTATATAAAGTCCCTCTCCTCTCCCAGTGCTGCTTGTTATAAAGTTTTTTTTATGTCTGATACATTTAGTATCCAGCTCTCACAGTTACTCCGTTATTATGAGCCTTCAGTGTGATTTATTTGAATGTTTTCCCTGGATTTAAAGTGCTTTATTTTATTATAAAAATAAATTTGCACCAGTCATCTTCTCTTCTCTGAGCTTTCAGACCGATTTACGTTAATATTTTCCCTCTCCCCTGCTTTTATATTCCTGTGTCTCCCCCACAGAGATACAAAGTTTAAGTAAAAGTTCCCTCTCCTCTGCTGGATAAGCATTGCATTCCGAAGTTCTGCACCCTCCACATGCCAATGCAGTAGGATGTTCTATACAGAGAGGGGCATTAATCAATGCAGGAGGATGTTCTATACATTATACAGAGAGGGGTATTAATGCAGGAGGATGTTGTATACATTATACAGAGTAGGGATGTGCATTTCGGGTTTCGGAATTTCGGAATTTTCACGAAATTTCCCGATTCGTGTTTTCGGATGCGGCCGAATTTCCGAAAATTTTTAGATCCGAAAATGTCAGATCCGAAATGTTTTCCGAGCCGAAACGAAATATTTTCGGATTTTTCGAATGGACTTGAAATGTGTCAAACGAGGAGAATAGATGTTACGAAAAACGAAAATTTGCGGAAAAACGAAAATTTTCCGAAAAACGAAAATTTTCGGAAAACGAAAATTTTCTGAAAAACGAAAATTGTCCGAAAAAACTAAAAGTCAATACAAAAAACGAGCAAAATGAGACGAAAAATACGAAAAATGGTCGATATTCCGAAAAATGTGCAATTCCGAAAAACGAAAATTTCCGAAATCACGAAAAGTCGATACAAAAAACGAGCACAGTGACACGAAAATACGAAAAATGGTCGAAATTCCGAAAAAAATGTACCCGAAAAACGGTCCGAACCGAATCGAATCGAAACCGAAATCGGTCGAAACGAGCCGAATCGAAAAGTTTAAAAATCCGAAAAATCGAACCGAATCGAACCGAAAAAAAAATCGGTGCACAAGCCTAATACAGAGAAAGGTATAAATTGAGGAGGATGTTCTATACAGAGAGGGACCACTACAATAGTAATTGTATCCAATAGTTTTCGGATGAATGAAATTAGTTTTCATACTAAAGAATTGAAAACAAATTTCTTTAGCAACTAAATAAATTGCATTTTAGGACTAATCCATTTGTTCAAAATGAAATTTTGTGCTGTGCACATGTCTAATGCAAATGACATGCCTAGGACTGGCTATGACCAGTTGCATAAACCTTATCTCTGCCAAAAAAAGCCATCTAGTATGACATGACATTGATTTAAGGGTTCTGTGTAATAACAGACCCAGGATGCATAAAAGTGAGACAGGTGTAATTTGCATGTCCTACCCAGAGTTCCTTGCTGCATATGGGGAATGTAGAACATGAGCTCTAGGATGCAGTTCTTTGAATTGCTGTGATGTGCAAATGGCTTCTGCAATAAACACACACATATATATATATATATATATATGAAATCACCAACAAGAGATTCACCAGGCATTGTTATCAAGGAGCGTGCGTACATGACAAGTGTAATTATATATATATATATATATATATATATCAGCAGTGCACCTAGCCTACAACTATTCCAATACCAGTTGCCAGATAGTCAGTCTAACCTTAAGCCACTGACACGTTTGAAAGAGCATCAGTCTATTAAAAGAGGAGCAGCTCTGGGTTTCATTAGGTAGGACTCTCCTTACTAGAGATGCCTTGACGGGGCAGGTGAGCTTACACTTTAATGGCCATTCGTAAACCAAAACTGCTGATTGTGTTTTGTTTCACATGGGGCTATATATTGTTATGTTTTAAACATGAACTGGCAACAGGTTTCACTAAAATTCTTTGGTGTACAACTTTGCTTATCGCAAATTATTGTTATACACAGTATTACTTTCATATGTTCTGATTAGTCCTGTCAAAAGTATTTTTTTATCAATTTCATATATATTATATTGTATGTATTGGATTTTATTGAAATCAGGCACATACTGTATTAGGTTGCTATATATTGTATGGTAAGCTGAATTGCAACTTAAAACCCACAATATTCACTTGGATCCACAGCATCTCACTTACAGTACAGGCAGCTTAACTCATGGGCTAGGTTGTGTTTACCTGCCACTGCTAAAAAAAAATTTACTTTACAATACTTTGAACCAATTTCAAAAGTGCAAAAAGGCAATAAACTCTGCTACTAATACCACTACATGAAAACAAGTCAAAGCAAGCAAAATGTCTAAATGCTATAAACTCAAGAGTCTCATGAAAATGAAGCACTTCAATAGTGGCTTGTGAATGAAAATGAGCAAATCACAAAA
Organism: Leptobrachium leishanense; assembly: GCA_009667805.1. Classification (NCBI taxonomy): domain Eukaryota; kingdom Metazoa; phylum Chordata; class Amphibia; order Anura; family Megophryidae; genus Leptobrachium; species Leptobrachium leishanense. The sequence continues at coordinate 164,855,492 of CM019067.1, forward strand.
AACAGAAAATTCCATTGTAAGGCCAATCAAATAAGGTTAATCAATCCCTTCCCTACCAAGGGATGTTGCTATCTACTGGCCAAAAGGTGTTACTGCAGTTCTGGTCTCTGTGCAGCATCAGCCAGGAAGATTTCATTGATACATATTCCAAGCTGGTTTTAAAACATGTTATTACTTCAAGTATCATGCTAACAGTACTGAAACTTTAGGAGCATGTTCTGGAGCTCAAACGCAAAGTTTTTCTTTTGCAACTAACGCATTTCATTTGCAATGATACATCATAGCTTCTGATCGTAATTTCATAATCCTGGGTGCTGTGTCTGCTGCTGATCATGTAAACATGATTAGAGTAGTGAAAAGGTTAAGGTAAAAATCAACAGGTAATAAAATAAGACATAAGTTCTGAGTATCACATGATGCCCATGTGTAGGGTGAGGGACTATAACAAGTCTCTACATTTGAATTATCTTCCCTCACCTGTCACATATGGCTTGGCACTGGCGGGTAGACACATGTCTATCCCCATATCTCTTGCTTCCCATATGATGCACAAGGGTTGGTGGGCAGGGTGCAGGGCTATGACCTGATGAGTCGTTAGTATGTAAGCCCAGCAGCGCAGGATATGTAGTGGTTCTTATGAATTTTATTAAATTTAAAATGTGTCATTTTCAATGTGTATATTGTGTGAAAAAACTTTTTTTCCTCTTAGGAATAATATCCTGCGGCAAACCTTTACTGAGAAAAATTCTTAATTGCTCTAAGGATTAATGGGCTGTTAAGGAGAGTTTTACATGTACAGTAGTTGTTTATACTTTGATCTATAAGGATTGTTGCTCACCCTTTACAGTATCTTCCCTTTACATATACCCAGCCATGTTTTCAGATAAGCCTTACCTATATTTTCAATCATACATGGGACCAATTTATTGTGCACCATGGCCGCTTTATTTTTTTATACGATTGGCTCGCTTTGTTATATATAAGTACGTTTAAATTGCACAGCAATTGCTTGTTTTAGTAATCTATCCTACAATAGCGATGTTTGTATTCCATCTCTCCATTATCAAGTCATATATCCGCAAAGCAATGTTTATTCTATCTAGTCCGGGTTTTACTTAAGAATCATATTTGTCAGGTAACATCTATTGCCTGTATGGATTTTGTACATGTGAATAAATTAGCGATCCGATTATGTACTCGATGCAGATAGGAGTGGGCTCATTCCCAGTAATAATAAAATCATAATTGTAGTCCAATATAGATTTGACATATTTTCTAAAACTGGTCTCATCATTCATTGTCTACAATAAAATTAAATGACATTCAAATGACCTTTTTCTTTTAAAGTGCAGCAATCCCACTGGTGGTTTTTTTTAATCTATTTTTTTTTCTTCTAAAGAAAACCAAAACATCTATAGATTTATCTCATTAGCACAGCATCTCATTCTGCTCCTTTAAAATATTTAAGCATAGACATAGATTGAATTTCAATATATATTTATAAAATTAATAGATATTTGTGCAACTGAGCTGGACATGCCAAGAAACGTTGTGATAATTTATCGGTTAATATATAAGAAAGTCATTATTTCATATAAAACACAGCAAATATTTCAGACTCTGTTTTCTAGAAAATATCACGATCCTTTGTAAAATGACAAATATGACAGACCTTTTCTGAAACATGTCCACTTTTTTTAGTCTAAAATCTAAATAAATTATATATTGGTTAATAATGAATGGTATTGATCAAATAACATCAGCTATACACAAAGGCCCACAGTACTGCTGTAAAACTTAAAAGTAGATATGCTCCAGTGGGTATGTGTTTCTTTCTGAACAAACTATTAGAAGCAATAAAGAAGAATTGATTTATTTATGAAGTTGTATAGCCCATCCATGTTATAGAACTCTTCAGCTGACCTCAGAATTGGAGCAAGGCAATTTCATGCTATTTTTGTTTGTGTTTTTAACTTGGAACTAATCTGTGAAACTACTTTTAAGTGAGGAGATGCAATTTTCTTGAAAGCTTCAGGTGTTTTCTGCCAACTTCAATCACACTTTTAAAGCACATACAGAGGTCACCTAAAATCTGAATCACCAAATAGTTACTTTATATCAAGCACATTTTTGTCATAAATCAGTATTTATAACTTGTGTATTAAAAACAATTACAGTCTAGATTGTAAATTCCAGCTGGGTGGAGTAGAGGTAACATGACTGCTCTATAACTGGAGACACAGGTTCGAATCCTGGCCAGAGCACCTCTCCAGTAAGTGTCCTTGGGCAAGACAACTAACTATGGAACCCCGCTGGTGTCAGGAGGAGAAAAAAAATTTAACTCGTGGGAACGATTTAGCAGATCATGGGGACGATCCGCTAAATCGTTCCCACGAGTTAAATGTTTTTTCCTTCTGCATGCGCACGCAAAAGACAGCCAGCGTCTCCTTCCCAAGCCCATCCCCTCCCACCTCAGCAAGTGCTGCATCTGGTCACAGCTCTCCCTGGCCGGCTGCAGGGCAGTGTTAAGACCCCCAAAAGACCCCTGCCTTACAGTGCCGAGCTGGTGGCACAGTGTGTTAAGCCCCTGTCTGAGAAAGCATGAGGTTCCTGGTTTAATTCTGTATGGCCATAGTTTTTTGTATATATATATATATATCTTCTCTCTGTCCCTTTTATACATCTTTATAATGCTACTATTATTAGAAGGTTGTATTATAAATAATAGCAGCATTAGAATATTAGGAATAGTAAGTAAATAAAAAAATTGTTTTTTTCTTAATAAACGTGCTATTTACTTACTAATCCTAATATATTATAATGCTGCTATTATTTATAATACAACCTTCTAATAATAGTAGCATTATAAAGATGTATAAAAGGGACAGAGAGACGTTTGGTATCACCACAGACTGCTATACTCGTGATTTTGGCATCTGGACTAACACGGCCTACCTAATCTACATTACCATGAAGGATACTGCATTTGGCTGCATTGAGAAGCAACTGATCAAACTGACTAGAAGAGACATACAGATTAACAGCGACATATTTTGTCTTACCCAATGTAAAAAGATGAATCTTGTCCCTAAGGGACTCCGCATCTGGAACCCACTTTCAACTACCCACAACTCTCGGCATGAGGAAAACATCTGCAAACGCACCAGCGAGAAACTGCGGAAACACTTAATTCACGTACTTTATGACAAGAAGCAAAAAATCGTTGGGCAGAAAATATCTTTACTGCTCAACCTACAACAAATCCCAAGAGCCAAAGATATGGAAACTGAAATGGAATGCCTCTACAAAAAGGAACAACAAAAGTTATCAACAAGAAAAAGAAGAAACTCACAGAACTCCTAGCACACAGGGGTGGCAATTTTATGCACAAAGACGTCTGGCACAAAAGATCCACTGATGACACCGATAATGACACTGATCAGATCGCCACTACTCACAACGCAATCTCTGGTAAGATTAACATTGCTGGCATCAGTGAACCCCCCACAGAGTATTCGGAGATTGTTAACCTTTCCGATCATGAACTGTCCATAACCGTGAAAGCAGTCCTGTCCAAAGGACTAACCTCTTTCCCAGCACCAAACTGGAACACATCCAATTATACTAAGACTTGGAGGAGTTCTTTAGAAGACTGAGACTTAAGGAGTTCTTCTTTGACAAACATGACAATAATTCTACCATGAACAACAAAGGGAAAGCTACGAACCAAGATTTCACACCTGCAGCAGGACGCAATGACAAATTAGACAACTGTATTGAAAAATTCCGCATGAGAGTGACATCCCTGGTTACCACACAGCAGCAGCAGAAAAAAAAACACTGAACCTCTTACATGCAGAAAGGATGGCCCTAAACAATCTATCCAGCAACAACAACATCATCATCAAGCCAGCCGACAAAGGTGGATCAGTAGTGGTCATGAACATCCAAGACTACATTGCAGAAGGTGACAGACAACTGTCAGATGAAAACTATTAAAGGAAATTGACTCAAGACCCAATGAAAGAATACAAAACCCAACTTGGCATACTTATCAGGTCCTTCCCCAAACATCTACAGCACAAATTGGAGAATCTGGTGCCTTCTAATCCTCGCATGGGCACTTTCTACATGCTGCCCAAAATCCACAAGCCCGGGAACCCAGGACGAACCATTATCACAGGTATGGACACACTTACCGTACAAATTTCTGGCCTTATCCTGAAACCCTTAGTAACCAACACTGACATTTATATACAGGACACCACAGACTTTCTCAACAAACTTAGAGATATCCAGACTCTACCGGCTGACACTATATTGGTTACTATGGATGTAGAATCCCTATACAGTAACATCCCACACAAAGATGGAATCAATGCCGGTCTCAAATTTCTCTCCACCCACAATACTCCGCATAAATATGACGGTGAAATTATTACCAAGCTGATTGAATTTATACTCACACACAACTGCTTCAGCTTCAACAATAACTGCTACCTACAAACGACTGGGACCACTATGGGTAGTAAGATGTCACCACAATACGCCAATCTTTTCATGGCAGATCTAGAACAGAGGTTCCTGATCACTCAACCTCACAAACCACACAAATATCTACGATACATTGATGACATTTTCATCATATGAACAGAAGGAGAGGAACGCCTTCTAGACTTTCACAAGACATTCAATACGTTCCACCCATCGATCAAACTAAAGATGGAGTTTTCCAAGCACAGTGTGAGCTTCCTAGACTGTACCTTATCAGCTGCCAATGGCATGCTGCACTCATCTATGTACAGGAAACCCACAGACAGGCCCAGCTACCTCCACAATGCCAGCTTTCATCCCAACCACACGAAACAAGGCATCATTTACATCCAGGCCATCAGGTACCACCGAATCTGCTTAGACACTGAGGACAGGGATGAACACCTGAGCAAACTATCTGCATCATTCCAGCGGAAGGGCTATAAGGAAAGGACAATCTCTAAAAAAATCAAATCTGCCCTGAAAACACTGCGCGAACAGCTGTTGCACTACAAAGAAAAGAAAAACACCACATGGATACCTCTAGTTGTTTCCTACAACCCAACTCTAGAGGGAATTCGCAAAATCATCAAAGACCTGCAACCACTGGTCACAGAGGACCCTGCGCTCAAAGAAATATTCCCACAGCCCCCCTTACTGGTATTCAAGCAAACCCCAAACCTGAGGCAAAAACTGGTCCGTCGCAAACTCACCCAGGAACAGGATGACATACAGAATGTGACCAAATGCTGCAACAAACCCTGCAGCAAATTGTGCCAACACATATGTGAAAGCAGCACTGCACAGCACAACAACAGCACACACAACATCAAGGGCTCGCCTTTGCACGTCTGGCAATGTAGTGTACATGATCCAGTGCATGGCATGTGATAAGGGCTGCTATATTGGTGAAACTAGCTTTAAACTAAATCTCAGGATGAACCAGCACAGACACTCCATCAAGAACCATCAGGAAAATACATATTGTACCCCAGTGGGACATCACTTCAATCTACCAGGCCACTCCATCCAAAACCTCAGAATTAAAATCCTCAAAGGACATTTTAAAGACCACCGGGAACGCAAAACATACGAAATGAAAATGATCACATATTTCAACAGTATAAAACTAGGACTTAACCCTTTCGCTGTTGAGGCTTTTCCCGCCCCTGTGCTGAGGTCATTTTTACTGGTTTTGCTCATCATGTTTAAACGTGTTTTGAAGGCTTATTTTAGTATATGACCCAGACATATTATATATTGTTCTTTCCGTCAGACTCGGCAGATTCATAATATGTCATTATTATATGTATACGTCATGACCTGTCTGTATATTATAACAAAAAATGCAATAAAAAATGATTTTTCAATAATTTACAATGTGTAAAGTGTTTTTTTTTCACATTTTAACATGCGAGCAATTGCGGTTATATTTTGTATGGGGTGCGCTTGTTAAAAAAATTAGAGATGGGGTCTCGTTACATTTTTTTTGGGGAAAATTACACGATTTTTAACAAACGCACCGCATACAAAAATCGTTAGTGCAGCATCATTGTTCACATTATAATTGAAATGGGAACAATATTGCTGCATTAACAAACCAAGAAAAAGAACTTGTTTATTTTTTTTTTTATAATTTTTTTTTTTAATTTTTTTTTTTTTTTTTTAATTTTTTTTTTTTTTACAAACTTTTTCACTTTCGTGTTTGGTATCGTTGGAACGGCCATGCTCTGGCCGATCCAACAATACCAAACTTTAACCCCTAGCTGCCACAGATCGGGAGATAGGGAGTTCATTGGAACTCCCTATCTCCACCATTGGTGGCAGCTAGGGGTTAACTCCAGGACTGGCGTCATCGTGCTATGCATGATGACGCCAGTCCTCAGGGGGAGTTCCTGGAGGCTTGGCCAACATCCAAGATGTCGGCCAGCTCCGGGAAAGGATCACGAACTGGCGCTTTTCAGCGCCGATTCGTGATCCGGCTCCCCAGGGGTTAATGCCAGGTACCATTTGGAAGGGCAGGCTGTGCCCTTCCAAATGGTGCCTGGGTTAACCCCCGCAACGCCGCCGATCGGGAGGGAGAGAGGTCCGAAGGACCTCCCCCCCTCCCTTTCAGGCGCCTCCTCCGCACATGCGGGGGGGGCCTGAATTAGGTGTCATCGCGCCCCCGCGATGACACCTAATTAGCCCGGCGGCGGTTCCGGATGCTGGGCTGACATCGAGGATGTCAGCCCGCACCGGGGGGGCCAGCGATCGGCCGGAACCCGGCCGAACGCTGACCCCAAAGGCTGGACGCGCTCAGCGCGTCCACCGCATGGAACGTGACATGCGGTTGGACGTGCTGAGTGCGTCCATAGCATCGAAGTGGTTAATGTAGATTCTGTTTGTTTAACCCATTATAATAACGTCACATAATATTCATAATTCTGGTTGGGGCTTGGTTTTCTTTCTCCTGTTTTTTTTTTTTTTGTCCTTTCACTTTCTCTTTGAAGTAGTCATGATCTTATCACCGTTGTCTTATGTGCCTGAGACACCTTAATGTTTTTTTTGCTGTTCTTTTTTTTCTTTTTCCTTCCACTCTGACCATGCCATTTGCGATTCACAACATCTAACACACCCAACCGTGTGCCCGATTAATGTCCCAATGTTTAATTCTGTGATTCTGATCAGTGAGCTTCCAGACCTGAAGAAGAGAGGATCACTCTCGAAAGCTTGTATTTTAAATGTAACGTTATTCCAATAAAAAAGGTATCACTACAGACTGCTATACTCATGATTTTTATATATATCTATATATTTATATTTCAAAAAATTATGGCCACACGGAATGGCCACACATAACTAACTGTATATACTTGCCTACCCAGGACATACTAGAAACGGAGCAAAATCTCAATGCATCCATTCTGGTAAAATACTTTCTGAATAAAAAAAAAAAACGCAAAGAATGGGGCCCTCAAACCCTCCAGTATCTATTTGTCTGATGCCCTGTAAGATTGTACCTGTGTCTTAATTTTACCAATTATACATATGTACAACAATGCGGAATATGGTGGCACTTAATTAATAGAGTTTAGTATTAATAATAAAATTCATTCATATTTGACTGACACAACAATGATATTGCAAGCATGCATGGCCTAATCTGAGAGTCTACCTAAAGTAGATATTAATAAAACACCTATAGAGTTCAGATCAGAATAAGGTTGTGTCAGGGTGGCACCAGGCATGAGCCAAGGTGGGACCCAGGGTTCGGTTTATATCCCAGGCACTGGGGTTGAACAGGTTAATAAAGGCACTGGATACAATGATGTAGGTATATAAGTATATTGATGCAGTTGATAAATAGGGATGAGCCGAACACCCCCGAGTTCGGTTCGCATTCGAACTTGAACTTTTCAAAAGTTCTCGAACACGAACTCAATACAAGTCAATGGGACTCAAAGTTCGATTTTTAGAGTGCCCTCCGAGAGGGCATATATGCTAGATATTTGCCATAAAAGGTGTATGGAGGTCCGGGTAGTACCCTGGGGGACAGGAAACAAGGACAAAAAGTCTTCAAAAAAACGTTTTTAAAGGCACAGTGAGTTTTCCATGAAATAAGGGTTAAAAATAAACACGAAAAATTCCTTCAAATATCGTGCCTAGGAGGTCCCCATAACCTGCCCGTGAAGTGGCGGATTTGTAGGATGTATAGAAACATTTAAAAACCAAAAAAGGATGTTTCAAATGACGGTAAATGCTTTTCCTTTAATCTATTCATAAACAACTGCTTGGGGCGGCAGCCTGTATGAAAAGACATTTTAGGAGGCACAGAAAAAGTTTAGTGATATTTTTTTGGCTAAATTATGGTGAAACTTATGCAGGCTTTGGATGTAAGTAACAATAGGTGCTTTAAAATTGGGCCTTTAGCGTCGGCAACAGTGCCGTCACACCGTAACCCCTAAGATATGAATCTTGTAAAGGCATCAGTGCACTCAAATATTGTGCCTTTGGTGCCAGGCCTGCAAGTGCCATCATACAGTAACCCCTCTGTGGTATTGTGGAAGAGTGCAGGGGTGGACCATGCGGTCCTTTATTAAAAAGATATGAATCTGATAAAGACGTCAGTGCAGCCAAATACTGTGCCTTTCATGGCAGCAAGTGCCTTCACGCCGTAACCCTTCTGTGGTATTGTGGAAGAGTGCAGGGTTGGACCCTGCGGTTCAAAAAATTAAAATGATATAAATATGGCACAGGTGTTAGTGCAGCCAAATACTGTGCCTTTCATGGCAGCAAGTGCCTTCACGCCGTAACCCTTCTGTGGTATTGTGGAAGAGTGCAGGGTTGGACCCTGCGGTTCAAAAAATTAAAATGATATAAATATGGCAGAGGTGTTAGTGCAGACAAATATTGTGCCTTTCATGGCAGCAAGTGCCTTCACACCGTAACCCTTTTGTGGTATTGTGGAAGAGTGCAGGGTTGGACCCTGCGGTTCAAAAAATTAAAATGATATAAATGTGGCACAGGCGTCAGTGCAGCCAAATATTGTGCCTTTCATGGCAGCAAGTGCCTTCACACTGTAACCCTTTAGTGGTATTGTGGAAGAGTTCAGTGCTGGAGGTTTTGTGAATGCAGAAGACATCCCCGATCTATTCCATTACGCCAGCATCAGGGGATTGATAGCTGCTGATCCAGGACTGATTCATTTTTATAAATGTCAGCCGGTCTACAGAGTCGGTGGACAGACGCACTCTTTTGTCTGTGACAAAACCTCCAGCGGCACTGAACGTCCTTTCAGAAAGCACGCTAGATGAAGGATAACCTAGTAGCTGCATAGCATATTGGCTAAATTCTGGCCAGTGATCCAATCTCAAAACCCAGTAAACCAGTGGATCATCTGCTGGAAAGGTATCCAGGTCTGCCCTTGCCCCTAGGTAGTCCTGCACAGTATGGTGAAGACGCTGGCAATGGGTGCCTACATTTGACGTCCCTGGGCGTCGTGGATTAAAAAAATTTAAAAAGGCATCAGTCAAGCAGCCCTGGCCTTCACCACTATTCCTCTGATCATCCGCAGCCTCAGAAGCACCTGTGTCATCACTTGGTAACCTACCAGTGCCTGGAAAGGTGTTACACAAGTGTCGTTTTAGAGCGTCCTCAAGTTTTGTCACCCTGTGCTCCCTCTGTGTGGGCAGGATGAGTTCTGCAACTTTACCCTTGTATCGTGGATCAAGAAGGGTTGCCAACCAGTAATGATCCCTCTCCTTGATAGCACAAATCCTGGGGTCCTTTAGCAGGCTTTGCAGGATAAGGGAGCCCATGCAGCGTAGGTTGGAGGTGGCATTAGCTTCCGAGTGTTCCTGGTCAATGAGGAGGATGACCCCATCGTGCACTTCCTCCTCCCAGCCACGTACTAGTCCTTGTGTTTCTGGGCACACAAAACCCTCCCATTGTGTCACTGATGCATGCACTGTCCCTGCTCACCATCCTCATTGCCTCCTCAAATGGTGACAGTACAGAGCATTCATCCTTGATCATCAGCCACTGCGGGGAGGAAAAAAAAACAAGTTGACCTGAACCTGTCCTTGTGCCATACTCACACAGGTACTCGTTGATGACCCTCTGCTGCTTGTGCAGACGCTGCAGCATTGCTAATGTCGAGTTCCACCTGGTGGGCATGTCACAGATCAGACGGTTTGTGGGAAGGTGGAATTCTCTTTGAATTTCTGCCAGGTGAACACATGCTGGGAATGACCGTCTGAAGTGGCTGCAGACTTTTCTGGCCTTGCTGAAAAGCTCTGCCAGCCCTGGGTACCTGGTTAGGAAACACTGTACCACCAGATTTAGGATGTGTGCTAAGCATGGTACATGCATCAAATTACCCAGGCGTAGGGTGGAGAGAAGGTTGCTGCCATTATCACAGACGACCATTCCCAGCTGAAGTTGGCGTGGTGTTAACCATCTCTGCACCTGCCCCTGCAGAGCTGACAGAATTTCTGGCCCGGTGTGGCTCCTGTCCCCTAAACAAACCAGCTCAAGCACAGTATGGCTTCTTTTTGCTTGAGCTATTGCGTATCCCCTGTCAGGCGTCGGTTTAACTGCCACTTCACCAGAGACACAGAAGGAGGAGGAGGAGGAAGAGGGAGAGGTGGTGGTGGAGCAGACAGACCTCATACAAGCAGCTTTCTGGAGGCGTGGTGGATGATCAAGCTCCAGCACAGAGCCCCGTCTTGGATCCTTCCCAGCTGCAATCAAAGTTAACCAGTGTGCCATGAAGGAAATGTAACGACCCTGTCCATGCTTGCTGGACCACGTGTCTAAAGTCAAATGCACCTTGCTGCTGACTGCCTTTCCCAATGACTCAATAACATTGTCTTCCACGTGCTGGTATAGTGCTGGAATGGCCTTCCATGAAAAGTAATGGAGTTTTGGAACATGCCACTGTGGTACAGCACATTCATCAAATTCACAGAAGGGAGCAGAGTCCACCAGTTGGAAAGGCAGCAGCTGCAATGCGAGTAATTTTTCTAAGCTGGCATTTAGATGCTGTGCTTGGGGATGGTTGGGACTATATTTTTTCTTACACTGCAGCAGCTGGGGCAACGTAATCTGACTGCGTAAATCTTCAGCTGATGAGATGCTGTCACATTGTGAGGAAGGACCTGGTACATCCATTACTGTAGCATCATCCCTGTCAGTGGAGGGTGTAGGCAATGACATGGCAGGACCTACAGTGGGGGTAGAGACAGATGAGGAGGAGGAGGAGCTACCCAAAGTTTTGAGCCAACGGGATGCGTGGCAGGAGGTCATATGTCGCCTCAAGCACCTGGTACCCAAGCATCCGTTGTCTTTCCCACGCTTGAGCCTCATCTGATATAGATTACAAATAGCAATGGTGGGGTCTGCTGCACATTTCTTAAAGAACTCCCAGACAGCAGAGTTCCTGGATGTGTGCTTTGAGACAAATGCGCTCTGCACCGGAGCAGCTCTGACATCTGATGCCTTGGACTGGCTAGTGCTACGGTTGGTCATAGAGGATGTTGTGCCTTGTGTTTGTTGTGCCTCCTCCTCCTCACTTGACTCCTCTGTTCGATCTGGCACCCAGGTGGAGTAAGTGACCTCATCATCATTGTCATCACCCCCTATCTCCTCGTCACTGGAGACAGCTTGGCAGTATGCTGCAGCTGCTGGGACAACATGAGTGTCAGTTATTTGTGTGCCATCACAGGCACCCCCTTCCTCTAAATTGATTATACTCCCTTCCTCAACCTCAGAGATTGAATCAGAGCACTGTACTTGCTGTGCATCCTCAAGCAGCATGTCACTGTCATTGTAGTCAAGCAATTCAGCTGACTCCTCCGTGTGTGATAGTGAGGCTACGGCAGGAGTAGCTGTGGACATGGAGGCTGCATTAGATGTTTTGGCATCTTAGGTCGACTGTAAAGCACTACAAGCCTGGCTGGCAGAGGATGAGGTGGATGAGGATGGCCTGGTTAGCCAATCCACCAAATCCTCTGTATGTTGCTGCTGCTTAAGACGGCCAGCACCAGTTAGAATGGACAAGCGTGCCCCTGCAGAGGATGCACCACGTCCACCACGATGACCAGAGGCACAGCCTCCTGACAGAGGCTGCTTGCCCTCTTACCTGTGTCTGGGAGCATCTGCCTGACCTTTTTGGTCTTTCTGATATGGCGAGTGATATATAGATTAAATATATACAGAACTCTGATTCAACTCTGGTATAAAGATTAAAGATTTCCAGAACTCTGGTATAACTCAGTGAGACACCCTGATAGCTGACAGCCAGTGACAAGACACAGATTACAATTCCCAGAAACCTCCTATAAATCAGTGAGACCCCCTGATGGGTGCCAGTGACAAGACACAAATTACAATTTGCAGAAATCTGCTACAAGTCAGTGAGACCCCTTGATAGGACCCCCTGATAGCTGGCAACAGTGACAAGACACAGATTACAATTCCAGAAACCTCCTATAAATCAGTGAGACCCCCTGATGGGTGCCAGTGACAAGACACAAATTACAATTTGCAGAAATCTGCTACAAGTCAGTGAGACCCCTTGATAGGACCCCCTGATAGCTGGCAACAGTGACAAGACACAGATTACAATTCCCAGAAACATCCTATAAATCAGTGAGACCCCCTGATGGGTGGCAGTGACAAGACACAGATTAGAATAATTCCCAGATATTTTGTACAAATGACTAACCCCCCAAAATTCTGGGTGGCAGAGACAAGACACAGATTACCTCAATTCCCAAATATTTTGTAGAAATTACTGGCCCCCCAAAATATTTGCTGGTGGCAGTGACAAGACACAGATTACCTCAATTCCCAAATATTTTGTAGAAAATACTGACCCCCAAAATAGTTGCTGGGAGTGAGAACACACAGATTAGAACAATTCCCAGATATTTTGTAGAAATTACTGACCCCCAAAATACTGGGTGTCAGTGAGAACACACAAATTAGAACAATTCCCAGATATTTTGTAGAAATGAGACCCCCCCAGTAGCTGGTGGCAGACTGGCAGTGAGAACACACACTAACACAACAACAATCTCCTCGCAAATCTCCTCTCAAACACGTGCTGAAGCGCTGTGTGAAGCCCTATATAGTGTGCTGCGGGACTTAGCTCTGTGAGCCCATGATTGGGCAAAATTTGCCCAATCAGGACTCTGAGCCGTGATTGGCATAGTCTTGAACCTGTCTTGCACCAGACCTGTGGTCAGGTGCAAGGCTGTAGCCAATTACAAGCTTCAGACCAGTGAAAAGTGCATTGTGGTCCATTGTGGTGCATTGTGGGCGAACATGCGGCGAACACGCGGAAATGTTTGTATTTTGCGAACATGCGAACAGGCGATGTTCGAATCGAACTCCGAACCGATCAAACCGAACAGCTCATCCCTACACAGGGTTATTCAAAGAGAGCCGATCTGGCCCCGAAATGTAACCGGACACTGAAATTCAGCGTACGGTGACATTTCCTGGCCATTCGGCTATTCAGAGAGCAGGCAGTTCGCCAAATGTTGGCGAATTGCCTGTACATACGGTGCCTGGTCGAGGGCATGTTAAAAATATTCCAGTTTTAATCCAATATCTAATAAACCGTCTATTATTTTATTCTGCAGTAAAAAGTCTCTTTATTTTTGGATCTTTTAGGCATTTTTTGTTTTTTCCTTTTTTCTGTAACAGACCTTTTATCATCATTCATTGGATCTTATGTGTAAATTCCAGACATTTTTGTTCAGTTGTTTTTTGCAAACAGCGCTTAAATTTTCAAACTTTCAAGCGTACTGTGTTTTTTTTTATCTCGTTCGTCTGCGTGTCGGCTTTTTCTGGCAGCTGCTCTGCGCTGTGATCTGCGGCTAGTCGGGTTTCTCCGGCGTGGTCAATCCAGCTGTTTTCTACGAGTTTCGGTGAGTGTTCGGGGGGAGTTTGTCAGGTTTGCGGCGAGTGTTCGACGTGTTTGGGCGGTGCTGGCTGAATACACCACAGGGTCGGCGAAAAAGGATCGCTGAATCGCCCTGAAGTGTAGGGAACGAAAAGTCACAGAATGAATAACCCTGACTGTGTCTGATAAGAGCAAGTATGAAACCTGTAAGCACAATGGTGATCTTTGGCAATATATATCCAGGTACTACGGTATGCAGTGCACAGTGATAAACAGGTACAGCTGAAAGTAACAGTCTCTGGTAACAGCGGATATGGTACCTGGAACCACAGCGGTGGTCTACTACAGAATCTGGAAACTTGGAGATGCCGATACAGGTGATAAACAGCAACAAACAGGAACAAGGATGGCGTATAACACACAGGAGCTATGGGGGGAACCTCTCACTAGAGAGGAAGAAAGAACAATGCCAGAGCAAGGAGGAAAGGGTATAACCAGAATATATACTAACTACATTGGTGAACTGGGACAGGACTCAGCCAATGGAAACACGTGTGGAAGCAGACAGGGAGTGATATTAGGGAATCTGTGGCCCAGAATGGCCTCAAGCGGGCTCCAGGAATGGAAGCATGACAGGTTGGAGGGACTAATTACCAATGCAGCAAATTTCTACAATACATATAAGAGCCGTGACAGGGCAGGAAAAAAAACCTTTAAGCCTGGACTAAACATTCACCATGGGAATTTCTAGAAACCGCACACAATGCCACTAGCTGATTGATTACTAGATGGTGTCGATATTTACAAGTAAAAATAAAAGTCTGTATATTCTATTTGGGATGCTAGCATGGCGATGGTAAGCAAGAAAGTGTGCGCTTGCAGATTTTCCCTTTCCATCTCCATGTTACCGTCCTATTCTGGGGAAGGTGCTATCTCAGCACCTCACATCCGGAACAGAGCACTAACCTTCCTGATAGTCGCATTAGCGCTTGCCCTGCTGCGAGTTTCAGCTCCTGTAGTCCAAAGAACTACAGAGGCTTGCGCTTATGGGTCACAGGCTCTACATGAGCTCACTCTCGCAAGATTGAGCAGTACCCCAGAGTGATTGCAGAGGGAGACTAGGAACTATTTGTACCCAGTCTCACTCTGCTCCTGGGGAGAAGAAGCAGCTAATTGGGCCTCCCTTTTTGAAACGGGATGAGAGGTGAGTATGGGACTTTTAGGGGGGCTTTAGAGCATGTTAAATAATTTCACAGTTGCTGAATCATTTAGCACCAGCTTTTAGGAGCTGATAAATTTGGTTTTCACGACCCGTCAGTAGGGATAAGCTGTTCGCTTCGATCTGTACGGAGTTCGCATCGAACATCGCAAACTTCTTGGGACATCCGCCAAAAGTTAAATTTTTTTTTTTTAAAAGGAAAGTATAAAAAATGCTTAAAAATACTAAAAAATCTAGAAATAAAGACTCTTTACTGCAGAATATTATAAGCAACGGTTTATTAGATATTGAATTAAAACGGGAATATTTTTAACATTGAAGCCAATGGAATAAAACATTCTTGTTACTAAAACATCAGGCAGACACGGCCCTCTAATCAGGCACTGTAGAGGGCAGCCTGCAGGGGCCTCCCAAGGATCCCTTTAACCCCTTCACTGCTGAAGACGTGTGGGACACGTCCTCATTGATGCACGTTGCATGCTGAGGACGTGCCCCACACGTCATCAGCTGTGCGGGACCCCCGGCGGAGATACTCACCTCTCTGTCCGGGGTCCCACGGCGTTCTGACTTCAGCGTCCTCAGACGCTGAAGTCAAGCTCCTCCCGGCGTAAATGACGTCATCGCGCCATGCGCGATGACGTCATTTCCAGGCGACCCCCCGGCAATGCCGGGAGATAGCCTGGAAGGGAGGGGGGGATCCGTTCGGATCCCTCTCCCTCCCGATCGGGAAGGAGCAGCGGTAAAAGCCAGGCACCGCTTAAAAGGGGAGAGTCTCCCCTTTTAAGCGATGCCTGGCTTTAACCCCTCAAGTGCTGGGTTGCACTTCAGCGCCTTGCGGCGCCGAAGTGCAGCCTATCTCCGGTGGGGGCCGCCATCTTGGATGGCGGCTCTGCCCCCGGGACTCCCCTCGCTGTCTGACGTCATCACGCATAGCGTGATGACGTCAGATAGCCGGGGAACCCCTAGCTGCCGGGGATTTCCCAAGGAAATCCCCTGGTGGAGATAGGGGGTTCTTGTGAACCCCGATATCTCCAGAACCGTGGCAGCTAGGGGGTCATGGAGGGTGTCATTTGAAAGGCCTGAGCATGGCCTTTCGAATGATACCCAACATGACTAGGTAAAAAGTAAAAAGAAAATAATAAAAAAAAAATTAAAATAATAAATAAATTTAAAAAAATAAATAAATAAAAAAAAACATGTTTTTTTTTTTGTGTGTTGTTTTTATTAATGCAGCAATATTGTTCACATTTCAATTATAATGTGAACAATGATGCTGCACTAATGATTTTTTCTATGGGGTGCGTTTGCTAAAAATCACGTAATTCCCCCCAAAAAAAGTAACAAGTCCCCATTTCAAATTTTTTGTACAAGCGCACCCCATAGAAAACATAACCGCAAACGCTCATGTGATAAAATGTGAAAAAAAACACTTTACACACTGCAGATGATTAAAAATTCAATTTTTATTGTATTTTTTGTTATAATATACAGGCAGGTCATGACGTATACATATAAAAATGATATATTATGAATCTGCGTAGTCTGCCGGAAAGAACGATATATAATATGTCTGGGTCATTTATTAAAATGTGGCTTCAAATCGCGTTTAAACATGATGAGCGAAAGCGGTAAAAATGAGCTCAGCACACAGTGGTGAAATGCCTCAGCAGTGAAGGGGTTAAGGAGCATTGAGGAGCATGCAGCTGCCGGATAACAGAGCTGCGAATGTGCGGGCTAGCCACCCGGGTGCATATGGCAGAGACAGGCAGTACAGGGAGGGAGCCACTGCACCTGTGGCCACGGCAGACCCCCCACAACCAGGATCCAGGGAGCCCCCACTGACCACCAGGCTAAGGTAAGGCGACACATTTCTAAAAAAAATTAAATCTGAAGACATTTTTAAATGTCCCCGGGAACATAAAATAAAACTTTTTTTTTTCTTTCTCTACCCGGCTGAATGTATTTAATTATATATATTAGATACATTCAGGCAGGTAGAGGGGGGTGGCATGTGGGCTGCGCGGGGTCTCAGGCAGTGTTTTTTTTTTCTGTGTATATTTTTAGCAAATTTATAGGGAAGGTAAGGGCAGGAATGATATATATATATATATATATATATATTCTTATAAATATATATATCCAGACTTGTATTACACACACATTTTGCCAACTAATTGCTCCCCCCCCCCCTTTGGCTGATCCCTCCAGAAGAAATGTTGAACACGATAGAGCAGAGAATAATATATATATTCTCTGCTCTGTCGGGTTCAACATTTCTTCTGGAGGGATCAGCCAAATGGGGGGGGGCACATTTAGTTGAGATTGTCCACATGCCACCCCCCATGTGCGTATGTGTATATAATGGTCTGAGGTCTGTGGGTGTATATATATATATATATATATCTGCGTGTTGATATATACGTATATGTCTGTGTGTATCAATGCATCCCTACTCTATACACAGCACTCCATGTCCCTATAATACATATGATCAGGGGTTACCTTTTTTTTATATTTTTATACTATTCCTATTAAATTAACAGTAATTTTTGATGTATTTTATTCAGTAGAAACTTTTTTTTGCCTATATAACACGTGCTTTGTGAAAATAAAACGGTTTTGTGTGTACATTTTAATTTAGTTAGTGGATTCCTTTCGAGTGCGGTGAGAAGCAAATGTAATGCAGTGTAGACACGCTGCGACGCGGAGCGGATTGAAGTCAAGCCTGCAAAATGTTTGCTTCACTTCGCTACGCTGTGCGTCGCTAAACGCTCAGTGTGTCTCAGCCTTTATTCCGGCATCGCTAGCTTACCGAATCAGTTTGTATACTTGTTACTGACCCTGCTTGTTCTGAGGACCCAATCTGTTGCCGACTTTGCCTGCCATTTGACTATTCTCTCTGTGTATTCCCTGCCTGTTCTGTTTGCTTCCTGTTGCTACTGGTGTGCGCAGATTCTCACCATATACAGTAGTGCAGTACAAGTGCCTAAACATAGCTGACCCGGTTTTGTTATAGCTGCTGATCAGTGGCGTAACTAGAAACCTGAGGGCCCCGGTGCAAGAATCCATGAAGGGCCCCCCCAACCCCCCCCCCAAAAAAGATCCATATCTTTAACTTTTTTTTTTCTGCAATATAAAAAAGATAGTATTGCCCCCAGCTCACATGGACATATATTGCCCCCAGCTCACATGGACATATATTGCCCCCAGCTCACATGGACATATATTGCCCCAAAACCACACATGGATATATTGCCCCAGCTCACACATGCATATTTTTGCCCCCAGCTCATGGAAATACTGCCCCAACACATGGATATACTGCCCCAACACATGGATATGCTGCCCCAGCTCATGGATATACTGCCCCAGCACATGGATATACTGCCCCAGCCACATGGATATACTGCCCCAGCCACATGGATATACTGCCCCAGCACATGGATATACTGCCCCAGCACATGGATATACTGCCCCAGCACATGGATATACTGCCCCAGCACATGGATATACTGCCCCAGTTCATGGATATACTGCCCCAGCTCTGCCCCCAGCTCATGGATATACTGCCCCAGCTCTGCCCCCCAGCTCATGGATATACTGCCCCAGCTCTGCCCCCCAGCTCATGGATATACTGCCCCAGCTCTGCCCCCCAGCTCATGGATATACTGCCCCAGCTCTGCCCCCCAGCTCATGGATATACTGCCCCAGCTCTGCCCCCAGCTCATGGATATACTGCCCCAGCTCTGCCCCCAGCTCATGGATATACTGCCCCAGCTCTGCCCCCAGCTCATGGATATACTGCCCCAGCTCTGCCCCCAGCTCATGGATATACTGCCCCAGCTCTGCCCCCAGCTCATGGATATATTGCCCCAGCTCTGCCCCCCAGCTCATGGATATATTGCCCCAGCTCTGCCCCCCAGCTCATGGATATAGTGCCCCAGCTCTGCCCCCAGCTCATGGATATATTGCCCCAGCTCTGCCCCCCAGCTCATGGATATATTGCCCCAGCTCTGCCCCCCAGCTCATGGATATACTGCCCCAGCTCTGCCCCCCAGCTCATGGATATATTGCCCCAGCTCTGCCCCCCAGCTCATGGATATATTGCCCCAGCTCTGCCCCCAGCTCATGGATATATTGCCCCAGCTCTGCCCCCCAGCTCATGGATATATTGCCCCAGCTCTGCCCCCAGCTCATGGATATATTGCCCCAGCTCTGCCCCCCAGCTCATGGATATACTGCCCCAGCTCTGCCCCCCAGCTCATGGATATACTGCCCCAGCTCTGCCCCCCCAGCTCATGGATATATTGCCCCAGCTCTGCCCCCCAGCTCATGGATATATTGCCCCAGCTCTGCCCCCCAGCTCATGGATATATTGCCCCAGCTCTGCCCCCCCAGCTCATGGATATACTGCCCCAGCTCTGCCCCCCCAGCTCATGGATATACTGCCCCAGCTCTGCCCCCCAGCTCATGGATATACTGCCCCAGCTCTGCCCCCCCAGCTCATGGATATACTGCCCCAGCTCTGCCCCCCAGCTCATGGATATATTGCCCCAGCTCTGCCCCCCCAGCTCATGGATATATTGCCCCAGCTCTGCCCCCCAGCTCATGGATATACTGCCCCAGCTCTGCCCCCCAGCTCATGGATATACTGCCCCAGCTCTGCCCCCCAGCTCATGGATATACTGCCCCAGCTCTGCCCCCCAGCTCATGGATATATTGCCCCAGCTCTGCCCCCCAGCTCATGGATATATTGCCCCAGCTCTGCCCCCCAGCTGATGGATATACTGCCCCAGATCTGCCCCCCAGCTCATGGATATATTGCCCCAGCTCTGCCCCCCAGCTCATGGATATATTGCCCCAGCTCTGCCCCCCCAGCTCATGGATATACTGCCCCAGCTCATGGATATACTGCCCCAGCTCTGCCCCCAGCTCATGGATATACTGACCCAGCTCTGCCCCCCAGCTCATGGATATACTGCCCCAGCTCTGCCCCCCAGCTCATGGATATACTGCCCCAGCTCTGCCCCCAGCTCATGGATATACTGCCCCAGCTCTGGCCCCCCAGCTCATGGATATACTGCCCCAGCTCTGCCCCCAGCTCATGGATATACTGCCCCAGCTCTGCCCCCCAGCTCATGGATACACTGCCCCAGCTCTGCCCCCCAGCTCATGGATATATTGCCCCAGCTCTGCCCCCCCAGCTCATGGATATATTGCCCCAGCTCTGCCCCCAGCTCATGGATATACTGCCCCAGCCCAGCTCTTACCTGCTCTGGGGGGCCCCAGGCCCAGGGCAGGCTCCGCCGGCGTCTTCTTCTCCTTCCTTGGCAAGCGGCCACTGGAAACATGCAGCTTGGCCGCTCGCCGGAAACCACCTGATCAGCGCGAGGTCTCGTGCGCTGGTCAGGTGGTTTCTCTCCCACGTGAGCGGCCAAGCTGCATGTCAGCGGCCGCTCGCGTAGGGAGAGGGACGGCCAGCGCGCGGTCACAGATTCCGGCGCTTTTTGCCGGAATCTGGCGGCGGCGCTGGGCCCCCCTCCAGTGGCGGAATGCCAGGGCCCGGTCAAAACTGCGACCGCTGCGACCCTGGTACTTCCGCCACTGCTGCTGATGTAACTGAATAGATCGGGGATCTTTTCTGCATTACCCAAACCTCCACCACTGCACTCTTCCACAATACCACAGAGGGGATAGTTACGGTGTGAAGGCACAATATTTGGGTGCATTGACGCCTGTACCAGATTCATATCATTTTAATATTTAACCGCAGGGTCCAACCCTGCACTCTTCCACAATACCACAGAGGGGTTATGGTGTGACGGCACTGTTGCCGGCACTATAGGCCCAATTTTAAAGCATATATTGTTACTTTCCTCCAAAGCCTGCATAAGTTTCAACATAATTTAGCCAGAAAAAATCACTAAACTTGTTCTGTGTGTCCTAAAATGTCTCCTCTTTTCATACAGGCTGCCGCCCCAAGCGGTTGTTAATGAATAGATTAAAGGAAAACCATTTACCGTCATTTGAAATGTCATTTTTTTTTAAAAATGTTTCTATACATCCTACAAATCCGCCACTTCACGGGCAAGTTATGGGCACCTCCTAGGCACGATATTTGAAGGAATTATTCATTTTTATTCTTAACCTTTATTTCCTGGAAAACTCACTGTTCCTTTAAAAACTTTTTTTTAAAACTTTTTTCCTGGTTTCCTGTCCCCCAGGGCACTACCCAGACCCCCATACACCTTTTATGGCAAATATCTTGCATATATGCCCTCTCAGAGGGCACTCTAAAAATCAAACTTTTGAGTCCCATTGACTTGCATTGAGTTCGGTTCGTGTTCGAGTTCGAACTCAAACTTTTGAAATTGTTCGAGTTCGAATGCGAACCGAACACGGGGGTGTTCGACTCATCACTACCCATCAGTAATATGCGCCAGCACTTAGTATTACCTCACTTGTTGAGACGTTAAAAATAAATTGCGCTCCACATGTTAATTATAGGTGACCCTTAAGGACAGTAAGCTCACACAAGCTGTGTGGAGAAAAACTTTTTCACCCCAGTTTAGCAAGATATGGATAGATAATAGAGTGGAAATAGCGCTTGTAAAAGTATTTGTGATACTCTGACAGGCTGGATTTGATTTAAATCAAGTTTTAAATCACCTTTAGCAAGACTAGATTTACATCATGATTTTTAAATGTAAAGACTCCTATGCTTGCTGGATGTTGTAATCATTAATATTTGAACCAGAAGAAGACTTCATATATTAAATAATAATCTGTCAGATTAGTAAAACCACTTCTATCAGTTCTGATTTTATTTAACCCTTTCGCTGCTGAGTCATTTCACACTTCTGAGCTGAGCTAATTTTTACCGGTTTCACTCATCATGTTTATCCGCATTTTGAAGCCTTATTTTATTATATGACCCAGACATATTATATATCGCTCTTTCCGGCAGTCTCGGCAGATTCAGAATATATCATTATTATATGTATACGTCATGTCCTGTCTGTATATTATAACAAAAAATGCAATAAAATTCGAATTTTCAATAATTTAAAAGTGTAAAGTGTTTTTTTTTCACATTTTAATATGCAAGCATTTGCGGTTATATTTTCTATGGGTAGCGCTTGTTAAAAAAAATTAAATTGGGTCTAAATTGGGTTACATTTTTTTGGGGGAAATATTATGCAATTTTTAACAAATGCACCCCATACAAAAATCGTTAGTGCAGCCTCATTGTTCACATTATAATTGAAATGGGAACAATTTTGCTGCATTAACAAAAAAAAAAAAAAAATATTATTATTATTTTTTTAATATTTTTTTATTTTTATTTATTTTTTACTAATTTTTACATGGTCATGTTTGGTATCGTTGGAAAGGTCATACCCTTAGCTGCCACGGATCGGGAGATAGGGGGTTCATTGGAACCCCCATCTCCACCATTGGTGGCATTTAGGGGTTAACTCTAAAACTGACATCATCGCGCTATGCACGATGACGCCAGTCGTCAGGGGAGATCCCGGAAGCTCCGGGAGAGGATCACGATGCGGCACTTTTCAGTGCCGAATCGTGATCCGGCCCCCAAGGGGTTAAAGCCAGGCACCGTTTGGAAGGGCAGGCTGTGCCCTTTCAAACGCTGCCTGCCTATAATCTCTGGCCCCCGGCGATCGGGAGGGAGGGGGGTGCCTGAATTAAATTTCATCGCGCCAGCGCAATAACATCTATTAGTCCCGCCGGGGTCCCTGAGTACCAGGCTGACATCCAAGATGTCAGCCCGCACCGGGGGGCCAGCGATCAGCCAGAATCCCCACGACTCCACTATGACCAGAGCCCACCCGAATCCTCTTACACCACTCTATCTTCTCTACCAGATGGTAAAGTATAATTGAATAATTTTAACTTGATATCTATTTTCTAATTGCATTGTCACTGCTTTATATGTCATCACCTATTAAAGGAATATAAATGAATTATTTTGCCGTTGAAGCCTAAACAGTAGAATAGTTAGCCTTTCTGCTCTACTGCAGAGGACTGCTAAAGGAAGAAACTATTATGGGCACAGCCGTGTTGCTCCCCCTAATTTAGTGAAATTATTTATATTCCAAGAATGCTGGATTTAGACATCTAAAGATAAATTTTGTCCCCATAGTGAGATAAGCTGGAACTGAGAAATGGCTTATATATATCAAGTTACCACCAGCCACCATTAGAGTAAAACGAACATAACCCAATCCTACATATTGCAGCCATTTCTATTGAATGAATGTAAAGTCAATAGGAAGTTTTTGTTAACTCATTCTGAATGAATTGCTGAGTATTGATGCTGTGATTAATCTGTGGAAGAGATAGTCTACCTATCGAGTGTGTTATGTATCTCCCTAAAGGAAGTTGCAATTAGTGAATTGGCCCCCACAATACTAAATTGTGCTGCAGGTGATGCCCCAATAACTGAGTGTTTTTAGCCAGGTTGAGGATTGTTTTATAATGTTTTATAATGGTTTAAGTGGGTAGAATAGAACTTGGTGTTTAAGAATTGATTCGTGCATATGTGTGGTGCGGTCTATAAACCTAAGCTGTTTGTCCATTAGATTATTGCGTGTCGCAGTATTGCTACTAATCACTACCTATAATTACTTTTATAATTGTATCTTGCTGATCAGTTGATAACATATGATTGTTTGAAACTTGATGGTGTGAATAAATTTTTATTAGAATTGTTTTACCGTTACGCAGTCTCATATCATCTTTAATGATTTTATTGTGTCTAAAAATGTTTAGATAGCCTCAAAAGAACTTGGGATAACGTGCTATATTTTTGTTAAGACATATATTCATTGATTGGTTATTAATCCTTATTTTTAAGGGTAAATAACCAAATTATACCATTGGTATTGGAGGCACTGTCATTAATGATATATATATATATATATCATTAATGAGAGATAGAGATAATATATATATATATATATAAGAGAAAATACACGTCATAATAAATAACCCCTGACAACATATACTGATATATATATATATATATATCAACAATGGAACTAAGGTCTTTTCCTGAACTTTTTTAATTTTATACTATTTTTACTGTGGAAAAGTGCATGTGATAACTTTGATTAATTTAATTTGTTTACCAAAAATGAAAATATTCCATGAATATACAACCTCATGCTGCATAACGAAGCTCTCTTTTATGCTGAATAGCCTTTTAACTATAACGTATCTTAGATTGTACTCCAAAAGCATTTCATTAAAGTAAATCCAATTTAAATTTAAAAAATCAGATTTATTTGATTTTGTAAAAAAAAAATCATAAATTTTAATACACCCTGTATTATAAAGACGTACTCAGATATAACAAGTGCTACCTAAACCGGAATGGATGTGTTCACAACCTCAAAAATACAGTATAATGTGAAACAGAATAGAATTCCCCGCACATCTCAGTAGATATATATATACTGTGTATATATAGTCCTTACAAGGGTTGTGGTGGAGGACAAAAAGTGAGCTAAAAAGCCTCCACGCTATAACTAGTTATGTTTATTATTGCAGGAGCCACTTGCACGTCACAGCAATTCAAAGAATTGAATCCCAGAGCTCCTGTGCCACATTCCCCATATGCAGCAAGAAATTCTGGCCAGGATATTCAAATGACATCTGTCTGTGTAATAACAGACCCAGGATGCATAAAAGTGAGACAGATGTCATTTGCATATCCTACCCAGAATTCTTTGTTTCTTATGGGGAATATATATATATAAAAGGGCCGAAACGTTGGTCTTGTCTACAGGTACACTTTTATGGATAGTGCAGGAGGGGTGGGGTTGCGCCTATTCCCCGAAGGGTTGGCTGCAACCACCAAATGCATCCAGCCCAACAACATGTGTAGAACATAACAAAGAAAAAAATGTCATCTGCGCTTACTCCAATTATACCGTGTGAAACTAAACACAATTAGAGGTTTGGTTTCTTATTAATGGCCATTATAAGACTAGCTCGCCCACCAACGTCACGGCACCTCTATAGGGGTGAGTCCTAGCCAAAATGAAACCACAGGCTGCTACATAGCAAACCATACCTGCTCATGCTGCTTGTCAAACATGAGGTAGACTGGTGGGCCTTTATTTATGCTCCCCCAGAAACAAAATCCACTTTGGGATCAAAACAAAGACACGGAGCGGAGTCTTGCTGCAGGGATGACCTGGCTGGAAGTACATTGAAACATACATAGTGCAGGAGGGGTGGGGTCGCGCCTATTCCCCGAAGGGGTGGCTGCAACCACCAAATGCATCCAGCCCAACAACATGTGTAGAACATAACAAAGAAAAAAATGTCATCTGCGCTTACTCCAATTATACCTTGTGAAACTATGTAGCAACCTGTGGTTTCATTTTGGTTAGGACTCGCCCTTATAGAGGTGCCGTGACGTTGGCGGGCGAGCTAGTCTTATAATGGCCATTAATAAGAAACCAAACCTCTAATTGTGTTTAGTTTCACACGGTATAATTGGAGTAAGCGCAGATGACATTTTTTTCTTTGTTATGTTCTACACATGTTGTTGGGCTGGATGCATTTGGTGGTTGCAGCCAACCCTTCGGGGAATAGGCGCGACCCCACCCCTCCTGCACTATGTATGTTTCAATGTACTTGCAGCCAGGTCATCCCTGTAGCAAGACTCCGCTCCGTGTCTTTGTTTTGATCCCAAAGTGGATTTTGTTTCTGGGGAGCATAAATAAAGGCCCACCAGTCTACCTCATGTTTGACAAGCAGCATGAGCAGGTATGGTTTGCTATGTAGCAGCCTGTGGTTTCATTTTGGTTAGGACTCGCCCTTATAGAGTTGCCGTGACGTTGGCGGGCGAGCTAGTCTTATAATGGCCATTAATAAGAAACCAAACCTCTAATTGTGTTTAGTTTCACACGGTATAATTGGAGTAAGCGCAGATGACAGTTTTTTCTTTGTTATGTTCTACACTTTTATGGATATTTAATAAAAATAAATTGTTTTAAATTTTGGAAGCCCTTAAGTGCATCCCTCTTTCTGATTTTAGAGTATATGATTCACATGGGATTTTTGCACTGAGGCAATTTTGTCCTTTGGCTGGCTGATACAGGCATTATATCGGTTTATATATACCTGTATATACATATATATAACACTGCAGTATATGACTACACAATGTGTATAGAACATATTATATAATAAAGAGTAGTAGTTCAGTGTGAAAACCTCAGCACATTATCTTGTATTTGTATGTGTTAAGAATGCAGTGTAATACAATATAGGTAGTTGTCAAGGATTACAGTAATACAAGGAAAAAAATGGAATACTTATATTTAGACGGTGCTTGTTCTCCTCTCTGGTTGAGATCCGGCAGTGCAGATGTCTCGTTTCCAAGGGGGGGAGGGGGGCGCTCCTCTTGGCCAAAGTGTTTCGTCAGTGGAGGGTAAATTGAGCAAAGAGAGTCACTACTTCCTTCCAGGAATATTTTTTTTTCAGATTGCATCATATCAGGAGCTGGAAAGTGCATCTAGGTTTATCAACTAATCTCGATTTTTGGACATCATGTTAAACTATATTCAGACAAGAGGTTTGTCAGACTACATTTGTGCTGTATGTTTTATTATGTGCTGTTCCATGTTAAATATTTAGTTAAACATTTAAACAGTAAAAATAAATGTCATTACCAAAAAAATGCTTTTACAGTATGCCATACAAAGATGTACTTTTAGGGAAATTTATTATTTCCCTTTTGCATCAATGTGGTGAAAGCAAATCAACAGCACCAGTCAATTCTAGAAACATGACATTATACATTAAAGATGCAAAAATTTCTAACATTTTCTAATCTGCCATTCTACACCACTTTGGTTTAGACCACTCCTCAGAAAATGTATTTTATTATTCAAGTTAATGCGTGCTTCCCTTATATCTATTTGCATTAATTTCTGTATATTATAGTTTTACTCTGTTCCTGAGACATTTTCAAGCCAATCACAAAGATCAATAAAGACATGGAAATATGAAAGTATATGGCTGAGTTAACTGCTTAGCTGATGAAAAGCTTAGGAAACACTAAAGTTAGGGCAGAATAGTTACAATCCACAACATTTCATTATTATCGAAAGAAAATAATTGGACTTGTTGGGTATCACACATGGTATAAGACAAAAGTGCTCAAGACTTCATCTATAGCTCTTGTATTTTCACAATTCCATTTAGCTTTAGTGGTATTAAAATTTAAAACGAGAACGCAAATTCAGAAATAAAGCAATCTAGAAACTTGCTTAACTCCTTCACTACCAGGTGATTTACCCCAAAAAATTGTCAAAAACCAGTGATTTTTTGAAAAATTATTTTTAATAAATTGTACAGTAAGACATATCTATTACTGTAATAACCTATTTGGCCAGTAGATGGCGCCCTTTACTACCAAATTGAGTCAGAGGTTTTAACAACAGATCTATTTTCTTCTATTTCTCCCTGCATCGGCTGCTGACAGCTTCTGAAAAATCGATATTTCAGAACTTCCAATTGCCGATTTTATAGGTTTAACTTTTTGGGTATTATGCCCACAGGGCTAAAACTTTGGGCGCACCTTCTGCAGCCCATAGCTAAAGAAATTTGTTTGCAGCAAACAAATTTCATTTGCTTTTGGGCTCCAGCTTAGCATATTGAGATATCTCAATATCAGGGTACCAGATGGTGCCTTTGTAGCCCAAAATATCTCGATATATCGATAGTGAAAGAGTTAAAGTTTTTCTGCGATAACGTAATCATAAAATGCTACAGTTTAAAAACAAACAAAACAAGTAAATTTGGTTAGAGTGCTGTTTAGAGACCTTGGGCCCTATTCCAGGGTTGGTATAATCTTAAACAGAGCTGATGTAAACTTATCGGAACCATTAAAGTCTATGGGGCTGTTGAGTTTACAGGAGCTCTGGTTACGTTTACACCAACCTTGGAATAGGGCCCCTTGTATTTGCCAACACAGCCAGTTGCAAACAGAAATGGATGAACGCCCAACACATTCTTATGGTAAAAGAGTATTGTGATTTCAAAAACTGGTGGCATGCCGGCAAGCTTGGCCTTTATGTTTGGGTCTTGGCCAAAATGTTATCATTTTTTGAAACCATAGTAAAGGAAAAACACAGAACAGCTATATCTGTACAACAGTCTATTTGATTGTCATCTTTAATATGATCTTTTGCCTACATGTGTGTTGTTTTTGCAGTGTAAGCCTCTGTGCCATGATCAAGGCAATCCTCTTAAATGAGTTATATGAAACTCTGAAGGCACGGTCATCTTTATTTTGCCGTTGATACCTTTTATCAACCCTGTTACCTCTAGATTCAGAGGTCGTCACCCGTATAGCAAAGCACGTTACAGAAAAATGTTGATGTAAATATTAGATTTTAAGCTTTAGGGGTTATTAACCTATTCCTCTTGGCATTTGCTCCAACCAGAGCCACTGAAAATGCATTGTGGGCACTTTATAAATAATAATAATAGTTTTAACAGTTTTGAATCATCAATTAAATTTACATACTTGTTTAAAGTGGGGATTTATCTAATTTTTCTGTTGATAAAGCTAATACATTTCCTCAGAAGCCAAATACAAAAAACTTAGGGCAAAGGCAAGAAAGCATGTCTAATCTCTCAATTGAACATACAGTATATGTACATGCAGTGAAGAAACCTTGCAAGGATTTATGCAGAAAAGCGTCAAGAGCAACAGTGTAATTTCCTGGATTACTACTGAAATGCAACTGCAGCAATCCATGAACCTCTATGAATGATAGTTTTAGATGACAGCAAAAGATATTGTTTTAAATTTTCTTCTAACAAAAAATATATGACTGAGTACTGTCAAGAAAAAAATGATGCTTGGTGGCAGCATTGAGCTGTCAGCAGGCAAAGAATAGTAAATAAAATAACAACATAAACATGGTTGTATAGCGAGACCTTTGCCCATATTCACCTTGCACGGTTATGTGGGACAGAATACATAAAATGTTTTTCAGACTGCCTGATACATGAAAAGGTGATCATTCCTCTACCATATAGAATTTGTGAAGGGGAAGTTATTATAGTAACCTTTTAGCCCTACTTTCTTACATCATACAGATACAGCCATATTATATATTGTTGAGTTATCAACGTCACTAAATATTTCCCCTTATATCTTTAAATTGAGTAAACAATAGAAGATAACAAAAGGATCGTAGAGTATGGTAAATATTAAAAGTGAGCTTCCCCCTCTGTGGACCTTCTCATGCTGCTATTTAGGGGTATTACTATATTAGGCTGTGGTTGTCTAAGGCTGGGGTCAGGCGACCACGGTGCGAACGCCCATGCAGCCGCACTTTATTACGGCCGTAGTAGCAGCAAATGACGGCCAATGACGGCCAATATACGAAGGACGGCCGCACGAAAGTTCGGTCGCGCAACACAAAAGCGGCAAAGGAATGCATTTTTTAGAGAACGTAGAACCGCTAGTGCTCACGCACAGAGTGCGCTGCATCCGCTAGCGGTGTGTGTGCATGATTAGGAGACCTCAGATGCTGCACATGTCCAGCCAACATCACGTCCATTTGTTTTTAATATCTCCGTCAAAAATCACGGCTGAAATTGCGCACCGTATGACCGCTATCATGTCTTCCGTGAAAAAGAGCATCGACGCACATTCTGACGCTAGATGTGAAAAATGCGTTCGTCTGACCATAGCCTAAATGGCAATCCTAATATGAAATCGATATCTTAAAAATATTTTTTTATTGTATGGATTATTTATAATGAAAAGTAAAAATAGAAGGAAAAAGACTATACTTAGGTTTACATGTTACCGTGAACGAACTGCTCAAAACTCGAAATATAAGTTTACTTCGCACAATTTATGTTCTAATGAGCAAACATTTGTATTCACACATTTCTTTCATATAAAACCTAGATAGACATATCTGATTATAGATAAAACAAATATAAGTAATTAAGAATGTTTTTAAATCAACAAACAATAGGACTTTTTCGTTTTTCGGTAAAAATTATTTCCCCCATATTAATTAACCACTTCCATGCGGAGGACGCACTCAGCGCGTCCTCCGTATGGCTCCTGCTGTGCGGTGGATGCGCTGAGCGCGTCCTCCCTTTGGGGTCAGCGTTTGGCCGGGTTCCGGCCGATCGCTGGCCCCCCCGGTGCGGGCTGACATCCTCTGTCAGCCCAGCATCCGGAACCGCCACCGATGAAATTAGGTGTCATCGCGGCGGCGTGATGACACCTAATTCAGGCGCCCCCCCGAGTGTGCGGAGGAGGCGCCTGAAAGGGAGGGGGGGAGGTCCTTTGGACCTCTCTCCCTCCCGATCGGCGGCGTTGCGGGGGTTAACCCAGGCACCATTTGGAAGGGCACAGCCTGCCCTTCCAAATGGTACCTGGCATTAACCCCTGGGGAGCCGGATCACGAATCGGCGCTGAAAAGCGCCGGTTCGTGATCCTTTCCCGGAGCTGGCCGACATCTTGGATGTCGGCCAAGCCTCCGGGAACTCCCCCTGAAGACTGGCGTCATCGTGCATAGCACGATGACGCCAGTCCTAGAGTTAACCCCTAACTGCCACCAACGGTGGAGATAGGGAGTTCCAATGAACTCCCTATCTCCCGATCTGTGGCAGCTAGGGGTTAAAGTTTGGTATGGTTGGATCGGCCAGAGCATGGCCGTTCCAACGATACCAAACAATACAGTGAAAGAAGTTTTTTAAAAAAAAAATATATATATATATATTTAAAAAATAAATTATAAAAAAAAAATAAACATTTTTTTTTCTTTTTTTTAGTTCGTTAATGCAGCAATATTGTTCCCATTTCAATTATAATGTGAACAATGATGCTGCACTAACGATTTTTGTATGCGGTGCGTTTGTTAAAAATCGTGTAATTTTCCCCAAAAAAAAATGTAACGAGACCCCATCTCTAATTTTTTTAACAAGCGCACCCCATACAAAATATAACCGCAATTGCTCGCATGTTAAAATGTGAAATAAAAACACTTTACACATTGTAAATTATTGAAAATACATATTTTATTGCATTTTTTGCTATAATATACAGACAGGTCATGACGTATACATATAATAATGACATATTATGAATCTACCGAGTCTGACGGAAAGAACGATATATAATATGTCTGGGTCATATACTAAAATAAGCCTTCAAAACACGTTTAAACATGATGAGCAAAACCGGTAAAAATGACCTCAGCACAGAGGTGTGAAAAGCCTCAGCAGCGAAAGGGTTAAGAAAGTACAATTTAACAGTTTAGCACTTTTTCAGGGTTATTCAGAGAGCACCAAAATGTCACCGACATTTTGGTGCTCTCTGATTCACTGCACTTCGACGAGTCTGTTTTGCTGACCCTGCAGTGAATTCAGCATTCACCGCAGGGACCCGAAGTGCAGCAAATTGGCTACCTAACGCCGCCGCAAACCCGCCAGACAGCTGCCAAATGCAGCCGACGAGCTGCCGAACACAGCGTCGACCAGCTGCAGAAAAAAGTCAATAAGCCGCTGGATGGGTAAAAAAACCAAAAATCAAAATGATTGAAAGTGTCAAATTTGAAAAGCTGTTTGCAAAAAAACTACTGGACTAAAATGTCTGGAATTAACATATAAGGTCAAATGAATAATAATAAAAAGGTCTGTTACAGGAAAAAAAAAACACCTACAGAGAGCGGTGAAAAGCAGGAGAATTACTGGAGAATGGAAAATTCTAGGTCAAGATAGCCAAACCAGAAAAATTCTCCCATTCATCTCACTTTCCAAATTGGCTATTTTAACCTAGAATTTTCCATTCTCCAGTCATTCTCCTGCTTTTCGCCGCTCTCTGAATAACCCTGTAAATAATAAAAAGATCTAATAAAAATTTAGCTGAAAAAATCCCGAAAAATGCCTACAACATCCTAAAAAATAAAAATAAATAGATAGAGAGACTTTTTGCTGCAGATTAAAAGAATAAACGGTTTAACCCTTTCGCTGCTGAGGCTTTTCCCGCCCCTGTGCTGAGGTCATTTTTACCGGTTTTGCTCATCATGTTTAAACGTGTTTTGAAGGCTTATTTTAGTATATGACCCAGACATATTATATATCGTTCTTTCCGTCAGACTCGGTAGATTCATAATATGTCATTATTATATGTATACGTCATGACCTGTCTGTATATTATAACAAAAAATGCAATAAAATATGTATTTTCAATAATTTACAACGTGTAAAGTGTTTTTTTTCACATTTTAACATGCGAGCAATTGCGGTTATATTTTGTATGGGGTGCGCTTGTTAAAAAAATTAGAGATGGGGTCTCGTTACATTTTTTTTGGGGGAAAATTACGCGATTTTTAACAAACGCACCGCATACAAAAATCGTTAGTGCAGCATCATTGTTCACATTATAATTGAAATGGGAACAATATTGCTGCATTAACAAACCAAAAAAAAGAAAAAAAAAGTGTTTTTTTTTTTTTTTTATAATTTGTTTTTTAACCTCCTCCCCCTCCCTTTCAGGCGCCTCCTCCGCACATGCGGGGGGGGAGCCTGAATTAGGTGTCATCGCGCTGCCGCGATGACACCTAATTCCGGCGGCTGTGGTCCCGGATGCGCGGCTGACATCCAGGATGTCAGCCCGCACCGGGGGGGCCAGCGATCGTCCGGAACCCGGCCGAACGCTGACCCCAATGGGAGGACGCGCTCAGCGCGTCCTCCGCATACCAGCGGGAATGCTGAGGACGCGCTGAGCGCGTCCTCAGCATCCAAGTGGTTAATAGATATTGAGTAAAAACAGGATTATTTTTTACATTGAAACCTATGGGATTCGCCTGATTAAACCTGCCAAATGAAACCACTGAAAATCAGGTCATTTCCACAACGTTTCACTGCTGTTCGGTGTTCTCTGAATAGATTAACCATTGCTTCTCTATGGGGACTTTCACTGCCTTTTAATAGGTACCGTACTTGCAGGCAATTTATTTATTATTTATTTAGAAACTAATTTACCAGGAAGGATAAATTGAGATTTCTCTCATTTTCAAGTATGTCCTGGGTTCAAGAACATTGAAATGTTAGTTGTTACAGAAATACAATACTAATAACATGCAAGATATTAAAAAACAAAACACAAATACAGATATACACAGAAAATAAATATGTAGGAAATAGTCATTATGTTACATGTTTACAGGTGCATTCCGTATTGAGGTATGTTAATAGGTAGCTCTTGAGTGACCTAAGACTGGGCGAAGATTTGATGATGTCTGGGAGGTTATTTCATAACTGCGGCGCTCTATAGGAAAATGAGGATCGAGCCACTTTCTTTTTGTATTGTGGTATTGTAAGTAAGGTGCTGGTCCTGGATCGGAGGTTATATGAGGAGGGAACTGCTGGGGACTGGTATTTCATTTTTTGATTACGGAGAAGTTTAGTAACTACACTTACAGGCACTGGTCTAAAACTGAACTCCTCTCTAATACAGGGTCTGTGCACAGTTGGTGGGGCCTGACCAGCGTGCAGCCTTTCTGTAGGTGTGTCATTTGCTAACTTAGCAATCATGGAGGTGCCGCATCCAACAAAATTATTAAAGCCATCTAGGGGGTGTTGCAGAGTTTGGTTGTTTACTTTGAAAGCAGCCAGTTGGGAGTGGACGGGGGATGCCTGTATGTTACTTCTGATTTTAGAAAAATTTCTAGGATTTGATATGTTAAGGTTTAGATTTTCATTGAAGTATTGGACTTTAGCCTTTTTTGTTTGTTTTTGCATGCTTTCCGGCATTTTCGGTATTCACAGTGATCGTTCATGGATCCAGTACTCACGAAATTTGACCACAGCGAATCTCTAAGATGGTACATTTGAGTAAGATCAGCAGTAACCCAAGGGAGATGAGCCCCTTTTACTCACACTTTATACAGTGGAGGATGGGAATTCAAGACTTGTAGGAGCTCAGACTGAAAGTATTCAGTTACCCAGTCCAGGTCTGGGATTAGGTTTAGTCTGTACCATGGCAGCTGTTTGAGATCATTTAGGAAGGATTCAAGATTACATTTCTTGAAAGTCCTGGTGATTATTACCTTTGGGGGAGATTTTGTGGCCTTTATTTTGCACACACAGTACACTAGACAGTGGTCACTGAAGCCATTAGCGAGAATGCCTGCCTCTTGTATTCTATCAGGACACGAGGAGAGAATCCAGTCCAGCAAGGTATGATTATGGCTTTTCATATTAATGCAAGTGGGGGAGGAGATTGTGTTACCTGCAAGGCCTTGAACAATGAGCAGTGTTTATTGTTTTTAGGATTTAGCCAATCTGTATTAAAATCACAGAGGACCAGCAGTTCACTTTTTTGGTTTTGTGCAAGTAAGTTATTAAGGATTTGAGTTATGTCAGAGAGGGAGTGCCCTGGAGAGCTCGGTGGGCGATATAATCCAGCAACAATGATTGATTTACTGAATGGGATCTCAATTATACCAGAGAAGAAATCAAAGGTGGCAGGGGAGCTAGAATTCTGTAATGGGGTGAACTTTATGGCCAAAATGTGGTGCACCTCCTGCTTTCTGAATAGCCGATTGGCCACGAAAGTGCACTGTACGGGGAAATTCCCTGTTCGGTGCAATTTCAGGGGCCATATCGGCTGTCTCTGAATAACCCTTCTTAATTATATTGATGGTGTGTTTTAACACAATTGATCAGAGTTGAGGTGTGTTTTGTGCTTACTGGTGTTTGTTATTAATGATTAAAAATAATCGTAAAATGTGCAAAATGTTAAAAGGACACTGTAGCCACCATGAATCTTTAATATGAATTAAAGGGAAACTCTTGATTTAAAACAAAGGGGGGTGGGGAGGTAAATATAACCCCTCCTGAACCACACCACACCCCCCTTGCACAGTAACCCTAGAGTGAGCAGAATAATCACCATTAACCCAGCAACAAGCTCCCTCTGTGCTGCTCTGGCCTGTTCAGTTCCTCAGCAGCTGCTGAATTGCTACATTGCAGCAGTAGTTAAGTTTGTTACAGCAGTCTCACTGAACTCTTTGGCTGTGAATAAGAAATTGCTAATGGCTGAGGAAATGAACAGGCCTCTGGATCTGACATGTTTTGGCTTCAATTTAAGCTGCTGCTGTAACGGGATCTGGAGTAAGCATCCAGCCAATTCAGTTGCAAGAGCTAATGTGAGAACCTTTGGCCAGAATGTTCAGAATCTCTGTGTCTCTGGGTGTATGTCAGAATCTATGGGTCTCAGGATATATGTTCAGAGTCTCCAGGGCCTTGATGGATCAGATCTGTGTATGTGCACAGCTCAGATCCATCATTCTATGGGACTTTACCTATGTAAAGTTTGCATTTCCTTTACTACACAAGTAGCACCGGAAGCACAAAAAGCCTCAGGGACTTCTGGGTTCTGGAGTGCCTGAGCTGAAGAGGAGAAGCTGTGCATGTAAAGGGACAAAAGAAAAATAAAATAAATAATTGGGCAAAGACTGTCAGCAGCCCCTGCCCAATTATTTAAGGTCAAAAAGAGGGAACTCCACTTTTCAGTGGAGTGTTCCTTTCATACTGTCAGGTCCATCACCACCGGCGCAAAAAGGTAATATCCGGTGTTGCCACAACATGAAATGTGCTGCCTGGATTCCCTTTACTACCTGCAGGACTTCTCTACAGGTGTCAGCCCTTACCTATAATCAGCTCTCTTTAAAAGGAGATCACGCCCTTCCCTCCTTGCTTCTGCATTGATGTTTTACCACTCAGTGTACCTGCCTGACCTGCAAGAAACTTGCCCCCTGGATCGGATTCTATACCTGATTTGTGTACCAAAATGTCTGGCTTTGATTACTGGACTCTCTGCCTTCTGATTACCTATGACCCTTGGCTTCCCTCTGGACTTTGCTTATGGACTACCCCTTGATACTGCACCTTGTAAACCCTGCAACCCACCGTGATCACCCAGAAACCCTGAGATTCTAAACATACACCCAGAGACCCTGAGATTCTAAACATTCACCCAGAGACCCTGAGATTCTGAACATACACCCAGAGACCCTGAGATTTTAAACATAAACCCAGAGTTCCTGAGATTCTGAACATAGACCATGAGATTCTAAACATTCACCCAAAGACCCTGAGATTCTAAACATTCACCCAGAGACCCTGAGATTCTAAACATACACCCAGAGTTCCTGAGATTCTGAACATAGACCCTGAGATTCTAAACATTCACCCAGAGACCCTGAGATTCTAAACATTCACCCAGAGACCCTGAGATTCTAAACATACACCCAGAGTTCCTGAGATTCTGAACATAGACCATGAGATTCTAAACATTCACCCAGAGTTCCTGAGATTCTGAACATAGACCCTGATATTCTAAACATTCACCCAGAGACCCTGAGATTCTAAACATTCACCCAGAGACCCTGAGATTCTAAACATACACCCAGAGTCCATGAGATTCTAAACATTCACCCAGAGACCCTGAGATTCTAAACATTCACCCAGAGACCCTGAGATTCTAAACATTCACCCAGAGACCCTGATATTCTAAACATTCACCCAGAGACCCTGAGATTCTAAACATCCACCCAGAGACCCTGAGATTCTGAACATACACCCAGAGTTCCTGAGATTCTGAACATAGACCATGAGATTCTAAACATTCACCCAAAGACCCCGAGATTCTGAACATACACCCAGAGTTCCTGAGATTCTGCACATAGACCCTGAGATTCTAAACATTCACCCAGAGACCCTGTGATTCTAAACATTCACCCAGAGACCCTGATATTTTAAACATACACCCAGAGACCCGGAGATTCTAAACATTCACCCAGAGACCCTGAGATTCTAAACATTCACCCAGAGACCCTGAGATTTCGAACATACACCCAGAGTTCCAGGGCCAGCCCAAGACATTGTGCTGCCTGGAGCGAAGGAAGAAATGCTGCCCACCCCCAAAAAAAAAAAACACGCAGCGTGTATGAGCGTATCACAGTGCGCCACAGCAATAAAATTCAAACACTCATACACACTGTACATAATAATTTTCTTGCTGTGGAGCTCTGTGATTCAGTAATGTGAGGTGTATAGAGCCCAGCGTCACATGCCCAGCAGAGCCCAGTGTCACATACCCAGCAGTGCCCACACATGGATATATTTGCCCCCAGACTCACTCATGGATATATTTGCCCCCAGACTCACACATTGATATATTTTCTCAGATATATTTGCCCCCAGACTCACGGATATATTTGCCCCCAGACTCATAGATATATTTGCCCCCAGACTCACGTATATATTTGCCCCCAGACCCACGTATATATTTGCCCCCAGACTCACGGATATATTTGCCCCAGACTCACGGATATATTTGCCCCCAGACTCACGGATATATTTGCCCCCCGACTCATGTATATATTTGCCCCCAGGCTCACACATGGATATATTTGCCCCCAGACGGATATATTTGCCCCAGGTTCACTCATAGATATATTTGCCCCAGGTTCACTCATAGATATATTTGCCCCCAGACGGATATATTTGCCCCAGGTTCACTCATAGATATGAAGGAAGGGTTCGGTGGAGGCGCTCGTAACTAGATATAAGGTATAAGTGTGTATTAATGCTGCCAACTAGAGGGTGGCACAGGCTCTCGAATGAGTGTGCAGATAGGATCAGGTAAAAGGTAGGGTAACTAGTGGCACAGTGATTCCAGTTACTCCTTATGCGATATCTCAAGGACTAATTGCATGTACCATACAAATCATCAGTATGCAATGCAAAGTGCAAATGCAAATCACAAAGGGTATAGGTAATCACAGTAGTCTGTATATGCAACACATTAAAATGCAATGGCAACAATTAGAGTAAAGTGCAAATGCACCAGTGAATTAAAGTGCAAGTGCAGCGATAAGGACAATACAACAGTGAAAAATGAGGATCTAGCTATAGTGTCCAGTCTAGTCCATAAAAAGGACTTTCTGCCAATGTCCAAGAAAGTCTATGATGTTTATATTCCAGTTCCTAAGTGGATGGGTGATGCATCAAATGTGCTCGAGATTAATTCCAATATTACCCCTTCCACAATTGTCGCAGGCTTGTTTGGGCGTGTCTGCTCCTCTAGTAGTCTTGATGAGCTCCACGGCAGTAGATATAAATAAGAAAAAAAGGAGAAGGGGGATAATAGTGCAGAAATCTTCTATATGAGTGTGTTGCAGTAAGTAAAAATGCACACTTACAAGTTCCAGAGCCTAATTGAATCCAGGCTCTGGAGTGAAACGCCTTGTGCCTAAATCTAGGGTGGTCACTGCCCTTCTTTAAAAGGTCTTCTTACTCCACCTCAGCCAGGGGACACAAGAATAGAGAAGATACAACGCTCTCATAGCATGATACCAGTCTTACAATAATGTATTAGGAGAGGGAAAAAAGTTTACACTCACCATTACAGGAGCTTTAAGGGTCCAGGCTCAACTGTTACGCTTGCGGAGTTCCTTATCGGTGAACTCCTGAACCTCTTTGGCTGCTCTCTCTGCACCACTCTGCACCGGATCGTGATTTGTTGGGTGTCTTCAGTGTTGCTTTACCAAATCCAAAGGCTTGTGGGGTAGCGTGGAGACAAAAGGGCTAGGCAAGAATCGTAGTCTGGAGACGGTCTGAGGTTCAAGGGCTGGTAGAGAGAATGCAGAGTCGATGGGCAAAGCAGAGGTCTGGTACACATAGAGCATAGATATCATAGGTCCTTTCAGGTCAAGGGATGGTAGTTAATGCAGAACTTCTGCATTAACTACCATCCCTTGACCTGAAAGGACCTTTGATACCTATGCTCTATGTGTACCAGACCTCTGCTTTGCCCATCGACTCTGCATCCTCTCTACCAGCCCTTGAACCTCAGACCGTCTCCAGACTACGATTCTTGCCTAGCCCTTTTGTCTCCACGCTACCCCACAAGCCTTTGGATTTGGTAAAGCAACACTGAAGACACCCAACAAATCACGATCTGGTGCAGAGTGGTGCAGAGAGAGCAGCCAAAGAGGTTCAGGAGTTCACTGATAAGGAACTCCGCAAGCGTAACAGTTGAGCCTGGACCCTTAAGGCTCCTGTATTGGTGAGTGTAAACTTTTTTCCCTCTCCTAATACATTATTGTAAGACTGGTATCATGCTATGAGAGCGTTGTCTCTTCTCTATTCTTGTGTCCCCTGGCTGAGGTGGAAAGTAAGAAGACCTTTTAAAGAAGGGCAGTGACCACCCTAGATTTAGGCACAAGGCGTTTCACTCCAGAGCCTGGATTCAATTAGGCTCTGGAACTTGTAAGTGTGCATTTTTACTTATTGCAACACACTCATATAGAAGATTTCTGCACTATTATCCCCCCCTTCTCCTTTTTTTCTTATTTATATCTCCTGCCGTGGAGCTCATCAAGACTACTAGAGGAGCAGACACGCCCAAACAAGCCTGCGACAATTGTGGAAGGGGTAATATTGGAATTAATCTCGAGCACATTTGATGCATGACCCATCCACTTAGGAACTGGAATATAAACATCATAGACTTTCTTGGACATTGGCAAAAAGTCCTTTTTATGGACTAGACTGGACACTATAGCTAGATCCTCATTTTTCACTGTTGTATTGTCCTTATCGCTGCACTTGCACTTTAATTCACTGGTGCATTTGCACTTTACTCTAATTGTTGCCATTGCACTTTAATGTGTTGCATATACAGACTACTGTGATTACCTATACCCTTTGTGATTTGCATTTGCACTTTGTATTGCATACTGATGATTTGTATGGTACATGCAATTAGTCCTTGAGATATCGCATAAGGAGTAACTGGAATCACTGCGCCACTAGTTACCCTACCTTTTACCTCACTCATAGATATATTTGCCCCCAGGCTCACACATGGATAGATTTCTCCCCAGGCTCACCTCTGCCAGGCCCCTCCAAGGGGCAGATCCTGAACATACACCCAGAGACCCTGAGATTCTAAACATTCACCCAGAGTCCCTGAGATTCTGAACACACACCCAGAGTCCCTGAGATTCTGAACACACACCCGGAGTCCCTGAGATTCTAAACATTCACCCAGAGACCCTGAGATTCTGAACATACACCCAGAGTCCCTGAGATTCTGAAAATACACCCAGAGTCCCTGAGATTCTAAACATTCACCCAGAGACCCTGAGATTCTAAACAATCACACAGAGACCCTGAGATTCTAAACATTCACCCAGAGTCCCTGAGATTCTAAACATTCACCCAGAGACCCTGAGATGCTGAACATACACCCAGAGACCCTGAGATTCTGAACATACACCCAGAGACCCTGAGATTCTAAACATTATGAATCTGCAGAGTCTGCCGGAAAGAACGATATCTAATATGTCTGGGTCATTTAATAAAATGTGGCTTCAAATCGCGTTTAAACATGATGAGCGAAATGGGTAAAAATGAGCTGAGCACACAGCAGTGAAATGCAGGGTTAAGGGGTTAAACAGCATATCAGACGAACATTTAGTAGAGAAATGAACACTTTTCAGAAGCACAGGTGTTGTTTGATACATGTTCAGGAGACACCTCCAGACACCCTCAGTCTATAGACAATGTATCAAATTCATTAGACCAGACTAATTAAAAGCACATGTTATTTCCAAACACTAATTAAACACCTGTTGTTTACGCCGTTTGAGAGCACATGTCATTTAGAGGTGAGAATCTTTACACCTAGACATTATTTTTTAATTCAATATCTAATAAACCGTTGCTTATAATATTCTGCAGTAAAGACTCTCTTTATTTCTAGATTTTTTAGTATTTTTTAAGCATTTTTTATACTTTTTCAAAAAAAATTAAAAATTCATCGAACTCGAACCGAACACGCCGAAAAGTTCGGGAACTTTCGAACTGCCGATGTTCGAGTCGAACTCCGAACTGATCAAACCGAACAGCTCATCCCTAGTATACAGCCACATATACTGTATTTAGGAATGATTTAAATAAGTATAATGCTTTTGTTTCTCCAAACAATAAATAATCAGTTGATGCAATATTAAATGTAACTACAACTATCCCTCTTGATGCCTTGTGTGACATTTATGCTTTCTGTGATAAGCCTGATGTCTCATGTCATTTTACTTATATTTTTTTTGTGGCTTTTGAGTTTATGTATATATAAAATTAAAATGTGAAATTAAATGAATTTTTACATATGAACATGAAACTTTTCTATAGCAATAAAACCCCATAAATCACAAAGACAATGCAAAACAGACAAAGATTTGAACAAAATAATTAGAGGCATATAATGGAGAATGAATGAAAACAATGCTATACATCACACTATAAAAAATGACAAGACTAGTAGGTACTTAATACATCAGAAAAGTCATGCGAAACCAAGTCTCATTAATAAAAAAAAAAATCTATTTTAGACTGTTTGTCAACTGTGAATAACCATGTAAATTGTGACAATAAAAATAAGCAAAAATATCTAAAGGCAGCAAATAAAAATTAGTGGAGAAGTTGTAACTGGTTATTTTTAGAATGGCATTATCATGATAAAGGTCCAGTGTCATTGGCTGATTTTTGCTTTGCAGAAAACTTGCGAAACAAGAAAGCATTACCCGCATACCTTTTTTCTTTTACTGTACATGATTCACTTTTACTTTGAAAAAGCTATTATTTTTTTTATAATGGTGTGTGTTTAGACTTATTAAGTCTACATGTCCAAAGTGTAGATCCAAAAGACTTTCATATGGAAGAGTCCAACATTCCAATCATCCCTGGTATGATTATTGTATATTAGCAATCCCCACCACATTACATGTGGGTAGTTGAAGACCAACAAATGAAAATTACAGATAACTGGATTATCCAATTTGCTAACAGTCACCCATGACCTGTAATTCTTTCCAATAAGCTTACCTCCTCCCCAAAGGGTATTCTTACCTAAATACGGAAAAAATGGCGTCGCGCCCATACTCACCGGAGCGGCAGCAACTGCCAGGAGTAACAGCCCAGTTAATGTATAAAAGGAAAAAAGTGTCATCTGCGCTCGTTTCTATGTGTTCCATGTACAACAAAACACTATGAGGTTTTTCTTTGTTTCAATGGCCATTGCAACGTAAGCTCACTCGCCACTTCAAGGCACCTCTTTACAGAGTGAGTACCTAACAAATGTAACCAAAAGGCCGCTCTACTGAGCAGCTCCAAGCCCCTCCTGTTGATTTTCAGCTAAGGAGAGGCAGAGATATGGTGGGTTTTATTTATTTAGATGACACTTTTTTTCCTTGTTATGTTTCATACATTAACTGGGCTGTTACTCCTGGCAGTTGCTGCTGCTCCGGTGAGTATGGGCGCGACGCCATTTTTTCTGTATTTATGTATATAATGCTTGTAACACCAGTCCGTCGTTCTGCAGCTGTTCCTCTTTCCATGTTTTTGTTTTTAATCCCAAATGGGAAGTGTTTGGTGTGTGTATAAATAAAACCCACCATATCTCTGCCTCTCCTTAGCTGAAAAGCAGCAGGAGGGGCTTGGAGCTGCTCAGTAGAGCGGCCTTTTGGTTACATTTGTTAGGTATTCTTACCTGTCTGGCAGTTATACTCAGGCTATTGTAGGTGCAGAAAAACAAAATTGAAATTATGAGAACACTGAGAGCAGAACCCACTCAGGTTTCTTGATATGGTGTTAATTTATGGTGCCATGAGAACAGAAGAGTCTATACCATATGAAAAATCAGCCTGCATCCACCCAAAACCGCAGTCAGAACTGAAATGCTGACGAGGTTTCCTTTCCAGCAGAGATAAAGCAACCCCTGGCAACCATTTTTAACCCTAGTTGGTCCTCATGAGTCTATAGGGGATACCTCACTAGGCACCTTGAGCAAGAAGTCAACATGTGGATTACCCCCTAAGCACATGGACAGCAAAAAGGGAATTGTGATAGTGAGATACAGAGAATAGGCAAT
Source organism: Leptobrachium leishanense (assembly GCA_009667805.1). NCBI lineage: Eukaryota > Metazoa > Chordata > Amphibia > Anura > Megophryidae > Leptobrachium > Leptobrachium leishanense. Next base: position 164,898,662 of record CM019067.1, read on the forward strand.
GATATCAGTGGCCAGCTCTTTGCTATATACCTGCTGTGGTCTAGTAATAAGGTTTAACCCCATTGGTGCTTGTACAGAAGATTCTATACAATAATGATAATTAGCCGGTTTCCACCAAAAAAACAGCACAGGCACTTTTGGGCTCTGTTGTAGCTTTTTTTCTTGACTGTTTCCGCAAAAAAAAGAGAAGCAGAACAAGAATGCAGAAGAAGTCTCCTCTGCATGAGATATACAGCAGCTCTACCAATGATGGGCTATAACACATTCTTCACGCAAAAAGCTTTGCGCAAAGCGAAAATATTTGCGCCAAGTGTTAAACTTTTGCGCGCGCAAATCACCGCTGGAATTACAATCCTCGTGGCTTTTTTCTTCCGCCGATCAATTGCGCGAGCAAACAGGAAGCGCACAAATGCAAGAGCAGTATCGTCTCGCACAAAAATCTTTTTTTTGCATCCATTCAGTGAATCAAAATGAAGAAACACACCTATCAAACGCTGAGAAATTAATTGCATCTGCCAGAGGCATTGGAGACGGGTTCGGGTTCTGCGTCTATGATACAAAATGAGCACATATGCTACAGTAATAATACACACAAACCTGCCATCATCCATTATATTGTTGCTACATTCCTTTTTATGTGTGTTTTTTTTTGGGGGTTAGCCAGGTTGTTCAGCTATGCGGATAGCACCAGCTTTTAGGAGTTGCTGAAATTATGCGCACAAAGGCTAATAACCGCAAAATAGATTGTATTAACATCCTCGTACCAGCGCACATTCTCATTTGCGCTCACAATGTTAAGTATAGGACGCGCGCAGTACAGTAAGCTCGCGCAGGGTTTGCGCAGGTTCACCCGCGCTGGACGATTGCATGCGGTTGTTGCTCTGACTATGTAATACGGGATTCGACGCAAATGGTTTTACCCCACGCGTTTATGTTTTTTTGCGCCGGCGCAAACGTTTGCGTGAAGATTGTAATTTAGCCCGATATTGGTGCTCAATATGCCTCAACGGGAGGATGTATCTCAATGATCTCTAGGCACCTCGAGCAGAGGGTGGTGATACAAACTTTATACACAAATTGCATCCTGGGTAAAATGCTGAAATGAAATAATGTTATTACAAAAAATCTTGTTATACTGTGCGCTACATGTTTTGACAATAATATAAATGTGTTTTATACACACAAAAATATATATATTTTCCAACCCGAACCCCACACATATTCAGTAAAGCGCACTTTAATTAAGTCCAGAGGGCCATATCCATTAGTCTAATTATACAAAAGGTTAGGAGGTGCATGCACAGGGTGAACATTACTCAGTCACATATATATACATTTGTAAATGTGTAATGCATACAGGGTTATTCAAAGCGAGGTGAAAAGCAGGAGAATGACTGGAGAATGGAAAATTCTAGGTCAAATATCCAAACCAGAAAAATTCTCCCATTCATCTCACTTTCCAAATCGGCTATTTTGACTTAGAATTTTCTATTCTTCAGTCATTCTCCTGCTTTTCACCTCTCTTTGAATAACCCTGATAGTTGCAATCCCATTTCCTAACATTTTAAGATCAGATATTATTTTTAACCAAAATATAGATACATATCTGCTGTGAAGAAACATATGTCTTTAATTTTAAATATTTAAATGCTTGAATTTTGTCTTCCTTCACCAACATGCCTTTTTTTCTGCATAATTTATTTTTTTACAAAATGTTTGAGAAACATACCTGTACCATTTTAATTTATGAACAATTAAACCATAATGTAGCAAACAGAGCTTCTCTGCTTTCTATCTGGCTTCATATAATGTTAGGCTGGGGTCAGACGAGTGTAGTGTTCACGTCTGTGATTGCGCCTAAAAGTACGTCCGTGATAGCATGACAGAAAGCCCATTGGAGCCCGTTACACGAAGTACGTCCGCACTGAACTGCGGACGCACAACGGCCGCGGCCCACGGACGCAAGGCAGGCAAGAACGTACAACTCCTAGAACGGCCGCACAAAGTGCGCTGCGTCCGCAACGTCCACATAGCTTTGTGTGTGAGTGATGGAACGTGGTCATACGGACTGCATTTATACATCCAGCATTTTTCACGGACAAAATGTTTTTGCTTTTTATTTTATTTTCTCTCCTACATCCGTCAAAATATACGTCAGTGAATAAACGGACTGTGTGGCCACTACTGCGTCTTCCGTACTGACGTACGTCCGTGTGCACGGACGTACAGTCCGTAGAAATCACGCTCGTCTGACCCTAGCCTTAGGGTTTTAACAGATATTTCTGAGGAAAAACGATAGGGATTTAGTTAAAAGATATGATGTTACTTTCTATAGACCTGCCGTATTTTCACTATACCCCATTTAGGAGGCGCTGTCCTGACCTAGGCTCATAACTGCTCTTATGAGATTAACCTATTATTCGGGACAATCATGTTCCTGGGACATCCTGCAGTTCTTATTTTTTATTTTATTTAGCACATTATTTTTTTTAGCACCTCACATATCTTTTATTAGTTTTTTGGATTATCTCATTTCACATAAATGTTTGGTCACTGTTACATGATCTAGATTTATTATATGTAGTGTTTATATATATATATATTTATTATTACATTGATTTATCATTGGCAGTTATCATCGCTTACAGAAGCATTGATTAAATAATTAGCTTGATTACATTAAAGTTTTTTCTGCACAGATAGGGAACGGTTAAATTATTGATATGGCTAGACTCCAGTTCCCAAAAACCAACACGTTCATTGATTTGTGGCTGGTGTGCAGGTGACTGAGGTTGATTGCTTCCCCCATGCTAAAGCAGATACGCTAAAGCCCATTTGGCAATCTCTGCTGCTTCAGGCCCAGCTCTGTTCTGGGCACAATGGACCATAACTGGGATTTCAAAGCATGGAATGACTACCTGGGTCTGTCTGCCCTAATCCTTGGTGGGTTGAGGAGAGGTGATTGTACTCAGCAGCCATCATTCAGACTTCAGGAGAAGGTCACAGCTGAGGTCCAAGGATGTGGCTTCTGCAGAAATAATCGGGAGGCGGCCCAGATCTATAATAGTCACTCCCTGAAAGGAACAGATGGACGGATCCTGTGCCCGATACTGAGGGGTTATAAATGCCCTCTCTGTGGAGCTACTGGGGATAATGCCCACACCCTGAGATACTGTCCACTGAGATCACCTATGGGTATGGTGAAGAGCTGGACTGGTTACTGAGGGAGCCCATGGGCGCTGTGTGGAGCTGGACTGGTTACTGAGGGAGCCCATGGGCGCTGTGTGGAGCTGGATTGGTTACTGAGGGCACCCATGGGCGCTGTGTGGAGCTGGACTGGTTACTGAGGGCACCCATGGGCGCTGTGTGGAGCTGGACTGGTTACTGAGGGCACCCATGGGCGCTGTGTGGAGCTGAACAGGTTATTGAGGGTGACCATAGGCACTGTGCGGAGCTGGACTGGTCATTGAGGTGCCCATAGGCACTGTGTGGAGCTGGACTGGTTACTGAGGGCACCCAATGCCATCACAAATTATGTACGTTGCTTGCAGCGGCCCCTGTGAGCCCATTTATGCGACCTAGCACCCCAGTTCTATGTATGCTTCATATAATAATGCACGTTCCTCACAATGGCCCTATGGAGCCTGTTATGTGACCTAGCACCCCAGTTCTATGTTTGGTTTTTCTAATGATGTACATTCCTTGCAGGGGCCCCTGGGAACCCATTTATGCGACCTAGCACCCCAGTTCTATGTTTATATGCTTCATATAATAATGCACGTTTCACACAGGGGCCCCAGGGAGCCTGTTATGTGGCCTAGCACCCCAGTTCTTTGTATAATAATACATGTTCCTCGCGGCAGCCCCTGGGAGCCCATTTATGCGACCTAGCAACCCAGCTCTGTTTATCTAACCATACATGTTCCTCTAGGGGATCCCAGGGAGTCCATTATGTGTCCTAGCACCCCAGTTCTATATTTGTACGGTTTCTGTAATAATGCACATTCCTCGCAGGGGCCGTTTATGCAACCTAGCACCACAGTTCTATGTTTGTATGCTTCATATAATAATGCATGTTCCTCACAGGGGCTCCTGGGAGCACATTATGTGTCCTAGCACCCCAGTTCTTTGTATAATAATGCACATTCCTTGCAGGGGCCCCTGGGAGCCCATAATGTGTCCTAGCACCCCAGTTCTTTGTATAATAATGCACATTCCTTGCAGGGGCCCCTGGGAGCCCATAATGTGTCCTAGCACCCCAGTTCTTTGTATAATAATGCACATTCCTTGCAGGGGCCCCTGGGAGCCCATAATGTGTCCTAGCACCCCAGTTCTATGTTTTGTATGCTTCATATAATAATGCACGTTCCTCACAGGGGCCCCTGGGAGCCCATTATGTGTCCTAGCACCCCAGTTCTATGTTTGTATGGTTTCTGCAACAATGCACGTTCATCGCAGGGGCCCCTGGGAGCCCATTTATGCATCCTAGCACCCCAGTTCCATGTTTGTATGCTTCATATAATAATGCACGTTCCTCACAGGGGCCCCTGGGAGCCCATTATGTGTCCTAGCACCCCAGTTCTATGTTTGGTTTCTGTAACAATGCACGTTCATCGCAGGGGCCCCTGGGAGCCCGTTTATGTGACCTAGCACCCCAGTTCTATATTTGGGTTTTTATAATAATGCACATTCCTTGCAAGGGCCCCTGGAAGCCTGTTTATGCGACCTAAGACCCCAGTTCTATGTTTTGTATGCTTCATATAATAATGCACGTTCCTCACAGGACCCCAGGGAGCCCATCATGTGGCTGAATTCTGCCTTTGGCCAAGGCATGCTGGGAGTTGTAGGAGTCAGCGAGCTTTCCTGGCTCTGTATCTCTTACTGGTTCTCAGTTTGCGTTCTCTTGTAGTTTTATATCCCTTTTTTTTTTTTCTTTTTCTTTTTATGAACAGAGGCCTGGGGCATCATCATGGAAAATGTAGTCTCCAAGTTGCATAACAGGCCCCCACCCTATTGAAGGTGCTGAGGTGTGATGTTGGGTTTTGGGTTCATTTTTTAATAAACCATTTTTATTGCTGGAACAAAATTTATTTTTATTTTTTCTTATTGATATGGCTACATAAGAATAGTATAAATAAGGCTAGGGTCAGACTAACGCATTTTTCGCGTTGTCCGTGAAAAAGTGCATTAGAAGAATGGACGCATTTTTTTCACAGAATACGCGATAGCGGTCATACGATGCGCATTTTCATGCGTGATTTTGTACGGATCATCAATAAAACACTTTTTGCATCTGGACGTTATGTTGGCCGGACATTAGCAGCGTCTGATGTCTCCTAATCACGCACACACGCTGCTAGTGGATGCAGCGCACTCTGTACGTCAGTACTAGCGGTATCACGTTCTCGAAAAAATGCGTTCGTTTGCCACTTGCGTTGCGCAGCCGTACTTTTGTGCGGCCGTTCTTCATGTGCTGCCCGGCATTGGACATCATTTTCTGCTAAACGCACGTTAATACTGCATTAGTCTGACCCTAGCCTAAATTGAAGCCCCTTGAATGATTGTGTTGGTTCAGGTGCTGTTGATGTTGCTGTTTGTTGCTAACCGCAATGCGTACATCACAGCATGAGGTGATTTGAAATACACACTGTGATGTGCGTCACTTTGGACTTGGGGTGCATGTCCATGGAGATGTGCTTGGGAGGTGCAGGCCTGAGGTTCTTTATTGTTTTCTTGCCCTCTCTTGTGTGCAGAATGTTGACAGATAAACAACAAAGAAAAGCACCGAGGCGGAGCAAGAAATCATAAAGACCGCAAGATAAAGCAGAGGGCCACCAAGATAAGGTGCAGTGAGACAGAGCGTGCACACGAGACAGCACAAGAGTTTGAGAGGGAGTGACTGTGTGAGGGAGTTTGAGTGAGACAGGGAGTATGTAAACCATGAAAGAGCGCAATTGAGCATGCCAGTGGATGAGTGAGTCGGTGTCTGAGAGTGAAAGTGGGCGAGTCTGTGTTTAACCCCTTAGGGGCTGCTGACGTACCATGTACGTCCTGCCCACGGGTCTCCCTTAGACCCACGGACGTACATAGTACGTTAGCAGCTCCTAACCTCTCTCCCGCCCAATACTTGCCTCCCTTGCTGGGTCCCTCGCAGATCTGTCAGGGAGGAAGCCTGCCCCCGTGTTTTAGAGGGGCCAGCAACCTCGATGATGTCACCACACTGCGTGGTGACCTCATCAGCAGGCGCCCAGATTTGAAATCAATGGAGGGGAGGGTGTGGCTCATTCAGAGCCCTCTATCTCCCCAACCATTGAAGATAGAGCACTGCAATTTGCACTGCTGGAAAGGGGAGAGTCTCCCCTTTACAGTGGTGTGCAGTATTAACTATTTTGCAGCCGGATTGCGATTCGGTGCAAATTTGCACCAGATCGCGATTCAAACCAGCCAAGCCTCCAGGTCACCCCCCCCCCACCCACTGACATCCCCACCATATGTGTGAGGATGTCAGTGGGCCAGTTAACCCCCTAGCTGCCAAGGGGAAATAATTTTTGTCTGGGGGGTTTAGTTAAATAGGACCTAGGCTGTCATCTAAAAATAATGAGCATAAAACGGTCAGAATGAGCTCAGCGCACATAGGTGAACTGGCTCAGCAGTGAAGGGGTTAAAAAGCAAAAACATGTAAAAATTGGTTATTTCTTTTCTCGGGACAAAATTCTGAAACTATTTAGCCAGGGTCTTTTTGTGGTTGTAGATTTTGGGGATTAATTTACGAAAAAGTGTTTTTTACACTTTTTTTTTTTTTTCCATCATATTTCATATTGGTTTTTATAGTAAATTATAGGATATGGAAATAATGGTATTTTTAGAAAGTGCATTTAATGGCGGGAAAAACGGTGTATAATATGTGTGGGTTGCATAAACGAGTAAGAGGAAAATTTGACCTAAACATGAAGAGCACAGAAACTTAAACAGCAGCGGTCACTAAAGGACAGATTTGTGTAAAACCGCCTGGTCCCTAAGGGGTTAAATGTTTTGCTTTCTAGAGGTGTGCACAGCACAAAATTTCGTTTTGAACTAATGGATTAGTCCTAAAATGCAATTTATTTAGTTGCTAAAGAAATTCGTTTTCAGTTCTTTTAGTATGAAAACTAATTTCATTCATCCGAAAACCAGTGGATACAATTACTATTGTAGTGGCTCCTCAGAGGGCTGAGATCGCTGCTTGTTACAGTATCTCTCTCACTCTCAGCACAATGTGACAGGCAAAGCTGTTACAGTAACTGACTGCTACTCATCACAGCGCTCAGAGTTTCAGTAAAACTAGTAAATAATATTTTTATGAGGTTATTACAATAGTATTTCCTTGTTTTACTGAAACTCTGAGCACTGTTACAGTCAGTTACTGTAACAGCTGAGCCTGATACATTGTACTGAGAGATAATATAACAAGCAGCCGATCTCAGCGCTCACAGCCACTGGATTTAAAGGGCTAAAATAAAAGGCTCCTCTCTGTATAATGTATATAACATCCTCCTGCATTAATACCTCTCTCTGTATAATGTATAGAACATCCTCCTGCATTAATTAATGCCCCTCTCTGTATAGAACATCCTACTCAGTAGGACCTACTGCATTGGCATGTGGAGGGTGCAGAACTTCGTAATGCAATGCTTATCCAGCACAGGAGAGGGAACTTTTACTTAAACTTTGTATCTTTGTGGGGGGGAGAGACAGGAATATAAAAGCAGGGGAGAGGGAAAATATTAACGTAAATCGGTCTGAAAGCTCAGAGAAGAGATGTCTGGTGCAAATTTATTTTTATAATAAAATTAAGCACTTTAAATCCATAGAAAACATTCAAATAAATCACATTGAAGGCTCATAATGACAGAGTAACTGAGAGCTGGATACTAAATGTATCAGACGTAAAAAAAAAACTTTAACAAGCAGCACTGGGAAAGGAGAGGGACTTTATATAAAACGTGTGTTATAGATGAGGAAAGGGGATAGTGTTCCTGGATAATATAAAATGTATCAGACCTAAGCCCCTATTATGCAGAGCGGGAGGGGAGATAACACACGTTTTATAAAGTCCCTCTTTTCTCCCAGCGCTGCTGTTTATAAAGGGGTTTTTACTATCCAGCCCTTCTCTGTCATTAGCTTTCAGTGTGATTTATTTGAATGTTTTCCTTCTCCAGCTGCTTTTATCATCTTGTCTGCCTCCATAGACATGCAAGGGTTAAGTAAAGGTTTCCACTCCTGTGCTGGCTGTCTTTGCTGTGAGTATTCTGGAGCTCTATCACTGTCAGATTTTTGGGTAGGGGCCGGGAAGGATTGCACATACAAACCTTTTCTGTAGCTTTGTGATGTTGAGCTCTTCATTGCTGGTCTCCTTCACTCAATGTAATATCACAAAAAGGACTGAAACTAAAATGTAGTGCATTTTATTTTAGTTTCTTTCGTTTTTTTGTACTGAGCAGTTGAGTCTTGAGTCATACGAAAACTAAATTATCCCAAAATTCGGACTAAATCGTTTTAGTACTAAAACTAATGCACATGTCTATTACTTTCACGTTTGCAGAGATATACAGTAATCTAATATTCAGTTCATCGGTTTCCACTGTCTGAGGTCATGAGGGTTCACATGCACAGCTTTTGCGCGTTCATAAAGTCACAGGTATTTATAAAGCCCTAGCAAGTTCCATAGCACTGTACAATGGGAGAGGCTGAATAACAACAAATGTCCATACAAGTTAAATACACAGAACAGTACCCTGCCCAAGGAAGGAGAGGGGTGACACACCAGGCGAAGTGAATAGCTGAGTATGTGAAGTAGGGGGGCACATGGGGGCTGTGGGCAAGACGGAGCAAGAAATGTAGTTCATGTGAAGCTTTGATATGGGGAATAGTGGGTGGGGAGGAGGCAGTGAATATTCAGGAAGTGAAAGCTGAGGAAACACCCCTAGCTGAGGGGCATCACCGGAGAAGATGAAATGACACCGTTTAAAGCAAGAAAACAAACATATTTTTTTTACACATTTTTAAAGATTTTATTTTATTCTAGTTTGTCTGTAAGTATAAAAAGTGTTTACATGTCAATTTAAAAAATCTACTTCTAGACATGCATATCACTTTTAAAGTAAAGCTCCATGAGGAAGTTAAATGGGTACAAGATGGATTTAAGAAATAAAAAAAATAACGTGTAAACCAGGATTATATCTCCCATTCTGTGTGTACAGGTGAAAGTCGAAAAATTTGAATATCGTGCAAAAGTTCATATTTCAGTAATGCAACTTAAAAGGTGAAACTAATATATGAGAGACTCCTGACATGCAAAGCAAGAGAGTTCAAGCCGTGATTTATCATGATTGTGGTGATTGTGGATTTGGGGTTTTCATGAGGTGAAAGCCATAATCTCATAAAATTAGAATAGTACATGCAATCAATAAAACAAGGATTGTAAATAGAACAATATGGGACCTCTGGAAAGTATAAGCATGCATATCTACTCAGTACTTGGTTTGGGCCCCTTTTGCAGCAATTACTGTCTATCAGCCTGTGGCACTGCTGAGGTGTTATGGAAGACCAGGATGCTTCAATAGCGGCCTTCAGCTCTTCTGTATTGTTCAGTCTCATTTCTCTCATCTTTCTCTTGGCAATGCCCCATAGATTCTCTATCAGGTCAGGCGAGTTTGCTGGCCAATCAAGCACAGTAATCCCACGGTCATTGAACCAGGTTTTGGTGCTTTTGGCAGTGTGGGCAGGTGCTGGAAAATGAAGTCTGCATCCCCATAAAGCTTGTCTGCGGAAGGAAGCATGAAGTGCTCCAAAATCTCCTGGTAGACAGCTGCATTGACCCTGGACTTAATGAAGCACAGTGGACCAACACCAGCAGATGACATGGCTCCCCAAATCAACACAGACTGTGGAAACTTCATACTGGCCTTCAAGAATCTTGCAGTGTGTGCCTCTCCATTCTGGGTCCTTGGTTTCCAAATGAGATGCAATCAGAAAAGAGGACTTTGGACCACTGAGCAACAGACCAGGTCTGTTTTTCTTTAGCCCAGGTAAGACGCTTTTGACGTTTGTTCAGGAGCGGCTTGACAAGAGAAATACAACATTTGAAGCCCATGTCCAGGATCCATCTGTGTGTGGTGGCTCTTGATGCACTGACTCCAGCCTCAGTCCACTCCTTGTGAAAGTCCCCAACACTTTTGAATGAAATTTTCCTGACAATCCTCTCCAGGCTGCGGTCATCCCTGCTGCTTGTGCACCATTTTCTTCCACACTTTTCCCTTCCACATAACTTTTCATTAATGTGCTTTGATACAGCACTTTGGGTACATCCAACTTCTTTTGCAATGACCTTTTTGAGGTTTTCCCTCCTTTTTATGGAGGGTGTCAATGATGGTTTTCTGCACAACTGTCAGGTCAGCAGTCTTTCCCATGATTGTGATTCCTTCTGAAACAGACTGAGAGACCAATTAAAGGCTCAGGAACCCTTTGCAGGTGTTATGACTTAATTAGCTGATTAGCGTGGGACACTTTGAGCCTAGAATATTGCACCTTTTCACAATATTCTAATTTTCTGAGACTGTGGATTTGGGGGTTTTCATGGGCTGTAAGCCATAATCCTCACAATTATGACAAATCACGGCTTGATCTATTAGTTTCACCTTTTAAGTTGCATTACTGAAATAAATGAACTTTTGCACGATATTCTAATTTTTCGAGGTGTGTTTAAGTGCAGGAAACATTTTATTAAACCATCACTTCCTAGCTGTTGGTGTAACTTTGGGGGAATCTGCATCAGACAGTCTAAATCCATCAAATTCTCAGCCTAATCTCTCTTGTTTGGAACAAACCCCGAGGGAAGGAATCATCGGTCACCCGCATACGGGGGTAGTAACAAAGGGCTATGCACACACCCAAGGAGATTCAAAATCCCTCAGAGTGCATAAAGGGAAAATCCACCCTCACAAAAGGGAGACCTCCTACACGCAAGAAGGAACACCAATTCTTAATTTATCACAAAGATTGAATCAGGATCATATTGCTTTGTTGTATAAGGGACGTCCATGTGTTCCTACCACCAGTTCCACTTCTTTTCAACTGGAAACGATGGTCTATAAAATTCAAAGAACTATGACAATACAAGAGCATTTATATTCTAAGACTCCCATACAAAATCCTTTTTAACCACTTCAATGCGGAGGACGCGCTCAGCGCGTCCTCCGCATGGCTGCTGGTGTGGGCTGACATCCTCTGTCAGCCCAGCATCCGGAACCGCAGCCGCTGAAATTAGGTGTCATCGCGGCAACGCGATGACACCTAATTCAGGCGCCCCCCCCCCCCGCATGTGCGGAGGAGGCGACTGAAAGGGAGGGGGAGGTCCTTCGGACCTCTCTCCCTCCCGATCGGTGGCGTTGCGGGGGTTAACCCAGGCACCATTTGGAAGGGCACAGCCTGCCCTTCCAAATGGTGCCTGGCATTAACCCCTGGGGAGCTGGATCGCGAATCGGCGCTGAAAAGCACCGGTTCGTGATCCTTTCCCGGAGCTGGCCGACATCTTGGATGTCGGCCAAGCCTCCGGGAACTCCCCCTGAGGACTGGCGTCATCGTGCATAGCACGATGACGCCAGTCCTAGAGTTAACCCCTAGCTGCCACCAACGGTGGAGATAGGGAGTGCATATCTCCACTGTTGGTGGCAGCTAGGGGTTAAAGTTTGGTATGGTTGGATCGGCCAGAGCATGGCCGTTCCGACGATACCAAACTCGAATGTGAAAAAAGTTTTTTAACCCCTTCACTGCTGAGGCATTTCACGCCTGTGTGCTGAGCTCATTTTTACCGCTTTCGCTCATCATGTTTAAACGCGATTTGAAGCCACATTTTAATAAATGACCCAGACATATTATATATCGTTCTTTCCGGCAGACTACGCAGATTCATAATATATCATTTTTATATGTATACGTCATGACCTGCCTGTATATTATAACAAAAAATACAATAAAAATTAAAAATTCAATCATCTGCAGTGTGTAAAGTGTTTTTTTTTTCACATTTTATCACATGAGCGTTTGCGGTTATGTTTTCTATGGGGTGCGCTTGTACAAAAAATTTGAAATGGGGACTTGTTACTTTTTTGGGGGGAATTACGTGATTTTTAGCAAACGCACCCCATAGAAAAAAATCATTAGTGCAGCATCATTGTTCACATTATAATTGAAATGTGAACAATATTGCTGCATTAATAAAAACAACACACAAAAAAAAACATTTTTTTTTTTTTTTTTTTTTACTTTTTACCTAGTCATGTTGGGTATCATTCGAAAGGCCATGCTCAGGCCTTTCAAATGACACCCTCCATGACCCCCTAGCTGCCACGGTTCTGGAGATATCGGGGTTCACAGGAACCCCTATCTCCACCAGGGGATTTCCTTGGGAAATCCCCGGCTATCTGACGTCATCACGCTATGCGTGATGACGTCAGACAGCGAGGGGAGTCCGGGGGCGGAGCCGCCATCCAAGATGGCGGCCCCCACCGGAGATAGGCTGCACTTCGGCGCCGCAAGGCGCTGAAGTGCAACCCAGCACTTGAGGGGTTAAAGCCAGGCATCGCTTAAAAGGGGAGACTCTCCCTTTTAAGCGGTGCCTGGCTTTTACCGCTGCTCCTTCCCGATCGGGAGGGAGAGGGATCCGAACGGATCCCCCCCTCCCTTCCAGGCTATCTCCGGCATTGCCGGGGGGTCGCCTGGAAATGACGTCATCGCGCATGGCGCGATGACATCATTTACGCCGGGAGGCGCTTGACTTCAGCGTCTGAGGACGCTGAAGTCAGAACGCCGTGGGACCCTGGACAGAGAGGTGAGTATCTCCGCCGGTGGTCCCGCACAGCTGACGACGTGTGGGGCACGTCCTCGGCATGCAACGTGCATCACTGAGGACGTGTCCCACACGTCTTCAGCAGTGAAAGGGTTAAAAAAAATAAAAATTAAAAATAAAAATATATTTAAAAAAACAAAAACATTTTTTTTTTGGTTCGTTAATGCAGCAATATTGTTCCCATTTCAATTATAATGTGAACAATGATGCTGCACTAACGATTTTTGTATGCGGTGCGTTTGTTAAAAATCGCGTAATTTTCCCCAAAAAAAAAATGTAACGAGACCCCCATCTCTAATTTTTTTAACAAGCGCACCCCATACAAAATATAACCGCAATTGCTCGCATGTTAAAATGTGAAAAAAAAAAACACTTTACACGTTGTAAATTATTGAAAATTCTAATTTTATTGCATTTTTTTTTTGTTATAATATACAGACATGACATGACGTATACATATAATAATGACCTATTATGAATCTACCGAGTCTGACGGAAAGAACGATATATAATATGTCTGGGTCATATACTAAAATAAGCCTTCAAAACACGTTTAAACATGATGAGCAAAACCGGTAAAAATGACCTCAGCACAGAGGTGTGAAAAGCCTCAGCAGCGAAAGGGTTAAGGGAGATTTATTCAAAATGTTAGACCATCAAAATATTTTGTGAAATCATTGGCAACATTATCCATCAGGAGATGGACATTTATGACAAGGAATATGAAACAAACAAATCTTACAGGTGGGGGGTGCGGCCCGTACCAGGTGACACCACCCTTTTAGGGTGACACCCATAACATATTTTTGTGTTTAAAAAAAAAAAAAAAAAAATTTACCAGGAAGGATACATTGAGAATTCTCTCATTTTCAAGTATGTCCAGGGTAGGCATGGCACTTTCCAGGGGGTGGCAAAAAAAAGCACCACAAAGAGGATATTCACAGAGTACCGAAATGACGCAGACATTTTAGTGTTCTTTTGTTCCCCGCACTTTGGGGAGTCAAATTTCCCCGGTGAATCAGCTACCAAATGCTGCCGGAAACCTGTCGCCTGCTGTTTTAAAAAGAACTACGGATCGAAAATGTCTGGAATTAACATATAAGTTCCTATGATCATAAATAAGGCCTGAAGCACCTAGGGCATAAGGCCCTTAAGTTGCCTCTGATGCCAGGACGCAGGGAGGATTTTTCTATAAGGTTTTGCAGCGCGTGTGGAAATTTAGCGGGAGCGGTGTGGGAGGAGTCGACAGGAGGGTACTTAAGGTGCATGTGGAGAGGCTCTGCACGCCTTTTTTCTCCTGAGGTAGAGCGGTGAAAATCCCCACCCTCCCTCCCTGTTTTATTTAATTTTAGGTGGGTTGTTTTTTTTCGTTAGGACAGTATTTTGTTGTGCTCCTTTGTCACGGCGGGGGCTTGTAGGCAGTGCTGGCTAGGGGTTCCTTTTTAGTTAGGATTACTTTGGTCAGATGGTTGGGAGTTGGGAAGATTTTTGGTAGTTGGTTGGTTTGGAGGTGTGTGGGGGTTGTGGGGAGTCCTCTTTCAGCACTGGATTATTGTTTTATTTTTTTATTAGAATTATGTCATTATGGTGGGTTATAGTGTGGAGTTGTTAGCTGTGGCCTATATATAATAAATATATATTATTCCACAGTTATGTGTTTGCGTATTTTTGTGTGTTTCTGTCTCCCATAGTCCGACCCGGTCATCAGTAGGTGACTTAAGAAGTCTGTTTGTTTAAAGAAAAAAAAGAAATTGCTATTAGAATTTTTTTTTTTTTTTTAAAAATGACTAGAAGCTACTAAAATAAAATCAATTTTTTTTTATATATATATCTCTCAACACAAAAACATGGAGAGAGCACTCCAGACAAACACATTCAAAAACCTGCAACAACAGCTCCATGCATGGGTACATAATACCAGCTTTTACCACATGGTGAAAATTTCATAACTCTGAGGTTTGCTGAATAAAATGGTGGAAATTTGGTTCGCAATGAACAGCCGTGAATTGCTTAAGCCTGCCAACAGCGTCAATGTAATCCACCCTCTGGCAGGTCCTACTCTGCAAACCTAATGACTGCCCATAATGGGATAAACTCACTTACTGAGGAACAGGTCCCTTCACGGAGCTTCCGCAGATAAAGGTTAAATAGAACCTGGAGGAGGAGTACCTGTAGCAGGGAGGGGTGCATACCCAGGAAATACATACAAAAAACATGGAGGGGGGGTAGCACTCAGCCTTAACTAAGCGTTGCAGGTTTTTGAATGTGTTTGTCTGGAGTGCTCTCTCCATGTTTTTGTTTTGTATTTTATTCTGAGACGCACCCGCACTGAAATGCTTAGTTAAGGCTGAGTGCTACCCTCCTCCATGTTTTATATATATATATATAATTATACTGGGTCATATATAATAAGAGAAGGCTTCAAAACGCTGTTAAACATGATGAGCGAACCCGGTAAAAATGAGCTCCGCACACAGGCGTGAAATGCCTCAGCAGCGAAAGGGATAAAGGAATAAATGGTTTATTAGATATTGGATAAAAACAGGAATATTTTTAACATTGAAACCTGTGGTGTTCGTTCGCCCTGAATAAACCTCCCAAATGAAAATACCGGACATCAGGACATTTCTTTGCTGTTCGATGTCTCTGAACAGATTAACCATTACTTCTCTATGGGTGACTTTCACTGCCTTCGAACAGGCACCGTACTTGCTGTCAGTTTGCCAAAATTTTTATATGAGCACATGAGAGAGTTCCACAGCAATAAAACTCACAGTAATGTGTGCCGTGTATTTTGAGCATTCACTGTTATATGGGAGTACTGACTTTATGAGTAAAAGTAGCTAGAGAAAAGAAAAAAAAAAACTCGGGGGGGGGGGGGTGACACCATAAGTTACCGTACGGGCGCCACCAATCCTAGTGATGCCACGGCTTACAAGACAGGAACGATTGGCTTTGGAAGATCAATCGATCCTACAATTTCCATGTCCCCGCAGACAAGGGTGGGGCTATTGTAATCTTGGATTATTACTATTTTTTAAGACTTACATTTTAACACAACTCTTTGACAGTTCCACGTATCACCAACTTACTTTTGATCTGTATAAAACATTAACCAAGAAAATTTCTGAGTTGGAATACAGACCGGATATTTAGTTGTGGATACTGCCAATTTTCTATTGGCTGAATATCCTAAAACTCCAATTTTATACACAATCCCAAAAATTCACAAAGATGTACATTTTCTCTGGGCAGACCCATAAAGGGTTATTCAGAAAGCACCGAATGTCAGTGAAATTTCACTGCTTTTTTATTCAACACATTTTGGCGATTTCAGTTCGCCGACCCTGCAGTGAATTCAGTATTCACCAAAGGGTCTCTGAAGTGCGCCAAATGCGGAGCCACCAAAGAAGGCCAAACACCGCTGATCAGCCCACCAAACATCGCCGAAGAGCACCAAACAGAACCCCAAACACTGCCGACGGATGCCGAACTGACCACCGAACGTCAAAAAAAATTAGAAATCTGCTATTTTTTAAAAAGTTGTTTAAAACAAAATGCATGAAAATATGTGGAAATAATAATAAAGGTCCTATAAAAGATAATAAAAAGGAGTGTTACAGAATTAAAAAAAAAACATTAAAAATAAATGGGAATCAAAAATTTCACCAAAAAAATCCAAAACAAATTCTAAAAATAGAATAAAGAGGCTTTTTACTGAAGGTGAAAAGAATAAACAGTTGAATAAAAAATAAATGAAAACAACACTTTTTTTTTTATATTGACTCCTATGGGATTTCCCTGTTTAAACCTGTCGAACTGAACCACCAAAAGTCAGAGCATTTCACTGACATGTCAGTGCAGTTCGGCATTCTCTGAATAGATTAACCATTACGTCTCTATAGGACAATTTCACTGCACCTTATTTTGCTGTCAATTTGCCAGTATTTATTGAACTGACAGCTTTCTGAATAGACAAACTGCCATGAACTTGCACTATATGTTGAAATTCACCGTTCGGTGCAATTCGGTGGCAGGTTCGGCACTCATTGAATAACCCTCATTAGTATCAGCCAGGGATTGGGTCTTTGAACCATTTTAAATATGTTGTTGATTATTACTGTAAACAGTTGGTGCTCAGTTTACCAACAATTCTTAAAGATGCACATTTGGCTAAAATTGCAGAAATGTTTTGCGTGACAAAAATGTCTTATTAGCAACTATGGATGTGATCAGCCTGTATACAGCCATACCACATGCAGAAGGCATTCAGGCCTTGCATTCTTAGTATATTATCATTATCTGCATTGTATTCTAGACCTCCCATAGAATTTCTGCTTATCCCATGAAGGGCAGTCATTAGGTTTGCAGAGTAGGACCTACCCGGAGGTGGATTACATTGACGTTGTTGGCAGGCTTAAAGCAATTCACGGCCATTCATTACAAAATAAATTTCCACCATTTTATTCAACAAAGCTTAGATTTAAGAATTTTTAAACATGTGGTAAAATCTGGTATAATGTCCCCATGCATGAAGCTGTTGTTGCTGGTTTTTGAATGTGTTTACTGGAGTGCTCTCTCCCTGGTTTGTTTGATTGATTGATATATATATATATATATATATCAATCGGTCACTCTTGCACTCCCAATCAAGGTAGTTCCATGCCTGGTGCCCACCCGGCCAATATAGCAAGTGAAGAATAGAGGCACTTTCGGTCTTCAAATATAAAGATTTTATTGTAGCAAATTCAACGTTTCAGTCCGCTCTCCGCGGACTTTCATCAGGATACATAAACAATCAAACAGAACTTATATATAGCAAATACATTACTCACCAAATTGATGTGTTAGCCTACCCCATGCTGAACTGACGCCGTCTCAAATAGTGACACGCCCATCACCAAGGCAACTGAATACCAACCCCAAACGGAGCACTGTGGATATGGAGACTGCAGATAAATATCCAATGTATGGCACAAAGACAAAAATAGCATTCAATAATGCATACTCGCTTCTCAATAAAAAATGCCAAAAACCTGCAGAACAACCACAGACTGATAATCCCCGTGGTGCAATAACTAAAGGTTATTAAAAACAAAAAGCCATGAGCGAATCTATGGAGCCGCTATGTGTCAGGTGCTCAATGGACATTGTGGTAATATGCGCCTCAGCTATATTCATTATACAAAAAAGGACTGGGAATCATGACAGGCTCCAATAACAATAAACAGTAAAGATCCGAGAGCAAAACCACCTAACCCACAGACCAAATGGATAGATGGGGAATAAGTTGTACTCTACAGTGCGTTATTGGGGCTGGGACAAAGGATGTAGCCCAGCGCCGTAGGGAGGGCGAGGCGAGGGAGGCACTCGCCTCGGGTGCAGCAGCTGTGAGGGGCGCAGCCAGTGCAGAGGAACCCCGGTAAGGGGATTCACTTTTGGGCCGTTTTATAATTTAAGAGCAGTTTAAACCTTTTTTTCCCATCAGCCTGATAGTGTCGCACTGCTGGGGGGGGCGGAGCGTCGGCCACAAGGATTGAGGAGGGGGGGTGTATGGCCGGGTGTCTGGCACAGCCGCAGATAGAAGCAGGCAGCCTGCTCCAGTGCTTGCTCGCACGTGGCAGGCTGCCTGAAAGCTGTTCTGGCCAGTGTGTTTGTCATGTGGTGGGATGGGCCCTGCATCTCCCTGGCCCTGCTGCATATCCCTGTGACAGGCAGCATTTCATCATGCTGCCTGCACTAACAGGGATGTATACAGTATAGATTGTCAGGAAACACACAGGGGTGCAGTAAGCCCTGCCTGGCTGTCATGTGACCAGAGGACCCGACTGATACCGGGATACAGCCTGTCAGCCAGCAGCAGGAGAGCTGGAAGCATGAGTAAGGTGAGTATGGGGGGAGGGGAGAGGTCTCTCCACCTATGTCTGTCCCTCTGCGTGTCCCTTTTATCTGTGTTTCTCCCTGTTTGTGTCTGTCTTTCTGAGTATGTTCATCTGTCTGTTTTGCTATCTGTCCTTACAATTAATCTAATTCTCTATTTCCCCTCATTAATGTTCTCATTCTCCCTTTATATTTTTCTCTTTCCCCTTCTCCTTTGTCATTTCTTCTCTGGCACCTGTTACTTTCACTCTACTTTCTAAGCCTAATCTGTGCCCCTAATAGCATCTAACCCTAATCTGTACCCCCCATATAGCATCTAACCCTAATCTGTGCCCCTAATAGCATCTAAAACTAATCTGTACCCCCTAATAGCATCTAACCCTAATCTGTGCCCCCTAATAGCATTTTACCCTAATCTGTGCCCCTAATAGCATCTAACCCTAATCTGTACCCCCAATAGCATCTAACCCTAATATGTACCCCCTAATAGCATCTAACCCTAATCTGTACCCCCCATATAGCATCTAACCCTAATCTGTGCCCCCTAATAGCATTTTACCCTAATCTGTGCCCCTAATAGCATCTAACCCTAATCTGTACCCCCAATAGCATCTAACCCTAATATGTACCCCCTAATAGCATCTAAGCCTAATCTGTGCCCCTAGTAGTATCTAACCCTAATCTGTTCCCCTAATAGCATCTAAGCCTAATCTGTACCCCCTAATAGCATCTAACCCTAATCTGTGCCCCTAATAGCATCTAAGACTAATCTGTACCCCCTAATAGCATCTAACCCTAATCTGTGCCCCTAATAGCATCTAACCCTAATCTGTGCCCCCTAATCGCATTTTACCCTAATCTGTACCCCCTAATAACATCTAACCCTAATCTGTGCCCCTAATAGCATCTAAGCCTAATATGTACCCCCTAATAGCATCTAACCCTAATCTGTACCCCCTAATAGCATCTAACCCTAATCTGTGCCCCTAATAGAATCTAAACCTAATCTATACCCCCTAATAGCATCTAACCCTAATCTGTGCCCCTAATAGCATCTAACCCTAATCTGTTCCCCTAATAGCATCTAACCCTAATCTGTACCCCCTAATAGCATCTAACCCTAATAGCATCTAAACCTAATCTGTACCCCTTAATAGCATCTAACCCTAATCTGTACCCCCTAATAGCATCTAAACCTAATCTGTGCCCCTAATAGCATTTTACCCTAATCTGTGCCCCTAGTAGCATCTAACCCTAATCTGTTCCCCTAATAGCATCTAACCCTAATCTGTGCCCAATAGCATCTAAACCTAATCTGTTCCCCTAATAGCATCTAAAACTAATCTGTGCCCCAATAGCATCTAACCCTAATCTGTGCCCCTAATAGCATCTAAAACTAATCTGTACCCCCTAATAGCATCTAACTCTAATCTGTGCCCCCTAATAGCATTTTACCCTAATCTGTGCCCCTAATAGCATCTAACCCTAATCTGTACCCCAATAGCATCTAACCCTAATATGTACCCCCTAATAGCATCTAACCCAAATCTGCGCCCCTAATAGCATCTAACCCTAATCTGTGCCCCCTAATAGCATCTAACCCTAATCTGTACCCCCTAATAGCATCTATCCCTAATCTGTGCCCCTAATAGCATATAAACCTAATCTGTTCCCCTAATAGCATCTAAACCTAATCTGTGCCCCTAATAGCATTTTACCCTAATCTGTGCCCCTAATAGCATCTAAACCTAATCTGTGCCCCTAATAGCATTTTACCCTAATCTGTGCCCCTAATAGCATCTAACCCTAATCTGTACCCCCTAATAGCATCTAACCCTAATCTGTGCCCCTAATAGCATCTAACCCTAATCTGTGCCACCTAATAGCATTTTACCCTAATCTGTACCCCCCTAATAACATCTAACCCTAATCTGTGCCCCTAATAGCATCTAAAACTAATCTGTACACCCTAATAGCATCTAACCCTAATCTGTACCCCCTAATAGCATCTAACCCTAATCTGTACCCCCTAATAGCATCTAACCCTAATCTGTGCCCCTAATAGCATCTAAAACTAATCTATACCCCCTAATAGCATCTAACCCTAATCTGTGCCCCTAATAGCATTTTACCCTAATCTGTGCCCCTAATAGCATTTTACCCTAATCTGTGCCCCCAATAGCATCTAACCCTAATCTGTTCCCCTAATAGCATCTAACCCTAATCTGTACCCCTAATAGCATCTAACCTAATAGCATCTAAACCTAATCTGTACCCCCTAATAGCATCTAACCCTAATCTGTACCCCCTAATAGCATTTTACCCTAATCTGTGCCCCTAATAGCATCTAACCCTAATCTGTTCCCCTAATAGCATCTAACCCTAATCTGTACCCCCTAATAGCATCTAACCCTAATAGCATCTAAACCTAATCTGTACCCCCTAATAGCATCTAACCCAAATCTGCGCCCCTAATAGCATCTAACCCTAATCTGTGCCCCCTAATAGCATCTAACCCTAATCTGTACCCCCTAATAGCATCTATCCCTAATCTGTGCCCCTAATAGCATATAACCCTAATCTGTGCCCCTAATAGCATCTAACCCTAATCTGTTCCCCTAATAGCATCTAACCCTAATCTGTACCCCCTAATAGCATCTAACCCTAATAGCATCTAAACCTAATCTGTACCCCCTAATAGCATCTAACCCTAATCTGTACCCCCTAATAGCATCTAAACCTAATCTGTGCCCCTAATAGAATTTTACCCTAATCTGTGCCCCTGGTAGCATCTAACCCTAATCTGTGCCCCTAGTAGCATCTAACCCTAATCTGTTCCCCTAAGGCTAGGGTCAAACGAAAGCATTTTTACACGCGAACGTAAAAAAGTGCGTCCCGAACGAATTGACGTATTTTTTCACGGAATGCGCGAAAACGGTCAACGATGCGCATTTTTTCGTGCGTGATTTCTTCGGATCGTCAATAAAACTCTTTTTGCGTCTGGACGTTATGTAGGCTGGACATTAGCAGGGTCTGACGTCTCCAAATCACACACACACACCGCTATGCCGCAGCTGCGCACTCAGTACGTCCGTACTAGCGGTTCGGCGTTCTCGAAAAAATGCGTTCGTTTTCCACTTGCGTTGCGCGGCCGGACTTTCGTGCGACCGTACTTCGTATATTGGCCGTCATTGCCCGTCATTTGCTGCTAGTGCGGCCGTGACTAAGTGCGCCAGAACGCACGTTAATAGTGCGCTGGTCTGACCCCAGCCTTATAGCATCTAACCCTAATCTGTGCCCAATAGCATCTAAGACTAATCTGTTCCCCTAATAGCATCTAAAACTAATCTGTGCCCCTAATAGCATCTAACCCTAATCTGTACCCCCAATAGCATCTAACCCTAATCTGTACCCCCTAATAGCATCTAACCCTAATAGCATCTAAACCTAATCTGTACCCCCTAATAGCATCTAACCCTAATCTGTACCCCCTAATAGCATCTAAACCTAATCTGTGCCCGTAATAGCATTTTACCCTAATCTGTGCCCCTGGTAGCATCTAACCCTAATCTGTGCCCCTAGTAGCATCTAACCCTAATCTGTTCCCCTAATAGCATCTAACCCTAATCTGTGCCCAATAGCATCTAAACCTAATCTTTTCCCCTAATAGCATCTAAAACTAATCTGTGCCCCCTAATAGCATCTAACCCTAATCTGTACCCCCAATAGCATCTAACCCTAATCTGTACCCCCTAATAACATTTAACCCTAATAGCATCTAAACCTAATCTGTACCCCCTAATAGCATCTAACCCTAATCTGTACCCCCTAATAGCATCTAAACCTAATCTGTGCCCGTAATAGCATTTTACCCTAATCTGTGCCCCTGGTAGCATCTAACCCTAATCTGTGCCCCTAGTAGCATCTAACCCTAATCTGTTCCCCTAATAGCATCTAACCCTAATCTGTGCCCAATAGCATCTAAAACTAATCTGTTCCCCTAATAGCATCTAAAACTAATCTGTGCCCCTAATAGCATCTAACCCTAATCTTTGCCCCAATAGCATTTTACCCTAATCTTTTCCCCTAATAGCATCTAACCCTAATCTGTACCCCCAATAGCATCTAACCCTAATCTGTACCCCCTAATAGCATCTAAACCTAATCTGTACCCCCTAATAGCATCTAAACCTAATCTGTACCCCCTAATAGCATCTAACCCTAATCTGTGCTCCTAATAGCTTCTAATCCTAATCTGTACCCCTAATTTGTGCCCCTAATAACCTCTAACCCTAATCTGTACCCCTAATCTGTGCCCCTAACAGCTTTTACCCCTAATATGTACCCCAATCTGTTCCACTAATAACTTCTAAACCTAGTTTCTAAAATCAGTTTATACCTGTAATTGGTACCCCTAGTTTCTAACCCTAATTTCTAAACAAAGCACATTACTGTGAGTTTTATGGCTGTGGAGCTCTGTGATGCAGTAATGTGCAGTGTGTATGAGTGTATCACAGATCTGTACAGCAGCAAACGCTCATACGCTCCGCACATTATTGTGAATTTTGTTGCTGTGCAGCACTCTGATACACTCATACACACCGAACATTACTGTATCACAGTGCTGCACAGTAGCAAAATTCACAATAATGTGCGGTGTGTATGAGCGTATCACAGCTGCACAGCAAGAAAACTCTCAGCATTGTGTGGTGTCTATGACCGTATTGCAGATCTTCCTGGCAGCAAACGTTCATACGCACCGCACATTATTGAGAGTTTTGTTGCTGTGCAGTACTGTGATATACTCATACACACCGAACATTACTGTATCACAGTGCTGCACAGCAACAAAACTCACAATAATGTGTAGTGCGTATGAGCGTTTGCTGCCATGCAGATCTGTGATACGGTCATAGACACCGCACATTGCTATGAGTTTTGTTGCTGTGCAGCTGTGATACGCTCCTACACACCGTACATTATTGTGAATTTTGTTGCTATGCAGCACTGTGATACAGTAATGTTCGGTGTGTATGAGTGTATCACAGTGCTGCAGACTATAATGTGGAAACGGGATCCCCGTGCATGCACCCCATAAGCATGACATTTGTGATATCTGATTGGCTGAGAATGCTAATCACAGTTTGGATAATTATTTGGCACTTTGTTATAAATTTTACAGATCTTCAGTTCCAGTTTGTTCTTCTGACAGTGTGCAATGGCTTTGCGGCCCTGCTGACGGGGAGTTTGAACTGGAACTGAAGATCTGTAAAATTCAAAACAAAGTGGCAAGTTATTATACAATCTGGGGTTAGCATTCGCAGCCAACCAGATATCACAGATGTCATGTTTATGGGGCGCATGCGTAGAGGATCCCGTTTCTATATATATATTAACCTCTGTAAAAAATATTGTGCGTGTGGGGGTGCAATTTTCTGTTCTTGCCTCGGGTGCAAAAGGAGCTAGCTACAGCTCTGATGTAGCCTACTGGACTGTATGAATGGGAAATAAATTGAATGTGTCCATGGTAAACTGTTTGGGGGACCAATCCAGACTGTGGTATATTGGTTACATTAATAACCCAAGCATAGGCCACCAGCGCATATATAGAAAAACCAACTACGTCCAATAGTGATGATAGAATCCACAGTGATTATCATCCTATCCGTTGCTGCCACAGTTGCAGATATGGGGTCTTACATCATATTTATGCTGTAATTGTGTGGTGCGCTGGTGAACGGATAGGATGATAATCACTGTGGATTCTATCATCACTATTGGACGTAGTTGGTGGCCGGCACGCTGACGTCATCCGATTGAGACGGCGTCAGTTCGGCATGGGGTAGGCTAACACATCAATTTGGTGAGTAATGTATTTGCTATATATATGTTCTGTTTGATTGTTTATGTATCCTGATGAAAGTCCGCGGACAGCGGACTGAAACGTTGAATTTGCTACAATAAAATCTTTATATTTGAAGACCGAGAGTGCCACTATTCTTCACTTGCTATATATATAATATATATATATACAGTATATATATATATAAATTATGCAATATGATGCCCTGCAACACAGAACTGATAAAAATATATATTTCTTTAAATAATCATAAACATTTCAGTCCCTTTTTATCAAGATATGTATTAGGATGTGATCCTCTGTGACTCTATTTTTGTTGGTTCTGACCTGGCAGTTTGCATTCTGTTTGTGTAGAGGAAGTCAGTGACAATGCAGAAGGCCCGAGCTTGTGTATCAACATCCTGACATCCCGCAGCATTTTTCCTGCAAAGTGCTTCTGGCCTGGTTTTACAGCTGTCTCAAGGTTCAGACCTAACCTTGTCTGTTACTCTGTTCCTGGTTTGCCTTGCTCCTCCACTTATGCCAATGTTTATGTGCTTTAGCTCATAGGCGTAACTAGAAACCTCAGGGCCCCGGTGCAAGAATCCATTAATGCCTCCCCCTGCGAGAGAGTTTTGCATTTTTACGAATAACAATTTGTAATGTTTTTCAAAAAGGAATTTTGCTAAATTCCTGTATACTATACATGTCTCCTGCACTATCCAAAAATTGCTGGATTCAAAACCTAATAATACTATAACATATTGCCTAGTATCCCTATTACAGTATATTACTAATACCATAGCATTAAATTCAATAGCTAATGGATATATAATAGGGATACTAGGTAGGAAATAGATCCCAGAAACGTTGGGGTACCTTGTTTTGGCTATCAGGAGTCAGTTTGTTCTGACCCACTTTATGTTTTGGCTGCTTTTCACATTTGCTTTCCATAATATTGCATATGTCATACGGTTCAGCTATTTGTTTTTTCTTGTGTTTCTTTTTGCTGAGACAGCCTGTGGAGCATACATCACCTTACTATATGATGTATGTTGTGTGCTGTAACTATATGTAACATTTGGCATTGTGATACTATTACTTTTGTTAATGACATTATATATTTTTTGGATTTAGTAAAGATATGTTTTATTCTTTTTGGTATATATTATTTCATGGTTGTGCCATCTTTACTTATTGTGGTTTGGCTACAAATTTATAGGACCTTTGGGGAGTCCTTTTTTGCAGGTGAGCACCCTTTTTGTGACTTTTATGAAAACTGTGTGCCGGAGCTCTATTTTATTTCAAGAGAAAGATACTGACACATCACATTTGAGCGACCAGACGCTGCAATGAGGCACCAGGAATTGTCAGACTCATTATGGATGATAGCCAGACAAAAAATAACAAGGCCTCTGCTGCCTAATTAACCCCTTAAAGACCAATGACAGAACTGTTTAGTCATAAATGCATTGACTTTAAAGACCCTAGGTCCTTAAAGGGTTAATGAGCCACCACTGCCCCCCTCCCTCGAGTGTTGGAATGCCAGAGCAAGTGCGACCTCTGTGACCCTGGTAGTTATGCCACTGCTTTAGCCTGAAGACCTCCCTTTGAAAGGAAGATACACCCAAGGTCCAATGCTTCAGCATTGATATATTTTTTTTGAGAAAGGATTTTACCAGGAAGGATACATTGAGATTTCTCTCGTTTTCAAGTCTGTCCTGGGTGACGAGTATGTACCGTTAGGTGTCTTGCCCAAGGACACTTACTGGAGAGGTTGCTCGCTGGGATCGAACCCATGACTCCACAGGCTCTCTCCATGCAGGGCAGTAATAATAATAATACTCCACCCAGCCGGTATTCATTCACATAGGAATGTGATCCAGAGTCCTGCTGCCCTGAAGCCTGAAACCCTTATCCCATGCCTTGTTCCTTTCTAAACTGCCATGCCCAGTGTTCCTGTCAGACTGTGCTGTGCCCTGTGTTCATGCCAGTATCCAGCCTACTGTCCACATCTCCATCGTGTTCCTCTGTCATCAGTCAGCCCTTTTCCTGTCCTGCCTTTCAACTGTCTCTAACCTCCTGTGAGTTCCTAGTGTGCTGCCCTCTGTATCTCTGTACCCTTCCTCTGATTCCCTGTGCCTCAGTCCAGACCTCAGTCAAGATCCTTGTCCTGTGTCCAGCTCTATTAATGCCTAGTCTCTTGTACTTCTCATGCATTCCCTTGCCAATAAAACTTTTTGTATGACAGCTAAGGTCTAGCTTTTACCTTCAACCCCCTTGTTTGGATCCATGACAGTTTGTTGGTAAGAAATTGCAAATTGCTTGACGAGATTTTGTTTTTGGGGAAAAAGGTCCCTGTAGGATGTAACCCTCTTTTACCCTATTTTTATGGGTTCTTACCTTGCAGCTTAAACTTGGTTTGCATGTAATTATTGCGATTTGCGACACTCGTTTTTATTTTTGCTTGACCCATTCAAGTGTATAATTTTGGTTATATTGGTTCTCTTTAGAGTTTGGGGACAAGGTCCCTTTAGTATTTGACCCTCTACCTCCAAGACCCTATTTTTGTTGGTTCTGACCTTGCAGCTTACTCTCAATTTACTGATAATTGTTGCAATTTGCACTTTGTGTTTTTGTTTCAGCGTGTGCCACTCAAGTGTTATAAATCAGGCAATGCCTGCTCAGTCCCCAACTTGAAATTCGTAATGTAAAAGGTTCTTTCAATCGAAGTGACACTTATGGGCAGTTTATTATTAGACAAGAGTATTCTTTTTTAATGTTATAACAGGTATTCACTCGGACATTTGATGGGAATTTAACGTGCATGTCCTGCATTGGTTGTATCGGGAGGTGTTCCTGGGTGAACTTGGAAAGGCACTAAAGTTTGCATGTTTGCAGGAAAGGGTTTTTATCACAGTCGAGGCTCGCAAGTCTAAACCTGGGGAGCAGCCCTGTATCTGCACCATTGCTTGTTCCATTATTTCACTATACTGTGTGTGTTTGGCAAAGGGGTTTGGGGGCCACTGGTTTATTTGTGCAATTTTTAAACTTTTGTCTTTAATAAAATCAGCGGTTTTGTGGAGGGGGGGTATTTGCTCCGATGCCATCTTGGAAGCTCACGTGTACATAGAAATTGATGGAATCGTGAGCTTCTTTACTTATAATGGCACATTTCTCGCATTGTAAGGGCCAGGCTTAAACTTTAGTGAATATTTGACAACCACAAGACAACTGCACAAAACACATCTGATGATGCAGCTTCCATTTGGTGGAAACGGGTTAGTCGAACATCAAAAAGGCAAAACAAAAATACAATGAAAACGGACATTTTTATTTGACTTTTCACTGCAATTGCACACATTTTGCTCCATATTAATTTTTTTCCTGTTACATGCAAGTGGAATAGGAGACACAGCTTCAGGTGAACATAGAATGTATGAAGCCTTTTGTATGCATATGGAATAAACCTCTTGATCTCTGTCTTTGGACATTTTTCAGATACTTTGTTTTGTGAAAATCTGATGAATAAGCAACTTGGATGTAAGATCTACAAATATCATAGAAAACCTTATGCATCAGAGACAGACAAGAGAATTTCTCTAAATAATTAATCCATACAGAGTGCAATATATTTATATGTACCGACAATAACACAATGTGAAGTCCTTTTACTCTACATTATTCATATCTTTCACAGGGCTGTCTTTCTTATTTGTTCACAGTTTGCTGCTAAGAGATTTAAGTTATCACTTTAGTCGGATTTTTCTGAGTCTCTTTAGACACCATTACATGTCCACATCCTCTTTAACAGGAAAATATAATGGCTCAAATCATTTCAGATATTATATACAGAATGCTAGTGGCTCTGACCACATACGGCCTAGACGTAATAAAAAACATTCCAATTATATTATGCATCATGTAGCTTTGGATAATTGACAGAGATGTTCTTTAACAGTAATTTTTAGCTTTAACTGTATTGTGCAATCCTACATTCTATTTTCTTTGCGGGAAAAATTACATACCCTACTAGATCTAAACATTTTTCTGTACTGAATCAGACTAGCCCTTATTACAATAATTTTATTTGATAAATAGAAGGAAAGAATAAAATGCACATGGTCTATTGTGATTTTAGTTTTTACTTCTGCAGTGTGACTTTTTGAAAATAAAATATAAAATACATTAAAATGGCATTGCTTTACTGTACTGAAGAGAATCCATTTTTTAAACATGGAATGATATGTACTGTAAGGACCAAAGGATTTAGTGAGGGTCTTTTTTTTTATTATTATTTTTATACTTCCTGCATAACTCTTCCACCTTTCAGAGAGAGCTTTGTGGAAAAATGTTGCAGAGTTATAAATATTTAGAGTATGTCAGAAAATATTTCTAGGGTCTCAGTATTTATTGCTAAGTATCAAAATAGTACTGCTTGTAGTCGTATTGTTCTAAACCCAATATATTTTCTTTAAAAATATTCAAAGTAGCAGAATATTTAAAAGTAACTTGGTGTATTTAAACAATGTCGCAGTTTGTCACTTTTAGATGAATTATTTGTACTTAATAGTATAGGAAAGTAAACCAGTTTCTGGAATTCTGCCAGAGTTATATCTGACCAGTTAATTCCCCCATTGTTTGTCCACTCAAAGACAATACAAAATAACGAGGTTTAACCCTTCACTGCTGAGCCATTTCACCTCTGTGTGCTGAACTCATTTTTACCGTTTTTACTTATCATTTTTAAATGTGATTTGAAGACATGTTTTATCATACGACCCAGATAAATTACATATTCTTTTTTTCAGCAGGCTTGATAGATTCATAATATATCATTTTTATATATATATATATATATATATGTCATGTCTTGCCAGAATGCTATAACAAAAATTGTAGAAAAAAATTGAATTTCCATTCAAATTTCAATCATCTATAGCGTGTATAATTATTTTTTTCACATTTTATCATCCAAGCCTTTGTGGTTATATATTCTATGGGGTACGCTTGTTACAAAAATTAGAAATTGAAACCCGTTACTGTATTTTTCTGAGAAAATACGTGATTTTAGCTTAGACTGAAAAATCGAACTTTTTCGTGAGTGCAGCATCATTGTTCAAATTATAATTGAAAAGTGAACAATAGTGCCACATTAATAAATAGACATTTTTTATTTAATTTGATTTTGTTTTTACATTCAACCTACTCATGTTTGGCATCATTGGAAAGGCCATGCTCTAGCTGGCACCGATCAGGAGATACAGAGGTCCAAAGACCCCATCCTATCTACACCATATGGGCAGCTAGGGGTTAATTCCCTAACTGCATCACTGCATCCATGTAAGATGAGGGAGAGGCCCCAGAGGCTTGGCTGACATCCCCGATAGCGCCGGATTGCGGATTGGCACCTAAGGGGGTTAAAGAGAGGCATCGCTAGAAAGGTCAGACTGTGACCAGCGATGCTTCTCTTTTTTCTATAACTTATTCGGAACGGGAGGGAAAGGGGTCCAAAGGACACTCTCTCCCTTTCAGGCAATCTCCCGGTTCTGCCAGCAGGTCACCTGAAACTGACATCAGTGCTCAGGGAGAGGTCTAAAGAGTCAGTCTGAATTTGAGGAAGTCAGACCGCCCCAGGACTGTCCTAGACACATGGAGTCTCCCCTTTTGCTGCGGGGAGCAGATGACATGTGGGGAATGTCCTCCCTACACATTGCGCGCACCCGGTGACGTTCCACACCCGTCATCCACACGGAAGGGTTAAATGAGTTAAATGAGAAGCAGCATAAACAAATATTTCTGGGATAATATCAGTTTGCTCCGAAATGTTGTTCTCATCAATGAATCTTTTCCTGCTAGTGTTTAACACCTTCCTGACTGCTGGCATATATAGTATGTCCTGTGGGGAATCCCCTTAGCGACCGCGGCCATACTTTGTATGTCATGGTCAACTAACCTCCCTCCCTCCCTATACTCACCTCTCTGTCCAGGCTTCCTCAGCGTTCTGTCAGGCTGGAAGTCTGCTCTGCCTATTCAGGGAGCCCGGCAGTCATGATGACATCATCCATGTGTATGATGACGCCAGGCGTCCCCCGGTGCCTGTAGCGGAAAATAGAAAAGGGGAAGGGGGCTCCCCTGTCCCTCTCACACCGTTCCACTTAGAAAAAAAAGAAAAGTACTGCTGGAAAGGGGAGAGTCAAACCCAGAAGTGGCTGACCTCTTGGATGCCAGCCAAGCCTCCAGGTCACCCCGACCCACTGAACTCATACCATATGTGCGATGACGTCAGTGAGCTAGTTAACCTCCCTGGCGGTCTAATTTTTTCAAAATTTTGTGTCTAAAAGCGCCTCAATTTTTTTTAAAGAAAACATGTTTTTGTAAATAGTTAGCCTGTAACAATTAGGAATCACGCATGGAAATCCATGCAATCAAGAGTCCTTCCTGGTAAAATCCTTTATAAATAAATAAATAAATAAACAATAGTAAATACACGGAGTCCGATAAAGTTTGAAACACAACATAATAATTTATTATCCCAAAAATAATTATCCAAAATAATGTAAATAAATGATATTCAATAAAATACAACAAAAAACACTGAAATCTGTCTGAAAACAAGGGTGAGACGATGTATGGTCTGTTCCTTATCCTGTAGTGCCGCCTAGTGGCTGTTCATAAACATTGCACTTTGGATTACAGTGTTTTATGAATTTTTTCTAAGTTTGCTGCTGGCTCCACCCCCCGCATCGTGTGACTCGCAGGGAAGCAAGTCCCCAAGATCACACTGCGGGGGACAGTGAGGGAGCCAGGAGGAGGTGAGTATGCATCCAGCCCGAGTGTGGCTCGGGGTTACCGTTCGCAGTAGTGAAACTTAACCCCAAGTCACACTAAGGGGGTTAACCTCCCTGGTGGTATTCCCATCGGCCAAGTGGAGATGGGGGATCCTGTGGTTCTCCGTATCTTCCCCCGATCCGTGGCAACAAGAGGGCCATGTTTGATATCCTTGGAAAGGCCTGATCATGGCCTTTCCAATGATACCAAACTTGACTATGTTTGGTGTAAGAAAAAAATAATAAAAATAATTTAAAAAGTTAGTTGTTTTTTGAAAACATTTTTTGTCTGCTGGGGTTCATTAAAATAGAACTTAAGCTGGCATTTAAACAAGATGAGCATAAAATGGTCAAACTGAGTTCAGCGCACAGAGATGAAATGGCTCAGAATTGAAGGGGTTAAAAAGCAAAAACATGTAAAAATTGAGTTTCTAATCTCAGAACAAAATTTTGAAACTATTTAGCTGGGGTCTTTCTTAGCGGTTGTAGATTTTGGGGATTCAATTTTGAAAAAGTGTGTTTTTTTTCCATTTGTTTTTCATCATAGTTCATATTTTTTATAGTAAATTACACTATATGATGGAAATAATTGTATCTTTAGAAAGTCCATTTAATGGCGAGAAAAATGGTATATAATATGTGTGGGTTGCATAAACGAGTAAGAAGAAATTTTGACCTAAACACAAACGGAGCAGGAATGTAAAAACAGCAGTGGGCACTTTCGGACAGACTTTTGTAAAACCGCCCCGTCACGATGAGGTTAAATTTCTCCTTTGGGAATTACTGAAGTGTATAATTGTTGAAACAACGGTGACATTCAATGTAGTTTTAAACAATGGTATACAACAGTGGATACATAATAACCCACTTTAGTGAATTTCACTTTTTTTAATACTTCATATTTTTGTGAATTCACAGCTCTATTGGGTTGACTTTCAGCTATTTTTCCTTTTTTAATAATTAACATTTTGAATGTATTTTCTAAAACACTAACTAGGAGGGAGTTTCATTTGCAGGTTTGGATATTCTGAGATGTATTTTTAAGCGTCTACAAATTCACTTTAGGAACCTGCAGATTAAAAAATAATACATAAAATAAAAAGGATCATGGATAAAAGTGTTTTGTTTCGATTTTGCAATTTGATTGTATCACAGTCTGCATTTATGTGCTCACAATTTAAGAAAAAAAGATAAGAAGAAAGACCAATGTCCTGCAGGAAGCAACAGCAAAACTAAAATGTTGTTCATTCAAACCAATTGAGCTGCTTACAAGATAACGGTGATTTGGAATTCATAATCTCCCTGAGATCTGAGATGATCGCTGTGATCATTTAAGAGAAATTGTATATTTTCTATTGCTGTGAGCAAAGTGAGCTGTAAAACTAAATATGTACAAAGCTCAACCCTTTGTTGATTTTGGAGAATGAACCTGTTGATATTTTTGCAATAATATTTCATCCAACAGACTTTGATGAATTACACTGTTAGTTTCAAACTGATGTCTCTGCTACTTTGATAGTGCTGTATTTCACAGATTTAGAAAAACAAAAATGATTGCCATTTTTCAAACAGTATGCTAGAAAAGTAGTTTTTCAGGCAACCAAGATCCTTTATTTGTTTTATATCAAAATTTCAAACATCTTTGATTTATTACAGCAACGTTATTTTAAAAAGTGTCTAGCTTCAAATCATATTTAGTTTTTAAAGATTTGCTGTACAAGGTGTTGTTTATGTTAACATTTTTCAGAAACATATCTTTATTATGCTTTCTTATATCTTCTTCAAATATACATGATAGTTTCATATTGTTCTCATTTTATGATGCAAATTCATTCAGTTATTATGAAAAATGAACACACATTTGTAAACCCCTCAGCTGCAAGGGTCAATATAGTGCCGGCTAACCAGCTGTCAACATAAAAGGTAAAAAATTATAGATAATAAGAGAATGGGGTCAGAATGACCCCTAGAATATCATATGTCCCAGTGTGACATGGTGTGGGTGGAACCACATCAGCAGAACTGTGAGCAGCCTTCGACTGATCAACACTACTATCACAGCACTTACATGCACTTACATATTAGCAACTGATAATTTCCATCCCTTCCAGGTACTGTACCCCCACCCACTGGACATGTATGGGGGATTGAGGGAAACTAGTGAGATGGCGCTCCTCAGTCATCATTAGCAGCTATGCAGTCACTAATATTTAATCCAGCAGTGCAGGGACAGTAGCAGTGAGTAGCATTAAAAACAAATAAAAGTGAATCACTTGCTGGACATAGTATGTCCAATATATTTATAGTTATAGTTATAGACCTCAAATGAATGCAGATGTCTAATGGATATAGATATAAAAGGTTATTCAGAGAGAGGTGAAAACCAGGAGAATGACTGGAGAACTGAAAATTCTAGGTCAAAATAGCCGATTTGGAAAGTAAGATAAATGGGAGAATTTTTCTGGTTTGGCTATTTTGACCTAGAATTTTAAATTCTCCAGTCATTCTCCTGAGTTTCACCTCTCTCTGAATAACCCTGATAGTGCCAGTCAGACATCTTGGTACAAATGGACGTGGGCAGATACTGGTGCGGGTATAAACTAGAGGTGTGCACTGCTGGAAAATTTGTTTAGATTCAAAACAATTTTGTTTTTGTTATTTCGTTTCATAATTTCATTTTTGTAGTTTCATTTGGTATATCGGATCACTATAAAACCCATTGTAAGTTGGGATCGATTCGATATTTGATATAAGTTTGAATTTCGGATCACTAAATAAAACCCCAATTAATCAAATCCTGCTGTTTAAAAGGCAAGCTAGAATTAAATATTGAGCTGCCCATTGGCCTATGGTGCTGAATACAGATTCAGCACCACAGAGCAAATTACAGGGACGGGGTGCTTTGTGAAACCGTCAAACAAATCTGATTAGTTTCATAATGTTGTTTGCTTTAGTACTGATTTGTATTGTAAGTTGGAATCGATTTGATATTGATTCGAATTTTGGATCACTAAATAAAACCGCAATGGATCAAATCCTTATGAGAAATCATTTAATCAATGGTTTTGTGTTTCAAGTAACTGGGAAAGGAAATATACGTAAAATGCTGGAATTAGTAAAGTCTTCTATTCCTACTCCAAGAAGTGTGCATCTGGCTGCTGATTGTAGGGCTTTTCTTCTCTGGGTCACCCCTCTTTGATACTGGGGCTACTTGTCTTGAAGGCGAAAGCTGGTCCCTGTGTGGTTCTGGGACAGAAGAGAAGTTATCTGAATAATGGGCTAGTTCTGATCCTGGAGTTTTGTAGAGAAGCTTGTTGTGTTCCAGTTACAGAAGTAAGCTAACTTGACTGTTACATTACAACACACTGGGGAGGGGCAGAATAAAGGGAGAGTTCTTCAGTATAGTACAGGGAAAGAATTCAATGTGTTATAATAGCTGCTTGTCTCTGTCAGCTGACAGCCATTCAGGGGAGGATGATTCTCTCCTCCTGAAAAGCTGTCTTATATCTCTTGCTGGTACACACTTAGAAACATAGAAACATAGAAAAATGTCGGCAGATAAGAACCTTTCGGCCCATCTAGTCTGCCCAATTATATGGATACTTTACCTGGATTTATCTTTTGTTTAGGATAGCCTTATGCCTATCCCATGCTTGCTTAAATTCAATTACTGTTTTGGCCTCTACCACTTCTACTGGAAGACTGTTCTTCTGGGATTCCGATCATTACTGCAAAGGATTGCAGAGGGGAAAATACCACGCAATGACTTTTGGTTAAGAAATATTCTATTGTAGTCCTTTCTGATAGTTTCTGTTGAGGGATTCACTGGGTGCCTATGGTGTTGTTAGACCCCCCCTCCCCACATCCCCCCATCTACCTTCTTTCTTTATTTCTTCTTCCGCTCTCCCCCCTCTTCTCTTCTTTTTATCTCCTCTCTCCAGTTTTATTCGTGCCTTTGCTCTCCTGTGTCTCTCCAGATGGTAACATGAGCTTGCTTGGGTCTTATGTGATGTCGATCTCTACCGCCCCATGGGGCGTTTGCACATGCTGGTCCACTTTGGCTCCCGAGAATGTCACTATGTACCTCTACCTTTGAGCAATTTTGATCATTTTGTCCCTCTGTGGATTTCTTTATTATTCCAGTATGCTTTTCTCCTTTTATTGTTTGTGATCCATACTATTGTATACTGTTTTCGCTTTGTGTTTCTGTATGTGGAATGTTTACTTTTCCAATAAAAAAATCGAATACAAAAAAATAAGCATTTTATTTGGCTGAACAATGCAGCAGTTACTGTTAAAATGGAAGAGAGCAGACTGAGAACCCAGTGCTAGAGAGCAGGTACATTTTAACAAACAGTAGACTAGTTTTGGCACCGGGGAACCAGATTGGAGGTCATGACATGAGTGAGAAGTTATTTTTATCAAATATTGCATGTCTCTAGTTTATAGTTGCAATTTGCAGCTTTTGTACTTGTTTCTATTACTATTCATCTATGTGCCAATAACCAATACTTAATAGATATTCTTATTTTTTTCAGAACTCCTAAGCCAAAATATATTTTTTTTGAGATGTTACAACAATATAAATATTATCAGAAAACTGCTAAAGCACCAAAAGGACGGTGCCACGCTGAGTGACTCCTCCTTTTCACCCCTTAATGACTACAAATGAATATTGATCTGAGTGCACTCTCGGATATTGTAAAAAATAATAGACTTATCTTAAAGGCTCTTTTTCTGATGTAAGTCGGTGTTGTATAGCCTCAATGTTATATAGCTTCAGGATACTGTTCACCCACATCCAATTTCGTCCAGGGAGGTAGTGGAGCGTAATGAAGATTGGTAAGAGGGCTCTCAGTGATCCACGATGGGAAAGGAAGGGGTCTCAATATTGATGTAGATCTAGCCAATTGTCTGTGATTGCCTGCTCGATAACTATATATGCATATACTCTCATTCTAAGGTAAAGCTGGCACAGTAAAAAGCGACTCACAAGCGATAGGAGAATTGTGTAGGACAAGAAGACCATAAAGAATAAGATCTGCCGCAATTGAAGATAGGAACGGGAGGAAATGAAACTGAAAGTAGCGAAGAACAAATGGGAATCATCCAGGAAGTAATGTATCGGAACACATGGTAGTCCAGGAGAACACCGCCGGAAGTAACGTATCGGAGTAAAACTAAAACGAAACAAAACCGTAAATTAGAATGAAACCGGGAAAAATGCATAGACTGCGCCCAGGAAATGAGATCATACCGGAACACGCGGAGGACGCCAACGGAAGGGGAGGACATTAGCCATTAATGGTTCATACTATATATATGTACACTGATCCAAGGGGAGGTCATAATCCTTGATCAAGTCATTACGAAACGCATTGGATTATATTGATAAATTGATTTTATATTGTTTTAAAACCTTTTAATAAATATTTTGTGTACCCGGATCAGTGTGATTGGCGTAATATTACCTACTCCATCGTGCATCACTGAGAGCCCTCTTACCAATCTTCATTACGCTCCACTACCTCCCTGGACGAAATTGGATGTGGGTGAACAGTATCCTGAAACTATATAACATCGAGACTATACAACACCGACTTACATCAGAAAAAGAGCCTTTAAGATAAGTCTATTATTTCTTACAATATGCGAGAGTGCACTCAGATCAATATTCATTTACAACAATATAAATCATGGTGTGATTTGGATATTTTTTTCTTGAAAATAATACATCAGTATAGTTGTAGGATTTTGAATCTTTCTGTGAAAGATCAAGTAGGATTAGTCACACAGAAGTATAGGAAAATAATTTGCTTTTGAATTATCAATCGCGTTTGGAACATAATGTCACCCCATAGGTATTCTTCTCATTTTGATTAATGAAAACTAAAAATTCCCCATATTAAATGTATTGGCACACTGTTCTAAACATACTTACATAATATTTTATGAATTACTTATTTATTAAAATAGCTTTAAAATACACAGAGCAAATAAAACTTCAGTTATTTGCACATTGCTATGATGATTATGACCTGGCAATACTTGTGTTCAAGAAACCTAGGGCCCCATTCCATGTGATCTCTTATGGTTAACAAGTGAG
This sequence comes from Leptobrachium leishanense, assembly GCA_009667805.1. Lineage (NCBI taxonomy): Eukaryota > Metazoa > Chordata > Amphibia > Anura > Megophryidae > Leptobrachium > Leptobrachium leishanense. The sequence goes on from CM019067.1 coordinate 164,936,206, forward strand.
ACGTGAAGTATAATGGCTTCAATTAACACTAACGAGTCTCCTGCTATTCCAGCAGTGCTGCTAATGTTGCTAACAGCTCACCAATGTGGCATGTTACTGTAAATTAATACTTCCTATATGTTGTATTGTAAATGCTAATTATAGGTCAACGGGAGAAGAACAAGCAACCTTCAAGGTCTCTCATTATTCTCGTGTTGAACCTGTTTTATTAAAAATAATATTGTCTCTCAGCAGATTTTCTATGAACAGATTAAGGGTACTTCCATGGGCGTGATTATAGCACCTTCATACGGGAGATCCCTATCTTTGCCCTGAGAAGGTCAAGAAATATTAGGGATATTGTGGTAAGGGTGAGTGCCCAACCTCGTACCCATCAGACTTTTCTTTGCAAACCAGTACATGGTACAAACTCATGTTTGCAGTGTGTCCCTGCAAGGCATTGTTAAGGGTACCATGGAGAGGGGAAAATATAAAAATGAAAGGAATTTTTACGTGTGGAATTTATCATGTTGTGTACCCCCTGAAATGTCCGTGTGGTCTTGGATATGCAGGCTAAACGACAAAATCACTTAAAGTCCACATCTCCCAAAATAAGACCTTTTATATGTAACTCTACATCAGAACAACCTGTAGCAAGACACTTTAGAGCAAAGAGACAAAATGCAGCACAGCTTAGATATCAGGTTCTGGATAGGGTCCCCCACCACCATGTGATAGCAGGAGGGTCAGAATGTTGCAAAAAGTGGTCAGATAGATGTACTTGCTGGATATAGTTGCTCCTCATGGTCTTATTGAGAAGCCTGAGTGGCATTGGTTTCTGTAATCGGGATGGGCTGCTGGTTCGACTCTGTTCTAAGTTCGCATCGAATATTGGCTGTTTGAAAGTTCGCAAACTTCGAACTTTTCAGGCTGTTTTCAAAAACTTTTAAAAAAAATAAAAAAATTGCATTTTTTTTTTAAAAAAAAGTAAAAAATCCTACAAAATCTAAAAATAAAGTGACTCTTGACTGCAGAATATTATAAGCAACGGTTTATTAGATATTGAATTAAAACGAGAATATTTTTAACATTGAAGCCTATGGGATAAAACAATCTTGTTGCTAAAACATCAGGCAGACGAGGCCCTCTAATCCGGCACTATAGAGGGCTGCCCGCCGGCGCCTCCCAAGGATCCTTTGAGACACATGCGGCAGCCAGATGACAGAGCTGCGACTGTGCGGGCTGGCCGGCTGGGTGCATGTGGCAGAGAGGCGGCGCAGGGAGAGAGCCACTGCACCTGCAGCCACGGAAGACCCCCCCAACAACCAGGATCCAGGGAGCCCCCCTGACCACCAGACTAAGGTAAGGTGACACATTTCTAAAAAGAATAAAATCCTAGGACATTTTTAAATGTCCCCGGGAACATAAAATAAAACTTTTTTTTTCTTTCTAATACTCGCCTGATTCCTGGATCCACCAACAAGCGCAGCCTCCTGTCTCCCACGCTGTTAGATGCTGCATACCCCAGCGCGCTGTGTGCAGCTTCTGAGAAGAAATACTATTCGTGTAGAGGGAGCGATGCAAAATGCGCAGCCAGCTTCCCCGCTACACTAATAGCGTATCTTCTCAGAAGCTGCACACAGCGTGCCGGTTAAAGCTAGCGTCAGACTATAGAGGTGCTGCCCGGCAGTGTGAGGATTCACATGCTACATTAATTATACTGTAGAGGTGCTGCCCGGCAGTGTGAGGATTCATATGCTGCATTTATTCTTCTTCTTACAAATTTGGTTACTTAACCCGTTTGCGTTTTTGGATTGTAATATTGTGACATCCAGGGTGATCAGGGGGACCCCGGATGCATGGTGCCGCCAGCTGGCAGAATGCCAGGAGCTCCGGCGGCACCTGGCGCAGCTGTGAGTGATCAGGGGGCAGGGCGCGGCGTGATGACGTGGAGCTGCCGGGACCTTTAAATCAGGAGCGCGCGCTGTACACCTTGCCTTGCCGTGGAGTTTCATTACTGCATCGCTAGCTTACCGAATCAGTTTGTATACTTGTTACTGACCCTGCTTGTTCTGAGTAGGGATGAGCTGTTCAGTTCGATGAGTTTGACTCGAACATTGGCAGTTCAAAAGTTCACGAACTTCAAACTTTTTGGCATGTTCGGTTCGAGTTCGAAAAAAACAAAACATTTTCAAAAAAGTATAAAAAATTGCTTAAAAAATCTAGAAATAAAGAGACTCTTTACTGCAGAATATTATAAGCAACGGTTTATTAGATATTGAATTAAAAAACTACCTAATGTCGTCTAGGTGCAAAGATTCTCACCTCTAAATGACCTGTGCTCTCAAACGGCGTAAACAGGTGTTTAATTAGTGTTTGGAAATAACATGTGCTTCTAATTAGCATTTAGAATTTGATACATTGCTTGCAGACTGGGTGTGGCCTGCACATGTATGAACAAACACTGTTTGTTTTGAATTCTAAGAAGTGTTCATTTCTACTATAGGATCCTCTAATAGGATCCTCTCTGATATGCTGTTTAACCCCTTAAGGACTAGGGCTCTGTAAAGCCAATCATTAATGATGTAGATGTTACGTCATTTGTCATCAAGGGCTTAATAAAATCTTTATCACACTCCTTAGATTTAAACGTCATATTCCAGTATTTGTATGTCATGTACCTCTCCCGAAGGGCCTATGTGAGCATACAATTATTGTGTTAGAAATGTCTATCATAAAGCGTACAAGCTGAGTCCCTAGAGTCTCTGACTATCCATTGTCATATATACCTTGCTTTATACATATAAAGCCCCGTTCACACTGTGCGATTTGAAAGTCGTGTTATTTTCTGCACGATTTTCATATTCGTGACATAGTGCGATAATGTCGCACGATGTCACGCGACGTTGCGGTTTTGTGCGATTTTTGCAAAGCACCACCAATGCAAATCGCAAAATCACTGATAGCAAATCTCAAAAAAAGGGTGATGTACCAGCGACATGCTACTGCGACGCGCGACATGTGATGTCGCATGGCAAGATGTGAACAGCTCTATTGAAATGCATTGGAGAAGCTACACAGTACGACATTGCGCGGATTTTGCTGCGACATCGTGGCAAAATCCATGCGATAAATCGCACAGTGTGAACAGGGCCTAATACATTCTCTCATCTAACAGGATAGTAGCCAGTCCCTGTGCATTTTAACCCCTTAAGGCTAGGGTCAGACTGAGGCAGTGCGAACGCGCGTTCTGGCGCACATAATCACGGCCGCACTAGCAGCAGATGCCGGGCAATGACGGCCAATATACGACGTACGGTCGCACAAAAGTCCGGCCGCGCAACGCAAGTGGAAAATGAACGCATTTTTTCGAGAACGTTAAACCGCTGCTACTGACGTACAGAGTGCGCTGCGGCCGCATAGCAGCGTGTGTGCGTGATTAGGAGACGTCAGACGCTGCTAGTGTGCGGCCAACATAACGTTCAAACAGCCGGATTTCCCTAGACTTCTTTTTACCCCATCGTCATGAAATACGTCCAGAATTGCGCATCGTCTGACCACTTAAGCGTATTCCGTGAAAAAATGCGTGCGCACGCATCGACGTACATTTTGACGGTGGCCGCAGAAAATGCGCTCATCTGTCCCTAGCCTTAGTGTGGCTAGGTGTCTTGTGTGGGTCTCTTGTGTGGGTCTCTGATGTCTCTGATGGGCAATGTTTCTATACATCCTACAAATCCGCCACTTCACGGGCAGGTTATGGGGACCTCCTAGGCACGATATTTGAAGGAATTTTTTGTTTTTATTTTTAACCCTTATTTTATGGAAAACTCACTGTTCCTTTAAAAATGTCTTTTTTTTAACTTTTTGTCCTTGTTTCCTCTCCCCCAGGGCACTACCAGGACCCCCATACACCTTTTATGGCAAATATCTTGCATATATGCCCTCTTGGAGGGCACTCTAAAAATCGAACTTTTGAGTTCCATTGACTTGCATTGAGTTCGGTTCGTGTTCGAGTTCGAACTCGAACTTTTGAAATTGTTCGAGTTCGAATGCGAACCGAACACGGGGGTGTTCGGCTCATCCCTAGTTCTGAGGACCTGATCTGTTTGCCGACTTTGTCTGCCATTTGACTATTCTCTCTGTGTACTCCCTGCTTGTTCTGTTTGCCTCCTGTTGCTACTGGTGTTCGCCAATTCTCACCATATACAGTAGCGCAGTACAAGTGCCTAAACGTTGCTGACCCGGTTTTGTTATAACAACTACTCTCGCTCTCCGCCCCTGTTTGGTATATTCCGCTGCCTGTTACTGCTGGTGCACTTCCATCCTGCCATACACTATAGCACAGTACAAACGTACAGTGGGGCAAAAAAGTATTTAGTCAGCCACCAATTGTGCAGGTTCTCCCACTTAAAAAGATGAGCGAGGCCTGTAATTGTCATCATGGGTACACTTCAACTATGAGAGACAAAATGTGAAAAAAAATCCAGAAAATCACATTGTCTGATTTTTAAAGAATTTATTTGCAAATTATGGTGGAAAATAAGTATTTGGTCAATATCAAAACTCCATCTCAATACTTTGTTATATATCCTTTGTTGGCAATGACAGAGGTCAAACGTTTTCTATAAGTCTTCACAAGGTTTTCACACACTGTTGCTGGTATTTTTGCCCATTCCTCCATGCAGATCTCCTCTAGAGCAGTGATGTTTTGGGGCTGTCGCTGGGCAACACGGCCCTTCAACTCCCTCCAAAGGTTTTCTATGGGGTTGAGATCTGGAGACTGGCTAGGCCACTCCAGAACCTTGATATGCTTCTTGCGAAGCCACTCCTTTGTTGCCCAGGCGGTGTGTTTGGGATCATTGTCCTGCTGAAAGACCCACCCATGTTTCATCTTCAATGCCCTTGCTGATGGAAGGAGGTTTTCACTCAAAATCTCACGGTACATGGCCCCATTCATTCTTCCCTTTATCAGTCATCCTGGTCCCTTTGCAGAAAAACAGCCCCAAAGCATGATGTTTCCGCCACCATGCTTCACAGTAGGTATGGTGTTCCTTGGATGCAACTCAGCATTCTCTCTCCTTCAAACACGACGAGTTGTGTTTTTACCAAAAAGTTCTACTTTGGTTTCATCTGACCATATGACATTCTCCCAATCCTCTTCTGGATCATCCAAATGCTCTCTAGCAAACTTCAGACGGGCCCGGACATGTACTGGATTAAGCAGGGGGACACGTCTGGCACTGCAGGATTTGAGTCCCTGGCGGCATAGTGTGTTACTGATGGTAGCCTTTGTTACTTTGGTCCCAGCTCTCTGCAGGTCATTCACTAGGTCCCCCCGTGTGGTTCTGGGATTTTTGCTCACCGTTCTTGTGATCATTTTGACCCCACGGGGTGAGATATTGCGTGGAGCCCCAGATCGATGGAGATTATCAGTGGTCTTGTAGGTCTTCCATTTTCTAATGATTGCTCCCACAGTTGATTTCTTCACACCAAGCTGCTTGCCTATTGCAGATTCAGTCTTCCCAGCCTGGGGGAGGTCTACAATTTTGTTTCTGGTGTCCTTTGACAGCTCTTTGGTCTTGACCATAGTGGAGTTTGGAGTGTGTCTGTTTGAGGTTGTGGACAGGTGTCTTTTATACTGATAACAAGTTCAAACAGGTGCCATTCATACAGGAAACGAGTGGAGGACTTAATTTTTGAACTTTTGAGCCCCATTGACTTGCATTGTGTTCGAATCGTGTTCGCGTTCGAATTCAAACATTTTCAAATGTTCGAATGCGAACCAAACACGGGGGTTTTCGGCCCATCCCTATTCTGTAAGTGTATTCCTGGGGCATCTGGTGGAACTAGGCGAATTTGCCCTGGTCTCTTTTCCCTCTGAGGTTCATTAGTATGTATTTAGAGCCTATGTGTATTGAGCTTACCAGGAGCTGGAGCTTAGGAGGCAGAAAATGCCACACACCCTTGCAGAAACCCCACTACACACAGTGGCAGGGAGGGTGCTGCGTTCTGCATAGTGGGAGTAGGCACCGGGGCAGTTCCAGGTACGCAGTTCAGAGCAGGGACATTCCAGAAAAGTAGTCAGATGGTGCAGAGGTCAGGACGAGCAGAACAGGATCATAAACAGTAAAACAGGCAGTGGGCAAGTCCAGAATCATAAATCCGAAAGCAGACAGGTAAATCACTACACACTTAGTGTATGTAGACGACAGAGCACTGAGGCCTGAGGGAAGCTGGATTATAAAGGCAAGAAAGTGCAAAGGACCCCTTCTCTCCATGCAGCAGTGAAGCGGCTTGTGTTTTAGATGGACCAATGTGTAATATTGCTTTGCGTTATCACCTCCACATTCGGTCCTTTGCATGGGAAATGAGAAGATGAGTTAGGGCAGCGGCATTGTTTGTTTTACAAAAAAAGCACATAATACCACCTTAGAAATTATAAATAGGTATATTTGCATAAATTTTTTGTATCTACAGTATTTGTACACAATACATGGTCATATTCGGTAACGTTGGAAAGGCCAGACTCTTACCTTTCCAATGACATCTCACTTGACCTTGTGGGTTGTAAGAATCGGAGCAGCAGGGCACAGGTGTACTTAGGGAATACGGCACCCGGGGCAGATACTCCCTTTTGCACCCCTGCTGAGCAAAAATGTCTCACTAACAGAAGAACTCTTAGTGTCCCTTAAAACAGTCTCTATTATAAAGAGACCCCTTCAGGTCCCATTAGAGACTACAATAGTAGAGTGCAATGGGTCTTGGAGGTGGTCTCACTAACAGGGTGCTCTCAATGTTTTCACTGTCTTTTAAGAGCATCGCTCTGTTAAAGAGACCCTTCTTTAATAACCCATTCCCAACCCATTCAAAATAAAACATAGCCCATGTAACTCCATGGGCTACATTACGATTATCGCGCTAAAACGAAGACGTAAAGGAGAAAAACCTGTGCCTGCAGGTTTCTCCTTTGCGTCCCCCCGTTTTAGCGCGATATTACAATGCAGGTGCTTAAAAAGAGGGTGTTAAGCCCGGGGATGTGCGTGGCTGCTTTAAGCATCGCTGCATTCATCCTCTCGATGGAGTCCATAGGACTCCATTGAGGCAGACCCTGGCGGTCTCATGACCTGCCAAGATCCGGCAGGTCGGCTTAGTGATCCACAGGGGGAGACTGAGGATTTTTCCCCCTAGTCTCTCCCTGCTCTCGCTAAACGGAGGAGGTGGAACGGAGGAGGTGGTTGGAGCCGCGGTCCTCGCCGCGGGATAAAGGGTTAGTATCTGTTTCATTTTGGGGGGTTTTTGGCTGGTGCCAACGGATTCTGCAACAGCAGAATCTGTTAGCAACAAGTCCAGGCTGTGGTTACCTTTTTGCTAACCACAGCCGGACGCTAATTAGCGTTAGGACTTTGTTATCCTAACGCTAATTAACACTTTGTGCTCCCCATATTAAGTATAGGGAGCACAAAGTACAGTAAGCTCGCGCAGTACAGCGCAAGATTCCACATGGTAACGGGATTCTTAACCCGTTAGTGTTTGGATTGTACCAGCTGCAAGAAACTGGTGGTAAGTGATAATGTAAAATGACTAAACATAGTACTCCTTATTCCCTTTTGGCCCACAGTGCAGTAGACAATGCAATCTGATTGCATTGTCTACTGCACTGCGGGCCAGAAGGGAATAAGGAGTACTATGTTTAGTCATTTTACATTATCACTTACCACCAGTTTCTTGCAGCTGGTAACTTTTTGTCAATACTGGCTGCAGGGGATAGTAATGAGCAAACTCAATAGTTTGTTTTTCTCCACTTGCCTCACAGTAGAACTTTCTGTACAGCGCATAGGAAGCACTAATGTAAAAAGTCTGTAAGAGACACTTGTAGATACACTGGAATAATTGGGAACCAAGGGGCACTATTCTGTGCCCTGAGCTAAAACGGGACACTAATGGGGAAAACCTGTCAATCAGCAGCCTGCCCCATAACGCAGCACTACTCTCCTGGATTCTCCCGGCAGCGCTAATGTGCCACCATGAGTGTCACCTCCTGGAATCCATGGGACTCTGTTGAGGGTTGTGCTGCCGGGCCCTTAGCCCTGTGCGATCTCGCTCTCAGGAGATCACGCAGGGCCGTGATTCACAGAGGGAGACTGGGGACTATTTATTCTCAGTCTCATTCTGCTTCTGGCTGCCAGAAGCAGTAGATTGGTCCGCACAATGGAATAAGAGGTGAGTATCTGATTTTTGGGGGGTTTTCAGCTGGTGCTAGCTGATTTTGCAGAAGCAGTATCAGTTAGCACCAGCTTCTAGCTGTGGTTAACTTTTCAGTTAGCCACAGCGGGGTGGTATTTAGCGTTAGGACTTTGTAATCCTAGCACTAATTACTCTTTGCTCTCCCCATATTAAGTTTAGGGACTGCAAAGTACAGTAAACTCACACTAAAAAGCTCAATCCCCGATGTGATAATGGGTTTTTTAACCCGTCAACATTCAGAATGTATTGGGGGTGTCATTCGCTAAAGCCAATTAAGCTAGCGCTAACACTCACATATCTGAGTGCTAACACTGATGTTAAGTTTGTTATATGGGCCTGTGAGTTTTATTGCTGTGCAGCTCTGTGATACACTCATACACATGGCAAATTACTGTATCACAGAGCTGCACAGCAATGAAACTCTCAGTAATTTGTCATGTGTATGGATGTATCAGAGCTCTACAGCAATAAAACTCACAGGGCCCTATTACAAAGTTGGTGCTAACCAGAGCTGTTGTAAACTTACCAGAGCATTATAGCTCCCCTGCCCCTGCCAACACCTGACCAGAGGATCACACATGCGGCTGCAGGACGAGGGGCCGGTCAGCCTTCACTACAGCTAAATGATTAGCCTATCCAGCTCATGTTTGCTCACAGAGTGACACGGTCCGTGACTGGGAATTCGGATCTTTTATAACCCCACCCCCTCGATCTCATGCTGTGGTGCTCAAGGTGGGCGCCTGTGCCGCCTTACAGCAATCAACAGTGTGCCTGTGGCCTCTGTCACCCGGGGCGGTCTGTCCCCCGGCCCCCACGGGTACGCTACTGAGGCAGGGTTCCAAATGGACCCATGCGACCCTCGCAGAAGTACGGTGGCATAGGTTTTCAATGAACCAATTCGTATTAACGAATTATGTCATCACCTTCAAACTGGCTGGCATAGTGGGAAATAAGAAGGTGAGTTAGTGCAACATCATTGTCCATGTTAGCATTTAAAAGTGAACAATAGTGTTTCATTAGGAATAAAAAAAGAATTTTAAATCTATTGTTTAGATTTACAAATAACCCGGTCATGCTTGGTATCACTGGAAATGCCGTGATCTGATCCTTCCAATGATACCTTGCATGTCCCTTTATGTGATACCATTCAGGAGATATATCCATCAATGTGAATTCCCTTCCCGACGGGTGGGGGGGTCCCTTTCTGATGTTCTTGCGCTCATGCACGATGATTTAGTGGGCAGAGGGAAATCCCGGAGGCGGACATCCAAGATGTCAGCCCTTACTGGGGGAACACCGAAGTCAGCGCCAGATTGATTCGTCGTCTGCAAACAGGAGGTTAATATTGGTAAAGTATCAACATTCTTAAATAAGCTTTTTGTTTTGATGCTGTAAACATGAATAAATACTGTATAAATTAATTAGCTTTTAGTGACAGGTGTGTTTGAAATATATTAACATATGTAGACCGATAATATCAATCTGTTTTAAATATTAAGCTTATTAAACTTATCAAGTATTACAGTACCACATTCCGCTAACAAACATATAATCTAGTTTTATTTCATTGTCATGCACCCTGCAGGGAACAGCAAACTTTTAAACTTAGAAGAATAATAAGTATCGGTTTTAAACTAGAAGGTTCACTTTTACTTTTTAACCTGCATGTTCTTGCATAAAGGTTTGAAATGATGAAAGCAGCCTTTGAAATACGTGTCCCAATATTTTTTAAATTCTGCAAAACTTTAAAGGTTATGCATCTTCATTAATATGTCTGACTGTCCTCGGAGTGCATTCTATAGATAGATGTGTTCTCTTACAACTGAGCCCTTAGGGTACAATAATATTACGATATCTGGGGAAAGACCACACGAACATTTTTGAATTAAGCATCAATATTTCATTACATAATGGTGGAATGTTTAATGACCCTATAATTTTTCCTTATATATGATAATGTGTCAGCGCTTAATCTACTGCTAATCTCAGAAGGACACTTCAACCTCCTTGAATGCAATAAAATATCTACTCTAGGTCACACAGAGTTGGAGCTTATTTCATAATACTAAAATACAAATATGGAAAGGGAGTTACAGTGGAGGCGCTAGTGTTATTAGGTGGATGTATTGGTGTTGTGCAGCCAACTGGGATATAGACACAAAACCTCGACAGAAATGTGTAAAAGGTACAGTGGAGACGCGTATCCCCTTTTTGTGATTTTCCCTCCCCCTTTTTTATAATATATTGATTTTATATTGATTAAACTCCTTTTAATTACCTCTGTTTAAGGACTCGTCTTTAAGCACTGTATACTTTACCAACATTATATGCCCTCTATGCTCCTTTCTCCTATACTACACATCTAAGACAGGAGAACTGTATGCAGACGAAAGAGGTGAAGGTACCCACCGAACTAAGAGTACCATACGCTTACAAGTTGAGCCTGGAATCCAAGGCTCCACCATCGACGATACACTTTAAGGTCGGCAGAGGCTACCCCTAAGAAAACCCTAAAGAAGGGCAGAGGCTACCCTCAATTAAGCCCAAGGCACTCCACACCAGAGCCGGTCAACAAGGCTCTCAAAAGTGTAAGTGTTCCCTTGTCTACGGGCACTTGACTCTATATTAGACCATATTGCACTATTTTTTCTCTTTCTCTTTTCCTCTCTCCCTCTTCCCCTTCTTTCTCCCATTTATTGGGAGCTGGGAGTCTATATAGGACTTAGGAGAAGACATCGTTTCTGGATTCATATGCACACCTCTGAACTGCCCATGTGGAGACCCTATCAGACTACCGTATCTCGAATTTAAAACGCATGGCCGGTTGGACCTTTGTATGAATCTCTGTTTTCACCAGCGATTTGGGAAATAGGACCTGAACATAACAGTCCATTAAAGACTATAAACTGCACATATATGCACTTATATGCATTCGCACTTTATGCGATTTCGATTGCATTTGCACTTTATGTGACTCCGATTGTACCTGCACTTTATGTGGTTTTTTTCTGATCATATCAATACCTTACTGTTATTTCACTTGCACTTACTGCTCCATTTGCACATATAGACCATCCACGGCAGCACTTTAGTGGTCGTTTTGACTGTGCACTTTTCTGGAATAGTGGCAACGCTGTATCCTTTTACATTTTAGGTTCGTAGTCTAACTGTTGCATTTAATTCTGTTTATTGATCATCCTCAAAAGAGATTGCGCCACTAGGACACCCTCTCTTCTCTAAAATACAAATATGTCTATTTTACTGTTGGAAAAATTCATGAGTATAAAATATGATAAAAAGAAATTAAAATGCAAGGATAACACCAAAAAAATAACAGAAAATTTTGTAACTTGAGTGTTTGAAGCATAATGTTTATAACAATTTTTTACCATTATAATTAAATTATAATTAGTTGATTTTTTTAGACATACTTTGTGGGACGTTGAATTTAAGATTGACATCCTGTATGAATATATTAAAGCAGAGTAGGAAAAATACTTGTAATTGATTGGCATATGTTAATTAAAAGATGGCATCTTTAAATTTATGTATGCATAAAACAACAGCGCATCTGTAGAAACAGTCCCTATCACATCCAACAAGGTATTGTTAGCACATAATTAGGGAAAAGAAAAATAAAAATTTCCCTACGTATACATAAAAAAAAAATCACAATTTTGGGCACAATAAGTATTAGGTATAAGAAGTCCAAATACTCCAAAATCTATAAAAAAAACATTGATAACCATTGATCGCAAAGTTTGCAGATGCTCACTATAATATCTTTAGTAGGGATGAGCCGAACACCCCCGTGTTCGGTTCGCATTCGAACTCAAACAATTTCAAAAGTTCGAGTTCGACCGCGAACACGAACCAAACTCAATGCAAGTCAATAGGACTCAAAAGTTTGATTTTTAGAGTGCCCTCCAAGAGGGCATATATGCAAGATATTTGCCATAAAAGGTGTATGGGGGTCCGGGTAGTGCCCTGGGAGACAGGAAACAAGGACAAAAAGTGTTTTAAAAAAAACGTTTTTAAAGGGACAGTGAGTCTTTCATGAAATAAGGGTTAAAAATAAAAATGAAAAATTCCTTCAAATATCGTGCCTAGGAGGTCCCCATAACCTGCCCGTGAAGTGGCGGATTTGTAGGATGTATAGAAACATTTAAAAACAAAAAAATTACGTTTCAAATGACGGTAAATGGTTTTCCTTTAATCTATTCATAAACAACTGCTTGGGGCGGCAGTCTGTATTAAAAAAGGAGACATTTTAGGACACGCAGAACAAGTTTAGTGATTTTTTGGCTAAATTATAGTGAAACTTATGCAGGCTTTGGATGAAAGTAACAATAGGTGCTTTAAAATTGGGCCTTTAGTGTCGGCAACAGTGCCGTCACGCCGTAAACCCTCTGTGGTATTGTGGAAGAGAGCAGGGTTGGACCCTGCGGTCCAGAAAATTAAAGTGATATAAATCTGGTAATATAGGCGTCAGTGTCAGTGCACCCAAATATTGTGCCTTTGGTGGCAACAAGTGCCTTCACACCGTAACCCCTTTGTGGTATAGTGGAAGAGTTCAGTGGTGGAGGTTTTGTGAATGCAGAAGATATCCCCGATCTATTCCGTTACGTCAGCATCAGGGGATTGATAGCTGCTGATCCAGGATTGATTCATTTTTATAAATGTCAGCCGGTCTACAGAGTTGGTGGACAGACGAACTCTTTTGTCTGTGTCAAAACCTCTAGCGGCACTGAACGTCCTTTCAGAAAGCACGCTGGATGAAGGGCAACCTAGTAGCTGCATAGCATATTGGCTAAGTTCTGGCCAGTGATCCAATCTCAACACCCAGTAAGCCAGTGGATCATCTGCTGGAAAGGTATCCAGGTCTGCCCTTGCCCCTAGGTAGTCCTGCACCATATAGTTGCCTACATTTGACGTCCCTGGGTGTCGTGGACTAAAAAAATTGGAAAAGGCATCAGTCAAGCGGCCCCTTTCACCGCTCTTCCTCTGATCAACCGCAGCCTCAGAAGCACCTGTATCATCACTTGGCAAGCTACCAGTGCCTGGAAAGGTGTTACACAAGTGTCGCTTTGCAGCGTCCTCAAGTTTTTTCATCCTGTGCTCCCTCTGTGCGGGCATGATGAGCTCTGCAACTTTACCCTTGTATCGTGGATCAAGAAGGCTTGCCAACCAGTATGGATGCCTCTCCTTGATAGCACGAATCCTGGGATCCTTTGCAGGATAAGGGAGCCCATGCAGCATAGGTTGGAGGTGGCATTAGCTTCCGAGTCTTCCTGGTCAATGAGGATGACCCCATCGTGCACTTCCTTCTCCCAGCCACGTACTAGTCCTTGTGTTTCTGGGAACACAAAACCCTCCCTTGAGGAATCCCCACCTTCAATGCCCCCAACTACTTAAATATTCCTCCTCCTCATCCTCCTCCTGTCTGATCTGAGGAGGACCCACTGGAATGCTGTCTGTGGAAAGACTGGGGCCTTCAGAGCTAGGGAAGGCCTCCTCTTCCTCCCGCTGCTCTGCCTCTAGAGCCACATCTATAATTCCCCGCAGAGTGTGCTCCAGCAGGAACACTAAAGGAATTGTGTCACTGATGCATGCACTGTCCCTGCTCACCATCCTCGTTGTCTTCTCAAATGGTGACAGTACAGTGCAAGCATCCTTGATCATCAGCCACTGCGGGGGGGGGGAAACAAGTTGACCTGAACCTGTCCTTGTGCCATACTCACACAGGTACTCGTTGATGGCCCTCTGCTGCTTGTGCAGACGCTGCAGCATTGCTAATGTCGAGTTCCACCTGGTGGGCATGTCACAGATCAGACGGTTTGTGGGAAGGTGGAATTCTCTTTGAATTTCTGCCAGGCGAATACTTGCTGTGAATGAACGTCTGAAGTGGCTGCAGACTTTTCTGGCCTGGCTGAGAAGCTCTGCCAGCCCTGGGTACCTGGTTAGGAAACGCTGTACCACCAGATTTAGGACGTGTGCTAGGCATGGCACATGCGTCAACTTACCCAGGCGTATGGCGGAGAGAAGGTTGCTGTCATTAACACAGATGACCATTCCCAGCTGAAGCTGGCGTGGTGTTAACCATCTCTGCACCTGCCCCTGCAGAGCTGACAGAATTTCTGGCCCGGTGTGGCTCCTGTCCCCTAAACAAACCAGCTCAAGCACAGTATGGCATCTTTTTGCTTGAGCCATTGCGTAGCCCCTGCAACGCGTTGGTTTAACTGCCACTTCGCCAGAGACACAGAAGGAGGAGGAGGAGGAAGAGGGAGAGGAGGTGGTGGTGGAGCAGACAGACCTCATACAAGCAGCTTTCTGGAGGCGTGGAGGATGAACAAGCTCCAGCACAGAGCCCCGTCTTGGATCCCTCCCAGCTGCAATCAGAGTTACCCAGTGTGCTGTGAAGGAAATGTAATGGCCCGTCCATGCTTGCTGGACCACGTGTCTAAAGTCACGTGCACCTTGCTGCTGACTGCTTTTCCCAATGACTCCATAACATTGTCTTCCACATGCTGGTATAGTGCTGGAATGGCCTTGTGTGAAAAGTAATGGCGTTTTGGAACCTGCCACTGCGGTACAGCACATTCAGCAAATTCACAGAAGGAAGCAGAGTCCACCAGCTGGAAAGGCAGCAGCTGCAATGCGAGTAATTTTGCTAAGCTGGCATTTAGACGCTGTGCTTGGGGATGGTTAGGACTATAGTTTTTCTTATGCTGCAGCAGCTGGGGCAAGGTAATCTGACTGCATAAATCTTCAGCTGATGGGATGCTGTCACATTGTGAGGAAGGACCTGGTACATCCATTACTGTAGCATTATCCCTGTCAGTGGAGGTTGGAGTCAATGACATGGCAGGACATAGTGGGGGTAGAGACAGGTGAGGAGGAGAACCTACGCAAAGTGTTGCGCCAATGTGATGTGTGGCAGGTGGTCATATGTCACCTCAAGCACGTGGTTCCCAAGCGTCCGGTGTCTTTCCCACGCTTGATCCTCATCTGACATAGATTACAAATAGCAATGGTGCGGTCTGCTGCACATTTCTTAAAGAACTCCCAGACAGCGGAGTTCCTGGATGTGTGCTTTGAGACAACAGCACTCTGCACCTGAGCAGCTCTGACATCTGATGCCTTGGACTGGCTATGGTTGGTCATAGAGGACGTTGTGCCTCATCTTTGTTGTGCCTCCTCCTCCTCACTTGACTCCTCTGTTCGATCAGGCACCCAAGTGGTGTAAGTGACCTCATCATCATTGTCATCACCCCCTATCTCCTCATCACTGGAGCCAACTTGGCAGTATGCTGCAGCTGCTGGGGCAACATGAGTGCCAGTTATTTGTGTGTCATCACTGGCACCCCCTTCCTCTAGGTTGATTATACTCCCTCCCTCAACCTCAGAGATTGAATCAGTGCACTGTAGTTGCTGCGCATCCTCAAGCAGCATGTCACTGTCATTGTAGTCAAACAATTCAGCTGACTCCTCCATGTGTGATAGTGAGGCTATGGCAGGAGTAGCTGTGGACATGGAGGTTGCATTAGATACTTTGGCAGCTGGGGTGGACTGTAAAGCACTACAAGCTTGACTGACAGAGGACTCGGAGGATGAGGATGGCCTGGTTAGCCAATCCACCAAATCCTCTGTATGTTTCTGCTGCTTAAGACGGTCAGCACCAGTTAGAAAGGACAAGCATGCCCCTGCAGAGGATGCACCACATGCACGATGACCAGGGCAACAGCCTTCCGATACAAAGGCTGCTTGCCCTCTTATCTGTGTCTGGGAGCGTCTGCCTGTCCTTTTTGGTCTTTCTGACATGGTGAGTGATATATAGATTAATGATATACAGAACTCTGATTCAACTCTGTTATAAAAATTGGAGATATGCTGCAGAACTCTGATTCAACTGTGTTATCTAGATTAAAGATTTCCAGAACTCTGGTATAACTCAGTGAGACACCCTGATAGCTGGCAGCCAGTGACAAGACACAGATTACAATCCCCAGAAACCACCTATAAATCAGTGAGACCCCCTGATAGCTGGCAACAGTGACAAGACACAGACTACAATTCGCAGAAATCTGCTAGACGTA
The DNA here is from genome assembly GCA_009667805.1 of Leptobrachium leishanense. Lineage (NCBI taxonomy): Eukaryota > Metazoa > Chordata > Amphibia > Anura > Megophryidae > Leptobrachium > Leptobrachium leishanense. The sequence goes on from CM019067.1 coordinate 164,952,525, forward strand.
TGTGGGACCCCCTGAAAGCTGGCAGTGAGAACACAAAAATTAGAACAATTCCCAGATATTTTGTAGAAATTAGACCCCCACAATTGCTGGTGGCAGTGAGAACACATAGATTAGAACAATTCCCAGATATTTTGTAGAAATGAGACCCCCAAAATAGTTGGTGGCAGTGAGAACACAAAGATTACAACAATTCCCAGATATTTTGTAGAAATGAGACCCCCTCAATAGCTGGTGGCAGACTGGCAGTGAGAACACACACTAACGCAACAATCTCCTCTCAAAAAACACGTGCTGAAGGCTGTGTGAAGCCTTATATAGTGTGCTGCGGGACTTAGCTCTGTGAGCCCATGATTGTGCAAAATTTGCCCAATCAGGACTCTGAGCCGTGATTGGCATAGTCTTGCACCTAAACTGTGGTCAGGTGCAGGCTGTAGCCAATTACAAGCTTCAGGCCAGTGGAAATGTGCATTGTAGTCCATTGTGGTGCACTGTGGGCGAACATGCTGCGAACACACGGAAATGTTCGAAGTTCGCGAACATATGAACTGGCGATGTTCGAATCGAACTCCGAACACATTGAACCGAACAGCTCATCCCTAATCTAATTTAACCCCTTGGAAAGAAAGAAGAAAGGTGCAGCGCTCGTATAACTGACCCACCCCCAAGGTGAGTTAAATCACAAAAAGAGGGAAACTCACAATGACAAGATGAAATTCTCCTCTAGATGTATTATGATACGTCAAAAAATGAAGGGATGGTTTTGCATCAATGTCATAAGGAAAGAAAACAAAACAGACATCTCATAGTGTGAATCCGTAAATATAAAAGAATCTTGTTTTTTTATCGTATGATATGATATACCACTCACATTTGAGGGAGCGCTAAACGCTTGGTAAATTCAGCGTGCGGGTGTTTTTAGGGCATACCCGTCTGCCACAACCTCATCGAGATCCAAGTGTGTCTTTGTCTTTCGAAAAAACAAAAGTGGTACGGGATAGTGCAGACTGTTTATGCATAAGTTGTAAAATAAGTAATGGAGAAATAACACTCACCCTGCTGGAGCCTATAACCAGACTCCAAGTATATTTGCTTGAGGTTTGCAGTCTTTTTGCCAAAACCTTATAAATGCATATCGAGGGGAAAGGGTCCCAACCCAAATGAATGAATTAAAAAGAAAAAAAATTATTTCCAAATAATTTTAGAATAATAATCATTTTAATTCTGGAACAACCAGCTGTGGTATAAAATGCATTTTATACCATATCTGGTTGTTCCAGAATTAAAATTATTTAGAAAGAATGTTTTTTATATTTAATTCATTCATTTGGGTTGAGACCCTTTCCCCTCGATATGCATTTAATTTTATAAGGTTTTGGCAAAATCAATGTCAATGCTAAAACAACCAAAAGCTACAAAACCTTATTGGGGACTATTTACAGAGGGCTGTAATTTACCATTGTTGCAAACAATGAAGAATATTGCTGTTGTTACAATGAAGATAAACTTCAGCAATCCCGAGAGAGAAAATTTCTAATATCGGTTTGAGAATATTCATTGAAGCTTATCTTGCCACTGTTTGAATCAACGGCGTTTTGAAAACATCAATGATTAATGTTGTTGAAACAACACAACCTATATATTCAGCGTTGTTTGTAGCTAATGTAAACTACAGCACTTTGAGAGTAGCCCCATATTACATATAAATGATAATCTTAATAAAGCATTAGGAGCTGGAAAACAAGGGAGTATGAAGACAATCAAGAGAGTACATTGCAAGCTGGACAAACAGATTATTAGGAACACAGTTACATATGCATGTAAAAACATGCCCTGTTGGAGCCACACATAGACAACACATATGTTGTCCACCACATCTGGAACATACAGACACGGGCCCCTAAACTGACCAATCTGGTGACTTGCTAAAGGGAAATATCGGTGCAAGCCAAAGAACCTTTGTGTCTTACTGGCTACCCTTACTGGCTCTATTACGAGCTCGATATGTCAAAATCTCAATTTCTAACAAGCGGTAGATGCTATATAATAATACCAGCTGTGGAGCTGCTGCTGGTATCATCTGGAGTCCATAGGATTTCTTGAAAACATGTGTGAGCTCTGTGCAAGCTCAAGTAAGGACGGGTTGTGCAGCATCTGTGGAAGAGCAATGGGAACTATTTGATCTGTTTCATTCAGCATGCTACTAGATAAGGCAGATAATCTCACTGCCCGCTGCATGGGCTAATGGTAAGCAAAGGGGTGTTTTGGGGGCTACTTCATTTAAAAGTGTTAATTAAGTCACTGACCCTGTATCTATTTTTGGATACTGGCTCGAGTTGAGAATGACAGTTTTGCATGAAATAGCTGCTCGTTATTCTCTGACAACTTCCTATACAAAGTAGAAGCATCAGTTATCTGATATTTTAATCTTGCATTTCCGTAATAGTGCTCCACTTCATTGCATGCATTGAGTGACTAGTCCTTCTGTTTCTCGTTAGCAGACTGGCCACCACAATCATCTGAATGTTCTGTTATATCATCATTTTTGACCATATGGCATGCCCAGAAAGTAAATTCAAGTTGTGAGAGGAGCTTCAGAATGCATGGGAGAGATCTGCTCAGATTGCCACAACAAATTGAATACTATAATGACAAAAACAACATTTAATGACAACAATTTTAATTCACATAAAATTCATCATTTCTAATCTTGTTACTCACTATATTTCCTATTCAAACTCATTTAATTTTTGTTTTCATTGAAAATAATTTCTGAGTGACCCCAAACCTTTACCACCAAGGTGTGTGTCCATGTGTAATAAATATATTTACTGAAATCCCTGGAATATATCCTCAATACTCGACAGATTGGTTTGCAGAGGTAGAGATCCCATCCTGTGTCTTAACCCCCATCCTTTTCAAAGAAAGTTAGGTGTTTTTAACCTCTTTAGATATATGTTTGGGTGGAGTGTAACCTTCCATTTGAGAGCACACAACCCAGCCATACATCTAAAGAGTTAAAAACACCAGACTTAGGTTATAAATTCATTTATTTATTTATTTATTTATAAAGTATTTTACCAGGAAGGATACATTGAGATTTCTCTCGTTTTCAAGTATGTCATGAGGGTTTAGTTTCTGAAGTTTCTCGGGCAGGGTGCTTTGCTTGCTTTTCCCTTCAGCCAAGGCTCACAACTTTGAAGTTGGCATGTTGCCCATGTATTTGGGGAACTGCATATTTTTCTACTGTTTTATAATTTTGCATGTCAAAGGTGTTGTAGGCACAATGTTTTTTTTAGATCTTATTTCAGACAAAGCAACCTGTTTTGAAGTGAGGAGTTTCACCACGAGGCCATTTTGGTCGGTATATAGTTGTTTCACTACACATCTTTATACGTCTATATTTCTAATGGCAAAGATATTGTGGCTCCACTGAGCAGGTTTAAATTTTGGTGACTATCACTCTTTTCTTAATATGACCTATAAACTGTACAACGTAATTGAAAAACAAACAGAAATATTTTAGGTGGAGGGAAGTGAAAATAAAAACTAAAATAATATGGTTGCATAAGTGTGCACACCCTCTTATAACTGGGGTTGTAACTGTGTTCAGAATTAAGTAATCACTTTCAAAATCGTGTTACATATGAGTCAGTACACACCTGCCTTCATTTAAAGTGCCTCTGATTAACCCCAAATAAAGTTCAGCTGTTCTAGTAGGTATTTCCTAACATTTTCTTAAGACATCTGACATCTTCATCATACAGCAAAAGTCATGGTCCACAGAGAGCTTCCAAAGCATCAGAGGGATCTCATTGTTAAAAGGTATCAATCGGGAGAAGGGTACAAAAGAATTTCCAAGATAAACCATGGAACACAGTGAAGATAGTCATCAAGTGGAGAAAATATGGCGCAACAGTGACATTACCAAAAACTGGACGTCCCTCCAAATGTGATGAAAAGACAAGAAGAAAAGTGGTAAGGCAGGCTGCCAAGCGGCCTACAGCAACATTAATGGAGCTGCAGGAATATATGGCTGTCTGGTACATGTGACAACAATCTCCTGTATTTTTCATATGTCTGGACTATAGGGTAGAGTGGCAAATAGGAAGCCGTTTCTTACAAAGAAAAACATCCAAGCCCGGTTAAATTTTGCAACACATCTGAAGTCTCCCAAACCCATATCGGAAAATGTTTTATGGTCTGATGAAACCAAGGTTTTTGGCCATAATTCCAAAAGATATGTTTGGTACAAAAACAGCACTGCACATCACTAAATGAACACCATAACCACAGTAAAGCGTGGTGGTGACCGCATCATGGTTTGGGGCTGTTTTTCATCCGCTGGAACTGGGACTTTTGTCAAGGTAGAGGGAATTATGAATAGTACCAAATAGTAGTCAATATTGGCACAAAACCTTCAGGCTTCTGGTAGAAAACTGAACATGAAGAGGAAATTAATCTTTCAGCATGACAACAACCCAAAGTATACAATCAAATCAGCAAAGGAATGGCTTCACCCAAAGAAGATTAAAGTTTTGGAATGGCCCTGCCAGAGCACAGACCTGAATCTGATGGAAAATCTGAAGAGCAGATCTGGAAGATCTGAAGAGGGCTGTGCACAGGAGATCTACTCACAATCTGAGAGATTTGGAGTGTTTTTGCAAAGAAGAATGGCCAAATATCGCCAAGTCAAGATGTGCCATGCTGATAGACGCATACCCAAAAAGACTGGCTGCTGGAATAAAATCAAAAGGTACTTCAATAAAGTATTAGTTTAAGGGTGTGCACACTTATGCAACCATATTATTTTACGTTTTTATTTTCATTTCCCTCCACCTAAAATATTTCAGTTTGTTTTTCAATTGAGTTGTACAGTTTATAGGTCACATTAAAGGTGGAAGAAGTTCTGAAATGATTTATCTTTGTCTCATTTTTTACATTGCAGAAATATGACATTTTAACCCTTTCGCTGCTGAGGCATTTCCCGCCTCTGTGCTGAGGTAATTTTTACCGATTTTGCTCATCATGTTTAAACGTGTTTTGAAGGCTTATTTTAGTATATGACCCAGACATATTATATATCGTTCTTTCCGTCAGACTCGGCAGATTCATAATATGTCATTATTATATGTATACGTTATGTCATGTCTGTATATTATAACAAAAAATGCAATCAAATATGAATTTGCAATAATTTACAACGTGTAAAGTGTTTTTTTTTTCACATTTTAACATGCGAGCAATTGCGGTTATATTTTGTATGGGGTGCGCTTGTTAAAAAAATTAGAGATGGGGTCTCGTTACATTTTCTTTTGGGGAAAATTACGTGATTTATAACAAACGCACCGCATACAAAAATCGTTAGTGCAGCATCATTGTTCACATTATAATTGAAATGGGAACAATATAGCTGCATTAACAAACCAAAAAAAAGAAAAAAAAACTTGTTTATTTTTTTTTTATAATTTTTTTTAAAATATTTTTATTTTTAATTTTTTTTAAAAACTTTTTTCATAGTCAAGTTTGGTATTGTTGGAACGGCCATGCTCTGGCTGATCCAACAATATCAAACATTAACCCCTAACTGCCACAGATCGGGAGATAGGGGGTTCATTGCAACCCCCTATCTCCACCGTTGGTGGCAGTTAGGGGTTAACTCCAGGACTGGCGTCATCGTGCATAGGCCTCAGGGGGCATTCCCGGAAGCTTGGCCGACATCCAAGATGTCGGCCAGCTCCGAGAAAGGATCACGAACGGGCGCTTTTTGACGCCGATTCGTGATCCAGCCCCCATGGGGTTAATTCCAGGTACCGTTAGGAAGGGCAGGCTGTGCCCTTCCAAACGGTGCCTGGATTAACCCCCGCAACGCCGGCGTTCAGGAGGGAGAGAGGTCCGAAGGACCTCCCCCCCCTTTCAGGCGCCTCCTCCGCACATGCGGGGGGCGCCTGAATTAGGTGTCATCGCGCCGCCGCGATGACACCTAATTAGGCCGGCGGTGATTCCGGGTGCTGGGCTGACATTGAGGATGTCAGCCAGCACTGGGGGGGCCAGCGATTGGCCGGAACCCGGCCGAACGCTGGCCCCAAAGGGAGGACGTGCTCAACGCGTCCACCGCAAGGAACGTTACCTGCGGGTGTACGCGCTGAGTGCGTCCTCCGCAGCGAAAGGGTTAATAAGGGTGTGTAGACTTTTTCTATACTTTTGCTGGTAGGCATTATCACCCATCATCCACAGACACCCACATCTCAACTGATCCCCTGCATACTTTTGCTGGTAGGCATTATCACCCATCATCCACAGACACCCACATCTCAACTGATCCCCTGCATACTTTTGCTGGTAGGATCCCCATCACCCAGTATTCGCAGGCACCCACTTTGTAACGTTACCTTGGTCTTTTTGCTGTTTTTATTTATTTTTTATTTATTTTTGTTTTTCTCCACCATTTGCTTTGCTAATTAGCATGTGAATCTCCTGCCCTATTGACACAGCCCATCCAGCTTCAGGTGTTGACTTTTTAACTGCCTGAATGCAATCAGTCCGCCCTATATAACAACTATAACAGGCTCCATTGAGCCAGGCTCCAGTGTCATTTCCAAGTGGCATTCTTAAGTGGACGTTCAGAGTTGATTCCTGGAGTTCAGTGGCATTCTTAAGTGGACGTTCAGAGTTGATTCCTGGAGTTCAGTGGCATTCTTAAGTGGACGTTCAGAGTTGATTCCTGGAGTTGCGGGACTGGAGGAAGGAACTGCAAGGCCCACTTTTTACTCTGGTAAACTCACGTCTATATCATGCTTTCTCTCACGCTTCTGCTCTTTACTTCTACCTTTCTCCTTAAATGGAACTCCTGCCCCTCTACCACCGACCCCTACACTATCTGCATCTCTCCCTCACTCCTCTCGTCCCACATGATGGCCTCGCATGAGCTCCTTTGTTTTCTCAGAACATGGTCTCCCTCTAACTCTCGTGCTGCCAATCACTCCCACTCCCACAAATCCCATTCCCACCTTCTCTTTCTCACCCTCCTGCTGTTACTCTATTCAGGTGACATATCCCCTAACCCTGGCCCCACAACACATCCAATACTTCCCTCTCATCCTATCTCAATCGCACATAAATCACCTCCCTGCAAGCCCAGCAACCTCATTCCCATAATCCCTCAGCGCCTGTCCTCTTTCTCCTGCGCCCTCTGGAACGCTCGCTCTGTGTGCAACAAACTCACAGCCGTCCATGACCTCTTCCTTTCAAACTCCTTCAACCTCCTAGCTTTAACTGAAACCTGGCTAACTCCCTCTGACACGGCCTCCTTTTTTCTGGTGCTTTTCTGGAACTTATTATTATAAAATTATTATTAAAAATGTAATCAATTTTCTTAATTTTAGCTATACCCCCTATATGGGGTACTTTTATGTGTATACGTTATCAGCATACATGCACGTTTTTAATTTTTGTTTCCATAGGTTCTTCTATTGTCATCTCTGGATCTATGTCAGTAATGTTATGTTTTATTATTTTTTTCGTATGTATTTTGCCCACACTCTCCATTAGGTCTGGGTTAACATTAATGGATTTTGGTGTAAGGCGGTGTCACTTCCGATGCGCCCGTTCGGGCGCATTTCTGATGCGCTCGTTCGGGGGCATTTCGGGAGATTTTTTCATTTCCGGTATCCACACATGAATGCATTTTAGATTGTTAATTAAAGAAATGTGGACTTTAAAAGAGAGAAGATTCGGACGGACAAGTCAGTTCATGAATAAGTCAGAGGACAAAACGCGTCGAACTGACTTGCTTGTTTCCGCCATTTCGTTCGTTCGCCCGCCGGATCGTCCATCATTTATCTTCGTCCGCGAGTCGGATCGTCCACTATTCATTTCGGATGGATCCAGGTCTTCGGTTCCCCTATTGGTCGATCTGAAGGACTGTGGTTCCACCTGGAAGTTGGACTTCTCAGCACGGAGTGGTATCCTGGCCAGGCTCTCCTGCAGAGACTACACTTAAAGGACAACGTCTTTCCGGCTGCGGTGATTATTCGAACGAATCGGCTTAATATGCGCTTTTGCACACTTTTATTCACGGTGTGCCACTAATTTTGTGAGTGGCTTCTTTTTGTGGTTTTATGTTTTATTAAATGTTTGGCAGTATTATGCTATGTTTTGTGTATGTTCTGATTTTAGAGTCTTTGCACTTCCTTGAAGATCCTGTATCATCAAAAAAAACCTGACCATCTATAAGGTTGTATTGTACTGCATGTTCTATCTTTCTTATATGTTTATACCTTAGCACGTTGGTGGAGAGTGCTGTGAACTGCAGTTTTTATATACCTCCTGGGGATACATTTTCACACTCTTTTGGTATTCTTAGAAAAACTAGTCTTCAACCGCCTCTCCCTCTTCCTGTCCTCCAATTCCCTACTTGACCCACTGCAATCTGGCTTCCGTCCCCTACACTCAGCTGAAACTGCCCTCACCAAAGTCACCAACGACCTCCTAACTGCTAAAAAACACGGCCACTATTCTATTCTCATCCTGCTTGACCTCTCGGCTGCTTTTGACACTGTTGACCACCCCCTCCTTCTACAGACCCTCAACTCTCTGGGTCTCAGTGACACTGCACTTGCTTAGGTTGACTTCTATTTATCCAACAGGTCCTTCTGTGTGTCCTTTGCTGGTAACTCCTCCTCTTCATTGCCTCTATCTGTTGGTGTACCTCAAGGCTCTGTCCTTGGTCCTCTGCTCTTTTCCATCTACACCTCCTCCCTGGGCAAAATCATCAACAGCTTTGGCTTTAATTACCACCTCTACGCTGATGACACTCAGATCTACCTCTCTACCCCTGATCTCTCTCCCCCTGTCCTTTCAAAAGTCAGTGACTGTTTATCTGGCATCTCCTCCTGGATGGCCTCCCACCACCTAAAGATCAACATGTCAAAGACTGAGCTCCTACTTATTCCTCCCTCCAATGCCTCCCCACCTCCTGACTTCTCTATCACGGTGGAGGGTATCACCATCTCCCCATCAAACCAAGTTCGCTGTCTTGGAGTTACACTTGACTCTGCTCTTTCCTTCATCCCCCACATCAAGTCTCTTTCCTCCTCCTGCCGATACCAACTGCGTAATATTTCCAGAATTCGGCCATTTCTTACCGCTGTCACCACAAAACAACTCATACACGCCCTGGTAATCTCCCGACTCGACTATTGCAATAATCTCTTATCTGGCCTCCCTCTGTCCCGCCTCTCCCCCCTACAATCCATCCTGAACGCCTCCGCCAGGCTAATTCACCTCACCCGCCGCTCTGTCTCTGCCGCTCCCCTCTGCGAGTCCCTTCACTGGCTCCCCATCCACTGCAGAATTAAGTTCAAAATCCTTATCCTTACCTACAAAACCCTCACTAACTCAGCTCCCCACTACCTGTCCTCACTAATCACCAAATACACCCCAGCCCGCTCCCTAAGGTCAAACAGTGACCTGCGCCTAGCTTCTCCCCGCCTCACCTCTTCCCATGATAGACTGCAGGATTTCTCATGCGCAGCCCCCACTCTCTGGAATGCTCTCCCTCGTACTGTCAGACTTTCCCCTAACTTCTCTTCCTTCAAACGCTCCCTTAAAACGTTCCTATTTAGGGAAGCCTACCACCCAACTCACTGACGCAACCATCAATCACTCTGACCTTACAGTCCTCTCCTCCTGTTTCCAACCCCAACCCTCCTAGATTGTGAGTTCCTACAGGAATAGGGCCCTCATCTCCTCCTGTACTGTTTGTCAAATGTTGTTCAATGTATTGTAACCCTGTCTATACTGTGCTTATTGTACAGCGCTGCGGAATATGCTGGCGCTTTATAAATAAAGAATAATAATAATAATAATAATAATCCACTCTACATGCACCTACTATAAAATGCAGGTGTCACATTTCTAAAATAAGCTGATGTTAATGAATCAAACCATAAGTGTATAGCTCAAAAATATCACTTTACAAATCTTTACATAATAGTGACATTACAAATCACTAGGGATTTTTGTCATTATGATAAATATGTCCTAGTAATATCGGCAACATGCAGCGAAAGTTATTCATATGCACTCAAAGTCTTGGTGCACATCAATATGTCACTTTAGATTGAAAGTACTCGACAGTTTTGTGTTGTGCACAGCAAATGTCACCAGTATCAAACATGTTGTAAACATTCTATCCTATAATAAATATACTGTAATAATATTTGTGGTGTGAACACGTATTGTATACTTTTGTCAAAAGTTACCGAAGTTTAATTACATAAGTTGTGTATGCTTTTAAAATTCAATATATAAATACCTTCATGATCATCAAATTGCATTAGTAAATACCAACAACAGATTCCCTATTAGCATAATAAGCAGCTGAACACAATGTTTGACAGCTGAACAGTTATAGCAGAAAGTAATAATGTAGCTAAACTGTTCTTGAAAAATGTGTTTGTCTTAAAATAGCTGAGCATTAACATTTATGGGGGTCAAGACGCAACATTAAAAAGCTTTCCAATTAAACCGAACATGCGGTATACTATTTACAGTGCTTATAACAATTGGAATCAGAGTCTGCGTCCTAATCCTTTAGTATTTTTTTCCTGGATCCAGGGAAAACTTCAATTCCTTTGAAGGAGAAACTTGGGTAACATTAAAATGTGACATAAATATGTGTCATGTCTGTATTTGCTTGTGGCTACAAAATACATATCAATACACAGGAGTGGGTTTTTTTTTTGCGGAACAGCTCTATGACTTCAGCCTGTTGCAAATGTCCATGAATAAAATATATGAGCCCCAAATGGTCAGCTTTATAGCTTTGTCCACACAGAGCAAATACCTATAAATGGTTTAGCATTTCTAACTGCTATTTAAAAGGTTGGCTTAGTTAGAATATATGTACCACCCCCTAATACTCAGAGGTATTACATAACGTACTTGATAAAAATATTATACTATTTAAATATTACAATAATTAAAATATTCCAATTTGACTAAAAATGTTACATGTCCGTATATGCTTGTTGCTATACAATTCATATCAATATAGAAGAGTCATTATTTTTGCACAACAGCTCTATGCCTTGAGCCTCTTGGAAATGTCTATGAATAAAATATATGAGCCCCAACTGGTAAGCTTTATAGTCTTGTCCAAAAATAGAAAACACCAATTTTTTTTAGCATTTCTAACTTTATTATTTTAAGAGCATACGTACTAAGAATGTATGACCCCCTTCCCCTTTGGCGCCATAAAAAACTTATTTAATCAAATTAGCTATACTTATCTTACGTTAATTTAAATTTTTACAAACTAATACAGGAAGTTAAGGGGATACTCAAGCTAGATAGGTAAGGGAATGAGGACAAAAAAGGGGAGGACGTATCTTCAAGATACCATATCGTCTTGGCTTGAAATAATAGAAAAAACATAGGGTGATATCCCACATGAACCACCTAGTGTGCAAATAAAATTTGCCACTCACAGGAGCATGGTAGTAAGTGCACCCATCATTCTCCAATGATTCACAGTGACTGACAATGAACCGGTCGGATTATGGAGGATCTCTAAGTAAATGACATATAACAACGCTCTCCCTCGTACTGTCAGCCTTTCTCCTAGTTTCTCTCCTTTGAAACGCTCTCTTAAGACATTCCTATTTAGGGAAGCCTACCACCCGACTCGCTGACACAACCAGTCCATCACTCCCACTAGTCCATCACTCTCATCTTGCAGTCCATCACTCCCACCAGTCCATCACTTTCCACCTTGCAGTCCTCTCCTCCTGTTTCCAACCCCAACACTTTTAGATTGTAAGTTCCCACGGGAATAGGGCTCTCGTTTCCTCCAGTACTGGTTTGTCAAAATGTTGTTCAATCTATTGTAACCCTGTCTATGTTGTGCCAATTGTACAATGCTGTGGAATATGCTGGCACTTTATAAATAAAGAATAATAATAATAGCAAATTATAGCGCAGATCATCAGATGTACATAGTAACAAGCTATTTATTAACTCACTCATAAGAATATTTTAAACAGCACAGCATGCACTGGGATCAGAAGAGATTAAAAATGTCCAGCTCAGCGCGTTTCATCCCGATGAGGACTTCCTCAGGAGCAGCAATGATAATAATCTACCCCTAATCAGGGATGTTGTTTATATACTGTGCTTCAGTACAAAAAAATTGCAAAAATTAGCCAAAAAACGGCGTCCAATTGCCGTTGACCTCCTCCATCCACCACCTGCATCTCGCAGAAGATTGGGAAGGGGAAGTAACTAGTGAAGAGCCGAACACCCCCGTGTTTGGTTCACATTCGAACTTAAACAATTTCAAAAGTTCGAACGAGAACCAAACTCAATGCAAGTCAATGGGACTCAAAAGTTTGATATTTAGAGTGCCCTCCAAGAGGGCATATATGCTAAATATTTGCCATAAAAGGTGTATGGGGGTCCGGGTAGTGCTCTGGGGGACAGGAAACAAGGACAAAAAGTAAAAAAAAAAGTTTTTAAAGGAACAGTGAGTTTTCCTTGAAATAAAGGTTAAGAATAAAAACGAAAAATTCCTTCAAATATCGTGCCTAGGAGGTCCCCATAACCTGCCCGTGAAGTGGCGGATTTGTAGGATGTATAGAAACATTTAAAAACGAAAAAATTATGTTTCAAATGACATGGCCAAAACAGTAATTGAATTTAAGCAAGCATGGGATAGGCATAAGGCTATCCTAAACAAAAGATAAATCCAGGTTAAGTATCCATGTAATTGGGCAGACTAGATGGGCCGAAGGGTTCTTATCTGCCGACATTTTTCTATGTTTCTATGTTTCTATGAAATGTTTTTCCTTCAATATATTCATAAACAACTGCTTGGGGCGGCAGCCTGTATGAAAAGAGACGTTTTAGGACATGCGGCACAAGTTTAGTGATTTTTTTGGCTAAATTATGGTGAAATTTATGCAGGCTTTGGATGAAAGTAACAATAGGTGCTTTAACCCTTTCGCTGCTGAGGCTTTTCCCGCCCCTGTGCTGAGGTCATTTTTACCGGTTTTGCTCATCATGTTTAAACGTGTTTTGAAGGCTTATTTTAGTATATGACCCAGACATATTATATATCGTTCTTTCCGTCAGACTCGGTAGATTCATAATATGTCATTATTATATGTATACGTTATGTCATGTCTGTATATTATAACAAAAAATGCAATAAAATATGTATTTTCAATAATTTACAATGTGTAAAGTGTTTTTTTTCACATTTTAACATGCGAGCAATTGCGGTTATATTTTGTATGGGGTGTGCTTGTTAAAAAAATTAGAGATGGGGTCCCGTTACATTTTTTTTGGGGAAAATTACACTATTTTTAACAAACGCATCGCATACAAAAATCGTTAGTGCAGCATCATTGTTCACATAATAATTGAAATGGGAACAATATTGCTGCATTAACAAACCAAAAAAAAGAAAAAAAAAGTGTTTTTTTTTTTATAATTTGTTTTTTAAATTTTTTTTATTTTTATTTTTCATTGTTTTTTTTTTTTACAACATTTTTCACAGTAGTGTTTGGTATCGTTGGAACGGCCATGCTCTGGCCGATCCAACCATACCAAAATTTAACCCCTAGCTGCCACGGATCGGGAGATAGGGAGTTCATTGGAACTCCCTATCTCCACCGTTGGTGGCAGTTAGGGGTTAAGTCCAGGACTGGCGTCATCGTGCTACGCACGATGACGCCAGTCCTCAGGGGGAGTTCCGGAGGCTTGGCCGACATCCAAGATGTCGGCCAGCTCCGGGAAAGGATCGCGAACCGCGCTTTTCTGCACCGATTCGCGATCCAGCTCCCCAGGGGTTAATGCCAGGCACCATTGGAAGGGCAGGCTGTGCCCTCCAAATGATGCCTGGGTTAACCCCCGCAGAGCCACCGATCGGGAGGGAGAGAGGTCCGAAGGACTCCCCCCTCCCTTTCAGGCGCCTCCTCCGCACATGCGGGGGGGGGCGCCTGAATTAGGTGTCATCGCGCTGCCGCGATGACACCTAATACCAGCGGCTGCGTTCCGGATGCGCGGCTGAACATCCAGGATGTCAGCCCGCACCGGAGGGGCCAGTGATCGGCCGGAACTCGGCTTCCGAACGCTGACCCCAATGGGAGGACGCGCTCAGCGCGTCCTCCGCATACCAGCGGTAATGCGGAGGACGCGCTGAGCGCATCCTCCGCATTGAAGTGGTTAAAATTGGGCCTTTAGTGTCGGCAACAGTGCCGTCACACCGTAACCCCTCTGTGGTATTGTGGAAGAGTGCAGGGTTGGACCCTGTGGTCAAATATTAAAATGATATGAATCTGGAATAGGCGTCAGTGCACCCAAATATTTTGCCTTTGGTGGCGCAAGTGCCTTCATACCGTAATCCCTCAGAGGTATTGTGGAAGAGTGCAGTGGTGGAGGTTTTGGTAATGCAGAAGAGATCCCCGATCTATTCAGTTACATCAGCAGCTATAACAAAACCGGGTCAGCAATGTTTAGGCACTTGTACTGCGCTACTGTATATGGTGAGAATTGGCGCACACCAGTAGCAACAGGAAGCAAACAGAACAACCAGGGAATACACAGAGAGAATAGTCAAATGGCAGGCAAAGTCGGCAACAGATCGGGTCCTCAGAACAAGCAGGGTCAGTAACAAGTATACAAACTGATTCGGTAAGCTAGCGATGCGGGAATAAAGGCTGAGACACACTGAGCGTGTAGCGACGCACAGCGGAGCGGAGCGAAGAGAAGCAAACATTTTGCAGGCTTGACTTCACTCTGCTCCGCTTCGCAGTGTGTCTACACTGCATTACGTTTGCTTCTCACCACACTGGACAGGAATCCACTAACTAAATTAAAATGTACACACAAAACCATTTTATTTTCACACAGCACATGTTATATAGGCAAAAAAAAGTTTCTACTGAATAAAATACATCAAAAAATTACTGTTAATTTAATAGGAATAGTATAAAAAAAAAAAGGTAACCCCTGATCATATATATTATAGGGACACGGAGCGCTGTGTATAGAGTAGGGATGCATTGATACCACACACAGACATATACGTATATATCAACATGCAGACCTATATATACATATATATCAACACGCAGATATATATATACACTCACCCACAGACCTCAGACCATATATACACATATGCACATGGGAGTGGCATGTGGACAATCTCAACTAAATGTGCCCCCCCCCCCCCAATTTGGCTGATCCCTCCAGAAGAAATGTTGAACCCGACAGAGCAGAGATTATATATATTATGCCCTGCTCTATCGGGTTCAACATTTCTTCTGAAGGGATCAGCCGAATGGGGGGGGAATTAGTTGCCAAAATGTGTGTTTAATACAAGTCTGGATATATATATTTATAAGAATATAGATATATATCTTATCTATATATATACACTATATTGCCAAAAGTATTCACTCACCAATCCATATGCGAGCCAAGGCAGATGAGCGCATACTTTTGGAAATATAGTGTATATATATATCATACCTGCCCTTACCTTCCCCTATAAGGCTGGGGTCAGACGAACGCATTTTCACGTTGTCTGTGAAAAAGTGCGTTCGAACGAATGGACGCATTTTTTCACGGAGTACGCGATAGCGGTCATACGATGCGCATTTGCATCCGTGATTTTGTACGGATCATCAATTAAAAACACTTTGTGCATCTGGACGTTATGTTGGCCGGACATTAGCAGTGTCTGACGTCTCCAATTCACGCACACACGCCTCTAGCGGACGCAGCGCACTCTGTACAACCGTACTAGAGGTTTTACGTTCTCGACAAAATGCGTTCGTTTTCACTTGCATTGCGCAGCCGGACTTTTGTGCGACCGTACTTCGTATATGGCCCTATTTGCCTGGCACTTGCTGCTACTACGGCCGTGATTAAGTGCGCCTGCACGCGCGTTCGCACTGCGCTCGTCTGACCCTAGCCTAAATTTGCTAAAAATATACACACAAAAAAAACAAACCACTGCCTGAGAACCCGCACAGCCCACATGGCACCCCCCTCTACCTGCCTGAATGTATCTAATATATATTAAATACATTCAGCCAGGTAGAGAAAGAAAAAAAACTTTTATTTTATGTTCCCGGGGACATTTAAAAATATCCTTGGATTTTTTTTTTTTAGAAATGTGTCGCCTTACCTTTTCCTGGTGGTCAGTGGGGGCTCCCTGGATCCTGGTTGTGGGGGGGTCTGCCGTGGCCGCAGGTGCAGTGGCACCCTCCCTGCGCTGCCTGTCTCTGCCACATGCACCAAGGCGGCTAGCCCGCACAGTCGCAGCTCTGTCATCTGGCGGCCGCATGCTCCTCAAGGGGATCATTGGGAGGCCCCTGCAGGCTGCCCTCTACAGTGCCTGATTAGAGGACCGTGTCTGCCTGATGTTTTAGTAACAAGAATGTTTTATCCCATAGGCTTCAATGTTAAAAATAGTCCCGTTTTAATTCAATATCTAATAAACCGTTGCTTATAATATTCTGCAGTAAAGAGTCTCTTTATTTATAGATTTTTTTAGTATTTTTTTAAGCATTTTTTATACATTTTCAAAAAAATAAAATTCCGAATTCGAACCGAACACGCGGAAATGTTCGAAGTTTGCGAACTGTCGAACGGTCAATGTTCGATGTGAACTCCGAACATATCGAATCGAACAGCTCATCCCTAGAAGTGACGTATTTCTCGCTGCACTGGAACAGTGAAATACATGTCACCCAAGAGGACGGAGGAGTCGACACATGCGACACATAACGCACCTGTCATTTTCATCAGCTCTCACATAATGAATTTATCACTTATGTCATAGTGACAATATTTAAATATGGATCAATAGCATTTAACTTCCATCATTAAGTACCATGTTTTATAATTAACTTATTCTCTACTCTCTCTTTCACTCAAACTGTGAATCTTCTTTGCATTGTTGGATGTATGATACACATGTGTATTTTAAGCAAGTGATGACAAAACTAGTTCAAATCCATTTCTTTTTTTTGTAATTCAAAGTTTTTATTCAGAAAAAATAAAACAGACAATACAGGATATCAGGAGTGATACAAATAGTACAGTATAGATTAAGGAAAAGGGAAGTGCTCATGCCACTGTACAGAGCACTGGTGAGCCCTCACTTGGAGTACTGTGTGCAGTACTGGAGACCGTATCTCCAGAAGGATATAGACATCTTAGAGAGAGTTCAGAGAAGGGCTACTAAAATGGTGTACGGCTTGAAGGAGAAAAGTTACCAGGAAAGGCTTAATGATCTTAACATGTACAGCTTGGAAAAAAGACGAGACAGAGGAGATATGATAGAAACATTTAAATACGTAAAGGGAATCCACAAGGTAGAGGAAGGGAGTATATTTAAAAGGAAACAAAATAGCAAAACAAGAGGACATAGTCTTAGATTAGAGGGGCAAAGGTTTAAAAGTAACATCAGGAAGCATTATTTTACTGAGAGTGTGGTGGATACATGGAACAGTCTTCCAGTAGAAGTGGTAGAGGCCAAAACAGTAATTGAATTTAAGCAAGCATGGGATAGGCATAAGGCTATCCTAAACAAAAGATAAATCCAGGTTAAGTATCCATGTAATTGGGCAGACTAGATGGGCCGAAAGGTTCTTATCTGCCGACATTTTTTCTATGTTTCTATGTTTATGTTTCTAAGTGAAGTCGCACACAACCATAGATTATGTCAAGTGGGGAGGTGTGGGAGGCATAAATAAAAAGGCATGAGATCGGTCCACCCAATGGTGGTGCGTTCAAAAACTTCCTCACCGAATAGGTGTGAAGAATCTCAGAGACCATCCACTACAAGCGGATAACCTCCAAGGCGTTCCCGACCCCAGTGTTCACGAAAGCCACCGTCTCCCACAGTGACCTGGTTGCGAGATTAGAGAAAAAAGGAAACATAAGAGAGAAGAAGAAAGAAAGAGATGAGAAGAAAGCAGAAGAGTTAAGAAAAAGAAGGGGAGAGAGAGGGAGAAAAAAAAAGGAGTGGGGGGAAGGGAAGGTATGGAGTGATCATGCCCGGGCTGTCTCGCCCCCATTACAGAAGCCTCAGGTTACCTCTACCGCACAACGCGCAGTTGCCGCGTAACTGTCCCAGTGGAACCACTTCAGCCCCATGTCCGCCTCAGCGCCTCTAGTCACCGCCTCCAAGAGATCCACCGAGCGGAAAGTCTCAACCTTGCCCAACCATGATCGAAGAGATGGCACTTCTGAGGAGCGCCAGTGTACCGGGATCAAGGCCCGAGCCGCCAGTATCATAAGAAGTAACACCGACCTCTTCAAGGTCCCGATGGGGAGGGGAATATGAAAAATTAAGAAGCATTCCGTGGTGAATGGGAGATCTACATCAGTCACCTGCAGTATGGCGGAATGAATCAATTTCCAGAATCCCAGGACGCGAGGGCAGGACCACCAGGTGTGGAGATACGTCCCTACAGCAGCATCACAACGCCAACACGTGGGGGAGGCGTCCGGATAAATGTGATGTAGTAACGAGGGGGTCCTATACCAAAAGGTCATTAATTTGTAGGAAGTCTCCTGAGATCTCGAAGCGCAAAACCCCTTATGCACCAGAATATAAGTCATAGTTCATTGAGCGTCCGGTATTGTAATGCCGAGATCTGCCTCCCATCTAGAAGTACAGGAGGGGTCAGTCGTATCCGATGCCTGAAGTAGGCCATACAAGGTCGATATACCATGGTCAAGTGTAAGGCTCATATGACAAAAGCGCTCAAACGGGTGAGTTGTCGATGTAAACTATATCCACAGTTGAGACTACAGAGATAAGTCTGAATTTGTAAGTAATTAAATCTCTCCAAAGGAGACGGAGGACCCCCTCCCTAAAACAGAGGGGGTCACTCGCATCCTCAGAGGGGAAGTTCAATGCCCGCAGTCTCCTCTCTCCCGATAACCGAATGCTCAGTGATGGTAAGACTCCAGCTGGCAGTTTCGGGTTATGGCTCAGGGGCAGAAGGGGGGAAACAGACGTGGACAGGCCATGAGTCAATTTACATCTGTGCCAGATTCGCAGCGTAGCAGCAACCGGGTCCGGGTCCGTCGGAGGGCCGCGGCAGGTGATCGGTGGGAACCAAGGCAACGCCCACAAGGGTGCGCCGGAAAGAATACGCTCCAAATCAAGCCATCGTTTATCTAGATCAGAAGCCGCCCAATCGACAATTCGAAGCAAGTGGCATGCTGTATAATACTGCTTCATATCGGGGAGGGCCAGGCCGCCTCTGGCCTTTGGCCAGCACAGTACCGTCAACCCAACCCGGGGCCGTCCTTTCGGCCACACGAAGGCCAGGAGTTCCTTCCGGAGCGCCAGGAAAAATGAGGACGGAATCGCATTAGGAAGAGTATGGAAAAGGTATAACAGCCGTGGCAGTAAATTCATCTTTATCCCCACCACGCGGCCTAACCAAGAGATGTATTTACTTGTCCAACCGGACAAATCTGAGTGAAACGTGCGCAATATATTATGAAAGTTTAAGTCGAGAAGTCGATTAGCGGATGTTGCCAACCAGGTACTGAGATATAGGAGAGAGGAAGGGCAGTGGCGGAATGGGTAACAGGAACTAATAGCCTCCAAAGCGACGGGTGCCAGAGCGACGCCCATGAACTCCGATTTGTCCTGATTGATTTTAAGACCAGCGACGCGGCCATAAGTGTCCAGTACCGACACAACAGCCGGCAGAGACGAGTTGACATTCGTGAGGAAAAAGAGCAAGTCATCAGCATAGGCCGATAGTTTATGCTCGGAGGCATGTCCCCAAATTCCCGTTATGTCCGGATGGTTACGGATAGCTACCAAAAGCGGTTCAAGGGTAAGGGTGAAAAGCAGGGGCGATAGGGTACAACCCTGCCTGGTCCCATTCCTCACTACCAGCGGAGGTGATAAAGCACCATTGACCCTAACACGGGCCGTGGGGTCATCATAAAGGGCCATCAGACATTGCATTAAAAGGGGTCCCACCCCCAATCCCCTCAGCACCGAGAACATAAAGTCCCAACGCACTCTATCGAAGGCCTTCTCCGCATCCGTAGAGAGCAGGAGAAGGCCCTCACCAGTCTTCTTCGTCACCCCGATAGCCCCTAAAGCGCGAGTGGTCGCATCACGGGCTTCACGGCCCGGCACAAATCCTACCTGATCCGGGTGAATCAAAGATGGCAAGAGAGGGGTCAGTCGGTTCGCCATAACCTTGGCGAGGATCTTCAGATCCGTATTAAGGAGAGAGATTGGTCGGTAACTGTGAGGGTCAGCTGCGTCCTTATCCGGTTTCAAAAGGACCGAGATCGTGGCAGACAGAGTATGGGGATGAAGGGGGGATCCTGAGCGAACTGCTGAGAACAGCGCAAGGAGACGGGGTACCAGTGTGGGTGAGAAGGCACGGTAATATTCCGCTGGGAGACCGTCAGGGCCCGGACATTTATGGGTTTTAAGCGATTTCAGGACCGCTTGAAGCTCCACCGCACTGACGGGGTCCTCCAGGCTAGCCGCCGCAGACTCCAAAAGCAATCGGGGGAGCTTATCTCTCAGGTAATCCCGAATCACAGTAGCATCCGCGATCCCGTCCAAATCATATAAGCCTTGGTAATAGCGCTGGAACTCTGTTAAAATAGACTCAGGGAGTACGTGGACAATTCCGTCTGGGGAGCGTATTTTTGCGATATAGGAAGCGTTCTGCCTACGACGGAGGATTTGGGCTAACAGTCGACCAGGTTTGTTTTCTTTAAGGGCAAAACTACAACGGGTCCCCTGAGCAGCAAACTTAATATCAGTATCGAGTAAGTCATTCAACTCTCGCCGCTTAGTTAGAAGATCCGAGTAGTCAGAGGGTAATGCTGACGTCTGGTGATGGAGTTCCATGGCGCAAATATCTACGATAAGTTGTTGTATGTGTTCAGAACGGAGTCGTTTCAGAGCTGTGGCTTTGCTAATAAAAAGGCCCCGCACCACAGCCTTATGCGCCTCCCACATCGTTCGTTCAGGGACATCCGTATCTCCATTCGTCTCAAAATATGCCTGAAGGTGGGAGTCAATTTCGGTCACAAAGCCCGGGTCTGAGAGGAGAGATATATTTAGACGCCATTGCCTCTCCGATGGACGCAAGAGCGGCGAGGATAGCGTAGCTTGCACAGGGGCGTGGTCTGACCACGTCTGCACCCAAATAGTCGAAGCCTCGACGAGGTCCACTCGATGATGTTGCATAAAGATATAATCCAGTCTCGAGTGTGTGCCATGTACCGGGGAAAAGAACGTATAGTCACCCTCTCCGGCGTGAAAAGCGCGCCAGACATCAACCAGACGAAGCTCGTCCAAAGTGCGTCTAACCTGACGTACCACATTCGGGGGGATCGAGGTACGACCCATGGAGGTGTCCAGCCTCGGATCCAAGGGGACATTAAAATCTCCCGCAACCACAAGAGTTCCAGCCATAAAGTTTCACAATTGACGGGAGATAGATGATAGGCACCGGTGCTGTGCGGTATTAGGTAGATACACTGAAACGAACGTATAACAAGAGTCCGCAATCGTGCCCTTAATGAACAGGAATCGGCCCTATGGGTCTGTCATCACGTCCATGAGGACAAAGGGGACATCTCGAGAGAAAAGGATAGCCACCCCACGGCTCTTGCCACCTTGATAGTCACTAAAATATCCCAAGGGATAACGGAAATTACAAAGAACCGGGGCCGACCCGGATCGGAAGTGAGTCTCTTGAAGTATGAGCACCGAAGTCCTTAGGGCCGAAGCCTCCCGTAAAGGTCGACTGCGCTTCTCCGGGACATTAAGACCCTTGGCATTGTACGTAAGGAGGCGAAGAGGTCGCTGGGCAAAACCCCCAGGCATGCCCATGGGAGCTGCAAAGGATAGGGGCAAAGGTGTAGAATATAAAAAGGTCAAGGAGAGGAGGAGTAAAACAACAACCAGGACAAAAACAACAAACCGAGGAGGTGGGGAAGAAAAGAAGAAAGGGGGGGGGAAATAAAGAGTAGACAGACAGGAAGAAGAAAGAGAGAATGAACAATGAGGTATAGAACGCCTCAGGAGAAACCCGGTAGGCCCCCAAGCACTTGGGTGCCGGTTAGTACCCCTGAAAAAGGTTGGCGTCAAGCCCTCAGGGGCGGAGGAGTCAAGCTCCAACCTATCCCAGACCAAAGATTAGGCCAACAGGAAAGCGATAGGAAAAAAGAGATAAAAATATAACACAGTAAAGGAGCTCAGTAAGAGTCCCCTCCGACTCCGAGAAACAGATCATGTGCCGCGGTATATACAAGTAAATCAACAATAACAGGTCAAAACATGGAAACAAAGGAGGAGAAGAAAAAAAAAAAGGGGGGGATTTAACAAATTGTTAGGGTGCGGA
Source organism: Leptobrachium leishanense (assembly GCA_009667805.1). Taxonomy (NCBI): domain Eukaryota; kingdom Metazoa; phylum Chordata; class Amphibia; order Anura; family Megophryidae; genus Leptobrachium; species Leptobrachium leishanense. The sequence goes on from CM019067.1 coordinate 164,974,949, forward strand.
ATGGCATATGGTACCCCACCCAGTAGGGAGGGCAGAAAAATTGAGTTCAACCACCATTAAACACAAAACAGGCCGCTCAAAGAGGGAGCGTGAAAATGAAATGAGTGAGAGAAACAGTGACACACCCGGTGGGGGAACAGAAAAATTCAGTGTGCAGAGTAATTGAACAGGTGGTACCCCGCCCGATGGGGAGGGCATAAAAATTAAGTGCATTAGGCAAAAATTGCAGGACATTCCATCCAAGGGACGGGTATAAAAATGAACTGGGTGTAAGAACAGACAGTGGTCCTCCCCATAGAAGAGCGCAAAAACTGAAAGCGTAGAGTAGCCTAAGTACGATATCTCCCCCAATGGGGAGGACAGAAAAATTAACTGCGTTGGGAACCGCGCTCGCAGCACTCCTCCCAATGGAGGGGTATAAAAATTACAAAACAGTGTGTGAACCGAGACGAACAGTACAACCATGTATATATGAGAAACCAAAATCCGATGGCATCATCGGGTGTAGTCCAGACGTCAGACGTGCGAAAAAACAGGTTCAGAACCGGGACAAACAGTACATCTATGAATATATGAGAAACCAAAATCCGATTGCATCGTCGGGTGTAGTCCAGACGTCAGACGCGCGGAAAAACAGGTTCAGAACCGGGACGAACAGTACATCTATGAATATATGAGAAACCAAAATCCGATTGCATCATCGGGCGTAGTCCAGACGTCAGCCATGCGGAACAACAGGTTCAGAACCGGGACGAACAGTACATCTATGAATATATGAGAAACCAAAATCCGATTGCATCATCGGGTGTAGTCCAGACGTCAGATGTGCGGAAAAACAGGTTCAGAACCGGGACGAACAGTACATCTATGAACATATGAGAAACCAAAATCTGATTGCATCATCGGGTGTAGTCCAAATGTCAGACGTGCGGAAACACAGGTTCAGAACCGGGACGAACAGTACATCTATGAACATATGAGAAACCAAAAGCCGATTGCATCATCGGGAGTAGTCCAGACGTCAGACGTGCAGAAAAAACGGTTCAGAACCGGGACGAAGATAAAGTAAAAAAAAATTAAAATAAATAAATAAATAAATAAATATAAAAAAAAGGGGGGGAGGTGCGTGCCACTGAATCCAGTCTCCCTAGTGGGTATCGAGCCGGGAACACGGGAAGCCGCGTGTGTACATAGGGGAGCATAGGACAGCGGCACAGGGATAGCAGAACACACGGCCCCAGTGCAGGGAATCCCTCCATGCACGAGTGTGCAACAAATAGGCTCGGGCAGAGTAGGTGCCGTAAAACACCCGGTACCATAGTTCAGGGCGCATACTCCGGCGTAGCGTGCGAGCCGCGAAGACCCCAAATCATCGGGGGGTCTCCAGTAGGAGGCGTCTACCATCTGCGCCCTGTGCGGTCTCCTGATTTAGGTGAATCAGCAAACACTTGATAACAAGCAACGTGGGTCTGACGCCCAGTTCAGCTTTCCAAACTGTCCTCAGTACACAGTTACATCGTCTTCAGTAGGAAATATCTGTATTCCCTCTGGAGGGCTGGATGTTAGGGTGGAGACCGCTTTGTAGTCCTGGCGGAGTACATGTGGTGGCAAATTCTCGACATTAAAAGTCATAGCGCTGCATTGTGAGGGCAGGCAGATGCAGAGCCGCCGGGTTTTTTGCAGGCGGGCACAGAACGAAGGTCTAACAGCGGGACACCACGGAGAAGTATGGGGCGAAGGCCTATCACAGGCGCCATTGATGTTCACACAAGCACCCCATGTCCCCCCAGCCCGAGTCATCCCGAGCACCTCCTTAAGCACATGGGATAAAAGGGAAGGTTCTCAACACGGTGTAGAGGGATTCAAAATGGGGATGCAGGATTACAGCAGGCGCCGGTTGGAAATTGATGTAAGAGCTCAGGCATCCACCTGGGGGTCCAGGTGCGCAGGGGCTCTGTCCCGGGATCTTTGCTGCCGACCACGCGACCTCTGTCTGCGGGTTCCAGGGGGGCCACCGGAGCAACACGATGATCTTCAGACTCCCAATTCCGGACACTAAGCACCGGGAGATCCATCGCCGCTGCAAAGGAGGAAACATCAGAGGGGTGACAGATGGTATGTCGCACTCCATTCTTCTGGGCCGACAGTGCAAAAGGGAAGGCCCACCGATAAGGTATATCGGCCTGGCGAAGTGCCTGAGTAACAGGCTGCAAACAGCGTCTAGCCGCCAACGTAAAGGGGGATAAGTCCTGAAAAAATTCCAGTGTGCCTCCCTGAAAGGCCCAGGAGCGGGACGAACGAGCTGCGGCCATAATTCTTTCCTTTATTAAAAAGTCTGTCATACAGCAGACAACGTCTCGAGGGGGTGCTGTCGGGGGTGGTTTCGGGCGCAAAGCCCTATGTATGCGATCCATCAAAATTGGGGCATCCGATGTCTGGCCCAACACCATGGAAAATACCTCAGTAAGGGTGATGCGTAAATCCTCCGGTCCGTCCACCTCCAGGAGGCCGCGGATGCGGATATTGTGGCGGCGGCCTCTGTTGTCGAGGTCATCGACTCGGCGCTGCAGCTCTCTGAACGCCGCCGGGGGAGGCGACTGAGCCGGGGGGGGTGGTTCACCTCATCCTCCAGGCGGCTCACTCTGGACGTTAAGGCCCCAACCTCGGTCCTGATCTCCTGGATGTCTCCTGCGAAACCTTCCCTCAGGTCTGCCACCAGGTCAGCAAGGTCAGCTTTAGTGGGGAGCGCGGAAATGAGCCGTTCCAAGCGGCAGATGGCTTCAGAGGAGTCCGCTGTCGGAAGTGGATTCGGAGGCCCGTACGCCATCTTGTCACGCGGCGGGGAAAGATTTGAGGTTGGAGTGGGGGTGATAAAAGCGTCCAGCGGGCCCGAAGCACGGAGTGGTTGGTGCGCTGAGGGCTTAGGGGTAGACAGGCGGGTTTTGCCATTAACCATGACCTGAGATTTCAATAAGAAGCAGGTTGCCGTCGGAGGGGACTCGGGAGCTCAATGCTTAAGCAGCCATCTTGGTCTCAGGGCAGGACACACCTCTCAAATCTATTTCTAACAGATTTTCAAAATGCTCTGGACATCAACGTCTACATCCCTTGAGAAGGAATCCTTGAGTCACGTTTTCTTCACTGTTAAATTAAAGGATTTGCTTTTTTTCCAGTTGAACTCAGCACAAAATAAAATGCCAGAACTGACAAATCCTTAAAAGCTTTAAGCGTTATTTTTCCTATATTCTGTGGAGAAATAACGTTATCTTCTTAATATGACAAATTATTCTAAGGCTCTTGGTCTTTTAACTATCTTACAGCTTTTTGTTCTTGGTCAAATTTGTATTTTATAACGTTTTAAAAATCCATACTCACAGCTCACTAAACCAGGGGTGCGTATATTTCAAATAACATATTAAAGTGGGTCAGTTTAATAATAATCATGGATTGGTGCTTATTAAAGGAAATAAAGGACAACATCTGTGTTTCTATTAGCATTGTTATTATAACTAGTGCAGATTGTGAAAGAGCTGCTATCAGTGCAAAAATAATTATTTTCTTTAATTATCAGTAATTACTTTAGTCATTTGCTAAACAGCAAGATGACAAACTGACTGCAATGCTTATTTTTTTTTGCTCATTTTTATAATATTCACAGTTCATAAGCACCTGATTTCTGTCAGCAATAAAGGTTAAAAAAAAAGTTGGAGAAGTAATAATACCCTAACAGGATTAGGACAAACACTGAAGCAAACTTTGTTTTCTTTCATTGCCATAAAGGAAAACTCTACGGAAGGTGTCAGCGACCTTAGCCCTCCAGATGTTTTAGAATTGTATCTCCCATGATGCTCAGACACTCATTACATTGAGACATTTTTTTCCAAAACATCTGAAGGGCTGTAGTTGCCCGACCTCTTATCTAACGATAAAACGGGAAGTGGAGCAGGGCAAAATGAGGAGCTAAGCAGTAACTTTTCCTGACTCACTCCGCATCCACCTTTCCATTTTACCCGACTATACGTTAATAAACAAACCTTTATTCCAAGCTGCAGATGAATATCTGTCTTTAGGCTGGAAGTCGGTTACTGCATTGAAAGTCATTGGATCCGAGAACCTTTCCATGAAGCAGAAATCAGTGCCTGCTGGTCTTAGGCTTTGGGCAGTGCTTGACCCTGCACAGTCATCTTCAATCATCTTCAATCAAACATCTTCAATTAATATATATATATATATATATATTTGTACATGGCACAATACCCTTTTGGTCTTTTTCCCTGTTGTTTCCCATATGTTGTGATATAGAACACTTTACTGGTGTTTACTTTTCTAGTGTTTGTGGGTTTTCATTTTTTTGCCATTCTCGCTTTCTACTTTTGTCAGGTGCAAAAAATTATTCATAAACTAATCTGGAGCATTTCAATTATTTGATGTATTGTTTGCCCTTAATACAATGGACCATCAAGAAAATGAATGTTGTACATGGATACAAATACATTATTCTTAAATCCCCTCAACCCTCAAGAGATTGGGTCGGGCAAAGATGATTGTATCATCATGTTTCATGCATATAATTTATCATGGAGTGATAAAAAAAGAAAAGGTTTAATGCACAAAAGCGCCCCCCCCCTCAATTTCAGGTTTCTACATCTTTCTGCTTCTCAGACTAGACTACAACCTTGGTGTTAGGCTAGGGTCAGACGAAAGCAATTTTAACGTGCGTTTAGACGCACGAAATCACGGCCGTGCTAGCAGCAAATGACGTCCAATGCCGGGGAACACACGAAGTATGTCCGCGCAACGCAAGTGGCAAACTAACGCATTTTTTCTAGAACGTCAAACCTCTAGTACGGACGTACAGAGTGCGCTGCGTCCGCTAGAGGAGTGTGTGCGTGATTGGGAGACGTCAGACGCTGCTAATGTCCGGCCAACATAACGTCCAGACACAAAAAGGGTTTTATTGATGATCCGTACAAAATCACGGACGAACAGGCGCATCGTATGACCGCTATCGCGTACTCCGTGAAAAAATGCGTCCATTCGTTCGAACGCACTTTTTCACAGACAACGCGAAAATGCGTTCGTCTGACCCTAGCCTAAATGTGGCCTTTTTTTTTGGTAAAGTTAGCAACTCCATAGGCAGTAACCTTTGGTGCATTTACACCAAGCTTGGAATTTAATGCTTATGGGGTTACGAAAAAAAGAAAAAGCCTCAAAACCACCAAAATTATCAGATATGATAATTTCGTTAATTTTGCAACTTTTTATTTTTAAAATCAGGCAGCAACTATCGGATCCGATCATGTAAACCGCCGCAAACACGCTGCCACCAACCTGCCGGATAACCGCCGCAAACCCGCCAGAGGGCCAAACGCAGACGAACGGCAACCAGACACAGCACCGACCGGCAGCCGGACTGGTTTAAAAAAAACAAAAGACAATATGCTTGAAAGTGTCAAAATTTAAACGCTGTTTTCAAAAAAACTACTGAATGAAAATGTCTGGAGTTAACATATAAGGTCCTATGATTGATAATAAAAAGGTCTGTTACAGAAAAAAGAAAAAAACTGCTATTAAAAAAAAAAAACACAGAAAAGCATTTCCCGAAAAAAATACCTAGAAGATCCTAAAAAAATTAATAAATAAAAGAGACTTTTTACTGCAGATTAAAATAACAAACAGTTTATTAGATATTGAATTAAAACGGAAATATTTTTAACATTGAAACCTATGGGATTCGCCTGAATATACCTGCCGAATGAAACCACCGAACATCAGGGAATATCTCTGACACTTCACTGCTGTTCAGTGTTCTCTGAATAGATTAACCATTGCTTCTCTATGGGGATTTCACGGTCTTCGAACAGGCACCGTACTTGCTGGCAATTCATCAAAATTAGGCAAACTGCCTGCTCTCTGAATAGCCGAATGGCCACGAAATGACACCGTACGGGAGAATTCACTGCTCAGTGCCATTTTGGGGCCAGATCGGCTCTCTGTGAATAACCTTGTTAGTTTTTTTAAATCATTTTGCTATATAAATTATAGATATATATTTAATAGAGATCATTGAATTTAAGTAAGGCAATGGGATATATTAACCTACATTTACTACAAGTGGTATTGATAGGGTTTATTCCCTAGAAAATGTGCCAGGTGCTGGCTGCAAATTGGCATTCTGGTGGTTGAAGATATTATGAAAATAAGTCAATCTGATCAGTTATTAATAGTATAATAGCATTCTCAGAAGGTTCTTGGTCATGCAACATTCCTAATGAGCTGTTGTTTGTTCTGTCACTCTGCATTTTGTTTTTCTTTTGTGTGCATCAAGGGATATTTAAAGCCTATTTGGAATTTTGTAATTGTTTACATTGCCCCAGATTTCTATGCCGAAAATATTGTGAGCATTATGAAAAAATAATTAGCAGGCATAGACAGAAACCTAAAAGGATCGACTTTAATTTTTATATTTGTATGTGTGTTTAAAGAAGTAAATCAGTTGAGAGTGTGTAAATGTATCAGATTCAAAATTATCTACAGCTTGCAAATTTTCAAATATCCACACACAAAGTCACAAGGATTCTAAAAGATATAAGAAGCACATAAAAAGGACATAGTGTATATGGTAAATAATGTACATCAAATGAACATTTAGGAATATATTGTACTCCCAAAAGAGGGGCAACTACAATGTTACTAAAGCATAACACCCCTAAGTGGATCAGCTCTGTACATTCTTGGATCCACTAAGGCTTCCAGTCCTCCAGTAACACCAAAGGTCGGTTTACCATTAACATGATTTATTCATATTCAATCCTTAAAGCATCTTTACATTAGGATCAGGATAATCTTGATGAAAATCTCTTCTGAGATTGAAGTGTCGGTATAACCGTTTTTGAGCACTAACACCAGCAGTTATATTAATCCTCCTAAGATACCTGTATTTTGTGCAAGTTTTGTTTATACGACTGGAGACTGAACCAAGGTAATTGAGATCTGGAGACTTCAAGTGCGAGAAGCCTTGATTCCTATATACATTTTGAATGACTGGTGCATGTTTATGCATTGTGTCATCACCTCCCAGCACAGGAAATGAGAAGATGTGTTATTAGAGTGGCATTGGTCACTTTTTAATTGAAAAGAGTTCAAAACTGCTGGTTTTGCACAGCTGAGCGCTAACTTTAGCAGGAAGTATGTAATATGGCCCGGGGTATTTTATTTACATTGAAACCTATGGGATTCACCTGTTTAAACCTGTCAAACGAACTACTGAAAATCAGGGCATTTCAATGACATTTTGGTGCTGTCGGCATTTTCTGAATAGATTAACCATTACTTGTCTATAGGGAAAATCACTGCCGCCGAACTGCACCGAACCGCACCATGGCGCTTGTTCATGGCCTTTGGTGCTGAATACAACAGATTCAGCACCACGGCCAATGGACAGGGACGTGGTGCTGAATCTAAGTGAAGCTAAGTGAAATGGTACAACGAATTGATTGGTAAAAACAGAATCAATTCAATGTGTTTTGTTTTGTTCTTGTTTTCAATCCATTTCGGACGGATCCCATTCGCTATGTCGAACATGCGTCCAAAATACGAATTAGCAAATTTCGTCTGAATTTTTGATTTGGAACAAAACAAAACGCACATCACTAATAAGTCTTGCTAGTTCAGTAATTTGTGATGTTGTGAGCAATATTGTACTTTATTTTTTACAATTATGCCTTAGTCACATCACAAGCATACTTTTTTTTCAACTAAATTCCTATAATTTACTCCAAGATACAATTGTAACATGGTAGATTTTCTTAATCATCCAGCTTTTAACATAAATTGTTTTATCATGTGATTATATCTGACACATGCTGTGCAGAGCTGTAATGTGTGGTGAAGTCAATGGATTAATATATCTAATTATGGATGTCCAAAGGCACAACAGAGTTGACATTAATAATGATAATGAACTGCATGATAGAGATGCATTTACAAACCTCCCTTTGAACATCATACATTTTCTATGCTATTTGCTGTGTATAATCATTATAGGCATACTCCTTACCATAAACAATTTTTTTCGGCATAGTCATTTATTAGATTATTTTGGCAAATGATTAATGTGGGAACACCCTAAAAACTGTCAGAAAGAAATGCTTTAAATGTTTTAAACTTGATTGTTAAAATTATGTATGGTTTCTAAGTCTGGTTATTGTGAAATTGCAGCATTTCTCTGAGATCATATGAGGACATTATATATTTTGAGTCAATCTTTGAAGTCTCAGAAAAATCTTTTTATTTCTTGAGAACAAATTAGAACAGTTTCACTTTAAAATATTCCTCCTGGAGGTATTTTAGAGTGTTATCACAAAAACATTGCAAAAAGGTGTTTTGTGAGAGGTATATGCAGGGTTATTCAAAGAGATCCGAATTGTGGCCGAAAGGTAACCGATCACTGAAATTCACCGTACGTTTACCTTTCCTGGCCATTCGGCTATCCAGAGAGCAGGCAGATCGCCAAATGTTGGCGAATTGCCTGCACATACGGTGCCTGTTCGTTGCCTGTTCGAGGGCAGTGAAATCCCCATAGAGAAGCAATGCTTAGTCTATTCAGAGAACACAAACCAGCAGTGAAAAGTTGCCGAATTGCCCTGCTGTTCGGTGGTTTCATTCGGCAGATGTTTCTGGCAAATCCTTCAGGCTTCAATGTTAAAAATATTCCTGTTTTAATCTAATATCTAATAAACCATTGATTATAATATTCTGTAGTAAAAAGTCTATTTATAGATTTTTTAGGATCTTTTAGGCACTTTTATGGATTTTTTCACAAATTGTTTTCCATTTTTTTTTCTTTTTAATTGTTTTTTCTTTTTTCTGTAACAGCCCTTTATATAATCATTCATTGGACCTTATATGTAAATTTCAGACATTTTGGTTCTGTAGTTTATTTGCAAACAGCGTTTCACTTTTCAAACATTCAAGCGTACTATTTTTTTTTCACTCCATTCGTCTGCGGTGTCGGATTTTTCCGGCGGCTGCTCTGCACTCTGATCAGCGGCTGCTCAGGTTCCTCTGGCGTGTTTGGCGGGGTTAATCCAGCTGTTTTGCGGGTTTTAGTGAGCGTTCGGCAGGTTTTACAGTGAGTGTTCGGCATGTTTGCGGTGGGTTTTCCTTGCACTTCGGGGACCCTGTGGTGCATACTGAATACACCGCAGGGTCGCCGAAATAGGATCGCCGAATCGTGCCGAATTGAAGCGAATGAAAAGTCACTGAACGTACAGTGACTTTTCGATTCTGTTTGAATAACCCTGATAGAGTATAAGAAGACTTCTTGTATATGAACACAAACTATGTTTAGTCTAAAGTTACAAGATTAATTGATATCAAATTGTGTGTGTCACTGCTGATACTTGCTCAACAATTTTTAATAACCTGAAGAATCTGAAACACTGAGTCCTCATGTAGCAAGTATCACAGTATTTTCAAAAAGTGGAAAAGATTGAACAATTTCAATCAATGATGAAGGTTGATAGCATAAATAAATTAAAAAATGTATCCAGGTTTTGGACTTACTAGATTTTTACTCATTTCTTAGACCCGTCCTGACATTCATGTATAACATTTTAAATGTTGTCACGGCTGGCCCAAGGAATGATCTCTAAAGGGTATTCTGTGGCTTTGCCCAATTGTGCTCTACCATGCTGGGTAATTCACACAGGACAAAGAATTTCAAAGGAATGCTGGTGTGAGAAAAAAATATATAACTTTACTGGAGACCAGTATAAATATGCTCTAGATCAGTGGTTCCTAACCGCGGTCCTCAAGTACCCCTAACCCCCCAGATTTTAAGGATTACCTTGGACAAAAGCAGACTGAATCCTGCAATCACTGAGCAGCAAATCATATTACCTGTGCTGGGCTTCAGATATCTGGCAAACCTGACCTGTTAGGGTACTTGAGGACCGCGGTTGGGAACCACTGCTCTACGTAAATGATCCTAGAATGATTATCCAAATTCAATCACTTGACTTCCTCTCAGTGCTAGTGCTACCTGGCTCAGAGGTACTTAAATGCATATTTGATGGCATTGTCCATTGTGGTCCATTGATCAAATTTGTGGTCCCAAGTAGCTGAAATAGCATGCCAAAGTTTGGCAGAAAATATCCTCCTAGAGCCAGGTTTGGGAAGAGGAGACATGAAGTTGACGAGACAGCAGGCTATAATGTTTTTCCACATTATATATACGACTATGTTAGTAATCACACAGAAATGTAACTTGGCACATAACCTATCATAATAGAAGTAAAGACATTTCTAAAACACATCAGAGGTTAAGAAAGGATGGCCACTCAAATGCTAGCCATGTCACTAACAAAGAAGGACCCATGGGAACCGTGGAACCTGTATTTAGTGGCGTAGTGTTGATAAGCTATCTTGAAAGACTCAAAAGGAATAGCAAGAAACAGTATCTGGAATGGACAGGTGTCCGTATATCTTAATGATACTGTCAGAGCTTATATTTTTGTACAACACATTTAATGAACAAGATTTTTTTTACTGAACAAACTGAAAAAAAAATATTTTTTTCATAAAAACTCACTCTGAATCCTTGTATGTATTTGAAAACCAATAATATATTACTTAAGATGGTCACAACTGCATCATTTTTTTAACACTGGCAGGAATTGGATATGGACTGCTATTTGCACAATGGAAGTCAAAAACACAATGGATGTCAACATCCGGGGCAACAGTCGAGGTGACGACTCTGAATACTACAGCAGCCACAAGAGTGTGCACAGACTCTGGTAACTGCAATTACATTTGTTACCTTCATGTTTTACAGACATTTTCTTTTGTGATTTTGGCAATTTCCCTGTCAAAAACTGACTCATGCACCAAAATTTTGTGATTTACAGAACTCTATCGTGACTGAGCATGTGGATCGCTGACCAATTGATGGCCGTAATGTGAGCGTTCCTGTCAGGGGGCACCTGGCATGAGCATTGGTGGGACTCCCAGGATGAGAAATGGTAAGCCTATAGACGAGGACACAGATACAGTCATGGTAAGGGTGAAAGTTTAATGCACATCACACATCGTACAATGAAGTAGGTTCTGGATAAGGATCCACTGTGCATTGCAGGAAACAGGCTGAACACGTAGTGGTTGGGCAAGACAGGAACCGGGCTGAAAACACGTAGTGGTTGGGCAAGTGGAACACTGGGCACATTGTAGGCTTTAAAACTAGACACACTGCAGTCTTGGATCACAGGACACACTGCAGGCTAAGGACACAGAGGACACACTGCAGGCTAGGAACACAGGACACAATGCAGACTAGGAACACAAGATACAAACTGGAGGAGCAGTACTGAGGACTCAAATAAAGAGTCCTGTCTAGATGGAGCACCGCCTGTAAAAAGGAAAAAGGTCAATGCTCTGCTGGTCAGGTGGTCTGAGACAAGGCAGGCTGCAGGGAAATCCTGGACTAGTGTTGAAGAGGGATGTACCAGACAAGGTTAAGATCTGGCCTGGATTGGTCAAACAAGGGACATGGGTCTCCAGGCTGGTGGTATGACAGTTCCCCTATTTATTACACTTTTGTGATGGTCTCAAATGTGTTGGAGATATATTGGTCTTTTTATGTACCTTATTTTCTTTGCTTAATAAATGTTTGGGGCTTTGGACGCTGCTACATTTTAGGCTGGGGGTCAGACGAGCGGACTTTTTGCATCCGTCTGACCGCACTGTTTGCTGTCCGTCGTAGCTTTTCAAAGGAGTCAATAGAGAACAACACATGAAGCACGTGCGCACTTTTTCACGCACAGGCAATGGATGTTGCCACGGATGGCAAAATGTCATTGACGTGAAAAAGCTACACAGACGTAGAGAAACCCCCGCCTACGGCTTTTTTTTCTCAACATCAGTCAAAACTGACTGATACAATGTAAGCCCTATCTCATCCGATATAAAGTGCATCCGTTACTGTGCGCAATCAGTGCGTTTGTCTGACCCCAGCTTTAGTAGTGTTTATATCAGTATGCACAAGAGCGACTCTGGGTTCTTTAAATGTATGGCAATCAGATTGCAACTCTGACATACTGGGGAAGATCTGACTTTTGCATTTTTTCAGCAGTTATTTATTTGCGAGAATTTGCAGAAGGAACAGTATTCAAATTTGAATGCTTAGTGAATCTCGGCAAATGATAAATGGATCTTTTGGACTGAAAAGTAATGGATCATATTTTTCATATATAAATCATGAATCATATGGATAAAATAAAGCATAATCTTACTGCCTATAAAATAACTTTGGATGTAAAATATTGCATATTCTGAAAACAAACAAACAAAAATATAGGTGCACGTGTCTTGCTTTGCGGTTCTTGTGAAACATTACACTGGGGAACAATTTGGAACATATTTTCTGTTGAGTTCAATATTTCAGCTGTTTCAGACTCAATTTGGCATGCTGATTTCAAAACTGCAGTTAGTTTTCTTCTATCACGTCTGATTTTTTTCTCTACAGCTTATCTGAATGTGATTACTTCCACCCGGATGTATGGGAGCATGAGTGCTCTTCTATTGGCCGAGAGTGGACCTCCCTCAAGTGGGGAGGGGTGGGGGGGCGACCTTGACAACCGGATGTTACTTGTCTCTGCATTTCAGTTACACATGAGACAGTGTGGTGAGAGGGTGTGTATAACGTATTTAGTGATTCGTATTCTTAGATTGTAAGCTCTTGAGCAGAGTCCTTCCGCCTTCTATTCCGTGTGTGTAACGTGTAGGTATATTTGTTATTCTATGAAAAAAGTTTGAACCTGTGGGCGCTATGGATAATGGATACGGTATAGGAGTCTAAATACGCTGCCCTGGGGACGTGCTTGACACCCAAAAAGAACACAAGGAATAATACAACGAAAAAAGTTTACCTAGGCGCGAGTACGTGTATATTTAGTTGGCTGGAGATTATTAGTGAGTCAGAAATGATACTCAACTATAGACATAATGCCCATCATTGATGTCAACATAACATCAGGAGATTCCTAAAATATTGTTATAAAATTAATACAAACAATGTGGACTTGTTATCATAAATACAGGTCAATCAGTTCTCATATTTCGTATTCAACAAAATGTCACAATGTCCAGCATATATCAGAATTCATATACATCACTTTTCAAAATGTAGGAGTCTCAGCGGAATCTTTCCTTCAAATTGGTGCAAAATAATCCTCCTTTTCCCAAAGATTTCGGATACACGAGAACCACCAAACCGATTCCAATGGGAAACCTTGAATCCTGCAGTAAATATATGGAACAACAAGAACACAATTGCGCAGTAGGCAGCAATACTGACCCCTATCTTCCCCCCTCTGGGGTACTTACAATAGGGGGAGCCCCTTGCTCTAAGTAACGTCGTGCGTAGAGGGTATTATCCGGCTACCCTCTAACCTTGATGAAATTTCTCCACTCTGGACTGACTGATGAAGCCGTGAACACGGCGAAACGCATCTCAGTATGCTCACTGATCCGTTTTTTAATTGTTTTTTATAGAAATAAATTTTATTGTTTTCTCTGCACCACAGTGGATTTTTTTCTGTGTTTCTTTTTAAACACCACCAAAGAACCGGTCCAGAGTGGAGAAATTTCATCAAGGGCAGAAGGTAGCTGGATAATACCCTATATGCACGACGTTCCTTAGAGCAATGGGCTCCCCCTATTGTAAGTACCCCAGAGGGGGGAAGATAGGGGTCAGTATTGCTGCCTACTGCGCAATTGTGTTCTTGTTGTTCCATATATTTACTGCAGGATTCAAGGTTTCCCATTGGAATCGGTTTGGTGGTTCTCATGTATCTGAACTCTTTGGGAAAAGGAGGATTATTTTGCACCAATTTGAAGGAAAGATTCCGCTGAGACTCCTACATTTTGAAAAGTGATGTATATGAATTCTGATATATGCTGGACATTGTGACATTTTGTTGAATACGAAATATGAGAACTGATTGACCTGTATTTATGATAACAAGTCCACATTGTTTGTATTAATTCTATAACAATATTTAGGAATCTCCTGATGTTATGTTGACATCAATGATGGGCATTATGTCTATAGTTGAGTATCATTTCTGACTCACTATATAATTTCCAGTCAACTAAATATACACGTACACACGCCTAGGGGAACTTTTTTCATTATATTTGTTATTCTGCCTATCTCATTGTACATCGCCAAGGAATTTATTGGCGCTTTATAAATACTTGTAACTGTACTCCGAAAGTCTGTATACAAGGAGTAAGGCGACTCGTTTTTTTATTTGCATACGTATTTCCTTTCCTTCAGATCATGTCTGCCTCTGCTATGTCTCATCGTAAGTGCCAAAACAGCCCTGATTCCTTTTGATATAGCTGTGGCAGTTTCACCGTTCCCAGTCAAAGGGTGAACATCAGCGCATTGGTCAGGCAAGCCTATGTTGCATATTTCAGAGTAAAACTTGGTGATCAAGATAAGTCTTGGGCCCTTCACAAGGTGTGCAAGCAGTGTGTCGAGAGTTTACGGATGTGAACAAAGGGAGCATGTGATAAGTTGCCATTTGATAAACCTTTGGTTTGGCGAGAGCCCACAGATCATTCCAGTGACTGTTACTTCTGTACGATTCCACAAAGATTTGAAGGTTATAGAGGGACGGTATCAGGGTAGATGGGATGAATATATGATGGCTGACTATTATTGGAGCCTCAGACAAGATTGAACACTCCAGGAAAAGCTATAAGCATAAATTTGTACCTTAAACGCTACCTAACTTAACTACTTGCACCCAATTTGCCTTTTAGATTATCTGAATGTCAAATTCAAATTACATTTTTTCATTATTTTCCATTGTGTGCACATTTTATATGGTTCTTGAGACAAAGGGAGGGTATCCCGTACCTTTAAAAATTGACGTGATAGAGAAAAACTGGGGTCATTTTTGTATTCAGATGCCACCACCAGTTAGTCAAAAACAAGTGTCAGATCTAACTCAACAAAAATACTCTTCCCCAGTGTTATTGAATGAACTAAAACAACAATTCAATGCAATAGTCCATATAGAGCATGGCATGGGTATTAGATAGGCTATGTCTCAGCCTTCTTGCCAAACAACCCAATCCCATTTGGATTGGTCATAAATAAATATGGGAATCTCCTGTCCCCAATATACCATCACAAATGTTTGGTTGGCTAGGGGTAGAATGGAGAGTGGGTAAACAGTGGTGCAGCTCATCTACTGCCCCATCCCCAACACACATGGAATGAGGCCAAAGAGTTAAATATATATGGTAAAAAGGTCTCCACCCTATGCTCCCATAGCCAATGCAGGAAACATGAGCTGCAACTGTAACGGCTGCAACTCAATTTGGCAGTAGAAGGCACCATTTACTGGCCAAATATGTTATTACAGTAATAAATACAGTGGGAATAAGTCCAAATAGGTCTTACTGTCTGATTAATTATTTTTCAAAATAAACACTGGTTCCTGACAATGTTTTTATGGAATGATCACTTGATAGTAAATGGATTCATTTCACAATGTCACCTGGAGTCCGCAACATTAGTATACATGTAAAAATGGCATTTGTGTCAGATCCAGTAAATGTGTGGCAGATAGATAATAAAATGGTCATATATTACTGCCTATGTGGATTTGTATTGATCATAATGAAATCATTAGTGTTGCAGCTTCAAAAAAATGCTAATATGATGTAAAATATCTGTACAGTATGTGGCATTATGCCACATACTGTACAGATATTTTACATCATATTAGCATTGTTTTGAAGCTGCAACACTAATAATTTCATTATGATCAATACAAATCCACATAGATAATAAAATGGTCATATTTTACGGCCTATCTGCCACACATTTACTGGAACTGACACAAATGCCATTTTTACAATAATACTTTGTATCTGTTATGGGATTTTCAATCAGCATAACCGTCTAAATCAAAGATTCCCAACCGTGGTCCTTAAGTACCCCGAACAGGTCAGGTTTTCCAGATAGCTCAAACACAGCACAGATGATATGATTTGCTGCATAGTGATTGCAGGATTCAGTCTGCATTTCCCCACGCAATCCTCAAAACCTGGCCTGTTAGGGGTACTTAAGGACCGCAGTTGGGAACCACTGGTCTAAATGTTATTCTTGTACGGCAATGAGTGACGTGAAAGTTCTCCCAGTATTCTGCCCTCTTCCTGGCTGTTGTAATGCAGCAATAATGTTTGTTGAGCTATTTGTTACAGTGAGGATGAGAAATGTTCCTTCTAGCTTGTTTACGGTAAGAACGGGTAAAAATAAGAGATACAACAGTGGATTTTGTTTTTTCAGAGGGGGCAACCTAACCATGCTTTAAAAAGATGTGCATTTTGGGTTTCTATATGCTAATGAATGCTTTTCAATGTATTACAATGCAAAATCAAGTTAATTCAATATTGTGAGTGAAAGGATTAAGGGGATAAATCTTTAGTTTTTTAATGTGCGAACAAGGGTCCTGCATCTTTAGGTTTTTCTTTACTATAATTACAGATTGTTTACTCTATTCATCTTACACTTGCTGTCACGGACCCCTCTGTCCGCCTGTCCGGCTCTCCAGACACTCTCTCACCAAGATCGGCCCGGCCTTCGAATCGCTCTGGATTCGATGCCAAAAGCAGCCGATCCGCTCTTTAGGTCCGCTGCTCCTTATGGCTGGATGGAATGGAAGAACCGCTGAGTGCCTTCCAGGGTAGGTCACTGCAGACTTCACTCTGGTCCTCCTCAGGCTCTTACATGAGCACGTCAGGTTCATGTAGTTGAGTGAGTTTGTCAGGCTTGCAATGGCAGATTAATCCTCTCAGTCAATAAATAACGGGACGAAGCACACAAATTCGCAATCAGTTATCACACACAATAATTTACATAATCCTTTGGTACAGTGCTTGCCTGAGAAGGCAGATTTACAAATCCTCAAACATGAAGCAGATAAACAGATAGACATAGCATTCTTGCATAAACACAGATCACACAAATATTCTGCACAATTAAACATTGTATAAAGGAAGAGAATGGAGAATGGGTTCTAAAATAGGAGAACACAAAGGGAATAAAGTCTGTCTGTGGCTTCAAGTAGGGGAGCGCCATGTCAGGTCCGTGACACTTGCCATTGTGAATCACACATTAAAATACTTGCAGGTCTATTCAAAGAAAGATGAAACTCAGGAGAAATGGCAGAAGTAAAAATTCTAGGTCAAAATAGCCAAACCAGAAAAATTCTCCCATTTATCTCACTTCCCAAATCGGCTATTGTTCTCTTCTGCCAATTCTCCTGAGTTTCACCTTTCTTTGAATGGACCTTTTGGTATATTTGTCTCATGCACACTCTATGCTGTTTTCCATAACTGTCATCATGCCTTGTATTTTCATTATAACCAATAGAAATTGCCAAAAAAATAGAATTATGATAGGGGACATTTCTGGAATATCCATTGTAATATACGTACTGCCGATTTACAGTTACAGAAGCTATTTTGGCTACCATAAGGTGAGATAATTTCTCACATAAAATCCCTTGGTCGTAACAGACTACATACAAGTTGGAGATGTTAGATTGCTGAAATTCTGACCTTTTAAGCTGTTGAATTAGTGCAAGCATCTATTAAATTTATTTGTTTTCTACAGAGTCATTATCTGCTCTAATTAACTCAGTCACTTCCATTGTTATATTATATGGATTATGTGTTCTCCTGAGAATATTTGATAAGGAGATTTGACTTAAAAAAAAAAAGCAATTATCGAAAAATTACATGTTTTATTAATAGCATGTCAATTTATAGATAAAGAAGCATGAAATACAGCTTTGTAAACAAACTTAGATTTATGAAATTATTTTAACAACTGTTTAAAACTATAAAACCTAGGTAATTGTGATAAATGTTTGCTGTTAAGAGTTTATTCACTCCTGAGTTACTTTCCAAAATTTTCATGGCACCGAAAACATGGATATTTGCTTATACTACTCTCCTCAATCTTCTATACTGCCTCTCTGGGCAAACTCATCTCGTCCTATGGATTGAATTATTTTCTCTATGCTGAGGACACCAAAATCTACCTTTCCTCTCCCGATCTCTCTCCTCTGGTGTTGGACCGTGTTACATCCTGCCTCTCAGCTGTCTCCGACTGGATGACTTCCCGTTTCCTAAAGCTCAACCTCTCCCAAACTGAACTTCTTATCTTTCCTCCCTCTAAGACCTCCATTCCTGCACCCATTTCCCTTCAGATGAATGGTGCCACGATTACTTCTCTCAGGTTTGTTGCTGTGGGTTCTCTTGGACTCCAATCTATCCTTTACTCCTCACATTCAGTCTGTAACCAAATCTTGCTACTTCCACCTAAAAAACATAGCACGCATCTGTCCCTTTTTTAATCCAGACTCTACTAAAATGTTTGTCCAAGCTCTTATTATCTCCCACGTTGACTATTGCAACTTCCTTCTCTCTGGCTTTAAGAGATCCCAGATTATCCGTCTGCAGTCTATAATGAACGCCTGTGACAGACTCATACACCTCACCTCCCGCACCTTTCACACCTCTCCATTCTGTCAATCTCTACACTGACTCCACGTTTCCTTTGGAATCCATTTCAAAATACAGGTTCTCACATACAAAGCTCCATAACCGTGGTCCTGCCCACATCTCCTCCATTATTAGCAGATATATCCCATCCCGACCACTACACTCTGCCAATGATCTGATGCGATCAGTTCCTCGTATCCGCCCCCCCAACTCTCGCCTTCAGGGCTTCTCACGAGCTTCCCCCTTTCTATGGAACTCCTTCCCCCACAACATTAGACTCTCTCCGTCTCTCCAGTCCTTCAAGAAGCCTCTAAAATGCATTACTTTGGAGAAGCCTATCAGCTCACTCCATGATCTCTCCACTGTCATTTCCTGTTCCTCTTCCCATTCAGCCCTCCTGTAACCCGCCACTTCACTTACCCTATTCACCCTCACCTAATGGATCATGCCTCTCCTCTTAGATTGTAAGCTCTCGAACAGGGTCCTCCCTCCTTTTCTGTGTTTGTAACATGTATGTATATTTGTTATTCTGTCTATTCCATTGTACAGCACTAAGGAGTTTGTTGGCGCTTTATAAATACTTGTAGAACGATATACTTGTAACTATAGAAAAAAGTAGATGTTTAATTCACTTAAATATCCTCATGCACATTGCATTAAATGGGAAGCAGAGTGGATAGACTGCTCAGCAGCCCATCCATACCTCACCCCACAATCCACCACCATTAGCAGAGAAGGCAGGCTATTTACCCCGAAGCTGCTGGCCATGGGTTGCTTGGTATAGTAAAGACACAGGGGCTTGCTTGTCAGTGGTCTACTTCCTAAGTGGGCTATTTTCAAGTAGGAGTTTAACAACAGGAGTTCTGCCCAGTTCTGGTCTGTGGTTTGTATTCTCTAGAGGGAGAGCAACCTCTGTTATTTATCTATTTGTTTTTGGGGATTTTGGTTGTTTCGGTTTTTTTCTCTCTTATGCTTCTTTTCCTTTTTTTTTCTGTGTGCTGCTGGTGTCTTGTTAATTGGGGATGTGTTGCCTGTCAGGTGATTTCACTTGTGTGGCTACATAAACTCACTGGCAACTCACTGAGCTTGCTCACAAGGGCTTGGTGGTCTACTTCCCAAGTGGGCTATTTTCAAGTAGGAGTTTAAAAACAGGAGTTCAAATAACAGGTATCAATTGTGTTAAAAAAAAAATATATATATATATATATATATATCTTGCTGTGGGTATGAGTGTTAGCAAGCTTGGAGGTTTGACCCAGTGCACATCATGCTGTATGTATGCATGTCTGGAGGAATCCTTCCAGGATCCATCAGGGTTATTCAAAGAGATCCGAATTGTGGCCGAAAGGTAACCAAACGCTGAAATTCAGCGTTCGGTTACCTTTCCTGGCCATTCGGCTATCCAGAGACCAAGCAGTTCGCCAAATTGCCCGCTCATACGGTGCCTGTTCGTTGCCTGTTCGAGGGCAGTGAATTCCCCATAGCAATGCTTCATCTATTCAGAGAACAAAAACCAGCAGTGAAAAGTTGCTGAAATGCCCTGCTGTTCGGTGGTTTCATGCGGCCAATTTATTCAGGTGAATCCCATAGGCGCAATGTTAAAAATATTCCCGTTTTAACCCAATATCTAATAAACCGTTGATTATAATATTCTGCAGTAAAAAGTCACTTTATTTATAGATTTTTTTTAAGATCTTTTAGGCATTTTTCGGGTTTTTTTGCGAATTATTTTTCGATTTTTATTTTTTAAATCGTTTTTTCTTTTTTTGTAACAGTAATTTTTATTATCATTCATTGGACTTTAGATGTAAATTTCAGACATTTTAGTTCTGTAGTTTCTTTGCAAACAGCGTTTCACTTTTCAACCATTCAAGCAAACAGTTTTTTTTTTTCACTCCATTTGTCTGCGGTGTCGTGTTTTTCTGGCGGCTGCTCAGCAATGTGATCGGCGGCTGCTCGGGTTTCTCCGGCGTATTCAGCGGTGTTAATCCAGGTGTTTTGCGGGTTTTAAAGAGTGCTCGGCGGGTTATGCGGTGAGTGTTTGGCGGGTTGGCAGTGAGTGTTCTTCGGGTTTGCAGTGGATTTTCCTTGCACTTCGGGGACCCTGTGGTGCTTGCTGAATACACCGGAGGGTCGCCAAAATGGGATCGCCAAATCGCATCGAATTGAAGAGAACGAAAAGTCACCGAACGTGCGGTGACTTTTCGATTCTCTATGAACAACCCTGCATATCTCTGTAGCAAGTGTGAGCATGTAGCTCTTCTGGAAGCTCATATTGGAGATCTGTAAGGGCAAATCATAATGCTGAGGCAGATTGACAATCTTGAGAGGGGCCTGCTTCTCACGGAGCAAAGTATAGTTGAGGAATCTAGTGTTGTGGGAGGAGTGAAGTTAACCGGGGAACAGGTTGGTAGCTGGGTGTCAGTGACACGTGG
Source organism: Leptobrachium leishanense (assembly GCA_009667805.1). Classification (NCBI taxonomy): domain Eukaryota; kingdom Metazoa; phylum Chordata; class Amphibia; order Anura; family Megophryidae; genus Leptobrachium; species Leptobrachium leishanense. The sequence goes on from CM019067.1 coordinate 164,995,975, forward strand.
TAGCAGGGGGGGAAGTGAAGAGGAAAAGGTTGGCTAGTCCTGATCTTGCGCACACAAACAGATTTGCCCCTTTGAGCAAAGATCTTGGGTGCAACAGCTCAGGTGTAGCAGTACTGGAGGAGGCTGGTCCCTCTAACAGCAGGGCGATCAGCCCACCAAGTAAGGGAGGGATAAAGAGGGCAAGTAAGCCTAGACAGGTTGTGGTGGTAGGGGACTCTATTATTAAGAGAGTAGACAGGGTAGTCTGTCGCTCTGACCGCCTTAACCGGACAGTTTGCTGTCTGCAGGGTGCCGTGTTAGGCATGTGGTTGACAGAGTTGATGGATTATTGGGTGGGGTTGGAGATGACCCAGCTGTGATGGTCCATATTGGTACCAATGACAAAGTAAGAGGAAGATGGAAGGACCTGAAGAATGAGTTCAGGGAATTAGGAAGTAAACTGAAGAAGCGGTCCTCCAAGGTAATATTTTCTGAGATACTACCTGTGCCACGTGCTACAGTGGAAAGGCAGCGGGAGGTCAGGGCGGTCAATGCGAGGCTTAAATCTTGGTGCAGGAAGGAGGGCTTTGGCTTTTAGAGCACCGGGCTCATTTTTCACTGGGGTACAATCTGTATAGTCGTGATGGATTCCACCTGAATGGAAGAGGGTCTGCTGTGCTAGGGGACAGGATGGTTAAAAGGTTGGAGAAGACTTTAAACTAATGGAAGGGGGAGGGATACATAAGCTTACAAAACGGAGGCAGAACAGATAGCGGAAGGGTTTCAGCTCAGACTAAGGGGGGTGGAGCCAGGGGGATGGGTAATGTCAGAACAGTGGAGGCATGCAATGTAAAGTCACATTCAGCATGTGTGGGTAGAGACAATATTAAATGTATGCTTGCTAATGCAAGAAATCTCAATAACAAGGTGGGGGAACTAGAGGCAATAGCATACACAAAGCAATACGACATAATAGGTATAACTGAAACGTGGTAGGATGAAACGCATGTCTGGGCTGTAAACTTACATGGTTATGTATTGTTTAGAAGGGATAGGAAACATAAGAAGGGGGTGGAGTATGTTTGTATGTAAATCAGGAATTAAAGCCAACTATTACACACCTGGTGTCATATCCTCAGCCCCTGCTGTGCTGCCTGGGGGGTCTGGGCAAGGTCCTGTGCCAAGAGCTGGCCGAATGCCTGCACCTGGGAGCGGCCGAGCGGCATCCGAGGGGGCGGGGCCTGGCATGGTCACGAGGAGCCATGTTTAAAACAGGGTGCGAGGAGATGCCTCGTGGCCCTGTCGTGGAGTTCTGTTCCCACATCACTAAGCTGATTCTGTTTATTGATTCTGTTGCCAACCCATTTCTGGATACGATCCCTGCTCCTGATTTTTGACCCGGCTTGTTTTTGACCATTCTAATTGCTGCTCGATTGCGATTGCCTGTATTGTGCTTTGGTGGTTTAACCCCATGTTTGCCGCTGGGGTGTTTACACGTTATGGGGGTGTTGTCCCTTCTCGTTTTGGGGTATCGTCTGTGGCCGCATTAGGTTACTATACCCAACCCAGGGCTCATATTTCTTTACCACACACTTATGTGAAAACTGCAATCGAAAGATACTGTTTATATTCAGCCTATGTTCAGTGTGCTCTAACCGCCAAATATACTCGATACTGTACCAGTGATAGACCCTTATGTGTATATGCTGCCTCTGAATATCGTAAGGTACCGTTGACCTGCTCCAGATTATCAGAAAACATTAAATCTGTACATTTCCTGACTGCCCTGCAGTCCGTACAATTCACCGACTGTCTGAAGTATATTTGTGTTTCTAAACGTACTCTAAGTTGTCTATCGGTCTCAAAACCTTTAGTGCTTAGTATCAACTCAGTTGTTCGCTCATCCTCCCTGCCTCGAGTGTATAAGTCTGTGTATACCGAGCAGTGTGTAAATGTCTAGTAGATTTATCAGACCTTAAAGATCTCAACTTCGCTACTCCTTGGTGGGCGCTACTATGCCCGTTACACCTGGTAAGCGATGAGGGAAATGTGGAATTTTTATGGGTAAATATTTATTTGGGGAATAAACAGGGAAGTCAACTATTGGTTGGCATATGCTATAAACAACCTAATATAGATAATGTTGAAGAAGAACAACTGTTAGAGCAAATTAGGAAGGCTGCACATCGTGGTAGCACTTTAATTATCCGGACATTAATTGGGATAGTGGGATTAATAATTCAGTGAAGTTAATCCGGTTTCTGAACCTGTTAAATGATACCTTCATGACACAACTGGTAGAAACACCAACTAGAGAGGATAACTGTCTGGATCTGGTTATAACAAATAATGTGGATCTTTTCTCAAATGTTCATGTAAGGGAGCAGTTGGAAAACAGTGACCATAATATGGTGTCTTTTGAAATAAACTCAAAAAACACATTCATAGGGGGCATGCTAAAACATATAATTTTAAAAAGTCCAACTTTATTAAAATAAAGGAAGCTCTCAATGTAATTGACTGGCAGAACCTCTTTCATGGGAAAAACACTGAGTATAAGTGGAATATCTTTAAACTAACACTAGAAAAGTAGACGTCACAATATATTCCACTGGTTTATAAATATAAAAGAAACAGACTGAAACCAATGTGGTTTAGTTGGAAGATAACCAAGGAAATGAAAAATAAAAAGAAGGCATTTAAAGGTTTTAGATCTGATAAATCTGAGGCAACCTATAAAGCATATAGGGCAGCCAATAAAGCATGTAAAAAAGTGATTAGATGGGCTAAACTAGAAAATGAAAAAGAAATAGCCAAAGAGAGAAATGTAGGTTCACAGGGGTATTGATAACTGAAGATCAAGATAAGGCAGAAATTTTGAATGATTATTTTTCTTCAGTATTTATCAAAGAGAAACCTATAACAGGAGACATGCAATTCATTGCTAAAAACTTACTTATAAAAAGTGACTGGTTGACTCAAGACAAGGTTTTGCAGAAATTAAACAATGTGAATGTGAATAAAGCCACAGGGCCAGATGGAATTCACCCAAGAGTACTGAGGGAGTGTTGAAATATGTAAACCTCTGTTCTTAATCTTTAAAGATTCTTTTCTTCCAGGAATCATACCGGAGGATTGGAGGAAAGCTGATGTGGTCCCTATATTTAAGAAAGGTTTAAAATTTGTGCCTGGGAATTATAGACCTGTGAGCTTAACATCTCTGGCTGGGAAAAGTTTTGAGGGGTTACTAAGGGATAATATTCAGAAATTTATTGGGAGGTATAATGTAATTGGCAAAAATCAGCATGGTTTTATGAAATACAGATCATGTCAAACTAACCTAATTGCATTATATGAGGAAGTAAGTAGAAGTATAGATCAGGGGGGTCGCAGTGGATGTGATTATCTTGGATTTTGCCAAAGCTTTCGACACAGTTCCACACAAGAGGTTAGTATTTAAATTTAGAAAATTGGTCTAGATGAAAATACTTGTTCTTGGATAGAAAACTGGCTAAAAGATAGGGTACAGAGAGTGGTCATAAATGGTACATTTTCAAGATGGACATCAGTGGTAAGTGGTGTCCCTCAGGGGTCTGTTATAGTACAAATTCTATTCAATTTATTTATAAATGACCTTGAGATAGGCATTGAAAGTCATGTATCAGTATTTGCAGATGACACAAAACTAGGAAAAGTAATACAATGTGAACAGGATGTTACTTCGCTGCAGAGGGATTTAGATAGATTGGGGGACTGGGCACTTAAATGGCAGATGAAATTTAATGTAGATAAATGCAAAGTTATGCACTTTGGAGTGAAGAACACACAAGCAATTTATACCCTAAATGATACGGAGTTAGGGAAATCCAAGCAGGAGAAGGATTTGGGAATAATCATAGACTTCAAACTAAGTAACAATGTGCAATGTCAAACAGCAGCCACCAAGGCCAGCAAGGTAATGGCATGCATTAAAATGGGAATTCACTCTCGGGATGAAAACATAATTTTGGCTCTGTATAAATCAATGGTACGACCGCACCTTGAATATGCTGTGAAATTTTGGGCACCTGTCTTAATAAAGGATATTATGGCGCTAGAAAAAGTGCAGAGACGGCGACTAAATTAATAAGGGGAATGGAAGGTTTAAGTTATGAGGAAAGGCTAACAAGTTTAAACCTGTTTAGTTTAGAGAAACAGTGCCTTAGAGGGGATCTGATAACCTTAAATAAATATATACAGGGCCATTATAAACCATTGTCTGGAAACCTATTCATTAACAGGACTATATACAGGACACAAGGTCACCCATTTAGAGTGGATGAAAGGAAATTCAACCTAAAGCATAGGACAGGTTATTTTACGGTGAGAATAATAAAGTTGTGGAATTCTCCACCTGTTGAGGTGGTTGGGTCAGAGACTGTACAGACTTTTAAAAAACAACTGGATGACTTCCTGCAGACACAGAATATTAAGGGTTATAATATTTAATATGTGGGTAAGCTTCTTGATCCAAGGAGAAATCTGACTGCCATTCTGTGGTCAAGAAGGAATTTTTTCCCAGTGTGTTGCATATTGGCGACCACCTTTAGACTGGGTTTTTTGCCTTCTTTTGGATCAACAGCAGTAGGTGATGTGTGAGAAGCTGAACCCGATGGACGCATGTCTTTTTTCAGCCTATGTAACTATGTAGCTATGTAACAAAGGCACAAGCATCTGTGTGAGCCTTGGGGCCATCCACACCTTGATACACCTTTACCCATTGACAGTGGAGGAGAAGTTAAATAAAAACTTGTTTGGTAACAAGTCATTTGCCAGCAATGAAACAATTTTAACCCCTTGGGGACCAATGATGGACAGGGTACATCCTGGAAAAAAAGTCTGTGCATTCTCAGCACTGCTGAGGGAGAGTCTGAAAGGAAGGTCCTTTTGGACCTTCTCTCCCAAAGGGCAGGGAGTTAAAAAAAAAGAGAGGCACCACTGGAAAGGACGCAGTCTGCCCTTTCCAGCGATGCTTCTCTTTAACCCCTTATGTGCCAGATAGATTTCGGCACGGATCTTGGTCTTCACCCAGAGGTGGCTGACATCTTGGATGTCAGCCAAGCTTCCGGTGGGCCAAACTTCCCTGCCACTGATGCCCCATATGCACAATTACATTATTTGGGTAGTTATAGCCCCTAGCTGCCAACTGGAGATCCTGTTCAGTGGCAGCTAAAGGGTCATGTTGAGTATCATTGGAAAGGCCACACCAAGGACACCAAACATGACCAGGTTTGGTGTATAAATAAAATAAATGAAAAAATAATAAAAAGTTTAAAAAGTAGATTTTTGGAAAAAAATAGTTTCTGGTATAATAAAATAGGACTTCAAATTGTGTTTAAACATGATGGGCCACATTACATTCTTGGTGCTAACGTTAGCCCTGGTGGTCCTAGCGCAGCCTCCCATATTACAATCCAAACGCTAACGGGTTAAAAAACTCGTTAGCATTTGGAATCTTGCGCTGTACTGCGCGTGGTTACTGTACTTTGTGCTCCCTATGCTTAACATGGGGAGCGCAAAGTGTTAATTAACGTTAGTATTACAATATACTAACGCTAATTACCGTCTGGCTGCGGTTACCAGAAATATAACGACAGCCTGGACTTGGTGCTAACGGATTCCACTTCTGCAGAATCCGTCAGCACCAGCAGTAGCCCCCCATAAATTCAGATACTCACCTCCTATCCCACATGAGGACTGCGGCGCCAACCGCCTCCTACGGCTGCAGGGAGCAGGAGAGACTGGGGGAAAAAGTTCCCCAGTCTTCCCCCTGCAGATCACTACGCCGACCTGCCGGATCTCATGAGGCAAGATCCGGTAGGTCATGTGAGTCCTAATGACTCCATGGAGAGGATGCGCGCGGCGACACTTAGCACTGCCACTTGCATCCCGGGGCTTAGCTTCCGATAACAATGCAGGCAGCTTTTTCACCCTAGCATCCCTTTTTAGTGCGATGATTGTAATGTGGCTCGATGAGCATAAAATGGTCAAAATCAGCTCAGCACACAAAGGTGAAATGGCTCAGCAGTGAAGGGGTTATAAAACAAAAACATGTAAAAATTGGATATTTCTAAACTCAGGACAAAATTTCCAAACTATTTAGTCTGGGTCTTCTTTGGCAGATGTATATTTTGGGGTCAAAGTTCGAAATATTGTGTTTTTTTCACTTTTCATCATATTTCATTTTTTTTTTTATAGTAAATTATACGACATGATGAAAATAATTACATCTTTAGAAAGTCCATTTAATGGCGAGAAAAATGGTATATAATATGTGTGGGTTCCATAAACGAGTAAGAGGAAAATTAGCCCTAAACACAAACAACATAGAAATGTAAAAACAGCAGTGGGTACTTTTGGTCTGACAATGCTAAAATTGTCTGGCCACTATGGGGTTAAAGTACTTATATGTTTGCAACATTACATTCTTTAGCCAGAATTTCTTTTACTCATGATCTATTAAACATTATCTATCTTATTCCTAAAATTTGTTCAGAGAAATGCCTTTGTTCTCATATATTTTCTCAGGACAACAAATTCATTTTTAGATAAGAAGGGGATATGTTATTGAATGTGGTCCCATGAGACCATAAAAATGCCTTTGAATTACATGTTTGTACTTAAAACAGAGATCAGCAGGGTTAAGACTAAGATTCATGTTATTTATTAGACACTAGAGAGTTTGAAAATGAATTTCATAGTCAGATTCTATGCAGTCCCCTGTTCTATTTTAGTCTTTTGACAGCAATACTGTGAGTAACAAGATTATTTCCCAGAAAGTCCTATATAAATAATATAAACAGGTGCTGTGGCAATATTTCTATAAAGAATGGGATTTAAAGAAAGTACAGAAAGATTGCATTTTTGAAGCATGTTACAAAACAAAATATACTGGAAGGACAGAATGAAGAAAAAAAAAAACAGTGCAAAATGAATTTCATTTTATACACGGTAAAACATTATGGGCTCTATTAAATTCATCACGCAAAATAATTTTTTTTGCGCGAAGCGTTAAACATTAACGCGCTAAAAATAACAGTGGTATTACAATCCGTGCGCATTTTTTCATCCGTCAAAAAATAACACGCGTAAAAAAGACGCACAAAAACACACGCGCATTAACGTTGCGCGCAGAGATCGGCGTGCCGACTGTTTTTTAACGTGATTCAGCCAATCAGAATTAAGAACCACAATTGTCTCCCATTCAGTTTTTGCACCTGTCAAAATCATCTGAGTATATATGCTGCAGCAATAATAATAACACGCACAACTTATCAATTTTATTGTTTGTGTATGAGTAGAATGTGTAACTATACGTTGCTGTATTTTTTTTTTTTCGGGCTGGTGTATTTCGGTTCGGCCAGGACGTTCAGATTTGCCATTAACACCAGCTTTTAAAAGACTTTAAAATAATGCGCGCAAACGTTGTCCGTTAAAATTTTCGCATAGATTGTAATACCATCCGCATACCAGCGCACAAACGCATTTGCGCTCACAATGTTAAGAATAGGACACACAACGTACATTATGCTTGCAAAGGGTTCGCACAGGTTCACCCGCGGTAGACGTTAACGCTCATTTTTGGCGCGGACATTGTAATACGACGTTCTGCGCAAAGGGTTTTTACCCTCGCGTTAATGCGTTTTTGCGCATGCGTTAACGTTTGCGCGAAGTAGTTAATAGAGCCCTATATGTGTTATGTCTTTTAGTTCCTTTCCTGACAGCATATGGTATCAGCAATCAGCATAGGTATTTAAAAAAACTTAATGATTTACAGCACACATTTTTCAACCATTCATAATCCAATCAATATTGCACATGGTTTTAATTGCAATATTAATGCCTTCACTGCCATTATAGAGTTTACTCGATTTTCAAAATCTGCAGAGAGAACAACTTTGAGTAAACTTTATCTGTTCATATTCTGGAGTAAGGTAAAGGAAACATGCTGGATGTAAATAACAAATGTTTGCAAATTAGCTCTAGAATGTGCCTCTAATTTTCAGCACCTTGAACATATTTTCTGCTTGTTTTGTTTTCTTGTGCAGTAAAGCTCCTTGAATTCTACAGGATTGCCTGCTGTCCAGTTTGGTTTTCTTTGGGGCAGTGATGGTCTTCCAGGCAAATTATACTTAGGAGAATTGGCAGGAGAAGAGAACAATCTAGACCAAATAGCCAGTTTTGAAAGTGAGATAAATGGGAGATTTTTTCTGGTTTGGCTATTTTGACCTAGAATTTTCACTTCTCCAGTCATTCTCCTGAGTTTCACCTTTACTGAATAGACCTGTATATGTTGTCATACCTCATTAGACCTGAACTGTTAGAGTTGTATAAAGAGAAACTAGAGGAGACAGAACACCTCCTGCTAAAGAGGGAATGATCAACATATTGCATAAGCAGATGGGGAAGAGATGCAATCTAAAAAAACTGACTTCTCATCCCTCTTCTTAATGTAAAAACAAATTCTAAATACTTGGCTAAAGGTATCATTCACCATAACCAATACAGCTCTCAGAGACACAATACACTACATCTGAGGTTTGGCAAAACTAATATGCCCCGGCCAGGTAGACAAGCCTTTGGTTGTTTGTCTCATGATTGTATGAGAAGGCCTCTGTACAGAGGTTTGGGAGAGAGGTTCTAATCATACTTATGTATGTATTCTAAACAAAACACTTAAGTCTCAATCACACATCCACATTCAAACTAATGTACATTTGCTCATACAGACCTAAATAATTTTTTATATTATATATACATAAATGCGCTAACACATTTATTGTCACACTTCAAACAGACCCTTAAACATTTAAAAACATAGCTACACAAAGCTCAATGGCATACACAGGCATATTTCCCCTCACAGGTTTTTAGGTTCTAGAATAAATACAGATTAGTGCTATGAGGTCTCTCAAGGACTTCAAAACTTGAAAAGTGTTAGATTCAGGGCTTTTTTTTAAGGGGAGGGTACTCGCCAGTACTCAGTACCGGGACCTCACCACTCAGTACCGGCACCTCACCACCAGCCCGAGTTAACAGGAGAGAGAATAATGCTCCTCCTGCAGTGGCAGGCAGAGAATCGGAAGCACTCGGCAGCTCATATTGCTCCTGTACACTTCCGATTGTCAGGAATGTATGTAGGGACTGATAACCCCCTCTTCTCCCAGTAAGTGACCAGGGAGGGCTGGTTAAATAAACTCTCCCCTCTGTTTCTTCAGTGCCCCAGCTGTGGCAGATGTGTGTAAACATGCTGCACCCCCTCTCTCTGCAGCCACTGAACATTTGAACAACATGGGGAGGGGGTGCAGCATATTTACACACATCTGCCAGAGCTGCGGATTGTTAGGCAAGCGGTGTGATCAGAGGAGCTGGCACTGTAAAGCGGTACAGGTGGCCACCTAAGAGCGCAAGACCAGGAGGGAGTGCAAAAAAAATAATTGAATCCCTTGTCACTTGCCTTGACAGGGATCCAAATTTTTAAACTATCTGCCTGGCACTGTGTCCTCCTCTAAGATGCAGCCGGTGCCCAGCGAGCTGCATTGTATCTGCCAGGTCAGAGAGCAAACTCCCCCATGGTGCTGGATACGGAAGCCTGCACTCTCTCCTGGTCCCTTCCTCCTTGCTGGTGCCTGGCCCCCTCTGATGATGTCAAGTGGAGGGCATGCCAAAATAAGTCTACACTGCCACCTTGCCCCCAGCCTTCCCAGCAGTTCCAGACAGTGTGTGGTGCAACCTGGGAGGTGAGAAGGTGGAAATTTAAGTCCTGGCTGCAGTGCTCTGCAGGGACTCAGTGACAGCCAGGCCTCAGAACAAAGAAAAAAAACTGCTTCTGCTTCGAAATACACTTCAAAACAGCATTTAAAAATATCAGCTCTGGCAACACATGTATGTTCACCTGATCCTGCTGTTACCACCATGTGGGGGTGTTCTCACTGTCAAACACCCTCTCATTGGAATCCTCCAATATTATTTAAACAGTACTTGGTGGATAGTGGAGTTTTATTGCTGTGGAGCTAGTACACACTGCGCATTACTGTGAGTTTCATTGCTGTGGAGCTCAAACACTGCGCATTAGGCTGGGTTCACACCTGAGCGTAGCGTTTTTGTGGAGCATACGCACGTTTTTGTCAGGCGTTTTTTCGTGCTTTCGAAAACGCGCAAACATCCATCTCAGCACGTTTACGGCTATGTCTATGGCTGCAAACGTGCTGTAATACGCCCCAAAGAAGCTCCTGTACTTCTTTGGACGTAGGGCGTTTTACAGCGCATTCTTACGTGCTGTAAAACACCCAGTGTGACGGGGGGCCTGACCCGACATGGTACAGAAGGGGTGTGAGCTACTTGAGCAGTTAAACATGACCCATGAATGTATAAACAAAAACAAGGGATTTATTTACAACAGCAAAGTATATAAACAGCAAGGATCAAGAAAAACACACATGAAACTAAAGACCTGAGCACTAGAAATAAAACTAAAATACTGAGATACAAATACCAAAACATAGAACCAGATCAGAACGAAATGCATGAAACAGATAGCTAATCAAAAAGCAACAACATGAGAGGGCTAAATACTAGAGCAACATAAGCAAGAACATAAACCGGATTTAAACTAGAGAAAACATGAATATTAGACATGAACTTGAACCAAGAACATAGACCTGAATATAGACAAAAGAACTAAGAAAGGATATATTAAATGCAAACATCACCTAAGCAAGACAGACCTGAACATGAATGCATGAGCTGAGTACACTGAAGCAGGATCAGAATGAAGCTAGAATCACAGTGAGGCTTGAATCAAGACTAGGAATACAGAACAAACTGAGAACATGGATCAGACTGAGAACAAGGATAAACTGGAGGCTAGGATCAGAGTGAATACCAAAATGAGGCAGCGCCCTTCTTTGGGCGATGCCTGCTTATATACAGAGTCCACTTAAACAATTGAGTCCAGGTGAGGTCCAGGCTTGAACGTGAACCAAAGGTCCAGAACTTGGATGCAATATCCATAGAAGCCAGAGGGGGCGCCAGAGACCCAGGACGTGACACCCAGGTGTTAACTAGGTCCATAGGAAATCATGGAATTTCCGTGTTTGAGCGTTTTACAGCGTGTAGGAATGAGCTGTAAAACGCTCAGGTGTGTACGGGGCCTTACTGTGAGTTTCATTGATGTGGAGCTCATACATACTCAGCAAAACTGTGAGTTTCATTGCTGTGGTGCTTACAAATACTAGCGGATTATCCACTCAGTGCCAGCGTTGCAAAAAAACCCAAAACAAAACTGCTAACTGCACTGCAATATAGACTTTTCTTGCAACAGAGGCACTTAGTGGATAACCCCCATAGAGTTACAACAATAGTTGTAGTTCATTTAAAAGAACACAGTATTAAAAAAAATGGTTCCCTTTTATAGTGTATTTAAGTGAGCTACAACTATTGTTTGTTAGGACATGAAAATAGTCATAATAATAATTTTTTCCCCGGACGTGAGAGTACCCCCACTTATTTTTCCAGAAAAAAAGCATTGGTTAGATTCAACAATAATTTCACAAGAATCCATGGCTGAGGGCTGTTGGTGGCTCTAGAACTAAATAAAAATTAAGCTATGACAACTAAAGCTATGACAAAAATCCTTTGACATTTTAGTTGACTATTATAAACTAGTTTTGCATGGATCTCTCCCCATATGGTCTCTCCCTAACATTTTAGTCTATTCTCAATTAGAGAGAAATTATGAATTTTTTGTATTCAGGTAAGTTGATACTCCAGGAGTAATGAGTTTGGCAATTCTTTAGAAATGCTTAAATAATGCATAATACATTTTAAACCCATTAGATTTTAGGTGATTAAATCTACTCTAGATTAAGACTGGGGTCAGACGAGCGGTAGTAAGAGCGGAAGGAAGGTCTGTGAGAGTGGACATTCCATCCACTCGACGCCCATCTGACGCCCGTCTGGCCACCTCGCAGAGCGCAGTTAGTCCACACAGCACTGCAAGGCTTGATCCTCCTATGGAGAATTGCGCTTTGCAGCCCCGTCAACGCGTGTTCTAGCGTTTTGACAGGAGGCTTGCTGCACGGATGCAGCACGGTCGCTGTGGCGCAGCACAATTAATTCGTACGCAGCAGCGTGTGGCAGGCCCCGTCGCAGCGTCACAACGCTGAGACGGACGATGGTAGGCACGTCAGTATGGGGCGCACCTAAAATCTTGTGACATTTAGTGGATTAAAACTAGATTAAAACTAAAACAATTCAGATGACTAAAATATGACTAAAACTAAATTATAATTTGCTGTCATGATTAACATTGGCAGGGACATAGTTCATTGTTTGTTAGTGTCAAAGCAAAGTCAGCAGTGTCCTTTTTAATAGTATTTTATCTACATGTATGGGAACAAATGGGTTAAAACAATGTGTAGAACTTAATTTATTTTGTTTCAAGTTTCAGTGTGTCAAATATCAAATCTGGAGTTATGCAACCTTTCAGTTCATATCGTAAACCTTTTTCAAGCATAATGACTCATATAAAACAGTACATATAAATACATAACAAAAAAGTTGAAATCACATCAGTCATGTCAGGTACACTTTGAGTTCTATAGTTCAAAGACTGTAATGGTTTTGGAGTATAGACCAATACGTGTTTATTAAATGGACCTGTTCCAAACAATTAATTAAAAATAAACACTATTCTTAATTATATTAAGTTTGGAATTGCTGTACATTACAAAAATCAAACAATGTTCCAACTGACAGGACAAAAGCAATTTAACATTTGACTAGAACATGAAGACGATGCGTTTCTGAAATATTGAATAAATCACTTAGTCACATCCAAAACCAACATTGCATCATTTGTATTTTGGCGGCTTAATGCCCGAAGTTGGCATTTGTGCTTATGCACCTGGCCATGCAAGTTGCTGCTGTGAGTCTGCAATTCCTGTTATGACACTATAAAGATCACTGGTTTAAACTGGAGCCAAATACACAGACAGACACATATATGAACTAGAAGCTTCGTGATTCATCAATTCAAGGTCACTCAGATAAATATAAAAGGTTTCAAAAGTACATGCTATCATCTGTATATGTATCAAGATAAACATTCTTTCGGTTTTAGGTGGACAGACAAATACAGGGTTATTCAAAGAAAATCAAAAAGTCACCGCACGTTTGGTGACTTCTCGTTCGCTTCAATTCGGTGCGATTTGGCAATCTCATTTCGGCAACCCTGCGGTGTATTCAGCAAGCAGCACGGGTCCGTCGTAGTGCAGGGAAAACCCGCCGCAAACCCGACGAACACTCAACACAAAACCCGGCGAACGCACACCGAAACCTGCAAAAACATCTGGATTAACCCCGCCGAACTCACCGGAGAAACCTAAGCAGCTGCCGATCACAGCGTAGAGCAGCCGCCGGTAAAAGCCGACACCGCAGACGAATAGAGTGAAAAAAAGAAAACCGTATGCTTGAATGTTTGAAAACTGAAACGCTGTTTGCAAAGGAACAACAGAACGAAAATGTCTGAAACTTACATATAAGCTCCAATGAATGATAATAAAAAGGGCTGTTACAGAAAAAAGAAAAACGATTTAAAAAAAACAAAAAAATAAACAGTTTCGCAAAAAAATCCCGAAGAATGCCTAAAAGATCCTAAAAAATCTATAAATAAAGATACTTTTTACTGCAGAATATTATAATCAACGGTTTATTAGATATTGATTTAAAACGGAAATTTTTAACATTGAAGCCTATGGGATTCTCCTGAATAAACCTGCCGAATGAAACCCCTGAACATTAGGGCATTTCAGCAACTTTTCACTGCTGGTTTTTGTTCTCTGAATAGACGAAACATTGCTTAACTATGGGGATTTCACTGCCACTGAACAGGCACCGAACAGGCACCGAACAAGCACCGTATGTGCAGGCAATTTGCCAGGATTTGGCGAGCTGCTTGTTCTCTGAATAACCGAATGGCCAGGAAAGGTAACAGTATGCTGAATTTCACTGTTCGGTTACCTGTTGGCCACAATTCAGATCTCTTTGAATAACCCTGATATACAGGTCTATTCAAAGAAAGGTGGAACTCAGGAGAATGACTGGAGAAGTGAAAATTCTAGGTCAAAATAGCCAAACCAGAAAAATTCTCCCATTTATCTCACTTTCCAAAACGACTATTTGGTCTAGATCAGTGGTTCTCAACCTGTGGACCCTCAGGACCCACAATTGTCCTTGCTCATTAAGTCGCGACCCAAAAATAATTGAATTTCTGAAACATAATTTATTCCACAAAACGTGTGCAATATTCTACAATGTATGCACTTTTTAACCCCTTCCTGACCGCTGACGTACTAGGTACGTCCTGCCCACGGGTCTCCCTTAGACCCGCAGACGTACATAGTACGTCAGCGGGCTCCTAACCTCCCTCCTGCCGATACTTACCTCCCTTGCCGGCTCCATTGGTGTCTATGGCAAGCTTGTCTCACTGTTTCTTGGGGGCCGGCAGATCCGATGACGCTGCGTGATGACGTCATCGGCCGGCACCGGTGGACAGAATTCAGGAAGGGGAGGGGGCTCTTTGGATCCCTCTATCTCCCCAACCGTCTAAGCTAGAGCTCTACAAGTAGCACCGCTGGAAAGGGGAGAGTCTCCCCTTTTCAGAGCTGTACAGCATTAACTGTTACGCTGCCGGATCGCGATTCAGAGCAAATTTGCGCAAATGGAATTCTAAAACTTTAAAAAGAATAAGAGAAAAAATGAGTGGGGGCATTCCCTCACTGGATAACAATAGAATACCGGGAAAAAAAAATATATTCTTTACATGCACCCTTTTCTTTTTCTCCATGACCTCATGACCTAAGCATCATTTACAGCATGTGAAATAATGTTTCTACAATTTATCATCCAAACCTTTCTGGCTATATATTCTATGAGTTACTCTTTTTGAAAAAGAATCAGAAATGAAGCACAGGGGTTACTGCCTTTTTCTAAGAGAATACTTAAATGGTTTATATTTTGGTTAAAATTAACTTTTGATGCGGAGCCCCGCTGAGCTGCTCTCCATGGTGCTGAAAGTTATGCAGTACTAAGGACAGCAGCTATTCTTGGTGCTTAAACCTATTCAGTACTAAGAACAGCAGTCCCGTGGGGCCCCGCTGAGCTGCTATCTGTGGTGCTGAATAGGTTTCAGCACCAAGAATAGCTGCTGTCCATGGTTCTGAATAGGTTTCAGGACCATGGACAGCCCCCACCGAACGCAGTCAGACTGAAGGAAAGAAAACAAAACTGCTGCGTTCGGCAAAGAAAAAAGACTAGTTTTACAAAAAATTAGGAATCCAAAAATTTCACAAAAAAATCACATAAAATGCCTAAAAAATCTTTAAAAAAAAAATTAAATAGGGAGGCTTTTGTAAGTGAAATGGTATATAAGAAATTTGTCTGTAAGGTTAAATCAATTAATTTTAAACCGTTTCAGTCTGAATCCATTCATTTTTCAGACTGATCGATTTAATGTTTTGGACCGGTTCGGATGGAACCGATTTGTGTTTTGGATGGAGCGATTTGTTTTTCGGAAGCACTTCTGAAAAACGAAGCGCTAAATTTTGTCAGAATTTTGACTCAGAACAAAACAAAATGCACATGTATCAGAATGTTCTCCTTTTCTGTACAGCTTACCTCTGATGTAAACTGTGGGATTCCTTATTTGGCATGTACTGGACATCAGGGTTGCAGGTCCGAGGGGTATAAGCCTTGAAGCCCTGCTACCAGTAAATTGACAGAATGTGTGATACATTCAGGTAGTCTCATGGTGTCCTCCCAGTCACATCTGAGAGTATATACCTCTGAAAATACGCAGGGTTATTCAGAGAAATGTGAAACTCTGGAGAACTTTTGGGGGAGGGGAAATTCTAGGTCAAAATTGCTGATTTGGAAAGTGAGATAAATGGGAGAATTTTTCTGGTTTGGCTATTTAGACCTAGAATTTTCACATCTCCTGCCAGTTCTCCGGGGTTTCACCTTTCTCTGAATAACCCTGTAACTTTTTCAAATTTTAGGAAGCTGCACTGCCGGGGACTATAAATTTTAGCCTATCATGAAATACAAAGTTAAATAAGTATGACGCTACATGCCATTCATGAAATAACCACAAGACAAACTTAACAAAAAATGTAATTTTAATATAGTAAAAGAAAATGCCATGCCATGCCGTGGTTTGAGTCCATTAAATCAGTCTGTACCAATTTCTGTTTGCATCTTTTTACATAGTAAAATCTACTAATTTACAGAAAACTGGACTCTAGAGGTTACTTTTTGTAAAGTTGCACAGCAGTGTAAGAATTTATTCGCTCTGTGTGAAAAGGTAAATAGAAAATGCTCATAACATGTAGAACGAGTATACATGATTGTCTAATGAACATTCGAATTCTCTAGAAATTAATCATGAAGGACAGGATGTGTCATTTTCTGTCACAGCTGAAGTTGTGCATAGAACATGCATTTTCAAAAGCGTCTGATAAATGTTTAGCTTAGGGCAGGCATGCAGAGATAGAAAGAATAACTGCAATCACATGTGGAGTGTTAATCAAGGACAAAGCAAATAGCCCCACAGACGTCAAGAAAGAAAATCTTCATAGACTACCAGTTACAAGTATTTTACTCATCTTCAAGCTACAATACTGTATTGTACAAAATGTAAAATAAAACGCTTATATATATCTTTTCTGAATATCTAATAGCGTGGTGCAAAATCATTGGAAATAATAAAACAATGGAATTATAAACCAATCAGAGACATATTCATGGTAATATTAAAATTGCCTCCTAAGTGGGACATGCAATGCACTAATATTAAAGAACAGGAAAAGTGAAATGTTTAACCATTTCAATACCAAGTGAAAGCAACTGGCAGGACCCTTTTTTTTAATTACTTGCCATTAATTACAAAATAGCACTGTAAGCAATCATAATGTATTTGTTACTGCAACAGCACTATTTGGCAGGCAGTCATCACCATCTGCTGGCAAAAAAAGTGTTAAAGCAGGTGGGGCTCAGTGCTGAATCAGCTGGGGATCTATGTTTGAAACACATTGTCCCAGTGTCAGTGTGTCATCCAGCAGGAGGCATGGTGGGACCCATATAACAGGGTTGAAAGCCCAAAGAGCAGGAAATACCACTGGCTGAATGCAGACAGGACGATTTAGACACAGACAGGTAGTGAAGACACCATTCAACTGGGCAGGGATTCAAAAGTGGATAACTAATATTGATGAGGACAGCCCTGCAGTACGTCAAGGGTTAAGGAGTGACCCAGCACATGACACAAGAACCAGCACTAAAAATGAAAACTCAAATCTAACAGGCCAGTCCACGGAGTGGCCGGTTCTGAACTAAATAAAGATGAACACGGAAAATAATAAAACAGGGACTAGATGCGGTAGCAAGAACTCTGTAGAATACGCAGTTATCAGAGGGTTAGGGCATGATCAATGTGAATAACAGAGCCAGCTTCGGTACACGTAAAGTCCACAATATCCACAGTATCAGAAGGGTTAAGACAGGAGCATTTTCAATATAGGAGTCAGGTTCAGAACACATAAAGACAACAGTTTGCATAGTATCAATAGAGTTGAGGCAGGAAGGGAAAACAGAACACAACAAAGGCTGAACCACAAGAGAAATCAATAATAAACAAGACAAGGCAAGGCTAGGGTACAACAAGGAACACAAGACAAAGGGAGCAGGGACCAAAAAACAGGACTAGGTCAAGAGTGATGAGAAAACAAAAAGCAGGACCAGCAGATAAGCACACTGCAGGAGACTCAACGGCACAGCACTGCCTAGTGGGAGTCACACCCTTAAATAGCTTGCTGCACAGCAAGCTAATGGCTTCAAGAAACCCTGCACTTAATGCAGAAATGGCAAGGCAAGAATAATAAAAAACCGGATAAGTTGGTCCACCTCAGGGCTCATGGGCTGAAAGCCTGAAACCCAGTTGTTGCTCAAGCTGCTTTAGTACCTCTACTGACATGCCCACATGCTTTAGGGGCCCATTCTGGAGCACATTGGTTAACAAATTTATTTTGCAATAGACAAAAGACTTTTGCATTGCACCAGAATCAGAGCAAAGCAAGTTTCATCGACAATGGGGCACCAGCAGTAGAGATGAGCTGTTCGGTTCGATCTGTTCGGAGTTCACATCGAACATCGGCCGTTCGACAGTTCGCGAACTTCAAACTTTTTGGGATGTTCGCCAAAAGTTCGATTTTTTTTTTAATAAAGTATAAAAAAATGCTTAAAAAATACTAAAAAATCTAGAAATAAAGAGACTCTTTACTGCAGAATATTATAAGCAACGGTTTATTAGATATTGAATTAAAACTGGAATATTTTTAACATTGAAGCCTATGGGATAAAACATTCTAGTTACTAAAACATCAGGCAGACACGGCCCTCTAATCAGGCACTATAGAGGGCAGCCTGCTCGGGCCTCCCAAGGATCCCCTTGAGAAGCATGCGGCCGCCGGATGACAGAGCTGCGACTGTGCAGGCTAGCCGCCCGGGTACATGTGGCAGAGACAGGCGGTGCAGGGAGGGAGCCACTGCACCTGTGGCCACGGCAGTCCCCCCACAACCAGGATCCAGGGAGCCCCCACTGACCACCAGGCTAAGGTAAGGCGACACATTTCGAAAAAAATAAAATCCGAGGACATTTTTAAATGTCCCCGGGAACATAAAATAAAACCTTTTTTTTTTCTTTCTCTACCTTGCTGAATGTATTTAATTATATATATTAGATACATTCAGCCAGGTAGAGGGGGGTGGCATGTGGGCTGCGCGGGGTCTCAGGCAGTGGTTTGGTTTTTTTGTGTGTATATTTTTAGCAAATTTATTGGGGAAGGTAAGGGCGTATATGAGATAGATATGTATATATATATATATATTCTTGTACAATCCAGACTTGTATTACACACATTTTGGCAACTAATTCCCCCCCCCCATTTGGCTGATCCCTCCAGAAGAAATGTTGAACCCGATAGAGCAGAGAATAATATATATATTCTCTGCTCTGTCGGGTTCAACATTTCTTCTGGAGGGATCAGCCAAATGGGGGGGCGCGCATTTAGTTGCGATTGTCCACATGCCAACCAACCCCCATGTGCGTATGTGTATATATGGTCTGAGGTCTGTGGGTGGGTGTATATATATATCTGCGTGTTGATATATACGTATATATAGGTCTGCGTGTTGATATATACATATATGTCTGTATGTGGTATCAATGCATCCCTACTCTATACACAGCGCTCCGTGTCCCTATAATATATATGATCAGGGGTTACCTTTTTTTTATATTTTTATACTATTCCTATTAAATTAACAGTAATTTTTGATGTATTTTATTTAGTAGAAACCTTTTTTTTCCTATATAACATGTACTTTGTGAAAATAAAATGGTTTTGTGTGTACATTTTAATTTAGTTAGTGGATTCCCTCCAGTGCGGTGAGAAGCAAACGTAATGCAGTGTAGACACGCTGCGAGGCGGAGCGGAATGAAGTCAAGCCTGCAAAATGTTTGCTTCTCTTCGCTTCGCTGTGCGTCTCTACATGCTCAGTGTGTCTTAGCCTTTATTCCCGCATCGCTAGCTTTCCGAATCAGTTTGTATACTTGATACTGACCCTGCTTGTTCTGAGGACCCGATCTGTTGCCGACTTTGCCTGCCATTTGACTATTCTCTCTATGTATTCCTTGCTAGGGATGAGCCGAACACTCCCTGAGTTCGGTTCGGAGCCGAACTCGAACTTCCCAAATGTTCGTATCCAAACCCGAACCCGAACTCGAACTCAATACTAGTCAATGGGCTGAAAATTCGTTTTTTAGAGTGCCCTCCAAGAGGGCATATATGCTAGATATTTGCCATAAAAGGTGTATGGGGGTCCGGGTAGTGCCCTGGGGGACAGGAAACAAGGACAAAAAGTTAAAAAAAAAACGTTTTTAAAGGGACAGTGAGTTTTCCATGAAATAAGATGGAAAAAAGAAATCTGTATCGATGGCACCACCACATAGAGGAAATAGATGTAAAATGTTCCACAAAACACTTTTTTTTTTTTAAAATGGGAAACAATTCTTGGTTTGAATCAGCAACTGTCTCTTTCAATAGGTGGTATATCCAAACCCACCGAAGGATAATAAATCAGACAAAAAGAAAAAGATGATCGAGTGAGCGCTTCCTTCAATCAGTGTTTTCTTCTTTTCTGTACACCTTTAAAATAAGCAGAAACGCTGCCATAGCGTAGTAAACTTATTATGTAGCTGGAAATAGTAAAGAAAAGGAACACTCACATTTTATTGTGTCTCAATCAGACACTAGATGCTCCAGGCTACCGGCAAAATTTGGATGGGAATGCCGGATTTCCCCCAGGATTCGTAGTCTTGCCGTTCCAATAATTTCTGGACGCCAAATATTGGTTTTAAAGGCAAAAATTCATTAAAATAAATAAAACAGGAACATGAATATATCACCTAAACGCGTTTCCTCAGTAGGTTTCCTACCTACTGAGGAAGCGAGGTTTCTCGCGAAACGCGTGGCTATGGCAGCGTTTCTGCTTATTTAAAGGTATACAGAAAAGAAGAAAACACTGATTGAAGGAAGCGCTGACTCGATCATATTTTTCTTTCCATGAAATAAGGGTTAAAAACAAAAATGAAAAATTCCTTCAAATATCGTGCCTAGGAGGTCCCCATAACCTTCTCGTGAAGTGGCGGATTTCTATGGATGTATAGAAATATGTAAAAACCAAAAAATGACATTTCAAATGACGGTAAATGCTTTTCCTTTAATCTATCCATAAACAACTGCTTGGGGCGGCAGTCTGTATGAAAAGAGGAGACATTTTCGTACACGCAGAAAAAGTTTACTGATTTTTTGGCTGTGAGAAGCAAGAGAATGACTGGAGAATGGAAAATTCTAGACCAAATAGCCGATTTGGAAAGTGAGATAAATGGGAGAATTTTTCTGGTTTGGCTATTTTGACCTAAAATTTTCCATTCTCCAGTCATTCTCCTGAGTTTCACCTTTCTCTGAATAACCCTATCAGGGTTATTCATAGAGCGGTGAAGAGCAGGAGAATGACTGGAGAATGGAAAATTCTAGGTCAAAATAGCCAAACCAGAAAAATTCTCCCATTTAGGCTAGGGTCAGACTGGCGAATTTTTAACGTGCGTTTAGGCGCACTTAATCACGGCCGCACTAGCAGCAAATGACGGGCAATGACGGCCAATATACGAAGTATGGTCGCACGTAAGTCCGGCTGCGCAACGCAAGTGGAAAATGAACGCATTTTTTCGAGGATGCAGAACCGCTAGTACGGACGTACAGAGTGCGCTGCGTCTACTAGCGGCGTGTGTGCGTGATTTGGAGACATCAGACCCTGCTCATGTCTGGCCAACATAACGTCCAGACACCCAAAGTTTCCTGGTTTGGATCCGTAAAAAATCACGCACAAAAATGCACATCGTATGACCGTTTTCACGCATTCCGTGAAAAAATACAGCAATGCGTTCGGACACACTTTTTGACGGTCGCTGCGAAAAATGCATTAGTCTGACCCTAGCCTTATCTCACTTTCCAAATCGGCTATTTGGTCCAGATTGTTCTCTTTTCCTGCCATTCTCCTGGTTTTCACCTTTCTCTGAACAACCCTGAGAGAGAGGTGAAAGCCAGGAGAACTGGCAGGAGAAGAGAACAATCTAGACCAAATAGTCAATTTGGAAAGTGAGTTAAATAGGAGAATTTTTCTGGTTTGGCTATTTTGACCTAGAATTTTCACTTCTCCAGTTATTCTCCTGCTTTTCACCGCTCTCTGAATAACCCTGTGAATGTTTAATCCCGAGGTGAAAAATAACATTGCTTTAGATGTAATTTTGAATTTTTTTCAAACTCCAGTTAAATGCAGCATATTAGGAAGTTTTAGGAGGGAAATTAATTCTCAAATCTCAATCAAAAGCAGACACCACCCCACCCCCTCAGTACCTCAGTATAGTGTGCAAAGTATCAAATTGATTACCAGACTAAAAACAACTGGTGTTATGCCCGTTTGTGAACAGAGGTCCTTTAGGCTGGGGTCAGACCAGCGCACTTTAAACGTGCGTTCTGGCGCACTTAATCATGGCCGCAGTAGCAGCAAATGACGGGCAATGATGGCCAATATACGAAGTACGGCCGCACGAAAGTCCGGCCGCGCAATGCAAGTGGAAAATGAACGCATTTTTTTGAGAACGCAGAACCGCTAGTACTGACGTACAGAGTGCGCTGCGGCGGCATAGTGGCAGGTGTGCGTGATTAGGAGATGTCAGACTCTGCTAATGTCCAGCCTACATAATGTCCAGACGCAAAAAGTGTTTTATTGAGAATCCGTAAAAAAATCACGCATGAAAATGCGCGTCGTCTGACCGTTTTTGCGCATTCCGTGAAAAAATCCGTCAATGCGTTCGGACGCACTTTTTGCCGTTCGCGGGGAAAAATGCTTTTGTTTGACCCTAGCCTTAGAGTTGAGAATCTTTCCACGTATACATTAGTTTTTAATTCAATATCTAATAAACCGTTGCTTATAATATTCTGCAGTAAAGAGTCTCTTTATTTCTAGATTTTTTAGTATTTTTTTAAGCATTTTCTATACTTGTGCAATATGTATCTGGTGGCGCGATGAAGGTCGCTTATGGATGTCTGATGGTACTCTTAGTTCATTTGTACCTTGCAAATGGGTTCCAGTCACACAAGAACATTAAACCAATTCAATCCATAGTAATTCACATATATATTTCTTATCCCCCAGTTTCGGAGATATTGTCTGTTATCCCATTAGAATTTTAACTTAAACTATGCACTTTAGTATTTAATAGTCATAATCACTTCAATTTCGCTCTAGTTACAAAATAGTGTAGGGCATTTTTAAATTAAAGTTGAATAAAACTTTTGAATTAGAGTTAAATATAATTTTAATACTATATTAGATGTATAAGGACTATCTATCTACAGGCAGAACATACATCAGTTTAAAGTTATGAGGAGTGGTATATAAGCATTCAATCTCCAGTGATTGTGTATATCCCCCATATGAGATGCAATGGGGGAAGATGAGGAAATGTATACACGGATGTTGTTCATAGTCCTAACATTGTTCTCCCTCTATGGGGTTTCCAAAGCGTCTGGTCGCCATAGGAGGCAATAAAGAAGCAGCATCACCAGGAACTGATTGCGGTAGCCACAGTGGAACGCACGCTCCATCCGCACTAATGGCTTGACCCGCATGGTGAGACGCATGGAGGGAGAAGAGCGCATGCGCAAGATGGCGGACGCCGCAGACTTGAAAGGATTCGGTTTTGAGGCGTGGAGCGCACGCTGATCACATAATCTGGGACAGATGGGGACATTTAAAGACTCTATTTAAGCAGACACATCGGTTCAGCCTGTAAACCAGCTGATGAAGCCAGCTACCTTGGCGAAACGCGTTCTGGTCACTTGGCAGTGCCAGTAGTATTATGTTTTTTAATAAAAGTTTTTATTTTATTCTTTTATTTTATTTATTCATTTATCCCCGTTCTGCTGGAGGTCCTGGAAATCTAAAGGATTCATTGGACTGAACCTATTGAGTCCATACGCGCACGCACCCCGAGCTTGGTCTTAAGCTCCAGCACATGTGATTTGGCAATCTCTATATCCTCATATGTTACCATATTTGCAAGATCTGCACGAGAAGGTTTTTTTTCTGTCTCTTGTATTAGGCTAGGGACAGATGAGCGCATTTTCTGCGGCCACCGTCAAAATGTACGTCGATGCGTGCGCACGCATTTTTTCACGGAATACGCCTGAGTGGTCGGACGATGCTCAATTCTGGACGTATTCCATGACGGTGGGGTGAAAAAAGAGTAAAAATCAGATGAATCTAATCACTTGAGAAATGAAAAAATAAGGGCAAGGGTTATAAAAAGGCGTTTCGGGGATGGTGGCGTTTTTCAAAGATGGATCCTGCACACGTCTTTGTGTTTGGTGTGATGGGGTACCTGTACCTAAAGAGGAAGAGAAAGCGGCGAACCTGGGTTCATGAAATCAACGCTGCCAGACCCACGCATGGACACTTTGTGACGCTGTACAGGCCACTGCGAGAGAGGGACCCCGTGAAGTTCTTCAACTACATGCGGATGTCCATCGCCTCCTTTGATGAACTGTTGTCGCGGGTACGGGAGCCACTGACCAAGAGGGACACCAACATGTGCCCGCCATACCACCGGAGGAGATGATAGTCATCACTTTGAGGTACGTACTGTCACACACCTGTATACATGACATCGCTGCCAGTCACCTGACATGAGTGCATCATGTCTGTAGTCACATGCCCACTGTTACATGCACACACACACACACGGGCATCACATCACACGTACATAATCATAAATGACTCCGACAACAATGTTGAAAAATAATACTATAATATGAAAAGAAACTGTAATATATTATGGACATATATTACAACTCGTAAACTGAAGGTCAGTATATATACAAAATCAAAACAATAACACATAACAAACAAATAATAAAACATATTTAGGTCATGTATCAAAGTTGCTGATACCGCAGAGCATCTGGGTCATGAGGGCCGGTGGTGTGGCTACAGCTGGACCCCGACTCCGTGTGTGGCCTGGCTCCAGGGGGCATGGCTGGGTGGGTGGACAGCACCTCACTGGAGACGGAAGATCCACTGGCGGATTGTGGCACAGCATGGTAGGCGGCTGCGTGATGGGGACGTGAAAGGATGTCCTCCAATATTGCCAGAGATCTGTGGCGGTACTCCATTTTCTCGGCCTCGCTCATCTTGTTCAGGAGGAGCGTACATGCATTGGAGAAAGACATGTCCACGGAGTCGGCAAGCATGCAGCGTTGGTGTGCATGGGTGGTCTGTGCCTCCATGAAGGTGACCATGGCCTGCTCGAGGTCTGCAGCTTGTGCCCTTTTCTGGCCAGGTCTGGTGCTGACCGTTGTCGCGGTACCTGCCACCTGTGGTGTCGCCAAATCCTCCTCCATCTGCGACTCAGCACCACCCTGGTTCTCCTCCTCCTGGCAGCTGGCAGAATCTCCTGGCACCATTTGTTGTGCCTGGGTGCCGGAGGTCGATGGCTGGTCCATGCTGCTGACACTCCTGCGCGACTCCTGGGTCCTGCGGAGGAACGATAGCTGCTCTGCATATATGTAGCCACGGACCTTTTTCGCACCAGCTCCAGAGCGCGCAGCCATGGCCTGCTTCTTCTGGACGCGCATGTAGTTGTCGCGTACTGTGCGCCATTTGTTCATCGCCTCTTGTGCTGCAAAACATGATGAGAGTGACATTAGCTTGTGTTCATGGTATGTGATCATATTCAAACATTTTGTTTTGTCTTCTAGGTATCTCGCTAGTGGGTGCAGTTTGAAGGATCTGCATTATAGCTTCCGCGTTGGCAGATCAACAGCTGGTGAGATCGTCCGCAAGGTGTGCCAAACAATATGGGAGACCATGAAGGGCGAATGTTTGCCAAGACCGACACATACGGCATGTCTGGAAATTGCAGCAGGATTCTGGGAGAGAGCCAACTTTCCAAACTGCCTGGGAGCCGTGGATGGCAAACATGTCCGCATAGTGAAGCCACCGCACAGCGGCTCACTGTATCAGAATTATAAACATTACTTTTCTATTGGCCTACTGGCGGTGTCAGATGCCAACTATAGTTTCGTGTATGTGGATGTCGGTTCATACGGCAAGGACTCTGACTCCACACTGTTCAGGAACTCCACACTGTGGAATGAAATTGAGAGTGGGACCCTGAACATCCCCAGAGCCGCACCATTGCCTGGCAGTGACGTGACAGTCCCCTATGCCTTCGTGGGTGACGAAGCATTCGGACTATCCACACACCTCCTAAGGCCCTACTCAGGGACACACCTGACTGTGAAGAAGCGGGTGTTTAATTATAGGCTGTCGCGGGCGAGACGGTATGTGGAGTGTACCTTTGGCATACTGACCAACAAGTGGAGGATTTTACATAGACCGCTGGATGTACAGGTTGATTTCTGTGTGGACATAGTGAAATGCTGTTGCATGCTACATAATTATGTGCGGGCCAGGGATGGTTTTAATTTTGACGATACCCTCACAGTTGTCGGTCTTGAGGATGATGTGAACTATGACATCATAGCTGTGAATAGATACAGCAACAGGTATCGCGATGCTCTATCTAATTATTTCATCAGTGATGCAGGTGAGGTGCCCTGGCAGCTGGGGAGCATTTGAGTTTCACATCAATGATTTCATTTGTTTGTTTATTATTATTATTGTGATTTACATTTATGGGATTATGAATTAAATAATATTATACTCACTCTGTATGTGCTGCTCCTTCTCGGACCACGTATCGTACTCCGGGTACACCTGACGGGACACCTCGACCCATGCGCTCGCCTTCTTCCCCTTGTCCTTATAACGCTCGCAGGCCGTATCCCAGATCCCTGGATGCTCCCCCACAGCGCTGATGAGCCTCTCGACGTCCATCTCTGGTCCAGACATCATTCACAGTCGCAGGTACTCACCAACGCAATTCTAGGGAAATCTGGCTGTTCGAACGTTATGTAGGCCGCACACTAGCAGCGTCTGACGTCTCCTAATCACGCACACACGCTGCCATGCGGCCGCCGCGCACTCTGTACGTCAGTAGCAGCGGTTTCACGTTCTGAGAAAAATGCGTTCATTTGCTGGTTGCGTGGTGTCGGCGCACTTTCGTACGCACGTACTGCGTATATTGGCCGTCATTGGCCGTTATGTGCTGCTACTGCCGCCGTGATTTAGTGCGTCTGCACGCGCGTTCCGACTGCCCCACTCTGACCCTAGCCTTACATGTGAGAAGAATCTCCCTCTGAAAGAAGGTGTGGGTCACCTTCTCAAGCAGAGAAATTTAAGTACCCGAATGCATACATCCACTCAGAGCCAGTGTTCGGGCTCTTGATTTGTGAGTGAAACCATCATATAATATATTTTGAGAATCTGTTAAATCAGTCTATACTATTGTATTGTTCTGTCTTTTCATATGATCCATGTGGACAAATGAACTAAGAGTACCATCAGTTTCCAATGTGATTGGGTGGAGACTGCTCTGCATAAAGAGGATAAAGTTCAACAGTTTTTTGAAAAATGGGAGCATTTTATGTTATGCCAGCCGGAAACTGTCATTGAAAAACTAAAAAGGGACTTTGAATATACTAATTGGTATCTGACTAGATCTCTATCGTCACCTCCCCTACGACCGAATGCTACAACTCTCGTAGAGCTTTCAAACTTTCTTGATGTAGTACCGTTGGCTTAGGATGTAAATTTGTCGTGATGCCTATTGTTGGCCGTGGGTTGGGAGGGATGTCTTACGGAGTGGGAATGGGAATGTACGTAGTGTATTTTGTACTGAGTTTGTCAATTCAAAAATAAAGTTTTAAAAAAAAAAGAGTAACATCAGACATCCATAAGCAACCTTCATCGCGCCACCAGATACGTATTGCACAATTGTTCCATATTTCTGGTTGGCTTTGGTTGACTGGTGGTGGTACAGGTTTTGGGCGCCGTCCACTTTCTTTTTGCATTTTCTATACTTTTTTCAAAATTTCTTGTTTTTTTCGAACTCGAACCAAACACACCCAAAAAGTTCAAAGTTCACGAACTTTCGAACTGCCAAAGTTCGGGCCGAACTCCAAACCCGAACAGCTCATCCCTATTCCCTGCCTGTTCTGTTTGCTTCCTGTTGCTACTGGTATGCGCCGATTCTCACCATATACAGTAGCGCAGTACAAGTGCCTAAACATTGCTGACCCAGTTTTGTTATAGCTGCTGATGTAACTGAATAGATCGGGGATCTCTTCTGCATTACCAAAACCTCCACCACTGCACTCTTCCACAATACCTCAGAGGGGTTACGGTGTGAAGGCACTTGCTGCCACCAAAGGCAAAATATTTGGGTGAACTGCCACTGATGCCTATACCAGATTCATATCATTTTAATTTTGGACCGCAGAGTCCAACCCGCACTCTTCCACAATACCACAGAGGGGTCACGGTGTGACGGAACTGTTGCCGACACTAAAGGCCCAATTTTAAAGCACCTATGTTTCTATGTTTCTATTGTTACTTTCATCCAGCATTCAGCCTGCATAAATTTCACCGTAATTTAGACAATAAATCACTAGTGAATAGATTAAAGGAAAACCATTTACCGTCATTTGAAATGTCATTTTTTTGTTTTTAAATGTTTGTATACATCATACAAATCCGCCACTTCATGGGCAGGTTATGGGGACCTCCTAGGCACGATATTTGAAGGAATTTTTCGTTTTTATTCTTAACCTTTATTTCATGGAAAACTCACTTTTCCTTTAAAAACGTCTTTTTTAAAACTTTTTGTCCTTGTTTCCTGTCCTCCAGGGCACTACCCGGACCCCCATAAACCTTTTATGGCAAATATCTTGCATATATGCCCTCTTGGAGGGCACTCTAAAAATCGAACTTTTGTTTCCCATTGACTTTCATTGAGTTCGGTTCGTGTTCGAGTTCGAATGCGAACCAAACACGGGGGTGTTCGGCTCATCACTAACCAGCAGGTGCTTTTCAAGATCAAGAATACATGATTTTGGTAGTGAAGGGGTTGAAAGAAAGCATTAGCAATCCTACCGAAAGTCAGGTAAGTTCGATTAAGGTCTTTAATTTCATGCAACACCTGATTTTTTTTATTTTTTGGATTATTTTTTTTTAAATGCAACTTTAGTAGAAACCTGAACCACATTCACATTATATTGAACATTTTTGGCATTAAAATTGGAGATTATTATTCATATTTTATAACCAATTTGAGTGTCTTTTCTAATTATGTTAGAGACGGAATGAATAATATGCTTTTTTACAGTTAGGAATATCTTTCCTCTGTGCTACAGTTTTCAATTGTCTTCTATATATAAGCTAGAAAAATGAATAAAAGTTACATAAAAGTGCAATCTAGTCTAGCTAGTAAAAATAAGTAGAAAATGTCAGTAAGATCTTTCTTAATCTTGTAGAAGCTATCAGTAAGCTATTTTTTTTAACTTGCCCTACTAATGAGTCTCAGAGTGAAGTTAATGGTCCTTAAGGACAATAGTCTCAAAAGCGCAAATGTAGAATTTAAGCAACGGACATTAGTTAGAGGTTTTAAACATTCTCTGGGATCTTCAGGAACTATATAACTGGCTATAAATTAACAAATAAAAACCTTGGGCCATATTCCAAGGTTGTTGTAAAGTTAACCAGAGCTGTTGTGAACGTGACACCTCCATAGAATCGAATGGCTCCGGTAATTTTGAAACAGGTTTGGTTAACTTAACCACTTCGCTGCTGAGGACGCGCTCAGCGCGTCCTCAGCATTCCCGCTGGTGTGCTGAGGACGCGCTGAGCGCGTCCTCTCATTGGGGTCAGCATTCGGCCGAGTTCCGGCCGATCGCTGGCCCCTCGGTGCGGGCTGACATCCTGGATGTCAGCCCGGTATCCGGAACAGCAGCCGCCAGAATTAGGTGTCATCGCGGGGGCGCGATGACACCTAATTCAGGCGCCCCCCCCGCATGTGCGGAGGAGGCGCCTGAAAGGGAGGGGGGGAGGTCCTTCGGACCTCTCTCCCTCCAATCGGCGGCTCTGTGGGGGTTAACCCAGGCATCATTTGGAAGGGCACAGCCTGCCCTTCCAAATGATGCCTGGCATTAACCCCTGGGGAGCTGGATCGCGAATCGGTGCTGAAAAGCGCCGGTTCGCGATCCTTTCCCGGAGCTGGCTGAC
Source organism: Leptobrachium leishanense (assembly GCA_009667805.1). Lineage (NCBI taxonomy): Eukaryota > Metazoa > Chordata > Amphibia > Anura > Megophryidae > Leptobrachium > Leptobrachium leishanense. The sequence continues at coordinate 165,025,858 of CM019067.1, forward strand.
ATCTTGGATGTCGGCCAAGCCTCCGGGAACTCCCCCTGAGGACTGGCGTCATCGTGCGTAGCACGATGACGCCAGTCCTGGACTTAACCCTTGACTGCCACCAACGGTGGAGATAGGGAGTTCCAATGAACTCCCTATCTCCCGATCCGTGGCAGCTAGGGGTTAAATTTTGGTATGGTTGGATCGGCCAGAGCATGGCCGTTCCAACGATACCAAACATGAAAGTGAAAAATTTTGTAAAAAAAAAAAAAATTAAAAATAAAAATTAAAAAATTTAAAAAAAAATAATAAAAAAAAAAATAAACACTTTTTTTTTTTTTTTTGGTTTGTTAATGCAGCAATATTGTTCCCATTTCAATTATAATGTGAACAATGATGCTGCACTAACGATTTTTGTATGCGGTGCGTTTGTTAAAAATAGTGTCATTTTCCCAAAAAAAAAATGTAACGAGACCCCATCTCTAATTTTTTTAACAAGCGCACCCCATACAAAATATAACCGCAATTGCTCGCATGTTAAAATGTGGAAAAAAAACACTTTACACATTGTAAATTATTGAAAATACATATTTATTGCATTTTTTGTTATAATATACAGACATGACATAACGTATACATATAATAATGACATATTATGAATCTACCGAGTCTGACGGAAAGAACGATATATAATATGTCTGGGTCATATACTAAAATAAGCCTTCAAAACACGTTTAAACATGATGCGCAAAACAGGTAAAAATGACCTCAGCACAGGGGCGGGAAAAGCCTCAGCAGCGAAAGGGTTTAGGCTAGGGTCAGAGTGGGGCAGTCGGAACGCGCGTGCAGGCGCACTAAATCACGGCGGCAGTAGCAGCACATAACGGCCAATGACGGCCAATATACGCAGTACGTGCGTACGAAAGTGCGCCGACACCACGCAACCAGCAAATGAACGCATTTTTATCAGAACGTGAAACCGCTGCTACTGACGTACAAAGTGCGCTGCGGCCGCATAGCTGCGTGTGTGCGTGATTAGGAGATGTCAGACGCTGCTAGTGTGCGGCCTACATAACGTTCAAACAGCCGGATTTCCCTAGACTTCTTTTCACCCCATCGTCATGAAATACGTCCAGAATTGCGCATCGTCTGACCACTTAAGCGTATTCCGTGAAAAAATGCGTGCGCACGCATCGACGTACATTTTGACGGTGGCTGCAGAAAATGCGCTCATCTGTCCCTAGCCTAATACCAAGCTTGGAATAGAACCCCTTGTTTGCCCTTCAGCAATTTTTAGTACATTGATAAATATGTCGGTAACAGGGGCGGACTGACAACTAATGGGGCCCCCGGGCAATTGGAGATCATGGGGCCCCCCGTGTGCCGCACACAAAACCCCAACCATACAACGCAACATCCACATGTGCATTACTGTACTAAAGAATTTATATCTTAACTCATTAAAATAATCTTGACAATTGTGTAAAAAAAAAAAATCCATTTGGACCCAGACGTGAATTGGGGAATCCAGTGCATCCCCTCCAGACTTCCAGATGGCCAGCGCTCTGCTGCAGCAGCCATCACCCACTCATTGCAGCTAAGCCTGCACCACGGCACAGAAAGTCCCTGTGGCAAACGAGGGAAACTGCTCCGCCGGGGTCCCGGAGTGCTGGGCTGACATCCAAGATGTCAGCCCGCACCGGGGGGCGCAGCAATCCGCCGGAATCTGGCGGATTGCTGCCTCCTGTGCATGGACACGCTCAGCGCGTCCATAGCACAGGAGAACCACTTGGCTGGACGCGCTGAGCGTGTCCATAGCAGCCAAGTGGTTAACTGGTGTTTGAACAAACCAGAATAATTCTCCCATTTAACTCACTTTCCAAATTGATTATTTGGTCTAGATTGTTCTCTTCTCCTGCCAGTTCTCCTGGCTTTCACCTCTCTCTCGGGGTTGTTCAGAGAAAGGTGAAAACCAGGAGAATGGCAGGAAAAGAGAACAATCTGGACCAAATAGCCGATTAGGAAAGTGAGATAAGGCTAGGGTCAGACTAACGCATTTTTCGCATCGACCGTCAAAAAGTGCGTCCGAACGCATTGCCGTATTTTTTCACGGATTGCGCGAAAACGGTCATACGATGCGCATTTTTGTGCGTGATTTTTTACGGATCCAAACCAGGAAACTTTGGGTGTCTGGACGTTATGTTGGCCGGACATGAGCAGGGTCTGACGTCTCCAAATCACGCACACACGCCGCTAGTGGACGCAGCGCACTCTGTACGTCCGTACTAGCGGTTCTGCGTTCTCGAGAAAATGCGTTCATTCTCCACCTGCGTTGCGCAGCCGGACTTTCGTGCGACCGTACTTCGTATATTGGCCGTCATTGCCCGTCATTTGCTCTTCACCGCTCTCTGAATAACCCTGTCAGGGTTATTCAGAGAAAGGTGAAACTCAGGAGAATGACTGGAGAATGGAAAATTGTAGGTCAAAATAGCCAAACCAGAAAAATTCTCCCATTTATCTCACTTTCCAAATCGGCTATTTGGTCTAGAATCTTCCATTCTCCAGTCATTCTCCTGCTTTTCACAGCCAAAAAATCAGTAAACTTTTTCTGCGTGTCCGAAAATGTCTCCTCTTTTCATACAGACTGCCGCCCCAAGCAGTTGTTTATGGATAGATTAAAGGAAAAGCATTTACCGTCATTTGAAATGTCATTTTTTGGTTTTTACATATTTCTATACATCCTAGAAATCCGCCACTTCACGGGCAGGTTATGGGGACCTCCTAGGCACGATATTTGAAGGAATTTTTCATTTTTATTTTTAACCCTTATTTCATGGAAAACTCACTGTCCCTTAAAAAACGTTTTTTTTAAAACTTTTTGTCCTTGTTTCCTGTCCCCCAGGGCACTACCCGGACCCCCATACACCTTTTATGGCAAATATCTAGCATATATGCCCTCTTGGAGGGCACTCTAAAAACCGATTTTTCAGCCCCATTTACTTGTATGGGGTCCGAGTTCGGGTTCGGGTTCGGATCAGAACATTTGGAAAGTTCGGTTTCGGCTTCGAACCGAACTCGGGGAGTGTTCGGCTCATCCCTAGAAACTGACAATCACTTTAAAAGATACTGTACATTACTGACACACTGCACATTACAGAGCCCCACAGCAATAAGGTTAGGGTCAGACGAGCGTGATTTCTACGGACTGTACGTCCGTGCACACGGACGTACGTCAGTACGGATGACACAGTAGAGGCCACACAGTCCGTTTTTTTCACTGACGTATATTTTGACGGATGTAGGAGGGAAAATAAATTCAAAAGCAAAACCATTTTGTCCGTGAAAAATGCTGGACGTATAAATGCAGTCCGTCTGACCACGTTCCATCACTCACACACAAAGCTATGCGGACGTTGCGGACATAGCATTACGGACATAGCATAGCATATCACAGAGCTCCACAGCAATAAACCTCACAGTAATGTGCAGTGTGTATGAGCATATCACAGAGCTCCAGAGCAATAAAACTCACAGTATTGTGCAGTGTGTATGAGTGTATCAGAGCTCCACAGCAATAAAACTCACAGTAATAATGTGTAGTGTGTATGAGCATATCACAGAGCTCCACAGCCTTTTTGACACCCCGGCCAATCCCATTTTTCACTGTTTTTAGGCAGGTGCTCCCTTTTTCTCTCTAGGCAGGTGTCCCCTTTCTGTTTTTAGGCAGGCAGGTGTCCCCTTTAGATTTTTTAGGCAGGCATGTGTCCCCTTTTTAATTTTAGGCAGGTGTCCCCTTTTTGTTTTTAGGCAGGCAGGTTTCCCCTTTGTTTTTTAGGCAGGCAGGTGTCCCCTTTTTTTAGGCAGGCAGTTGTCCCCTTTTTGTGTTTAGGCAGACAGGTGTCCCTTTTTTTTAGGCAGGCAGGTGTCCCCTTTTTGTTTTTAGGCAGGCAGGTGTCCCCTTTTTGTTTTATAGGCAGGCATGTGTCCCCTTTTTGTTTTTAGGCAGGCAGGTGTCCCCTTTTTTTAAGGCAGGCAGGTGTCCCCTTTTGTTTTTTAGGCAGGCATGTGTCCCCTTTTGTTTTTTAGGCAGGCATGTGTCCCCTTTTGTTTTTTAGGCAGGCATGTATGTGTCCCCTTTTGTTTTTTTAGGCAGGCAAGTATGTGTCCCCTTTTGTTTTTTTAGGCAGGTATGTGTCACCTTTTGTTTTTTTAGGCAGGTATGTGTCCCCTTTAGATTTTTTAGGCAGGCATGTGTCCCCTTTTTAATTTTAGACAGGCAGGTGTCCCCTTTTTGTTTTTAGGCAGGCAGGTTTCCCCTTTGTTTTTTAGGCAGGCAGGTGTCCCTTTTTTTAGGCAGGCAGGTGTCCCCTTTTCGTGTTTAGGCAGACAGGTGTCCCCTTTTTTTTTAGGCAGGCAGGTGTCCCCTTTTTGTTTTTAGGCAGGCAGGTGTGCCCTTTTGTTTTTTTAGGCAGATATGTGTCACCTTTTGTTTTTTTATGCAGGTATGTGTCCCCTTTTGTTTTTTTAGGCAGGCAAGTATGTGTCCCCTTTAGATTTTTTAGGCAGGCATGTGTCCCCTTCTCACCCTCTGCATGCACGCACACACACACACTTATTTACTTACATACTGTTCACGTTAGAATCCTAGTCTCCTGGCAGTTCTTCGTCCTCTCCTCCTCCCTGCACGTGCTGGACACTTCCAGCACAGCAGGGAGGCTCTGCATCACATGGCTGTCTCTCTGGAGGAGGAAGGGGCGGAGCCAGCATGTCCCTATGTGAGCTGCTGGGCTCGCAGCATCTTCCTCCTCCTTCTCTTCCCCGGCGCAGCGTGTGGGAGTTTGATCCCACACGCTGCCAAGTAAATGGGAGAGGAAGACCCAGGGCCGGACCCCTGCCTGGACTGCAGGGCCAATCTGGGCCCCCCCATCGGGGCGCTCGGGCAGTGCCCGAGTGCCCAATGGCTCAGTCCGCCCTGGTCGGTAATTTAGAACAGTGGTTCCCAACCGCCGTCCTCAAGTACCCCCAACAGGCCAGGTTTTGCAGATCACTTTGGGGAAATGCAGACTGAATCCTGCATTCACTGAGCAGCAAATCATATCATCTGTGCTGTGCTTCAGATATCTGGAAAACATGACCTGTTGGGGGTACTTGAGGACCGTGGTTGGAACCACTGATTTAGAACAAAAATGGATTTATAAGTCATGGAGCATTTTACTATGCATTTCTAAATCTATTGTCTAGACCAGGGGTGGGAAAATTGTGGCCCGCAGGCCACATGCAGTCTGCCACAGCGTTTTTTGTGGTCCATCAAGCAGGGCTGGAATCACACGGGAACGGTGTTCCTGCACTTCTCCCGCAGCGGGAACATTGCGGGAATGCAGGTTCCCGCTGTGGGCAGCTGGGGCATTCCTCTAGCAGCCCCTGAAAGGTTGTGACGCGGCCTACAGCCGGGATCTCGCGAGATCGCTGTGACGTCTTCGGCCCCTGCGGCGTTTCCTGGGGGGTCAGGGCGCCTGGCGGCATCGCTGGTTGGCCGGGTGCCAGGAGTTAAAGCTGGCCAATCAGTGTCTGTGGGGGCAGGGCTTGGTGTGGGGATGTGGAGCCGCCGGCCTTAAATGCAGGGTGCGAGGATCTGCTCGTCGCCCTGATGTGGACTTATTCCCGCATCGCCAGATGATCTCAGTTTACTGTCTCAGTGTATTTTGCCTAGTTGCCGATTCTGTTTGTATGAGGACCCTGCTTGTGATTGACCCAGACTGCCTGCTTGACGATTCTTACTCTAATCCCATATATGTGTGTATGTTGAACTTTGTATACACAGAGTGTATATTCAGATCATACGTCATGGTCTCTGATTGTCGGTCTGCCATGCAGGTCGCTGAATCCATCAACCCCTCGTGTTACCTGTATGGTACTAAGTCTATGTACAGATCATACCGCATGGTCTCCGATTGTGGGTCTGACCTGCAGGTCGCTGAATCTATCAACATCTCATGTTACCTGTCTGGTACTAAGTCTATGTACAGAGCATACCGCATTGTTTCTGATTGTGGGTCTGCCCTGCAGGTTGGTGAATCCATCTACCCCTCGTGTTGCCTGTCTGTTACTAAGTCAATAGACACATTATACCACATTGTCACTGATTGTGGGTCTGTCCTGCAGGTTGCTGAATTCATTGTACATTCCTTCTACATTACTGAGAATAAGTATATGGGAGTCTTCTCTGGTGCCAACCCTGCCTGTACGATTACCTTCTCTGGTGCCAACTCATAACGTACTTTCGACCATAATTTTGTTACACCAAGTTATGCTTATATCCTGCTACGCTATCTCTGTCTGTGTATAGTTAACTTGTCTTCACTCAGCAGACACTTGGTCACAAAATCATTTGCTGCTGAGTGGTATTTAGTATTCTATATCACCTCCCTGATGGGAGTGCTAGGCGTGGCAGTTCTAACTGCTATCAAGTCAAGTCTCAGAGAAATCTGTTCATAAAGATCCAAACCACGCTGTTCTGGGGTGAGTGTCATTGCAAATGTGACAATCGTGTCACAGCCTTCAGAGGGCCCGGCTGAGGAGTGGTGATGAGCCGAACACCCCCGTGTTCGGTTCGCATTCGAACTTGAACAATTTCAAAAGTTCGAGTTCGAACGCGAACACGAACCGAACTCAATGCAAGTCAATAGGACTCGAACGTTCGATTTTTAGAGTGCCCTCCAAGAGGGCATATATGCAAGATATTTGCCATAAAAGGTGTATAGGGGTCCGGGTAGTGCCCTGGGGGACAGGAAACAAGGACAAAAAGTTTTTTAAAAAAACGTTTTTAAAGGAACAGTGAGTTTTCCATGAAATAAAGGTTAAGAATAAAAACGAAAAATTCCTTCAAATATCGTGCCTAGGAGGTCCCCATAACCTTCCTGTGAAGTGGCGGATTTGTAGAATGTATAGAAACATTTAAAAACAAAAAAATGACATTTCAAATGACGGTAAATGGTTTTCCTTTAATCTATTCATAAACAACTGCTTGTGGCGGCAGCCTGTATGAAAAGAGGACACGTTTTAGGACATGCAGAACAAGTTTAGTGATTTTTTTGGCTAAATTATGGTGAAACTTATGCAGGCTTTGGATCAAAGTAACAATAGCTGCTTTAAAATTGGGCCTTTAGTGTCGACAACAGTGCCGTCACACCGTAACCCTTCTGTGGTATTGTGGAAGAGTACAGAGTTGGACCCTGTGGTCAAATATTAAAATGATATGAATCTGGTATAGGCGTCAGTGGCAGTGCACATAAATATTGTGCCTTTGGTGGCAGCAAGTGCCTTTCCACCATAACCACTCTGAGGTATTGTGGAAGAGTGCAGTGGTGGAGGTTTTGGTAATGCAGAAGAGATCCCCGATCTATTCAGTTACATCAGCAGCTATAACAAAACCGGGTCAGCAATGTTTAGGCACTTGTACTGCGCTACTGTATATGGGGAGAATCGGCGCACACCAGTAGCAACAGGAAGCAAACAGAACAGGCAGGGAATACATAGAGAGAATAGTCAAATGGCAGGCAAAGTCGGTAACGGATCAGGTCCTCAGAACAAGCAAGGTCAGTAACAAGTATACAAACTGATTCGGTAAGCTAGCGATGCGGGAATAAAGTCTGAGACACACTGAGCGTGTAGCGACGCACAGCGTAGCGAAGAGAAGCAAACATTTTGCAGGCTTGACTTCATTCCACTCCACCTCTCAGCGTGTCTACAGTGCATTACGTTTGCTTCTCACCGCACTGGACAGGAATCCACTAACTAAATTAAAATGTACACACAAAACCGTCTTATTTTCACAAAGCACATGTTATATAGGCAAAAAAGTTTCTACTGAATAAAATACATCAAAAATTACTGTTAATTTAACAGGAATAGTATAAAAAAAAGGTAACCCCTGCTCATATATATTATAGGGACACGGAGCGCTGTATATAGAGTAGGGATGCATTGATACCACACATAGACATATACTGTACGTATATATCAACACGCAGATATATATATATACACGCACCCACAGACTTCAGACCATATATACACATACGTACATGGAGGGGTGGCATGTGGACCACCTCAACTAAATGCGCCCCCCCATTTGGCTGATCCCTCCAGAAAAAATGTTGAACCTGACAGAGCAGAGAATATATATATTATTCTCTGCTCTATTGGGTTCAACATTTCTTCTGGAGGGATCAGCCAAATGAGGGGGGGCCTATTAGTTGCCAAAATGTGTGTGTAATACAAGTCTGGAAATATATATGTTTATAAGAATACAGATATATATCTTATCCATATATATATATATATATATATCATACCTGCCCTTACCTTCCCCTATAAATATGCTAAAAATATAAAGACAAAAAAAAAAAAACCACTGCCTGAGACCCTGTGCAGCTCACATGCCACCCCCCTCTACCTGGCTGAATGTATATAATATATATACTTAAATACATTCAGCAAGGTAAAGAAAAAAAAAGTTTTATTTTATGTTCCCGGGGACATTTAAAAATGTCCTCGGATTTATTTTTTTTTAGAAATGTGTCGCCTTACCTTAGCCTGGTGGTCAGTGGGGGCTCCCTGGATCCTGGTTGTGGAGGGGGTCTGCTGTGGCCACAGGTGCAGTGGCTCCCTCCTTGCGCCGCCTGTCTCTGCCACATGCACCCGGGCGGCTAGCCCGCACAGTCGCAGCTCTGTCATCCGGCGGCCGCATGCTCCTCAAGGGGATCCTTGGGAAGCCCCGGCAGGCTGCCCTCTACAGTGCCTGATTAGAGGGCAGTGTCTGCCTGATGTTTTAGTAACAAGAATGTTTTATCCAATAGGCTTCAATGATAAAAATATTCCCGTTTTAATTCAATATCTAATAAACCGTTGCTTATAATATTCTGCAGTAAAGAGTCTCTTTATGCCTAGATTTTTTAGTATTTTTTCAGCATTTTTTTATACTTTTTTCAAAATTATTTTCTTTTTCTAAATTTTGGCGAACGTCCCAAAAAGTTTGAAGTTTGCGAACTTTCGAACGGCCAATGTTTGAATCAAACTCCGAACCGATCGAACCGAACAGCTCATCCCTACTGAGGAGGCAGCTGCGTGCTGGAGCACGCCTGTGCTTGGAGGAACACGCATTTATGAGGTATGCAGGCTGGGTAAGTATATTTCTGGGGATCTCTGCCTGGCTATAATTAATTCTGGGGGCCTGTTTCTGGCTATAACTAATTCTGGGGGCATGTTTCTGGCTATAACTAATTCTGGGGCATGTGTCTGGCTATAATTAGCTCTGGGACATGTGTCTGCTATAATTAGTCCTGCGGGCAAATTTCCCATCCAAGGCAACATTTAGATCCTATGCAACATGCCATGGGAGTTTCCATATCATTTTAGAAGAAAGAATACCATGCAATTGCCAATATTTTTGGCAAAATACTTTAGCTCTGCAGAACTGGTCTCATGGAGCAAACCCGACAAAGAGAAATGTAATGGTATGATCACCAAGTAATTACAGAACCTTATTTGAAGATTAAAAGCCACAAAAACTACGTTGTTGCTAAGCTCTGTCTGAGGACTTTTAAATTTGAGAACTTTTAGCGCTTTCGGGTTCTGCCACAACAATTTCACTGGACCAGAGGCCTTTGCTGGATGGGTGGATTCATTGTCCAGGCATCCTGGGTGTCCGTGAATGCCCCTGCAAGGTTTGTGAACGCTGGGGTACCGGCTGTGGTCTAGTGGGATTGGCCATTTTGAAGCCTTATTGAGTTTTGGTGGCAGTTCACGTGCTTCTACTCACCTTCACATGTTGTACCATGGGCAAGAAATCTGTTAAGAAACATGACTGGTTGGATGATCATTGGTTCCCTGGCCCTGCGGCCTCTTCCATGGCCCCTGGTCTTCATATTGGGTTCTGGAGTGAGCCAGGGATGCCGCATAATTCTTGTTTGCTGCCCACCCCCTTTTTTTTCTTCCTTCCCATTTCATCCCCTGCTCCCCCCAGCTCTATCATTCAGTGTTTACTTATTGTGACGATCGTTATGTGCTAAGACTTGACGTGTGTTTCTCTCTTTTCGAGACACTGTTTTGTATGCCTTACACATTCAATAAAGAAAACTTTGAATAACAAAAAAAAGCCACAAAAACTACAGTTGAAGGCTTCTAGGAAAGACAAAATTGGATTAAAGGACACAGTTTAAGGACACGATAGAAGTGGTAAAGAGCTTGCACAGGGTGTGGTAGAGAGATTTACTGTAGATGAGGTTTATCACAATAATACAAGGAAGATGGAAAGCGGCACATAGGCTAAAATGCATTGTATGGTGCACAGAGACAGATGATTTAGAGGTGCAGTAAAGGGACAAAGGAAGATATTTGAAGAGAGTTAACCTATTCATTAACAGGACTATACTCAGAACACAAGGTCACTCACTTAGACTGGATGAAAGGAAATTCAGCCTAAAGCATAGCAAGGGTTATTTTACAGCGAGAACAATAAAGCTGAGGAATTCTCTGCCTGTTGAGGTGGTTTGGTCAGAGACTGAACAGACTTTTAAAAAACAACTGGATGACTTCCTGCAGACACAGAATATTAAAGGTCATAATATTTAATATGTGGGTAAAAGCTTCTTGATCCAAGGAGAATTCTGAATGCCATTCTGGGGTCAATAAAGATTTTTTTTCACACTGTGTTGCATATTCAGACTGTTTTTTTTTGCCTTCTTTTGGATCAACCGGCTGGGTGGAGTAGAGGTAACATCACTGCTCTGCATGGAGAGAGCCTGTGGAGTCATGGGTACGATCCCAGTGAGCAACCTCTCCAGTAAGTGTCCTTGGGCAGGACACCTAACGGTACATACTCGCCACCCAGGACATACTTGAAAACGAGAGAAATCTCAATGTATCCTTCCTGGTAAAATCATTTCTAAAAAAAAACAGCAGTAGGTGATGTGTGAAAGGCTGACCTTTGATGGACGCATGTCTTTTTTCAGCCTATGTAACTATGTAAGAGTTACATAAGGAGACTTAGAGAAAGACATTGGGAGTATGATGCTTGGGAGGAAAAATGTTAGGAAGTGTGTGGAGATGTGGTTGTGAAACATTTGGGGCCGTGTAATGATGGAGCTTTAAAACCTATAATGTGATAGGGAGATTGATGTGAGTAGGGATGGATTTAGAGACATGCAAAACAGAAAATTAACAAATGAAAACTGCATTTAGGCACTTACAATAGAGATAGACAACTCCAAGTCCAAACATAACACTTGATGGACACAAATGACACATATATGTACATCTACATGCTGGCAAAACAAATTACTTCTGTATCTAAGTATATACACCCCTAAAATCATAACTACATGAAAATGCACGTCTTCTTACATATGTGCATAGTAATAGATAAATATATTACTGTTAAAATGAATGTTCATGTCATGCAAGTTAACATAGTTTGTGGGATCATTAGACAAATTGTTTTGGAAATTAAAATAACTATATTTAAACAGGGTCTAATTGAGACACATGTGCCAAGATGTGGATTCTATCTGTGATAAGTGGTGGGGTTTGCCTTCAGAGGACAGGTCATTACTTTGGATAAAATTCTGAGTATCTTGAGACCTTAGCAAAGCACTTGTTCCAATAAATAATAGATTCCATGGCCTCGCTTTTGGACGTTATTGGCATGTATCTTAACTGATTTTGCAGATTTATTTTTACACATTAATGCAATGCTTGAAAAAGAAAACTGCTTTTGGCTCTGTCTATTTAGTCATTATAAAAATAATCCACCAGGTTTATTTATTATTATTAACGTACTCATCTCCACCTACAGTCAGCATTGTATGATTTGCTTATCCAAATGTTTGTTTTTATTTCCAACCCTAACCCAATTAAACATAATACTTTTATATATATGAGAAAATTATGCTTTATGTTCGCTTCAATGACGACATATTTGTTTTATGGAGGGGTACGGTGGATGAAGCTAGGGGGGTTGAAGGATACATCAATGGACTGAATAGTCCCATTAAGGTCACGAGTGAGGTAAGCAGTGAGTCCATTCATTTTTTGGACATTAAGGTGTTTGTGAAGGACCATCAACTTCACTATTCCCTTTACTCTAAACCTACAGATCGCAACACCCTTCTACTAGGTTCTAGTGCACACCCGAACATTGTAAGCGGGCTTTACCACACGCCCAATTTTTGAGGACCATTAGAAATAATAGTGATGTGTCGATAAGACAGGAACAGTTAAGTCAAATGCATGAGAAGTTTGAGCAATGAGGGTATCCGAAACAAACATTAGAACAGGCTTTGGAAAGGGCTTTTGTGCCCCGGGTTAAGAAGGCACAACATGACAGATTGAGGTTCCCCATCACCTATACTATGGCCACAGAAAAACTGACAGCTGCAGTTAAAAGAAATTGGCGCATCCTGGAGAGTGACCGAACTTTGCCCAGTAAGTTCAGGTGCCCTCCCATGTTCTGTTACAAATGGAACAAGAGCCTAAAAGACCTATTGGTACACACGGATCCAGTTTTAGAGAAGACACAGGAATTGGTGCGATATCGCAGTGTGGGATGTAAGCGTTGTTTGGGGTGTGTGACTTGCAGCCATATGGTCCCGGGGAAGGAGTTTAGCCACCCACACACCTGTAAACGGTTCTATATTCGACATGTAATAACGTGTAAAACTGAGTACGTGGTATATAGGATATTGTGCCCGTGTGGGCTAGCGTATGTGGGCAAGACAACAACCCCACTATGTGATAGAATTAGAAATCACAGGTCGAACATAAGGATAGCGTACCGGGATGGCCACTCTGACAAGCCGGTGGCAAGACACTTTTTAGAATTGGGCCACTCAGTTGCTTCATTGCGCTTTACAGCCATAGACCACGTCCCTGTACCTAGGAGGGGGGGGGGAGATAGAGCACTTATGTTGCTTAAAAAAGAAGCCCAGTGGATACACAGGCTAGATACAGTGTACCCTCGGGGACTCAACGAACGCAACATGTATTCGGTTTTTGTATAGGTGGGCGGTGGTGTGTGTGAAGTGGGTCACAGTATAAAGCCATGTAATAGCATCAGTAAGTGATGATTTTGCAATGTTGAACAGAATCGCTGAATTGATGAATAATAGTGTGACATTTTTCCTAAACACAGATGGTAGCTTGTTTTTAAAATGTGATTGCCGCTGTTCAAAGCGGAAATCCTTGGTTTTCTCCCCAGCTGGTGTGTATGAGTGAACCGAGGGGCATGGGCGCTTGGGTGTGGGAGGGCTCTTATGGAGTCTAAGGCATTTTGGTTACCAGGACGACCAGGATGACGTCATTGAGGTGCGCCGCGGTATGGCGCATGCGCAGAGCACCCTAGAGCACGCTGGACGCCATACACACTGGGAGGGTGAGTAGCCAAGGTGTTTGAAATTTTAATGATTTTTCTTTCCCTATTTAACCTCAGGGTTTGCAATGGGGGGGGGGGTATTGTGTGTTTTTTTGTCCTGATGAAAGTTCCGGAGAGGAACTGAAACGATGACATGACTTAAAACTTGTTCAAATAAAGTGAAGGAATGTGAAAAAATCCTGGAGTGCGGGTGATTCCATACGTCTATTTATATATATATATATATATGTATATAACGAACGATCACTCCTGCACTCCAAAAATAGAAAAATGCTGTGCCCGGTGCCCACTCAGCAAATATAGAGATAGAGGAATAGCGGCACTCTCGGTCTTTCCAAAGCTAATAATTTATTGTGGAAATTCAACGTTTCAGTCCGCTAACTGCGGACTTTCATCAGGATACAAAAATACAATTTATGTGGTATATTGGTCACATCAATACCTCAAGCCGTATACACCAAAAATATATGTATATTTATAATTAGTTATATGTCACAATAGCCATGATGTGACCAATATACCACAGTCTGGATTGGCCCCTCAAACGGTTTGTTCACCTTAAATGTTTTATTTTTCTAATGCTTTACCTTTTAACATCTTGCCTTTTTGATGTCCTTTGCCTTAGCCTAACTGGTACAGCCTTATTCTTTTTGGCCCACTTTGATCTGTATACTTGTTTTTCCCATGCTCGGGTGTTTACAGCTCTGTTTGCATTTATCTTTTTTAGCTTTCCCTAGGGGCGTACTGCCTGTGAATCGAGATTTTCTTTCATCTTATTGTTGCTTGTGATCCTTGGGGCTCATAATGAGTGCTTTGTCAGCTGTGTATCATGGACATGTGGAATAGTATTTTTCTCGACCCCTTACTCTGTATATTTGAATACTGGGCATCAGGCGCTTTCACTGATTCATCTATGTCAGTATGTTTTTATTATTTTTTATTTTTTTTTGGTCCTATGGGGACGCATTTGGAGGAGGGTAGTTGTGCAGGTGTGTGAGACTTTTCTCTTGAGTTAATGGTATGGAATACAGACATGTTGGTTATGTTTTTTGACATGCAATGAGAATTTGCCTGCGCCCTCTTTATCTCTAGTGTTTCTTGCTCAGGACGGCATTCGGTTGCTATGGTGATGGGCTGGTCACTTTGGGTTGCTGGTTTGCTGACGTCATCTGATTGAGACGGCGTTTGTGCAGCATGGGTAGTTTGACACACTAATTGGTGAGTAGTGTTTTTATTATATTTATGTATGTTCTTCATTGTATTTTTGTATCCTGATGAAAGTCCGCGGTTAGCGGACTGAAACGTTGAATTTCCACAATAAATTGTTACCTTTGGAAAGACCGAGAGTGCCGCTATTCCTCTATCTCTATATATATATATATATATACAGTTGCAAGAAAAAGTATGTGAACCCTTTGGGATTACGTGGAGTTTTGCATGAATTGGTCATAAAATGTGCTCTGATCTTCATCTAAGTCATAACAATTTGAAAAACACAGTCTGCTTAAAATAATACAACACAAACATTATATGTTTTCATGTGTTTATTGAACATAACATGTAAACATTCACAGTGCAGGGTGGAAAAAGTATGTGAACCCCTAGCCTAATGACTTCTCCAAGAGCTAATTGGAGCCAAAAGTGAGCCAACCTTGAGTCCAATCAGTGTGATATTATTGGATGTGTTGCTGAAAGCTGTCCTGCCCTTTAAAAACACACACCAGTTTTGGATTTACGGGTTTCAAGAAGCACTGCCTGATGTGAACCATGCCTCGCAGATAAGAGCTCTTAGAAGACCTATGATCAAGAATTGTTGACTTGCATGAAGCTGGGAAGGGTTACAAAAGTATCTCCAAAAGCCTTGATGTTCATGTGTCCATGGTAAGACAGACTGTCTACAAATGGAGAAAGTTCAACACTGTTGCTACTCTCCCTAGGCGTGGTCGTCTTGTAATGATGACTGCAAGAGCACAGCGCAGAATGCTTAATGAGGTAAAGAAGAATCCTAGGGTGTCAGCTAAAGACTTACAGAAATCTCTGGCACATGCAAACATTTTTGTTGACACATCTACAATAAGGAAAACGTTAAACAAAAATGGAGTACATGGGAGGACACCACGTAGGAAACCATTGCTGTCCAAAAAGAATATTGCAGCACGTTTGAAGTTTGCAAAAGAGCACCTGGATGTTCCACAGCACTACTGGCAAAATATTCTGTGGACAGATGAAACCAAAATTGAGTTGTTTGGAAAAAACACACAACACTATGTGTGGAGAAAAAAAGGCACAGCACACCAACATCAAAACCTCATCCCCACTGTAAAACATGGCTCAGGGAGCATCATGGTTTGGGGCTGCTTTGCTGCCTCAGGGCCTGGACGGATTGTTGTCATTGATTGAAAAATGAATTCCAGAATTTATCAAGACATTTTACAGGAAAACGTAAGACCATCTGTCCGCCAACTGAAGCTCCGCAGAGGATGGGTGATGCAACAGAACAATGACTCAAAGCATACAAGCAATTCAACAAAAGAATGGCTTCAACAAAACAAAATACGCCTTCTGGAGTGGCCCAGTCAGAGTCCTGACCTCAACCCGATTGAAATGCTGTGGCATGACCTTAAGAGAGCGATTTACACCAGACATCCCAAGAATATTGCTACGCTGAAACAGTTTTGTGAAGAGGAGTGGTCCAAAATTACTCCAGATCGTTGTGCAGGTCTGATCTGCAACCACAGGAAACATTTGGTTGAAGTTATTGCTGCCAAAGGAGGGTCAACCAGTTATTAAGTCCAAAGGTTCACATACTTTTTCCACTCTGCACTGTGAATGTTTACATGTTCTGCTCAATAAACACATGAAAACATATAATGTTTGTGTTGTATTATTTTAACCAGACTGTTTTTCAAGTTGTTGTGACTTAGATGAAGATCAGAGCACATTTTATGACCAATTCATGCAAAACTCCACGTAATCCCAAAGGGTTCACATACTTTTTCTTGCAACTGTATATATATATATATATATATAACCAGTGGCAACCTGCAAAAAATCCTGCCTGGGTGCCAAAATCCAAAAATCTTCTATATAAAAAATCGTTAGGAAAGGACGCACTCCAGGACTTAAATAAAGAGATAAAATTCAATGCTTTATTTAAGGCGACATTAAAAAGTGCCCGTGGGTACTGTCACGGTTCCCGGATCCCACCATGCAGTCCTTAAAGCCCAACACTCCACAGAGCCCAAAAGTTACCAACAGGGTAGCCGTAAAAGAATCCCTAACTGTCTGGTCCTTACAATTGGCCAGGTATATATATACTATCTAGACAGAAAAGGGTTAATCAAAGACAATGTCGTAATATAAAACCAGGTCAGAAACACGGGGGTAGTCAGACGAGCCAGAATCAGGAATACAGAGTATAGAATGGTCAAAGGGAATAGCCGGGTCGATATCAGTGCAGGAGCGTAGTACAAGGAAATAGTCTAGGGCAACGGAAGGCAGAATAGTCAGAAAACAAGCAGAGGTCAATAACAGGTTCAATCACGAGAGAATACAGGTACAGGGAGCTCAGGTATGGATAACCACGATCTGGCACTGCTTAGAAGGAACTGTTGGTTTTTAAAAGACCTGGACTCCTCTGATAGGTGCGCGTCACCAGACCTTGCCCCCCACTCAAGCCGCGCCTCATGCAGCCACCTCCCTGCCTGTCTCTATTTAAAATGGGCGCTGGCAAGCGAGCAGCATCAGACATGCTGCCGCTGAGCACACCGGAGGGGCTGGAGGCCCCTAATGTTACAGGTACTTGCCGACGTCGGCAAGTACCCAGGGGCACTTTTTAATGTCGCCTTAAATAAAGCATCAAATTTTATCTCTTTATTTAAGTCCTGGAGTGCGTCCTTTCCTAACGATTTTTTTTATATATATATATATATATATACAGTTGTGTTCAAAATTATTCAACCCCCAATGCTGTAAAGGGTTTTAGGGAATTTAGTGTACATTTGTAATTGTATTCAGAATGAAATCCTACAAGGACTTTTTAAAGAACCATATGCAACTAAAATGACATCAATTGGTTTTGTAATACAGTAGTAAATGTTTCTTTTGTGAATTCTACATTGACACAATTATTCAACCCCTTAAAGACTACCACTCTGAAGAACAGAGGTTCATTCAAGTGTTTTCAATCAGGTATTGAAAACACCTGTGGATGTCACGGAGCAGCAATAAAGCATAATAAGCACCAATTAGACAGCTTTAAAATGACTGTGATACTCAGCTCCTTCTAGACATTTACTGGTGTGGTTACAAACATGGTGAAGTCAAGAGAATGGTCCAGGAAGACAAGAGAATAGGTGATTACTCTTCACAGGAAGGGCAATGGCTATAAGAAGATTGCAAAGATGTTAAACATACCAAGAGAGACCATAGGAAACATCATTCGCAAATTCAAGGCAAAGGGCACTGTTGAAACGCTACCTGGTCGTGGCAGAAAGAAGATGCTGACTTCGACTGCTGTGCGCTACCTGAAGCGTAGAGTGGAGAAAAGTCCCTGTGTGACTGCTGAGGAACTGAGAAAAGATTTGTCAGATGTGGGTACTGAAGTTTCAGCTCAGACAATACGGCGCACACTGCGTAATGAAGGCCTCCATGCCAGAACTCCCAGGCGCACCCCCTTGCTGTCTCCAAAGAATAAGAAGAGTCGACTGCAGTATGCCAAAAGTCATGTGGACAAACCACAGAAGTTTTGGGATAGTGTTCTGTGGACTGATGAAACAAAATTAGAACTGTTTGGGCCCATGGATCAACGCTATGTTTGGAGGAGGAAGAACAAGGCCTATGGAGAAAAGAACACCTTGCCTACTGTGAAGCATGGCGGGGGGTCAATCATGCTTTGGGGCTGTTTTGCTTCTGCAGGTACAGGGAAGCTTCAGCGTGTGCAAGGTACCATGAATTCTCTTCAGTACCAGGAGATATTGGATGACAATGTGATGCAGTCCGTCACAAACCTGAGGCTTGGGAGATGTTGGACCTTTCAACAGGACAATGATCCCAAGCATACCTCCAAGTCCACTAGAGCATGGTTGCAGATTAAAGGCTGGAACATTTTGGAGTGGCCATCGCAGTCACCTGACTTAAATCCGATTGAGAACCTCTGATGGGACTTAAAGAAAGCAGTTGCAGTGTGCAAGCCTAAGAATGTGACTGAACTGGAGGCTTTTGCCCATGACGAATGGGGGAAGATACCCGTAGATCGCTGCAAGACACTTGTGTCAAGCTATGCTTCATGTTTAAAAGCTGTTATAACTGTAAAAGGATGTTGTACTAAGATTGAATGTCACTTGGGGGTTGAATAAAACTGATAATGATGTGAGCACAGAAAAGACATTTGTGGTTATTTCTTTATAAATGTTATGTTATATTTGTCTGACCTACACGTGCCTCTTTGATTTAATTGTAAGCAAGATGACTGAATGATCAAAATCAATGTCAAACTGGCCAAAACACTCAATTTCAGTGGGGGTTGAATAATTTTGAACACAACTGTATATATATATATATATATATGTCTATAAGGGTTGTGGTGAAGGACTAAAAGTGAGACAAAAAACCTCCACACTATCAAAAGTGTGTTTAATGTTACAGAAGCCACCCGCACATCATAGCAATTCAAAGAATTGCATCCCAGAGCTCCTGTGCCACATTCCCCATATGCAGCAAGGAATTCTGGGTAAGATATGCAAATGACCTCTGTCTCACTTTTACACATCCTGGATCTGTTATTACACAGAACCCTAAAATCAATGCTATGCCACACTGTGGCTTTGTAGCAAAGATAAGGTTATGCAACTGGTCAAAGCCACTCCTAGGACAGCGCTGTTTCAGGTTTGTTAAACCCTCATCAGCTAGGAGACAGGCATGACCAGTTGCAGTGGATGTTTGGACCATAGTAAGTAAGTGTCTATAAGGGTTGTGGTGAAGGACTAAAAGTGAGACAAAAAGCCTCCACACTATCAAAAGTGTGTTTAATGTTACAGAAGCCACCCGCACATCATAGCAATTCAATATATATACATACGTATATATATATATCACATTAATATTACCCTAGCAGTACCAATTTCTTGATGATATAGCTTAGTCTGAATGATCTACCTTTTGGGAAATTAGTTAATGACTTCACAAATATATTCACATAAAACTGGCAGTAATAACATTAAATTGAACAGTTTATTAACTAGACCCTGTTCATATATCGATATCCAAACATCATTATTTTATCGTTTCAGGCTTATGTCCCTCTTGCATAGTAGATAATAGAAATTGTGCCTAATCTGATATATATTTAGCTTCTAAGCCTTTTGAAAGAGCGCCTTATGTAATCCATTATGAATATTTTATTTTCCAGTCTGAATCTTGTTACTGAATTGATTTGTTCCGTCACATTGGTCCTAATATGCTGCTAAAATGTATCGTTAAAAATTGTGACATACCCTGATCAAATTACGTTAAATAAAGAAATATAATGTGAGTTACTTCCAGGAATATCTATAGAGCAGTGTGTATAATGTGCCATTCTTGTTATTTACCTGGTTATTTGTAAAACTGTTTTATTACTTCAGGGATAACTGCAAGATCTCAAACTCATCCAGTGCTACATTTTAAGTCGCAGTTAAAAATGGTGTGCCTTACAAGCCTATGTTTTGAATGGATGTACATGGTTTCCTTTATAATTTTATTGCATGAAAATGAACGCATTACACGTTTTCATCCAATTCTAATATTGCACAATAACTAATCTGCATTCATTATTTAAGCTACAGTTCTTAAACACCATTAGAGAATTGCCAGCAACTCACTAGAATTTCTCTGACCCATCTTTTGTAAAATGGGAATCTAATGAGCCGTGATCAGTCTCTCCAAAACTCCATTCCTTCAATTAGTAATGTATCATTAATATCTGGTACTGAGACTGCAAGAGTAACTTTTGTCAAGGGGGGAGGAACACAAACACTAATTAACACCAGCTGTCTCTTTCAGGTCTCTATCTACACGTTTTGTAACAGAAGTGTTTGAAAATTCCATAAATCTCTAATGATTTGTTTTAAGTTGTTTTATGTCACACTTGGATAGGGCATGACAATGTCTGCAGGAAATATATTGATGTATAACACTTTATCAGTGTGACAGAATGTTACAAGGTTACAAGAGACACTTAGAAGAAATGGTACATGCATTATTTGTATCAGAGGCCATTGTACGTTTGACTGGATAAAAATCCAAAATACGGTGTCAGCACACTCTGTAAAATATTGGTCGTATAATTTGCAAAATGGGACACTAGACTACAAAGCCTATATAGATCATATTTTTCTGACCCTGGGAAGTATTTAGTGTTAGGGTATAGTTACACTCTTCTATTATGGACTCTGTTCCACTGGAGTTGGTAATAGAGAGCCGATACTAAAGAAAAAATTCAGCATGAGCTGTTAACTTTAGCGGCTCCCCAGTAACTACACTATTATGAATAAGCTGTTATGTTAGCAACTTGACTAGTATTTTAAGGAAGTCTCTAACACCATGTGTACATCAGGAATTTTAGAAACCTATAGAATCCTATTACTGTACAGCAGTACCGTGTTATAATGCAGTGAAAATCAGCTGAGTGTAAAGTATAGTAATACTGGTCAACAGGTGTGACGTCTCAAAGAGAATGTCATCTCTATGGGGGGGGGAAGAATCCTGCATTAAAAGAGGTATATAGGTGGGGTCATCAGCTACTGTATAGTAGCCTAATACATTAAAAATAAAAAATTTGATCCAATCCAACCGATTTGGATTGGAGTGAAAGGGTTACTGGTGGTGGGGGCTGCCCCAGCGCTCTTGCCCCTCCATGAGCTCTGGATCGTGTTGGGTAGTTGCCACCAGTGTGGTCACTCTGGGAGAGCAGTACAGTGGTGTGTTCCTGGCAGACAGTAGCAGGGAGGACAAAGAACGCTGGCACCCATCGAACTCTTATAGCAAAGGCCAGCGCCTCACATTTTGTCATGAAGGTCAGCAGGAGGGGAGGGGCCAGGTTCAATTTAAACCCAGGTTTCTTTCAGTTTGGGGCCCTGTTGTGGTTCCTGCGCTCGATAGCACATTCTTCTCTGTACAGTCTTTAAGTGTACTGACCTTGGCTTGATATTGACATCTCTGTATAGTCTTTCAGTGTACTTACCCCAGTTTGATATTGACTTCTTTGTTTGGTCTCTCTGTGTACCGACTGCGGCTTGATATTGATCTCTCTGTATAATCTCTTATTGTACCGTCCCCAGCTTTATATTGACCTCTTTGCATAGTCTCTCAGTGTTCTGACTGGCCTTAGGTACCAGATTGCAATTCAGCGCTGATCGGCGACAAATCAGAGAGGGTCATGTTTCGTATCATTGAAAAGGCCAGAGCCTGGCCTTTCCAATAATACCAAATCTTTGGTATTAACAAAGATGTTAAGAAAAAAATAAAAAATGATTAAATAAATAAAAATAAAAGTGTGGTGTTTTTTTTCATTTTTCTGTCTGGGTTGTATAAAAAAATAGGACTTCAAATTGCATGTAAACATAATGAGCACAAAAGGGCTTAAATGAGCTCCTCAAACAGAGGTGAAATGACTCAGCAGTGTAGGTGTAAGGCTGGGGTCAGACTAACACATTTTTAACGTGCGTTTAGGGGCACTTAATCACGGCCGCAGTAGCAGCAAATGACGGGCAATATACGAAGTATGGCTGCACGAAAGTGTGGCCACGCAATGCAAGCTGCAAACAAACGCATTTTTTCGAGAACGCAGAACCCCTAGTACAGATGTATAGAGTGCGCTGCGTCCGCTGCGTCCGCATAGCGGCGTTTGTGCGTGATTAGGAGACATCAGACGCTGCTCATGTCCAGCCAACATAACGTACAGACACCCAAAGCTTCCTGGTTTGGATCCGTAAAAAATCACGCATGAAAATGTGCATCATACGACCGTTTTTGCGCATTCTGTGAAAAAATCCGTCAATGCGTTCGGACGCACTTTTTGACGGTCGCTGCGAATAATGCGTTCGTTTGACCCTAGCCTAAAAAAGCAAAAACATGTAAACATTGCGTATTTCTAAACTCTGGACAAAATTTAAAAACTGTTTAACTGGGGTCTTTTTTGATGTATGTAAATTTTCGGAGTCACAGTTCAAAAAAGTTAGTTTTTTCCATTTTTTATCATATTTCTTTTTTTTTATAGTAACTTATATGAAGAAAATAATGGTATCTTTAGAAGCTCCATTTAATGGCAAGAAAAACAGTAAATAATATGTGTGGGTTCCATAAAGGGGTAAGAAGAAAATTAGAGCTAAACACAAACAGTGCAGAAATGTAAAAAGACATCTTGTTCACCCACAGAAGGGAATGAAGTAAACATGTGAGAATAGACATAATAGCTATCTGCTTGTGAGGGTGATAATGGCGTTGTCGAGATTTCTGTTCTTTTCTACTTTTGCTGTGAAGTAGCAGGAAGCATTGCAAAGGTAATAATGGTTTATTCCATGATCTAGGGATGTGCGTTTCGGGTTTCGGAATTTCGGAATTTTCACGAAATTTCCCGATTCGTGTTTTCGGATGCGGCCGATTTTCGGAAAATTTTTAGATCCGAAAATGGCAGATCCGAAAAGTTTTCTGAGCCGAAACGAAATATTTTCGGGATTTTCAAATGTACTTGAAATGTGTCAAATCAAAACTTATTGCTTTGAAACGAGGAGAACAGACATTCCGAAAAAACGAAAATTTCCGAAAATACGAAAAGTCGATACAAAAAACGAGCTAAGTGACACGAAAATACGAAAAATGGTCGATATTCCGAAACCATTTACAATTCCGAAAAACAAAAATTTCCGAAAATACGTAAAGTCGATACAAAAAACGAGCTAAGTGACACGAAAATACGAAAAATGGTCGATATTCCGAAAAAAAAATGTACACGAAAAACGAGTCGAGCCGAACCGAATCGAAACAGAAATCAGTCGAAACGAGCCGAATCGAAAAGTTTAAAGATCCGAAAAATCGAATCGAACCGAAAAAAAAATCGGTGCACAAGCCTATGATCCAATATTATAAAAATATTTTATAAGGTAAAAGTAGAATGCAAACATTCAGATTGGTAGCTGAAGATGCTGGAGTTCAAAATAGACAATCTGTGGTTGGGGAAGGAACACGGCCGGCCCGTCCATGGAGCGGGGTGGAGCAGCCGCTCCAGTCAGCACTTTGTCAGGGGCAGCATTTTGCTGCTCTTTCAAAGGCCACCAGCCCGGACATGGCTGCAGGACAGTGTTCCGTTGAAAACCAAGCCGCGCCTGCTCCTCCGGCACGTGACTGCCCCTTTCAATGGGCCGGCGCCCACCCCTTTTAGCAGGCATGGAGGCCATCAGCTTAAGTTTTACCAGCGATGCAGCCTGGCTGTGGTCTCTCCTGCAGCGCAGTGCGCTTGTGAGATGGAACAAGGTGATTAGAGCCTGTCACGTGACACGCGCGGCAGGGCTCTGATGGCGTAGGCAAGCGCGTGCCTTTAAGTGAATCCTGGGGATCCATGAGGCTGCTGAGGAGGTAGGCCTGGCTTGATTTCACACAGGAGACTCTGTGCCCCCCCCGTGTGTGTTATGGAGGTTCCCCTCCCGCCCTTCCCTCCTCACAGGGACATGTTGCTGCCCCCATAATGCACTGCCAGCTCCTTTGTCCTGGTTGAGGGAAGGCCTGGACAGGCACCCTATCCTGGAGTCCTGAGGGAGCTGCCGATTGAGGGCTGCACGGGGCCCAAGATTGAATACAATATGCAGCTCCCTTACAGCTTGCACAGCATGATTTTCACTGACCTGGCAAGGCCTGGGTGACTTTGCTAAAATAAATAAATAAATCAAATTTTTACCTTTCTAAACTGGGGGGGGGGGTTAGTATGGAGCTGCCAGGGTTTGATGGGGGAATTACAGAAATGACTGGGACGCCACATGTTTTAATGCCGCTTTATGGCTTTTACCCCCCCCCCCCCGTATTCCCTGAATTATTAAATCATGGTGAAAAAACTAGCATTTTCCTAATTTCTTTCATACCTTCAGTGAGGCGCTTCTATCCTATTTAAAGGAACACCCTATGAAATATAATCAACAGTAATTCTGTGCCCTCCGGAGTCATTAATCCTCTGCGTCTCCCCGTTACCGGCTGTGTTATGTGTGTGTGTATGACTGTGGAAGTGTGTGTGTGTGTGTGTATGTGAAGTGTGTGTATCTGTATGTAGATGTGTGTGTGTGTGACGGTATGTGGATGTGTGGAACAGTGGGCCGTGATATGTGGCGCTCTGTGATATGCTCATACACACCATGTTTTTTTGGGGGTGGGGGCAGCAATTCATCCTATGCTCCAGGCAGCACAGTGGCTTGGGCCAACCCTGGGAAGGAAGATAAATTTCAGCTGCAGTTAAATATAACAGTTGACAATACATAAAAATGATGTTGCTCAGTAGTCAGTAGCAGGTATTTGTATCTGAAAATCCTAATTATCCGCGACAGAAGAGCATCAGCCATACCACTCATGCAGGAATCACAAGTGTGTGTAAAGGTAAAAAAAAAAAAAACATATACTAGACATAACGCCCTATTTAAGCCCTGGTGGAAATGTAAACAGATCTGTTGTAAACATAGAAAAGCCATCATAGTCTATAGGTGCTCTCTTGTTCCCCACGCTTCGGGGAATCAAAGTTCCCCACCCTGCAGTGAATTCAGCATTCACCGCAGGTTCCCCGGAAAAAGCATGCCGGAAAAAGCCGACCAGCCGCTGGAAAAAGCTGACAAGCTGACGAACAGGGTAAAAAAAAAAAAAAGAACAGTACGCTTGAAAGTTTCAAAATTGAAACACTGTTTGCAAAAAAAATACTGAATGAAAATGCCTGGAATTTACATATAAGGTCCTATGAATGATAATAAAAAGGCCTGTTAAAGAAAAATGAAAAAAACGATTTAAAAAAAACCCTGAAAAATGCCTAAAAGATCCTAAAAAATCTATAAATAAAGAGACTTTTTACTGCAGAATAAAATAATAAAAGGTTTATTTGATATTGGATTAAAACGGGAATATTTTTAACATTGAAGCCTATGGGGTTTGCCTGAATAAACCTGCCTAATAACAACACCGAACAGCAGAGAATTTCGGCAACTTTTCACTGCTGTTCGGTGTTCTCTGAATAGATTAACCATTGCTACTCGATGGGGGATTTCACTGCCGTCGTACAGGCACTGTACATGCAGGCAATTCGCCAAAATTTGACGAACTGCCTGCTCTCTGAATAGCCAAATGGCCCCGAAATGGCACCTTACGCTGAATTGCAGTGTCCAGATACATTTCAGCAACAGTTCGGACCTCTCTGAATAATCTCTTATGTCACTGCTACGATTACAGCATCTCTGGCTAAGTTTACAACAAGGATGAAATATGGCCAATCTTTTTTAAGTGGTTTGCATAGAACCCTAGGAGTATTGCACTCTGTTTTGTATACTCCATCAAAAAGAAATGCATGTATTTATTAACCAGAAAAAAAATTAAGGATCTATTTTATAGTTGCTTTTAGCACAAATGTACTATTTTTTTTTCCTTGGGGTATAAATTTATAATAGAACAATGGGTTACTATCAGGGTTATTCAGAGAGAGGTGAAAAGCAGGAGAATGACTGGAGAATGGAAAATTCTAGGTCAAAATAGCCAAACCAGAAAAATTCTCCCATTCATTTCACCTTCCAAATCAACTATTTTGACCTAGAATTTTCCATTCTCCAGTCATTCTCCTGCTTTTCACCTCTCTCTGAACCACCCTGTATATTTATAACTGTGAAATATAGTAATGCAGCAAATATTAATTACCTAGAAAAAAACGTACTTGCTATAATGCGATGAATGTGCTTTTTATATCCTCTCCAGCTCTCATACTTTCAAACATTTGAAACACAAATATCCCTTCACGTTCTTCTCTTTTATGGCCAGTTTGAATTTAGCATTCACATCTATTGCAAACATTTAAGCATCATTCTGCTATTCACAGCTGAGTTGCTTGCAGCAGTAAAAGTTTTAATTGTTGTCATATAAAATCTGTCCAGATCAATTAATACATTTTTCTTTCAGCAATTCAGGTCTGCTATAAAATTATACAATTGAAAATAATGTTACATAAAACACATTTCACAGTATGGTTAATACTGTGGAAAAAAAATCAGTTATACATATGCCGCAGCTCAGAATACAGACCTTTATACAAGATGCAATAAACTAAAATTTCAGTATCATTAATATTTATAATATTACATTATCACACCAGACTATAATTATATATAATCAAGATTAGGAAGTAAAAATTACAAATTAAAAGAAAAAATCCTTTTAAGGTAATAGAAAAAATGGAAAATCCAGATTCATTATCCTATTTCCAATACTATGATCAACAAGCAATGCATATAACATGGAAATGTGTTTAAGAGTTAGTGGTCGGGAAAGAGAAATTCAACTTTCAGGGTAATTCAAAGAGATTCGAAAAGTCACCGCACGTCCAGTGACTTTTCGTTCTCTTCAATTCGGTTACTTTTGCCGATCCCATTTCGGTGACCCTGCGGTGTATTCAGCAAACACCACAGGTTCCACGAATTGCAGGGAAAAGCTGCCGCAAACCTGACAAAAACGAACCGCAAAATCCGGCGAATGCACGCCGAAAAACCTCAAAAGCATCTGGATTAACCTGCCGAAAACCACGGAAAAACCCGAGCAGGAGCCGATCACACGCAGCGCAGCTGCAGGAAAAAGCCGACACCGCAGACAGAGTGAAGTGAATAAATTAGGAAAACAGTTTGCATGAATGATTGAAAAGTGGAACACTGTTTGCAAAGAAACTACTGAGCGAAAATGTCTGAAATTTACATATGAGGTCCAGGGAATGATAATAAAGAGGGCTGTTACAGAAAAAAATAAGCAAACTTAAAAAAAATAAACAAAAATTATAATTTAGAAAAATGCTTAAAATATCCTAAAAAATCTTTAAATAAAGAGATTCTTTACTGCAGAATTTTATAATGAACGGTTTATTAGATATTGAATTAAAACGGGAATATTTTTAACATTGAAGCCTATGGGATTCTCCTGAATAAACTTGCCGAATTGAACCACCGAATGGCAGGGCATTAGGGGAACCTTTCACTGCTGGTTTTCGTTCTCTGAATAGCCGAAGCAGTGCTTTTTCAGGGGGTTTTCGCTGCCCTCGAACAGGCACCGAACAGGCACCGTATGTTTAGGCAATTCGCCAGGATTTGGCGTATTGCCTGCTCTCTGGATAGCCGAATGGCCAAGAAAGGTAACCGAACGCTGATTTTCAGCGTTCGGTTACCTTTCTCAAGCAATTCGGATCTCTTTGAATTACCCTGTTTGTAGTTAGTCATGATCGTGGCAAATCCTTGACCCAAAGCTAGTTATTTTAGCAAAATTGATAAAGTTTCACTTCCCTTTTTGAAAGCGCCCACATCCTCCATATGTAAACTGGGGTGAGGAGGCTTTATTCATAAACTATAATTGGGTGTAAATAAATTAAATAACTGATTGATTATTAAAAACGGCTGCCATGCTGTACACCTCAGACGCCAGCTTTGGGAGGTCTTACTGACACAGAATGGCGGCCATTTTTTGTACTCGGCAGGACGCCAAGGTGGTATTTTGGTTGTGGAATCAAATGTATTTAAGGAATTATGGACACAAAGGGCAAGGGCTTGCCTCTCAGGTCTATTCACTAAAGGTAATATAACACAAATAGAATGGAGGTAGTGCGCTTACAAAATAGGGAGAGATATAAACTGAAGGTCGCTATAAATGCCAAACTGAGATAATCTTCCCAATATCCAAAAAATGACCATGAAACAAAAATAAGTATAGGCAGCGCTTCTTCACACTCTAGAGGGAAATGGGCATGAAAGATGGATCTAGAATGCACAGAGATACAGTGAAGGGATAACTGTTGGGAAGTGCCAATAACGCTTACAGAGCACAAAACAGTCAGTGGTACATACAATGATGATTATATGGAAAATGTCCTGCTTTGGAGGATGGATTCTCTGTTAATAGGTATTCTTTCTTACATCGACAGGTATGCATCCAACTTGTGCAGTAGATACCTCAAATGCAAGAAACACAGTACATAGTGCAATATTGCATGTCCACAATCAAGTGGATATGTATACATGTAACAGAGTGGAAAATCACATTTTTCGAGAGCTTCCAGTCCTCATATGATCACCTCCCAGGTTGTTACAGGCCAACCTGCTTGCCCTTGAGCTCCCGATCGTTCAGATCTTCATAGGCGGTGGGGGTCACCTTAAACACCTCAGTAGGGGAAGAAGATATAAATCTCAAGAGAATTTGGTAGAGTAAGTAGAAAACGTTTTTTTATTTTTCTGAAGACAGTTGGATATACCAATTAAAATACCAAGTTTAAAACAGAAATAAAATCAAATAGATCTGAGGGTCAGAGCCATACGCGTTTCACGCCACTAGGTGCGCTTCTTCAGTGGCAAAGCAGCAAAAAAAGAAAAGAGAGAGAGGAATTACCGTCCTCCTCCCAGTCCCTCCTTATACTAAAGGTGAAACTCAGGAGAATTTGCATAAGAAGTAAAAATTCTAAGTCAAAATAGCCAAACCAGAAAAATTCTCCCATTTATTGCACTTTCCACATTGAATATTTGGTCTAGATTGTTCTCTTCTCCTGCCAAGTCTCCTGAGTTTCACATTTTAGTGAATAGACTTATTTTTATTCTAAGACTGGAGTCTCTGTATAGGCAAAATACCTCTCATTTTAATTGCTTTTACTTTGCATTTACTATAATAAATGTTCTAAATATTTCACATAGTTTAGATACTGGGGATTATATGCTTGACATTTTTCCACACCAGCAAGATCAATCACCTAAGCGATTTAGACCTCACATCCTGAAAAAAAAACAACATAGGACAGTACAGACCAAGAAAATAGAGGGTGGGCACCACCAAAAGAGTGACAGAAATGTGAATACCAGATCCAGATCCCTATATGGATCAGGAGTGGGTGAGATATTTCTTTCATCTCCTATAGTATGAATTATGCACTGGATATTCTGCACCATGAGGCTTCTCTGTTGTCCTTGCTTTTGAGATCTATAGAAGTGGAGGCAGTGGCATAGCGTGGGCTGTCAGCACCCGGGGCAAGGCAAGAATTGTGCCCCCCCCTTAGGGTTGTGAATAGACAAATTGCCACGAAAGTGCACCAAACGGTGAAATTCACCATTTGGTGCAATTCGTTGGCAATTTCGGCACTTAGTGAATAACCCCTTGAAATGTTTGTAAACTTGTGTCTATATTTTTAAAGAAAATAATTTTAACAGGACAAATACTAGGGCTAGCAACACCCCTGATGCTACCATTTCCAGCCTCCAGGTATCTTACCTAGAATTACCTTGATTCTCCCAGTGGGCCGTGATTATTATTATTAATACTATTAGTAATAATCAAGACCAGCGCTTTTTTTTAGAGACGTGTTCAGTATATACAGGCCTATCTTCTCTATGCGCTCAGCCAGCATCGGGCCACATGGCTGGGCATCTAGAGTTGGAAATAGACAGCTTTGCCTGTGATGTGACGCGAAGTAACGGCTTCACACCGTTGCATTGCATTTGTGGACAGCACTCATGCATAAATCAGCCCCTTTCTGCCTCCACTGCATGACCACTTACATGAGCCAAAGTGGTTAAGGTGCATAGCGTCCCTTTAAATTAATTATTAAAATAATGAAATATTATTAAAATATAGTAAAATGACAAATATTAAAATATACTAAAAGTTAAATACCAAAAGTTTATTAAATAAATATACAAGCTAAATAATTTAAAATAAAATATATAAAAAATATAAAATTACAATATAAAAATATATTTAAAGAATTTAAATATTAAAATAT
This sequence comes from Leptobrachium leishanense, assembly GCA_009667805.1. NCBI lineage: Eukaryota > Metazoa > Chordata > Amphibia > Anura > Megophryidae > Leptobrachium > Leptobrachium leishanense. Next base: position 165,056,277 of record CM019067.1, read on the forward strand.
ATGGGCTAACTCAGAGTAATGTGTGGTGTGTATAAGTGTATTAGAGGGCTCTACAGCACTATAACTCACAGTAGAATGCCCCTACACACACACACACACACACACATTGAATCAGTGCTTAGATTCAACTGCAGTCGAGGGGGGCAAGGGCCATTAGGTCACAGCTGGCTGCTTCACAAAGAATTTTGGAGCCTGGCTTCCCTGCTTCTCATATGCAGGGTCACACAAGCTATTTAGCAACATGGTGTGAAAGTTTCGCACAGCCGGAGGGAGGGCTGCGGGCAGCCAGGAATACAGAGCACGAGCTGCACTTGCGGTAACACAGATATCCAGAACAGATCACAGTCTCTGGCATTTAAGGAATTTTAACTTTTTTTTTACTTTAGAAATGACCCTGCACATTTACTGGCGCAGACTCACTCACCCGTCCTGACCCAGATGACCACAGGGACAAACGCTGTCTGCCGTCCTCCACCAGTATGAATCTTCTGCTCTGCAGGCTGCTCCCTCCCACACCACAGACAACAATGAAGCATGGCGCCGGCGTGCTCGGTCACGTGACTCGCTCAAGTCAGCTGCTGAGTGCTGACAGCATCGCCCCCCGACCTCCTCCTCCCTTCCTGACCAGCTGCTGGCTGGGAACTTTTAGGGGCGCAAATTTTCTTTTGAAATTATGCACCCCTAAGAAAATTTGCGCCCGGGGCCACCGCCCCCCCTGTCCCCCCCCACGCTACACCACTGAGTGGAGGAACAGTGAGGGCTGCACCACCTCATAGGTGGATGCTCTGTGCGCAAAACACAGCCAGTTTTAGATTGTTTTTCCTATCGAATTGGAATAAACTACAGTAATTATTATTTAGTATTATTCTGTTTTGCCGAAGGACTTTGGAAATACACCTGAGACATGTGGCAAATGCCAAGGCACTGATGAGTCTCCAGCAGAAGGAGCTTCCCTCTTTTCTACTGGTTGCTTATGTACAAATGGGATAAAATGACATATGACAAATATTATTATTATTATTAATATTAATTATTAATGGACATTATTTTATATTGGTGTAAGAGTAGTACTATCAAGTTGATGTTATTGTACAGTATGTGCTGGACATACACGATAATGGCTTAGTGAGAAAATAGATTATTAGCATCTTTTGGAAAAATACTTGTTACATTTTGTTTGATTTACTGTTACAGGTATTTATAAAGCGCTAACAAGTTCCATAGTGATGTACAATGGGGAGACAGAATAACAAATGTCCATACAAGTTTAACACACAGGACAGTAGTAGAGAGAGAACCCTGCTTGCGAGTTTACGATTAAAGAGGAGAGGGGGTGAGAGGGTAAATAGCAGAGTATGTGAGGTAGTGTGGGGTGCATGTGGGCTTTGCTACGCCGTGGGGATTTCACTTATTTTATTTGACCAATATTTCCTAGTCATAGTTTTAGTTTAGTTTAATGTGCATAACAACCCTTATGTGCATAACAACCCTTCTAGATTGTGAGTTCCTACGGGAATAGGGCTCTCATCTCCTCCTGTACTGTTTGTCAAATGTTGTTCAATGTATTGTAACCCCGTCTATACTGTGCCTATTGTACAGCGCTGCGGAATATTCTGGCGCTTTATAAATAAAGAATAATAATAATAATAACATTATATGTGTTTTTTTTTCTCTTAAAATAAAGTTTAACCCTTTCGCTGCTGAGGCTTTTCACACCTCTGTGCTGAGGTAATTTTACCGGTTTTGCTCATCATGTTTAAACGTGTTTTGAAGGCTTATTTTAGTATATGACCCAGAAATATTATATATCGTTCTTTCCGTCAGACTCGGTAGATTCATAATATGTCATTATTATATGTATACGTTATGTCATGTCTGTATATTATAACAAAAAATGCAATAAAATATGTATTTTCAATAATTTACAACGTGTAAAGTTTTTTTTTCACATTTTAACATGCGAGCAATTGCGGTTATATTTTGTATGGGGTGCGCTTGTTAAAAAAATTAGAGATGGGGTCTCGTTACATTTTCTTTTGGGGAAAATTACGCGATTTTTAACAAACGCACCGCATACAAAAATCGTTAGTGCAGCATCATTGTTCACATTATAATTGAAATGGGAACAATATTGCTGCATTAATGAACCAAAAAAAAGAAAAAAAAATGTTTTTTTTTTTTTTTATAATTTTGTTTTAACCCTTTCGCTGCTGAGGCTTTTCCCGCCCCTGTGCTGAGGTCATTTTTTACCTGTTTTGCGCATCATGTTTAAACGTGTTTTGAAGGCTTATTTTTGTATATGACACCGACATATTATATATCGTTCTTTCCGTCAGACTCGGTAGATTCATAATATGTCATTATTATATGTATACGTTATGTCATGTTTGTATATTATAACAAAAAATGCAATAAAATATGTATTTTCAATAATTTACAATGTGTAAAGTGTTTTTTTCCACATTTTAACATGCGAGCAATTGCGGTTATATTTTGTATGGGGTGCGCTTGTTAAAAAAATTAGAGATGGGGTCTCGTTACATTTTTTTTGGGGAAAATGACACCATTTTTAACAAACGCACCGCATACAAAAATCGTTAATGCAGCATCATTGTTCACATTATAATTGAAATGGGAACAATATTGCTGCATTAACAAACCAAAAAAAATAAAAAAAAGTGTTTATTTTTTTTTTTAATTTTTTTTTCTTTTTATTTTTCTTTTTTTTTTTTTTTTACAAATTTTTTTACTTTCATGTTTGGTATCGTTGGAACGGCCATGCTCTGGCCGATCCAACCATATCAAAATTTAACCCCTAACTGCCACAGATCGGGAGATAGGGAGTTCATTGGAACTCCCTATCTCCACAGTTCGTGGCAGTTAGGGGTTAACTGTAGGACTGGCGTCATCGTGCTACGCACGATGACGCCAGTCCTCTGGGGGAGTTCCCGGAAGCTTGGCCGACATCCAAGATGTCGGCCAGCTCCCGGGAAGGATCGCAAACCGGCGCTTTTCAGCGCCGATTTGCGATCCAGCTCCCCAGGGGTTAATGCCAGGCATCATTTGGAAGGGCAGACTGTGCCCTTCCAAATGATGCCTGGGTTAAGCCCCTGTGTGCCGCCGATCGGGAGGGAGAGAGGTCCGAAGGACCTCCCCCCCTCCCTTTCAGGCGCCTCCTCCGCACATGCGGGGGGGCGCCTGAATTAGGTGTCATCGCGGGGGCGCGATGACACCTAATAATGGCGGCCACTGCTCCGGATGCCGGGCTGACATCCAGGATGTCAGCCCGCACCGGAGGGGCCAGCGATCGGCCGGAACCCGGCCGAACGCTGACCCCAATGCGAGGACGCGCTCAGCGCGTCCTCCGCATACCAGCGGTAATGCTGAGGACGCGCTGAGCGCGTCCTTAGCATTGAAGTGGTTAAAATATATTTTTAATTTTAATTTTAATTTTTATTAAAAAACTTTTTTCACATTCGAGTTTGGTATCGTTGGAACGGCCATGCTCTGGCCGATCCAACCATACCAAACTTTAACCCCTAGCTGCCACGGATCGGGAGATAGGGAGTTCCATCTATGCACGATGACGCCAGTCCTCAGGGGGAGTTCCTGGAGGCTTGGCTGACATCCAAGATGTCGGCCAGCTCCGGGAAAGGATCTCGAACCAGCGCTTTTCAGCGCCGATTCGCCATCCAGCTCCCCAGGGGTTAATGCCAGGCACCATTTGGAAGGGCAGGCTGTGCCCTTCCAAATGGTGCCTGGGTTAACCCCTGCAACGCCGCCGATCGGGAGGGAGAGAGGTCCGAAGGACCTCCCCCCCTCCCTTTCAGGCGCCTCCTCCGCACATGCGGGGGGGGGCGCCTGAATTAGGTGTCATCGCGCTGCCGCGATGACACCTAATTTCAGCGGCTGCAGTTCCGGATGCTGGGCTGCCATCGAGGATGTCAGCCCGCACCGGGGGGGCCAGCGATCGGCCGGAACCCGGCCGAACGCTGACCCCAAAGGGAGGACGCGCTCAGCGCGTCCTCCGCATACCAGCAGCCATTATTTGATTATTTGATTATATGATGTTTAACCACTTGGTTTGCGCGGAGGAGGCGCCTGAAAGGGAGGGGGCGGTCCTTCGGACCTCTCTCCCTCCCGATTGCCGGGCTGCACAAAGTTAAGGCAGGCACCGTTTGGAAGTGCACAGCCTGCCCTTCCAAACGGTGGCTGACCTTAACCCCTGGGGAGCCGGATCACGATTCGGCGCTGAAAAGCGCTGGATCACGATTCGGCGCTGAAAAGCGCCGGGTCGTGATCCTCTCCCGGATCTGGCCGACATCTTGGCCGGGAACTTCCCCTGAGGACTGGCGTCATTGTGCATAGCATGATGACGCCAGTCCTGGAGTTAACCCCTAGCTGCCACCAATGGTGGAGATAGGGGGTTCAAATGAACCCACTATCTCTCGATCCGTGGCAGCTAGGGGTTAATGTTTGAAATCATTGGATCGGCCAGAGCATGGCCTTTACAACGATACCAAACTTGACCATGTAAAAAGTTTTTTTTGTAAAACAAATTAAAAATAAAACAATATTTTAAAAAAATTATTAAAAAAAATAACCAAGTTTTTTTTTTGTTAATGCAGCAATACTGTTCCGATTTCAATTATAATATGACCAATGATGCTGCATTAACGATTTTTGTATGCGGTGCGTTTGTTAAAAATAGCAAAATTTTCCCCAAAAAAAAATGTAACGAGACCCCATCTCTAATTTTTTTAACAAGCGCACCCCATAGAAAATATAACCGCAAATGCTCGCATGTTAAAATGAGAAAAAAAAACACTTTACACATTGTAAATTATTGAAAATTCTAATTTTATTGCATTTTTTGTTATAATATACAGACAGGACATGACGTATACATATAATAATGACATATTATGAATCTGCCGAGTCTGGCGGAAAGAACGATATATAATATGTCTGGGTCATATATTAAAATATGGCTTCAAAACGCGGTTAAACATGATGAGCGAAACCAGTAAAAATGACCTCAGCACAGAGGTGTTAAATGCCTCAGCAGCGAAAGGGTTAATATTAGTTTAACCATACATCTCAAATAATACAATTTATAATCAAAAGAATAAATTACTATTTAGTTGCTAATTATAAGTCTTTTCTGCTGCTCATATGTCAATTGTAAATAATTAGAATAATTTCCTTCTATCATAATCTCAAGTGCAATTATAGTTTAATGTCCTAAATTTTGTTAAAAAAAATCTCACTTGCGCCAAAAGAAGAGCAGAACCTGTTGACTACACATAAAGTGAAAATTAAGCAGGTCAACCCTAAAAGTAACCCTAACCCCAAAACAAGCACAAATACTAGCTCTAATAAAAAAACTCTAGGAGCTACATTACATAGTTGGTGCTAATGTTAGCGCTCACCTGCGTGAGCGTTAACATTAGCCCCGGTGGCCCTAATGCGGGTGCAACATATTACAATCCAAACGCTAACGGGTTAAGAAACCTGTTAGCGTTTGGTACCTTGCTCTTTTCAGCACGAGGTTACTGTACTTTGTGCTCCCTATGCTTAACATGGGAGCGCAAAAGTGTTTATCAGCGTTAGGATTACAAAGTCCTAACGCTGATTAATGCCCGGCTGCGGCTAACAAAAAGTTAACCACAGCCAGATCTTGGTGCTAACGGATTCCGGTGGTGCAGAATCCGTTAGCACAAGCCAAAAACACCCCAAAAATGACTCAGATACTCACCTACTGTCCCGCGAAGGGACCACGGCTCCAACTGCCTCCTCTGTCTGGCGGGAGCAGGGAGAGACTGGGGGAAAAAGTCCTCCAGTCTCTCCCTGTGGATCACTACGCCGACCTGCTGGATATCGCGAGGCGAGATTCAGCAGGTCATGTGACCGCCAGTGTCTGCCTCAATGGAGTCCTATGGACTCCATTGAGAGGATGCGTGTGGCGGCGCTTAGTGCTGCCACGCGCATCCCGAGGCTTAGTGCCTGTTAACAATGCAGGCAGCTTTTCTAGCACCTGCATTGTAATGGTTTGGGGGGGTTAGGGTTAGGGCTAGGTTTAGGGGGTTAGGGTTAGGGCTAGGTTTAGGGGGGTTAGAACTAGGTTTCGGGGGTTTAGTGTTAGGGCCAGGTTTAGGGGGTTTATGGTTAGGGCTAGGTTTAGGGGGGTAGGGAGTAGGGTTAGTGTTAGCCGCTGGGATTTTGAATGTCTGGAAGTTGGTCGTCAGGGAGTTGTCTGTGTAGGGAAGTTGGCCGTGTATAGAAGTTGGCCGTCAGGGAGTTGTCTGTGTAGGGAATTTGGCCGTCGGGATTTTTGGCATTAGGGAACCTGGTCGTAGGGATTTTCACCTAAACCCGATGTGTGTCATTTGCACTTGGGGTGCATAGACCTGGATATGTATTTGGAAGGTGCAGGCCGGATGTTCTGTGTCTTTTCCTTGCCCTCTCTTTTGTGCATGTAATCTGAGTTATGCATGAATAATGTTATTGTCTATTGTTAAATTCCAGGTGTATCTGTTTACCTGCTGTATATTTGATGAGCTTTATTAATCTGCCTTGTCAGGCAAACACGGCCCCATTACAGTGGTGTATTTTTGCCTAGGCCAACAAGGCCTAGGGCGGCACTTTCCAGGGGGCGGCGGCCCGCACCGGGTGGCCCCGCCCCAAAAAAGAATTTTTTTTTTACTTTTGCAAAGTATTTTACCAGGAAGGATACCTTGATATTTCACAAATTTTGTATGTCCTGGGTAGGCAAGGACTAGGCTTTCACTTTCCAGGGGGCAGCAAAAAACCTCACCACTAAATGGGTTACTCACAGAGCACTGAAATGACTCCAACATTTTGGTGTTCTGTAGTCCCCAGCACTTCGGGGAATAAAATTTCCCCACCCTGCAGTGAATTCACCATTCACCGCAGGGTCCCCAAAGTGCAGGGAGTCGGCCGCTGAATGCTGCCACTGCAAACCCGTGGCCTGCTGTTTTCAAAAGAACTACTGATCGAAGATGTCTGGAATTTACATATAAGATCCTATGATTGATAATAAAAAGTTCTGTTACAGAAAAAGAATAACCGCTATTTAAAAAAAGGGGGGGGGGAATTTTGCCAAAAACATATCTGAAAAAAGACTAAAAGGTACTAAAAAAAAATCAATAAAGACTTTTTACTGCATATTAAAATAATAAATGGTTTATTAGATATTGTATAAAAACGGGAATATTTTCAACATTTAAACCTATGGGGTTCGCCTGAATAAACCTGCTGATTGAAACCACCAAACATCAAGGCATTTCACTGCCATTTCTCTACTGTTTGGTGTTCTCTGAATAGATTAAACATTACTTCTCTATGGGGATTTGCACTGCCTTCAAACAGCACCGTACTTGCTGGCAGTTCACCAAAATTGTGTGTGAGCATATCACAGAGCAGTGGTGTACTTAGGGGAGTGGCGGGGGACAGGCCGCCCCAGGTACCAGTGATTATTGGGGTGTCATTAGGGGGTACTAGGAGGTGCCACTGTCACTGTGTGTCAGCTTTGAGCTGTGTTCTCAAACAACGAGCAGCAGAGCAGGGCATTTGCATAAGGAATAAAATCGAATAGAATAAAAAAAAAACTCTCTTCCCTCCATAGCTCCTCCCCTGCCCCACAGAAGCTCTAGGAGAGGGGAGGGGGATGTGATTTGTGTGCAGAGAGAGAAGATGACAGTAAACGGCAGGTAAAGGGGGGGTATCAGCAGAATATGAAGCCCTGTCTGCTTTCTGCTGTTTAAAGTGGACCTTTCCTTAACCAGCACTGCAGTGATAGAAATTTGTCATTGAGCTGCCTGGCTCCTGGTGAGGCTGCGTGCGTGCAGGTCACGCGGTCCGGCCAGTCAGGTGGTACTGAGTCTCAGTACCACCTGACTGGCTGAACCACGTGACACGCACGCACGCAGCTGCCCGCTCTTTCGTTAACACAGACTTTCACTCTATTCTGGACTGAACACCCACCGGGAAGGGAATCAAAGCCACGGTGCACCCTCTGGCAGTGGCACCCCACTGCTGACAAGATGGCTCCATGCACAGGCACAGCCGCGATCCTAACGTGGCCTGGAGGGACCTCCTGCTGAGTCCGTACACAGTCCCTGCTGACTCTGCACACAGCCCTACCACGGACGGAGGCCAGTAAATATAGAATAAATAATTGATGTGTGCTCATATTCACTCGATTTGCTGGGAGTTTGATTGCAGTGGATTCTGATGCACTCATACACACCGCACATTGCATTGCTGGGAGTTTTATTGCTGTGGATTCTGATACGCTGACACATACCACGCATTGCATTGCTGGGAGTTTTATTGCTGTGAATTCTGATATGCTGACACACACCACACATTGCATTGCTGGGAGTTTTATTGCAGTGGATTCTGATACACTCATACACACCGCACATTGCATTGCTGGGAGTTTTATTGCTGTGGATTCTGATACGCTGACAAACACCAAACATTGCATTGCTGGGAGGTTTATTGCTGTGGATTCTGTGATACACACTGCACATTACTGTGAGTTTTATTGCTGTGCAGTTCTGTGATATGCTCATATACAGTGCACATTTCTGTGGTTTTTATTGCTGTGCAGCTCTGATATGCTCATACACAGTGCCCATTTCTGTGGGTTTTATTGCTGTGCAGCTCTGTGATATGTTCATATGCAGTGCACCTTTCTGTGGATTTTATTGTTCAACCAATTAGAGCGGCTGTGATCCAGTATACTTGACATGCGTGGCTGTTCTTTGTAAAAATGCTTGAATTTAAACATTTCATAATTTTATTTATCTCAATAGATACATTTGAAATGGTATACAAAATATACAAGTAGGCACTCGGTATCCACTTTTAATATAAAGAGAGGAAAAGGCGGAGCTTAAAGAGGCAGGGTGGGGATTAACCAGGAAGAGGTGTGCCCTTGACAGAAAGGGGTGCCTCAAATTTAAATTACACGAGTTTAGTCAGACCTAGGGCAGCACAAAACCTAAATACACCACTGCCCCATTATCCGATTACTGTTACAATGGTTTATATAATTACTGCGTGGTCACTGATTGTAAACATTTGTAACTTCTATTCTGTTATCTAATATATTCAGCCATTCTGATGCACAGCCTGTGATTACACGACACCATATTGTTTCATGTCTGAGCATGTCTGGTTTACTTGAGGCCGGGGGGGGGTGCCAGGGTGTAGTTCTCCATTGTCTCTAGTCTCTCCTGGAACTGTTTATATATTCAATAAAGGTGTTCAGTCTGTCTGTTCCACTCTGACCCAGATATACAGCCTTGTCCAATTTCTGAGGATGCCGTCAGGCTCTCTATGAGAGTCTGGCTGGGGAGAACAGGGGGTCTTGCAAGGAAGTGCCATTGTCAAATGTGACCCTGTTGGGTCACAATCTCATTTTACAGGACGAACATTATTATTCTGATACTGTGTAAACATATTGGTTTATTTATAAAGGTTTGTGCAGTTCTATTAGTTAAAGTACGAATATACCTTCATTGCTTTATTTATGGTAGGGGATTATTTTATATTATTTTTGCTAGGGTAAATATAAATATGTGATAAACTATTTTAATGGCCATATGCTGCTTTAGAAATAAACCAAAAGCCAGGGAAAATGAAAATAAAATGTAAATGATGTTTTGGGAATAAAAATCCATGAGTTCGATTTTAATAGTTGAAAAAATTACAAGGCATATGTACTCAGTGACATTATGCCATAACTGTGGTAGTTTGTTTATCAGTGACTTCATAATGTTTAGTATACATGTTTAGAAGACAAATTGTATTTATAAAAATATATATAATTGAAGTAATCATTGCAATGCTAAAAAAAACATAGAGCTGCAAAACATGGCAGTAACCAAAGGCTGGTATATATAAAAACAAGATAAAAACTAAGCAGATTTAAAGTATAACAGTTTTAGAAAACAATGTAAGTCAGAAATGTCAAAAATTCAGGATGATTGAAACACCTCCCAAATATGTTGACCCTTGAAGTTTCTAAAACATGTAACGAAATGAGACCATTGTGTAAACATACTGTATAAAAATGTTTTTTTAATAACTCTTAATCCTTTAAATAAAAAAAATTACCCAAAAACATCTATGCAATGGTCCTCAATAGTTAACAAAACATATTTAATGCTAGAAGGTAAAGGAAATTTTAGCTTTTTTGTTCCATTTTTTATTAAGATTTCTACTAACACTGACGTCTCTTGAAGCAAATGTGAGTTTAGCAAAGTCATATTTTTTTGTCCTGCTGCTAAAGTTATAAAAATGAATCATTGATTTGGCTCAACTCTCTTGGCTCCATCCAGTCATTGGGCAAAAATCTGATCCAAAATCTCTGTCTAAACTCACAAATCTGGCTTGGACAGTTTTGATTTAATCATCCTTTTTTGCCAACCTTAGATTGAGTAAAGGGTAATTTTCAGCATCATAGGAGACACATTCAATATGCTAGGTAATGTTCCTCTAATTAAATAATTTATAAACAATTGTATATAACAGCATTTAGCTTTGAAAAATCATGTTTTTATTCTTGCTATATTAGTGAGTTAGTGATTTCTTAGTTGACAATCATAAGAGTTTCTAGTCAAAATTTGAGGCTAAACCAGCAAAAGAAGACTTATTAATAAGATTTTATTAACAAGAAATATGTTTTTATATTCATCTCTGCAATAGGTCCTTAACCCCTTCACAACTGAGATCGAGATATCTTGGGCTTCAAAGGCACAATCCGGTGCCACGATATCGAGATTTCTCGAACTGCAAACAAATTTAATTTGCTTTTGGCCTGCTGAAGGTGGCCGCAACGTTTTAGACTTGTGGGCATAATGCCCAAAGAGCTAAAACTGTGTAAAATTGCCTGGTGATGAATGCCCTGAGATCAGAAATTCAGCAGCCAATGCAAAGTATGAAAAATTGAGCTGCAGCAGTATTGGCTGTAACTCAATTCGGCAGTAGATGGTGCCATCTTCTGGCCAAATAGGTTATTTACAGTCAGAAATACAACAGGAATATGCCCAAATATTTCTTACTGTATAATTATAAATGATTTTACAAACAAAACGCTGGTTTCTGACAATGTTTTTTTGGAAAATCACTTCGTAGTGAAATGAAAATACGTGATGTTTTAACGGGCAGGATGGTTCCTGAGTGACAGGCTTCTTCCTGAATGTGCATGCGTGTGACACACTTCTCCGTTATATAAGATGCTGGTGCGCTCCAATCCTACACACTTGCTGTTTCCTTTCCCGGCTTCCGGATGGAGAAATGAATCACACACATGCACATACAGGAAAAAGCCTGTCACTCACGAACCGTCCAGCCCACATGTACACATCGAGGTCGGGCCGTCATCTTGGATTGCGGGAGAATGGACATGGAAATTAAACCAAAACAAATTCTAAAGACAGTAATTAAACAGAAATGGCATTATGTATGGTTACCAACTGAGGCAGCTATACCAAAATAGCAAAATACGTCTTGGTGATTTTTTATTGTATTATATGCATTTTATGGCATTTAAATTAATTAATTTTAATAAATTCCCCTTTTAGCTTGCCACCTGCTTTGAACCCTTTTTTAGAAGTGGCTGATGATGATGGGAGTTCTGTTGCTCCTTTTAAATCACCGGCTACTTGAAAACTGGTGTCTTGTTCAAGACACCTATAAATGTGAGTAACCCCTTGACTAATGTGTTTTTGATGTTTTAATACACATAAATACCACACATTATTACGTTATGTTTTTCAATATATTGGAACATATTGGAGGACTGTTGAATTATTCTGACGGAGTATAACGCTACATAGAAAGAAGGGGGCTACCTCTACAGGTCCACAAGCGAATACATCGTGCCATACTTTTGGTAACTCCCCATTATGAGAGTGGTACTAATTAAGTGATTTTATTACACAAATTCATAAGTGGTCTGCACTATGCAATTTTGTTCTCTTTCAGGCACATGAACATTGGAAGGAAGCGCTGACCCTCAAGTGCCTTTTTTTGAAGATTGATTTTATGGTGACCAAGGTAAGGGATATACCACCAACCTTGTGAGGACAGATGCTGGATTCCACCACAATTTTTCTTGTATTTCTTTATTATCTGCTATTTATACTTGATATTTACTCTCTACATCCATTTGGACTTTATATCCATTGTGTACATCCATTTGGACTCTGTAAATGACAGGTTGAGAACCACCATTAGGTGACACCAAATAGCTACTTGTACACAGTATATTAATGTTTTGAACTTTACATTGTCTAGACTCTAGAGTGTTGACCATTATGTGCCACTATGCACACAACCAATATTTATTTTGTTTTAACATTCAGAGTAGCCCTATTTCTTTATTGTAGTGATCGTGGATGCATTGTGTCATCAATCATCACATTTAATTATATATTGAGTGATACAGTTGTGTTCAAAATTATTCAACCCCCAATGCTGTAAAGGGTTTTAGGGAATTTAGTGTACATTTGTAATTGTATTCAGAATGAAATCCTACAAAGACTTTTTAAAGAACCATATGCAACTAAAATGACATCAATTGGTTTTGTAATACAGTAGTAAATGTTTCTTTTGTGAATTCTTCATTGACACAATTATTCAACCCCTTAAAGACTACCACTCTGAAGAACAGAGGTTCATTCAAGTGTTTTCAATCAGGTATTGAAAACACCTGTGGATGTCACGGAGCAGCAACAAAGCATAATAAGCACCAATTAGGCAGCTTTAAAATGACTGTGATACTCAGCTCCTTCTTGACATTTACTGGTGTGGTTACAAACATGGTGAAGTCAAGAGAATGGTCCAGGAAGACAAGAGAAGAGGTGATTACTCTTCACAGGAAGGGCAATGGCTATAAGAAGATTGCAAAGATGTTAAACATACCAAGAGAGACCAAAGGAAGCATCATTCGCAAATTCAAGGCAAAGGGCACTGTTGAAACGCTACCTGGTCGTGGCAGAAAGAAGATGCTGACTTCAACTGCTGTGCGCTACCTGAAGCGTAGAGTGGAAAAGTCCCCGTGTGACTGCTGAAGAGCTGAGAAAAGATTTGTCAGATGTGGGTACTGAAGTTTCAGCTCAGACAATACGGCGCACACTGCGTAATGGAGGCCTCCATGCCAGAACTCACAGGCGCACTCCCTTGCTGTCTCCAAAGAATAAGAAGTGTCGACTGCAGTATGCCAAAAGTCATGTGGACAAACCACAGAAGTTTTGGGATAGTGTTCTGTGGACTGATGAAACAAAATTAGAACTGTTTGGGCCCATGGATCAACGCTATGTTTGGAGGAGGAAGAACAAGGCCTATGAAGAAAAGAACACCTTGCCTACTGTGAAGCATGGAGGGGGGTCAATCATGCTTTGGGGCTGTTTTGCTTCTGCAGGTAAAGGGAAGCTTCAGCGTGTGCAAGGTACCATGAATTCTCTTCAGTACCAGGAGATATTGGATGACAATGTGATGCAGTCCGTCACAAACCTGAGGCTTGGGAGACGTTGGACCTTTCAACAGGACAATGATCCCAAGCATACCTCCAAGTCCACTAGAGCATGGTTGCAGATTAAAGGCTGGAACATTTTGGAGTGGCCATCGCAGTCACCTAACTTAAATCCGATTGAGAACCTCTGGTGGGACTTAAAGAAAGCAGTTGCCGTGCGCAAGCCTAAGAATGTGACTGAACTGGAGACTTTTGCCCATGACGAATGGGCGAAGATACCCGTATATCGCTGTAAGACACTTGTGTCAAGCTATGCTTCACGTTTAAAAGCTGTTATAACTGTAAAAGGATGTTGTACTAACTACTAAAATTTGAATGTCACTTGGGGGTTGAATAAAACTGATAATGATGTGAGCACAGAAAAGACATTTGTGGTTATTTCATTATAAATGTTATGTTATATTTGTCTGACCTACACGTGCCTCTTTGATTTAACCCCTTAAGGACCGCTGACGTACCCTGTACGTCCTGTCCTCGGGTCTCCCTTAGACCCGCAGACGTACAGGGTACATCAGCAGCGCCTAATCCCCCTCCAGCCCGATACTAACCTCCCTCGCTGGATCCCTCGGCGATCTGGCAGGGAGGAAGCCTGCCCATGTGATTTACATGGGCAGGCAAGGCTGATGACGTCGCCACGCTGCCTGGTGACATCATCAGCAGGCGTCCCCATGCAAAGCAATGGAGGGGAGGGGGGCTCCTTCGGAGCCCTCTATATACCCAACCATTGCAGCTAGGGAGATGCTTTTTACACCGCTGAAAAGGGGAGAGTCTCCCCTTTTCAGCGGTGTATAGCATTAACTGTTCTGCCACCGGATCATGTTTCGGCGCCAATTGGCGCCAAAATGGGATTCAAACCTGGAGGGGGGCTGACATCTTGGATGTCAGCCAAGCCTCCAGATCCCCCTCCACCCACTGACAACCTCACCATATGTGTGAGGATGTCAGTGGGCCAGTTAACCATCTAGCTGCCATGTAGAGATAAGGGGATCCTAAGGATCCCCATATCTCCCGATCCATGGCAGCTAGATGATTATGGCCTTTCCAATGATACCAAACATGACCAGGTTTGGGTTAAAAAAAATAAAATAAAAATTTAACCCTTTCGCTGCTGAGGCTTTTCCCGCCCCTGTGCTGAGGTCATTTTTACCTGTTTTGCGCATCATGTTTAAACGTGTTTTGAAGGCTTATTTTAGTATATGACCCAGACATATTATATATCGTTCTTTACGTCAGACTCGGTAGATTCATAATATGTCATTATTATATGTATACGTTATGTCATGTCTGTATATTATAACAAAAAATGCAATAAAATATGTATTTTCAATAATTTACAACGTGTAAAGTGTTTTTTTCCACATTTTAACATGCGAGCAATTGCGGTTATATTTTGTATGGGGTGCGCTTGTTAAAAAAATTAGAGATGGGGTCTCGTTACATTTTTTTTTGGGGAAAATGACACTATTTTTAACAAACGCACCGCATGCAAAAATCGTTAGTGCAGCATCATTGTTCACATTATAATTGAAATGGGAACAATATTGCTGCATTAACAAACCAAAAAAAAAAAAAAAAAGTGTTTATTTTATTTTTTTTAATTTTTTTTTAATTTTTTTTTAATTTTTATTTTTCATTTTTTTTTTTTTTTACAAAAATTTTCACTTTCATGTTTGGTATCGTTGGAACGGCCATGCTCTGGCCGATCCAACCATACCAAAATTTAACCCCTAGCTGCCACGGATCGGGAGATAGGGAGTTCATTGGAACTCCCTATCTCCACCGTTGGTGGCAGTCAAGGGTTAAGTCCAGGGGGAGTTCCCGGAGGCTTGGCCGACATCCAAGATGTCGGCCAGCTCCGGGAAAGGATCGCGAACCGGCGCTTTTCAGCGCCGATTCGCGATCCAGCTCCCCAGGGGTTAATGCCAGGCATCATTTGGAAGGGCAGGCTGTGCCCTTCCAAATGATGCCTGGGTTAACCCCCGCAGAGCCGCCGATCGGGAGGGAGAGAGGTCCGAAGGACCTCCCCCCTCCCTTTCAGGCGCCTCCTCCGCACATGCGGGGGGGGCGCCTGAATTAGGTGTCATCGCGCCCCCGCGATGACACCTAATTCTGGCGGCTGCTGTTCCGGATGCCGGGCTGACATCCAGGATGTCAGCCCGCACCGGAGGGGCCAGCGATCGGCCGGAACTCGGCCGAACGCTGACCCCAATGAGAGGACGCGCTCAGCGCGTCCTCAGCACACCAGCGGGAATGCTGAGGACGCGCTGAGCGCGTCCTCAGCAGCGAAGTGGTTAATAAAATAAAAAAAATAAAAAATTAAAGTTTTTTTTGTCCGGGGGGGTTTAATTAAATAGGACCTAGGCTGTCAACTAAAAATAATTAGCACAAAATGGTCAGAATGAGCGCAGCGCACATAGGTGAACTGTCTCAGCAGTGAAGGGGTTAAAAAGCAAACGCATGTAAAAATTGGGTATTTATAGCCTCGGGACAAAATTTTTAACCTATTTAGCCGGGATCTTTTTGGGTGGTTGTAGATTTTGGGGATTAAATTATGAAAAAGTGTGTTTTTACCATTTTTTCCTCATATTTCATATTTTTTTTATAGTAAATTATTGGATATGATGGAAATAATGGTATTTCTAGAAAGTCCATTTAATGGCGGGAAAAAGGGTGTATAATATGTGTGGGTTGAATAAACGAGTAAGATGAAAATTTGACCTAAACACTAACAGCGCAGAAACGTAAAAACAGCAGCGGTCACTAAAAGACGGATTTGTGTAAAACCGCCCGGTCACTAAGGGGTTAATTGTAAGCAAGATGACTGAATGATCAAAATCAATGTCAAACTGGCCAAAACACTCAATTTCAGTGGGGGTTGAATAATTTTGAACACAACTGTATATCATAGAGGGACCACTAGGGGCAGTGTGAGGCTTGTTGCCCTGTGTGGCTAGCTGACATCATTAAGCCAGCCTTCTCTAGAGTGGTTACCTCATGGTTACTCCCACTGGGAATAAAGGTATATACATTGTTGGTGGGAGGGATGCCACTCTGGTGGGGGGAGACAAGACTCTAGTCCAACCTATGGTTTTGATTCAACCAGGAGTTCCAGGAAGAGATCAGCCCTTTATGTGATTTGGCTTGGACCTGAGAGCACATGGCTTGCCATGTGCTGTGCATTTCTGGATTTGGTAAATGATTGTTGCTCTTCTTGATTCCTTTGTACATTACTTTACCTATGCTGAGTTTTTGTGTTATTGCAGTGTCCAGGGTTTAGTTTAATAATGTTTTAATGAGTTATCTTTCTGTTTATCCTTTTTATTTTTAAGTAAATCCTTTATAACCATCACTGTGTGTGTGTTTGTGTAGTCACTCGCTACTCAATCTCACGGTATCGGCTGGTATTACCTATATTTTTAAAATGATTTTTAATTACAGTTATAAAGAAGAATTAATGACATAACGGATTTTGAACTTTACATAAATCGTTTTATCTTGTTAAAACATGAATTTTCTTGCTTAATAATTAGCTAGGCGTTGTTGTGTTTATCTGAGTGTCAGCCTGTGTTTTCTAGTCAATATCTGTAAATTTGGACAACGTAGTTAGTTCTGTTAACCTGTTTAATTGCTGGTAAATAGGTCAGTGTGCATCACTTCATGCCAAGTAGGCTGATTTTTATATACCCTCCACCTGGGGACAAAAATACAGGGGTTAAGTCTGAGGAAGCGGGATGCTTGTGTTACGTGAAAAAAAATAACGGTTTAGTAAATATTTAATAAAAACGCAATTTTTTTTACATTGAAACCTATGGTGGAAAAAAGCCTTGCTTCTTTAAAATAAGTAAGGAAACCTAAAATTTCACCCAAAAAATCCTAAAAAAATAAATAAGGAGACTTTCATTTTATTGGCAGTGATCTGTTTCCCATTCTGAAATAACCAATAAAATGCAAAATAACTCATAAAAACGAAATACAAATCAATTCAAAATACAAAATAACTCACAAAAATGAAACACTAAGGGATCCAAAAAACGAAATAACCCATAAAAACAGAAAATTAATCGATCTGAAATTCCGAATCAATCTGAAATTCCAAATTGATCTGAAATACCGAATCGGAACAGAACAAAACCACACAAAAACTGTCTGAAATGACCTGAAAAAAAAAATATTAACCCTTTTCCGAGCACTGATGTACCATGTATGTCCTGCTCACGGGTCTCCCTTAGACCCGTGGAAGTACATGATACGTCAGCGGGCTCTTAACCTCCCTCCCGCCGATACTTACCTCCCTCACTGGCTCCCACGGAGTTCTGGCAGGGAGGAAGCCTTCCCCCCTGTTTTAGAGGGGCTGGCAGGCACGACGACATCACCACACCGGCGCCTGTATTTAAATCAAATGAAGGGGAGGGGGGCTCTTTTGGAGCCCTCTATCTCCCCAACCATTCACCCTACAGATATGCTTTTTGCACAGCTGGAAAGGGGAGAGCCATATCGCTATTTAAACCTGGAGGTGGCTGGCTTCTTGGATGTCAGCCAAGTCTCCAGGTCACCCCCCACCCATTGACATCCCCACCATATGTGTGAGGATGTCAGTGGGCCAGTTAATCCCCTAGTTGCCAAGTGAAGATAACGGGATCCTTTGGATTTTTTGTCTGGGGGGGTTTAGTGAAATAGGACTTAGGCTGTCATCTAAAAATAATGAGCATAAAACGGTCAGAATGAGATCAGCACACATTGGTGAACTGGCTCAGCAGTCATGGGGTTAAAAAGCAAAAACATGTAAAAATTGGGTATTTTTATTCTAGGGACAAAATTCTGAAACTATATAGCTGGGGTCTTTTTTGGTGGTTGTAGATTTTGGGGATTAAATTATGAAAAAGTGTGTTTTTAACATTTTTTCATCATATTTCAGATTGGTTTTATAGGAAATTATATGACATGATGGAAATAATGGTATTTTTAGAAAGTCCATTTAATGGCGGGAAACACGGTGCAGAATATGTGTGGGTTGCATAAACGAGTAAGAGGAAAATTTGACCTAAACACGAACAGTGCAGAAACATAAAAATAGCAGCGGGCACTAAAGGACGGATTTATGTAAAACCGCCAGGTCCGTAAGGGGTTAATGCAGCTTCATTGTTCACATTTCAATAATAATGTGAACAATGATGCTGCACTAACGATTTTTTATATGGGGAAGGTTTGCTAAAAAACACATCATTCCCCCCAAAAAAATGTAACAAGTTTCCATTTCTAATTCTTTTAACAAGCCTACCCCATAGAATATATATAACCGCAAAGGCTCAGACGATGAAATGTGAAAAAAAAAACACTTGACACGCTGTAGATGTTTGAAAATTCATATTTTATTGCATTTTTTTTATATAATATTCATCCAGGACATGAGGTATACATATAATAATGATATATTATTATGAATGTGCTGGAAAAAAGGATATGTAATTTGCCTAGGTCGTACAATAAAACATGATTTCAAATCACATTTAAACATGATGTGCACAAAATGGCTCAGCAGTGAAATTGTTAAACTTGTTGAATTGAAAGACTGAAAATTAGGTCATTTCGCCTTAATTTCGGTGCAATTTGGCATTCTGTGATTGTGAATAGAAGACACGACAGTCTTCTATGGGACAATTTCGATGCTGTGGAAATGCAATGAATTGCACCGTAATTCACTGTTAATTCGCCTGTATTTTTTGCCTGCAGGATCACTTCGTCTTTTAAATGCCATTCTTTTTTTTAAACTTGACAATTTTTATTGTGAACATGATAGGAAATGTACAACACAGTACAAGAAATGAGGAAGTAGTGATTAGAGAAGAAGACAAGAAGTGTCGTAGCCGATAAGGGTAAGCAAACAAATAGTGTGCACCGTTTTGTGTTTTACATAGATAACAATTAACAGTGAAAATCAAACGTTAAAGTAATCAACCAAATAAAAACAAACAAAACAAAAGCCTAATCTGCCCGAGTAGGATCAGTGACAAAAGACATGAACAAGGCCTATATAAGGGAGTGTTTAGTTCAGTAAGGGGCAAAAAGGAAAAAACAAAAAGACAAACAGTCATAGGTTAGCAATTAGAGCAAGGGTTGGAGAGGGTGACGTCCCGCCACTATTTCTGCAGAATACCAAGCAGTATTTTGTAGGTAGGATCGTATTGTAGCGCGCATGGACGGTGTTAGGGAGGGGAAATGGTGCTGCCACACTTTAACAAATGTTTTAGTATGAGTTTCTTTATCAGAAAGGGTGTATATCCAATCAATGCGGAAAAGATGGGTCAGTTTATTTTTAAAGAGGGAAACAGGGAACTGATAGGAGTGGTTCCAGGTCTGCAAAATCGTTTTGCGTCCCACCGCTGCCACCAAAGACAGAAAGTGTTTATGTTTAGTTCTGAAATGAAAGTAGGAGTGAGGCCCAAAATTTAAAAAAAAACTGTATTAAAAGGTAGGGAGAGTTTTGTGGTAGAAAGGATAAACGAATGGACGGAGGACCAAAAACATCAGATTACAGGGCAACTCCAAAAGCAGTGATAGAGATCGGTGTGTGTGTTTGCATTTAAAGCAGGAAGAGTCCGGTTTCCAAACCATTAAATTCAATCTGTGTGGGGAGTATCATGCATAATGAAGTGTTTTTAAAAACATTTCATGGTATGATACTGTGGGTAGAATTTTAATCAGATATGTGTGTGTGTTCTGGGAAATGTCTGAGCCATTGTACCGGGCCTGTCGTGATGTTGGGCCAGTCGACTACATGTCGGAGGATGGCGTATAATGAGGAGTTAGAGTAGTCAGGTCGCGGTCTACTTTTAATGTGGTTGTCCAGGCGTTTGTGCCAGTCTGACGTCGTGAAGGCGGATACGACTTTAAGAACGTAGAAGCGGAGTTGAAAGTAGGCATTAAATGCCATTCTTAGGTTTGATTTTAACGACTGAAACTCTTGACCATGCCTGCATGTTTGTATTGAGATGCTAGTCTATGATTGGCTGATTCGATATTTCTCTTAACAAGCAGGCGAAAGGGTTATCATTGTGATCACTGATATTCTGACAGCAATTGCAGTATATAAACAAGGCAGTAACTAAATTGTTCTCATTTGTATACTGTATGTATGTCAGGTCTTATATAAATATATATGTAATTTAGAATTTCTGTTTATATGGTGTATTCACTTTTTAAATTGACGTGTAAAATACTAAGGCGCAACTAAAAGAACACGTTGAATTTATTATATTTTTAACATGCTACAAAATAGGTCTTTTACATCCTACCATTCATCTTGTTTTGTTAGGTTCATCAGGGTTATTAGTTACTAGTCTAAAATTCAAACCTAGGTGTCTTATATATTGCATGAGATCTCAGGAGTGAAACAAGGTCCACTTCATAAATGACTGCTTTCAAGATATCTAAAAAAGATCTTTTGCAGTCTCAAAAGGACATTTATCAGATATATTGGATGTTCAGTCTGCTGCCCTTTTAATCTCACTTGAGATAACCTTCTCAGAGGTTTCACTTAAAGTAAAATATTTATTTCAGCATCACCACTTTCTCTTCTGCTGCCAAAATAAATGTTGTTGAAGTGTTTCACATTCATGGCTTGTTTAGTTTTATTTTCTTTTAGTGTAGAAGAATATGGTTAAACTGTATTAACTAAACAGTAGAATGTGGCAAATATGTGGATAAATCAAAATATTGGACAAAATAATTTATTTAAAGTAATCATATTTAAAAATTACAGGGAAGCGTGGGGAACGAGAGGGCACTGAAATGTCGGCGACATTTCGGTGCTCTCTGAATAACCCTGTTTGAATTTATAAAGAGGATGTACCCTGCAAAGTTTAATCAGGTAATCAATAACCGTAGTTACATCTTATCAGTGTTTTTTTTCTAGGAAAAAAGGTAGGTACTCACCATGAACTGTCATGAAGCATCAGGCAGTGAGCAGCCAATGAAAAAATGGGTTACGCTTGCATGAACTAATAAATACGCCATTGTGCAGCCAATGTATAAAGCCATGTCCAGGCCATGACATTGTGTTGCCTGGGTCCAAATATGAAATGCTGCCGCCCCCTCAAACTATTTCCACAATACACACCCATGCTTATCACTGAGCTCCACAGCAATAAAGTTTCAAAGGTGAAGTGTTGGAGTCAGCGCTTCTTTCAAAATAAATTAAAATAAAGTAAATGATGGAAATTCTTCTGTGTTGGAAGTGTTGTGTCAGTTTTCTCTGATGAAGTGTTGTCCTTTTGCCTCAAACAAAACATAAATACATCATGGTGTGGTATGACTGTTATTATGCATAGAGGTAAAGAAGGATTACATTCACATTCTGCGGTGTCTAAAATCAGACACCAGATGGGCAGGCGGCCTGGAGACACTATAAGGATGCTCGATCTCGTCTCAGCAAGTGGTCTCGGTGTGTATGATCTCTGCTGGGTGGTAGAGCTTGTGAAGATTAAAAGAGTATAAAAGACAATATAAACACCAAAATGCGTTTCAATCAATTCCTCAGTTGGTGGTGTGGGTTCCTCTGTGTCTTCTTCTGGTTTTAAATAGTCCTTGGTAGTGATTGCTGTTTTAATTTGGCACTGATTCGTCTGCCAATCGGCGTCGGATTGCAGACTTCTCCCGGGTGTGGGAGGCTGACATTCACTGACGTCCTCGTACATGGGTGCGATGATATCAGAAAGGGAATTCTCTCCTAGCCGGGCAGAGAATTCGGAATGGTAGTAATACAGGGGTCTGTTGGACCTCAGTATATCCCAATAATTTGAGGCTAGAGGGTCTTGTTTAGTATCAATGGAAAGGCATGGCATTTCGATTGATACCAAACATGACCAGGTTCTGTTTAACATGAAATTAAATATAAATAAAAATAAACATTTCTATATTATTTTTCCTTTTTTTATTTATAATGCAGCACTAGTGTTCATTTTTCAATTATAATGTGAACAATCATGCTGCACTAACTCTGCTTCTCATTTCCCACAATGAAAAACCACTGAACACCTTTATTGAGCTTAATATTCAGTATACGGTCCCAGGCAGAGCATAGTAACAACGGTAAATGACACCCTTGCGTCTTACAGCACTTCTTTATTAATTCCTTCCATTATAATACTGTTCTACTGGTCTGAGGTTTTGTGATCCTTCTGCTTCTCGGCATCTGAGACTTTCAGGGTAATTCAAAGAGATTCGAAAAGTCACTGCACGTTCGGTGATTTTTCGTTCTCTTCAATTCGGTTCCTTTTCTGATCCCATTTCGGTGACCCTGCGGTGTATTCAGCAAGCACCACAGGGACCCCGAATTGCAGGGAAAAGCTGCCGCAAACCTGACGAAAACTAACCGCAAAACCCGGCGAATGCACGCTGAAAACCCGCAAAAACTTCTGGATTAACCCACCGAAAACCATGGAAAAACCCGAGCAGGAGCCGATCGCAGCCTCCGGAAAAAGCCGACACCGCAGAAGAGGCAGTGAATAAATTAGTAAAACAGTTTGCATGAATGTTTGAAAAGTGAAACGCTGTTTGCAAAGAAACTACTGAGCGAAAATGTCTGAAATTTACATATGAGGTCCAGGGAATGATAATAAAAAGGGCTGTTACAGAAAAAATAAGTATACTTAAAAAGAAAAAAAAATCCAGAAAAATGTTTAAAATATCCTAAAAAATCTACTAATAAAGAGACTCTTTACTGCAGAATTTTATAATGAACGGTTTATTACATATTTAATTAAAACGGGAATATTTTTAACATTGAAGCCTTTGGGATTCTCCTGAATAAACTTGCCGAATTAAACCACCGAATGGCAGGACATTTCGGGAACCTTTCACTGCTGGTTTTTGTTCTCTGAATAGCCGAAGCAGTGCTTTTTCATGAGGATTTCACTGCCCTCGAACAGGCACCGAACAGGCACCGTATGTGCAGGCAATTCGCCAGGTTGGCGAACTGCCTGCTCTCTGAATAGCCGAATGGCCAAGAAAGGTAACCGAACGCTGATTTTCAGCGTTCGGTTACCTTTCTCAAGCAATTCGGATCTCTTTGAATTACCCTGATAATTAGACTAGGGACAGACAAAGATTAGCATCGCTCAACATTTGGCAAACAAGACTGAACAATATCCATTCAAACGTTTAACCACTTCAATGCTAAGGACGCGCTCAGCGCGTCCTCAGCATTGCCCCTGGTATGCGGAGGACGCGCTGAGCGCGTCCTCGCATTGGGGTCAGCGTTCGGCCGGGTTCCGGCCGATCGCTGGCCCCTCCGGTGCGGGCTGACATCCTGGATGTCAGCCCGGCATCCGGAGCAGTGGCCGCCATTATTATGTGTCATCGCGCCCCCGCGATGACACATAATTCAGGCGCCCCCCCCGCATGTGCGGAGGAGGCGCCTGAAAGGGAGGGGGGGGAGGTCCTTCGGACCTCTCTCCCTCCCGATCGGCGGCTCACAGGGGCTTAACCCAGGCATCATTTGGAAGGGCACAGCCTGCCCTTCCAAATGATGCCTGGCATTAACCCCTGGGGAGCTGGATCGCAAATCGGCACTGAAAAGCGCCGATTTGCGATCCTTCCCGGGAGCTGGCCGACATCTTGGATGTCGGCCAAGCTTCCGGGAACTCCCCAGAGGACTGGCGTCATCGTGCGCAGCACGATGATGCCAGTCCTAGCATTAACCCCTAACTGCCACGAACTGTGGAGATAGGGAGTTCCAATGAACTCCCTATCTCCCGATCCGTGGCAGTTAGGGGTTAAATTTTGATATCGTTGGATCGGCCAGAGCATGGCCGTTCCAACGATACCAAACATGAAAGTAAAAAAAAATGTAAAAAAAAAAAAAAAAAAAAAAAAAAATTAAAAAAAATAAAAAAAAAAAAATTAAAAAAAAAAAAAATAAACACTTTTTTTTTTTTGTTTTTTGTTAATGCAGCAATATTGTTCCCATTTCAATTATAATGTGAACAATGATGCTGCATTAACGATTTTTGTATGCGGTGCGTTTGTTAAAAATGGTGTCATTTTCCCCAAAAAAAATGTAACGAGACCCCATCTCTAATTTTTTTTAACAAGCGCACCCCATACAAAATATAACCGCAATTGCTCGCATGTTAAAATGTGGAAAAAAACACTTTACACGCTGTAAATTATTGAAAATACATATTTTATTGCATTTTTTGTTATAATATACAAACATGACATAACGTATACATATAATAATGACATATTATGAATCTACCGAGTCTGACGGAAAGAACGATATATAATATGTCGATGTCATATACTAAAATAAGCCTTCAAAACAGGTTTAAACATGATGCGCAAAACAGGTAAAAAATGACCTCAGCACAGGGGCGGGAAAAGCCTCAGCAGCGAAAGGGTTAACAGATACAAACACAATCCAGATAGGGGGTGTTGGACAAGACTAAGGCGACCCCCATAGTAAGTCTATCAGTAGATAGTAACAAATACGAATAGACAATAATGATAGCCAATAACAGTATTCATACGTAACACAGATAACACAAACACCTTGCATTGGAGAGGGCAGGGAACTATAAAACATCAGGCCTGCACCTTCCAAATACATCTCTACGTCCATCTACCCCAAGTTCAAAGTGACACACGTCATAGTATCATATTGTAAAGTTGCCACCTTTTGAATGCTGCTGCAAAGGACAGGTAAAAAAACTTGCAGTTTGGCAAAGGTTCCGCACAGGACTAATGGGATTCTTACCCACTAATGACAGAACAATATCCATTACTTTAACCCCTTCACTACCAAACACAGTAAAGTGAAAAATAAATAAATAACATTAACCCTTTGCTGCCGCAGGGCGTACTATGCCACCCCTGCGGTGGGTGGGCTTAGCAGAAACTGGGTGTACAAGCACGCCCCATTGACTTGTATGGGCTGCCTCTGCCTCTGCCCGCTGCTGGCGTGTGCCTTTGGCTGCTGCAAGATGGCCTGAACTCAGACTGTCCCCCCTAGTACTAGTATTAGCACGCCCTGCCGGCGTTAACCCCCATCCTGATGGGCACCACCTGCCTGTCGTTAACCCCTTAGTGACCGGGCGGTTTTACACAAATCCGTCTTTTAGTGACCGCTGCTGTTTTTACGTTTTTGCGCTGTAAGTGTTTAGGTCAAATTTTCCTCTTATTCATTTATTCAACACACACATATTATACACCCTTTTTCCCACCATTAGATGGACTTTCTAGAAACACCATTATTTCCATCATATCGAATAATTTACTATAAAAAAATATGAAATATGAGGAAAAAATGTTAAAAACACACTTTTTCGTAATTTAATCCCCAAAATCTACAACCACCTAAAAAGACCCCGGCTAAATAGGTTCAAAATTTTGTCCTGAGACTAGAAATACCCAATTTTTACATGCGTTTGCTTTTTAACCCCTTCACTGCTGAGACAGTTCACCTATGTGCGCTGCGCTCATTCTGACCATTTTGTGCTAATTATTTTTAGATGACAGCCTAGGTCCTATTTAATTAAACCCCCCCAGACAAAAAAGACTTTAAAAAAAACACATTTTTTTATTTTAATTTTTTTTTATTTTTTATTATTATTTTTTTTATTTTATTTTTAAACCAAACCTGGTCATGTCATAATCAGGCCTTTCAAATGATGTACCTGGACCCTCTATATAATGGCACTCCACCCAAGATGGAGTTCTTCTGCATTTCTCATGCTCCCACTGAAGTCCTCAGTTCCTGACAAACCTGTGTGCACTGCACAACCCTTCCAGACCAGCTCCTTGAGCTGCCATGGATCAGGAGATATGGGGATCCTTAGGATCCCCTTATCTCTACATGGCAGCTAGATGGTTAACTGGCCCACTGACATCCTCACACATATGGTGAGGTTGTCAGTGGGTGGGGGGGACCTGGAGGCTTGGCTGACATCCAAAATGTCAGCCCCCCTCCAGGTTCGAATCGTGTTTTGGCGCCAATTGGCGCCGAAACGTGATGCGGTGGCGAAACAGTTAATGCTATACACCGCTGAAAAGGGGAGACTCTCCCCTTTTCAGTGGTGTAAAAAGCATCTCCCTAGCTGCAATGGATGGGGAGATAGAGGGCTCCGAAGGAGCCCCCCCTCCCCTCCATTGCTTTGCATGGGGACGCCTGCTGATGACGTCACCACACAGCGTGGCGACGTCATCAGCCTCGCCTGCCCATGTAAATCACTTGGGCAGGCTTCCTCCCTGCCAGATCGCCGAGGGATCCAGTGAGGGAGGTGAGTATCGGGCAGGGAGGGGGATTAGGCGCTGCTGACGTACCCTGTACGTCCGCGGGTCTAAGGGAGACCCGAGGACAGGACGTACAGGGTACGTCAGCGGTCCTTAAGGGGTTAAGGGGTTAGTTTAACAGATGTGATGCCTCGTTAATATAGGGTACAATTGCAATTTTACACAGACATTTCCGTTCTGAGATAGTTAAATATAAACATTGTAAATGTACTCTTTTTTATTTTTCATCTATTTATTTATCCTGTACAGAAATTGTATTGGGTTTATTGGTTCTAAACTCTAAATGGCGTCCCTTATCTTGCACAATTCCAAATAGAATCTGCATTATTATTAGCATACAGGAAGAGATAACCTATTTGTCAAATACAGTAAATGTGATAAAGATCGATCATAAAAATGGTCAGATACTGTATAATGTTTATAGGTATTGGCAGTGATAATAATGAGATAATAGCAATGCAGCTTTTGAAACATAGCAATATGCTGTAATAAAAATAATATGTATGTGGCATAATGCCAGTACATGGAAATTACAGCAACACCTTATATCTGTAATGTGATGGGCTTTACAGTCATTATAACCCCTTTAATCTTATACCTGTACAGTACTGTCACATTCCTCGCTGTCTGCGTGACAAAAGGCACAAATAGGCGACATTCCCCTCTCCAAGAAGACTCCGGCCCAGATTTCCCTCTGCTCTAGATCCAGGTACCAGACCATTCTACAGTGATTTCCAGCCTCAGGTGTGGGCTGGACCTGGACCCTCTATATAATGGCACTCCACCCAAGATGGAGTTCTTCTGCATTTCTCATGCTCCCACTGAAGTCCTCAGTTCCTGACAAACCTGTGTGCACTGCACAACCCTTCCAGACCAGCTCCTTGAACCCGATACCTACCCGAACCCCTCTATTGCATTCCCTTGTGCATGACCCCTTGGCTTTGGACTAACAGACACCCATCTCGCTTGCTGCCCACGTTGATCTACTGCTTGGACTTTGACCCTGATATTGGAAGACCCCTTTGGATACCACGCTTGATTCAAGGACACTGCCTTTTGCTCCCACTAACTTATCTTTTGTTATTGGAACCCTGCCTTTATTCTTGGATTACAAATCACTATACTCCTGGACTCTCATCACCTACAGCCATACCTGCATCTTTGATTTAAACCCTGTTTCTGTTTCCATCTTTCTGCTGTAAGAATTCTCCTAGTTAACCTTGTTTGTCTCAATAGTCAGTTATGTTCCTGTAGTGTTCCTCTGTTTCTCTTAGGCTAGGGTCAGACGAATGCATTTTTCGCGTCGTCCGTGAAAAAGTGCGTTCGAACGAATGGACGTATTTTTTCACGGAATACGCGTTAGTGGTCATACGATGCGCATTTTCGTCCGTGATTTTGTACGGATCATCAATAAAACCCTTTTTGCGTCTGGACGTTATGTTGGCCGGACATTAGCAGCACGTGACGTCTCCTAATCATGCACACATGCAGCTAGCAGACGCAGCGCACTCTGTACGTCCGTACTAGCTGTTTGACGTTCTCAAAAAAATGCGTTTGCTTGCCGCTTGCGTTGTAGGCTTGTGCACCGTTTTTTTTTTCGGTTCAATTCGGTTAGATTTTTCAGATTTTTAAACTTTTCGATTCGGCTAGTTTCGACCGATTTCGGTTTCGATTCGATTCGGTTCGGCCCGTTTTTCGGGTACATTTTTTTTTCGGAATATCGACCATTTTTCGTATTTTCGTGTCACTGTGCTCGGTTTTTGTATCGACTTTTCGTGATTTCGGAAATTTTAGTTTTTCGGAATTGCACATTTTTTGGAATATCGACCATTTTTCGTTTGACACATTTCAAGTCCATTCGAAAAATCCGAAAATATTTCGTTTCGGCTCGGAAAACATTTCGGATCTGAAATTTTCGGATCTAAAAAATTTCGGAAATTCGGCCGCATCCGAAAACACGAATCGGGAAATTTCGTGAAAATTCCGAAACCCGAAACGCACATCCCTATTGCATTGCGTAGCCGCACTTTCGTGCGGCCATACTTGTATATTGCCTGTCATTGCCCGTCATTTGCTGCTACTACGGCCGTGATAAAGTGCAGCTGCACGTGCGTTCGCACTGCGTTCGTCTGACCCTAGCCTTAGTTGTGTTCTATACTTCAGTCAGCTCTCTTCATGCCCTGCCCCTCTGTGTCTGCTTAAGTATTCTTTGCATTCAGTGTTCAGCCCCTGTGTACCATAAACCTTTTCCTGTTTAATCCATGAATAACATCTGTCACCGCACCTGGGCTCAACCCCCCTCAACCCCGGTACACCCCAGATATGAAAAGTACTGTGTGACCAAGAGCTCTCCCTGTGGTCTGCACGTTCCCAGGCTGTTGTAATGCAGCAGTAAAGTCTCTTAAAGTGTTTGTATTATTGTAAAGAAGCCATACCTTCCCTAATAGTAACAGAGTGAAATGATTGAATGAGAATTTCATTTCATCCTGGGGAGAATAATAATCTTGCATTAAAGATTATGCACATGACAAACATGCAACTCCTTAGGAATAGGAAAAAATATAAGAAAACATTATTTAGAGAGAGCCGATAAGGCACCGAACAGGGAATTTCCCCATATGGTGCCATTTCGTGGCCGTTCAACTATTCAGAGAGCAGGCAGTTTGCCAAATTTTGGCAAACTGCCTGCACATACAGTGCTTGTTCGAAGGCATTGAAATCCCCCATAGAGAAGCAATGGTTAATCTATTCAGAGAACACCGAACAGCAGTGAAAAGTTGCTGTTTGGTGGTTTCATTCGGCAAGTTTATTAAAGCCAACCCTATAGGCTTCAATGTTAAAAATATTCTCGTTTTATACCATATCTAATAAACTGTTTATTCTTTTAATCTGCAGTAAAAAGTCTATTTATTGATATTTCTTTTAGGATCTTTTAGGCATTTTTGGGAATTTTGTAGGCAATTATTTTTTTAACCCCTTGGCTGCAAAGGAAGCGCTCAGCCCGTCCAGCCAAGTGGTTCTCCTGTGCTATGGACGCGCTGAGCGCGTCCTAGCATGGGAGTCAGCAATCAGTCGGGATTCCGGACGATTGCTGTGCCCCCCGGTGCGGGCGGACATCTTGATGTCAGCCCAGCACTTCGGGACCCCGGCGGGCACAATAAATGTCATTGCACTAGCTCGATGACATCTATTTCAGGCGCCACCCCTGCGAGTGCGGGGAAGGTGCCTGAAAGGGAGGGGGGTCCTCTGGACCTCTCTCCCTCCTGATCGGCCGGGGGCAGCGGCTAAAGGCAGGCACCGTTTGGAAGGCACAGCCTGCCCTTCCAAACTGTGGCTGGCTTTAACCCCTTGGGGGCCGGATCACGATTCGGTGCCGGATCGTGATCCTCTCCAGAGCTGGCCAACATCTTGGATGTGGGCCAAGCTTCCGGGAACTCCCCCTGATGACTAGCGTCATCGTGCATAGCGTGATGGCGTCAGTTTTGGAGTTAACCCCTAGCTGCCACCAACCTATCTCCCAATCCTTGGAAACTAGGGGTTAATGTTTGGTATCGTTGGATCGGCCAGAGCATGGCCTTTCCAACGATACCAAACATGACCATGGTAAAAGTTTTTTGAAAAAATATATATATATATTAAAAATAATATTAAAAAAAAAGTGTTTTTTTTGTTTTGGTTTTGTTAATGCAGCAATATTGTTCCCATTTAATTTATAATGTGAACAATGATGCTGCACTAAAGATTTTTGTATGGGGTGCGTTTGTTAAAAATAGCGTAATTTTTCCCCCAAAAAAATGTAACGAGTCCCCATTTCAAATTTTTTTTAACAAGCGCAACTCAGAAAAAATATAACCGCAAATGCTCGCATGTTAAAATATGAAAAAAACACTTAACACGTTGTAAATTATTGAAAAATAAATTTCATTGCATTTTTTGTTAGAATATTCAGATCGGTCATGATGTATACATATAATAATGATATATTATGAATCTGCTGAGTCTGCCGGAGAGAACGATATATAATATGTCTGGGTCATATAATGAAATATGGCTTGAAAATGTGTTTAACCACTTCACTGCGGAGGACGCGCTCAGCGTGTCCACTCGCAGCATCGTTTTGAGCGCGTCCTCCCTTTGGGGCCAGCGTTCGGCCGGGTTCCGGCCGATCGCTGGCCCCCCGGTGCGGGCTGGCATCCTCGATGTCAGCCCAGCACCCGGAACCGCTGCCGGAGTAATTAGGTGTCATTGCGGCGGCGCGATGACACCTAATTCAGGCGCCCCCCCGTATGTGCGGAGGAGGCACCTGAAAGGGAGGGGGCGGAGGTCCTTCGGACCTCTCTCCCTCCCGATCGGCGGTGTGCAGGGGATTATCCCAGGCACCGTTTGGAAGGGCACAGCCTGCCCTTCCAAATTAACCCCATGGGGACCGGATCACGAATCGGCGCCGAAAAGCACCGGTTCGTGATCCTTTCCCGGAGCTGGCCGACATCTTGGATGTCGGCCAAGCTTCCGGGAATGCCCCCTGAGGACTGGCACGATGACACCAGTCCTGGAGTTAACCCCTAACTGCCACCAATGGTGGAGATAGGGGGTTCCAATGAACCCCCTATCTCCCGATCCGTGGCAGTTAGGGGTTAATGTTTGGTATTGTTGGATCGGCCAGAGCAGGGCCGTTCCAACAATACCAAACATGAGTATAAAAAAAAGTTCTAAAAAAAAAAAAAAAAAAATATTATAAAAAAAAAATAAACAAGTTTTTTTTTCTTTTTTTTGGTTTGTTAATGCAGCAATATTGTTCCCCTTTTCAATTATAATGTGAACAATGATGCTGCACTAACGATTTTTGTATGCGGTGCGTTTGTTAAAAATCGCGTAATTTTCCCCAAAAAAAAATGTAATGAGACCCCATCTCTAATTTTTTTAACAAGCGCACCCCATACAAAATATAACCGCAATTGCTCGCATCTTAAAATGTGAAAATAAAACACTTTACACGTTGTAAATTATTGAAAATTCATATTTTATTGCATTTTTTGTTATAATATACAGACAGGACATGACGTATACATATAATAATGACATATTATGAATCTGCCGAGTCTGACGGAAAGAACGATATATAATATGTCTGGGTCATATACTGAAATAAGCCTTCAAAACACGTTTAAACATGATGAGCAAAATCGGTAAAAATGAGCTCAGCACAGAGGTGGGAAAAGCCTCAGCAGCGAAAGGGTTAAGTAGTTTTTTTGCAATTCGTGTTTCAATTTTGACACTTTCAATTGTGGTTTTTTTGGGGGTTTTTTAATACCCCGTTCGTCGCTTGTTGGCTTTTTCCGATGGCTGGTCTGCACTGTGTTCAGTGGCTCGGTGGCTTTTTCCGGACGTGTTTGGCTTGTTTTTTTGGTGGTTCAAGTGGTCCGTTACTTCGAATCGTATCGGATGTGTTTTTCGGTGGGTTTTTGGTGGTCTTACAGTGGTTTTGCAGTGGAATTTCAGGGCTGTTCCCTGCAGTTCGTGGACCCTGTGGTGAATGCTGAATTCACTGCAGGGTGGGGAAATTTGATTTCCCAAAGTGCAGGGAACGGGAGAGCACCGAAATTTCAGGACATTTCGGTGCTCTCTGAATAACTCCCTTAGTTACATAGTAACATAGGCTGAAAAAAAAGACATGCATCCTTCGAGTTCAGACTTTCACACATTACCTACCTACTGTGGTTGATCCAAAAGAAAGCAAAAAAATCCAGTCTGAAGTGCTCGCCAATAGTGATGGGCCAAACACCCCTGTGTTCGGTTCGTATTCGACATTAGAACAGCCCAAATGTTCGAATACGAACTCGAACACAATGCAACCCAATGGGGGTCGAACCTGCAAAATGTGTTCACAGTTCTCCTAAATGTACCGGTAGCTGCCGGTACATTTAGGAGACCTGTGGCTGCAGCCTCGCGGCCCCCATACCTCACCTGTCCTGCTGCTGTCCCGGCATCCTGTTCCTCCGGTCCGTCTGCTCCTCCGTCTGGCCGCAGCTCCTCTGCCCCACGCCTCGTCTTCATGCTGAGCCCTGATTGGGCAAAGTCCTGCGCCTGGCCTGGACTTTGCCCAATCATGGCCCTAATTCAATATTGAGCCCTGATTGGGCAAAGTCCTGTGCCTGACCTGGACTTTGCCCAATCAGGGCTCAATATTGAATTAGAGCCCTGATTGGGCAAAGTCCAGGTCAGGCGCAGGACTTTGCCCAATCAGATCAGCATGAAGACGAGGAGTGGGGCAGAGGAGCAGCGGCCAGATGGAGGATTTGACGGGCCGGAGGAACAGGAGGGCCGAAGGCACGGGGGCCAGGGGGCTGCAGCCACAGGTCTCCTAAATGTACCGACAGCTGCTGGTACATTTAGGAGAACTGTGAATTCATTTTGCAAGCATTTTTCATTATGGAATGTCCGCGGTCGAACAGACCGCGAACATCACATAATGTTTGGCGTTCGCCGAACACTCGAACGGCCGATGTTTGATTCAAACTCACGTTCGAATCGAACAAGCAGCCCATCCCTACTCACCAGTAGGCAACAAACAGGGGAAAAATTTCTTCTTGACCATGGAATGGCAGTCTGATTTCTAAATGGACCAAACAGCCATTATCACCTATTTGATAACTCTTAATATTCTGTATTCACAGGAAGTCATCCAGTTGTTGTTTAACAAAAAACAAAAAGTTGTGTTAAACTGTTATCAGGTCTATTCCACTATATAGCAATATATAAATATATATCATTTTATTACTCCTTAATTCCAGTATGTAGATGGCGAGTAGCAACATTTCAAGATTCATTAGTTTGCTTCATGTGTCTGCATCATAAATTCTTGATGTGTTGTCATTCATCACTACTTTCAGATTGACAGATCATTTTTTTTCATATATATGGCTTGAAGCTGAGTAAATGAAATACCAGAAAACATAACAATTCTTGACCTTGATTTATGTAGAATTGGCAGAACAAAATCCTCCAAAAAGTATTTTAATCCTATTTTGTTCTGAAAGCTGATAGATTTAGCTCCACATTTTAAAATCGATTTGTTAAATGAGCCAGATAGAACGACATAAACCCATAGATTTACTTGTGTTTTGTTGTACTGTGTTTAGAGAGCATTTGAAAAATACAGCTGACCTCTTTCTATATGGAGAATTATCTGAATGTTCATATTCTTATCAATGTTAATTTAAATCACAGTAATGGGTAAGATGTAATTGTAGCCACTTTGTGTAAAAGTAGACAAAAATGACTAGTGATTCATTATGGCTACAAAAGAGTCTAATAGGGCAAAATATTTATTATTTTGATTAGCAACTCCCTTTAAAAAAAAATTAAGCCCATAAATGGATTTAGCTAGAATGCAGTTAACATGTGTTCTTATTTAAACAAATCTATTGATTTATAAGCTGGATGGGAGTTTGCAAAATCTAATTTTATCAATAAATGCAATTTTAACATTAGGGGAAAATACTAAGCGATAAACAGTTCTATTCCATTAATATCATGGCATATTCATGTATACATAAAGTTTTGGGTCAGCCAGACAGGTGATATATTTATGTATCATAGATATAAAACGAATAAGAAAAATGGATGGGAAGCTCCAAAATATTTGTAGTTGCAATTCTGAAGGATAGAAAAGTTTGATCAGTACTTGTTAATTTTGAAGCTATGAATAGTAACAGGTTTTATGTTATAGAAGAAGAAACAGGGAACACTCAAGGGAGATATCACTAGAGATTAACTTTTAACCTGCATTTAGGGGTTTCAGGGCCCTATTCCAGCCAAAGCCTTTTGCATTTGCAAAAATGGGAAACGCAATCACTAATTAGCATTCCCCCCAAAAAAATCAGATACTCATCCTGTGTTGCGAACGGTGCCCGATCTGCTCCTTCTGGCTGCTGGGAGCAGAGTGGGACTGGGACAAATAGTCCCCAGTCTTTCTCCGCGAATCACTCATTCGGCCCTGCATAATCTCACGAGAGTCCTTTAGGGCTAACGGGAGCATCCAGGAGGGTAGAGCTGCGTTAGTTAGTTCCCAGTCTCCCTCCGTGATCACTCTGGCGCTGCACAGGCACAATTTTTCCTTAGGTAAGGTCCGACGGGAATAGGGCCCTCATGTCCTCCTGTATCTGTTGGCAGCAATACTGACCTGTCTCCTTTATGTATTGTAGAATTGTCCTTTCTTCACACATTACACCATCGTACAGCGCTGCGGAATGCTTATTATACAGACTTGCATGTTATGACAGTGTAAATGTTAATGTATGGACAAGAGAGTTTTAAATTTACAGTACTGATGCAATGCGTTTTAATGTAGATGTGGACCCTAATTCGATGTAATTTTGCTCCAGTGGTGGATCCATAAGGGTTGCACCGCTGCACCCCCCTAACTAGAGGGTTGTCTCATTTTCATGCAGATGGAACTTCCAGCTACACAGAAACATCAGCTGAGAGCTGCCAGATTCAAGAGAGAGCTGCCAGAATCAGGTAAGTATACAAATGAGAGTATGTGCTTCTTCTGCTTTGTTGGTTTATCTCTGCATCTCTCTGCCTGTCTATTGTCACATCTCTCAGTCTCTACATATCCATTCATTCATCCATCTCCGTACCTATTTCTCCATCTGTCTCTCCTTGTAGCTGAAAATGGCAGTGTATCCCACTGGAGATTGGTGCCTGGATCTGCTCCTGTTTTGCTGCAGGGGAAACCGTATTTTGCTAATATAACGGACTTACATATAGAACTGAGGAATCCCATTTCTCATTAACACATATAACAATCCCAGAGTAATTGTGGATACGTAATCGAGTCTAAGTTCATCCACAGAGAGAGCCAGAGTAATTTTGACGTGTGACTTTTTCTTACAAGTGATTCTAACCACTTCCAGTCCTAGTATTGATTATTTGCTGTGGGAGCCTTTGGGTTTTAAATGTCATGTCTGTCAGACTACTTTATATCACGTTATTAGAATAGGATGTTATGTAGATTATTAGAAAACTGCAGTTCTCAA
Source organism: Leptobrachium leishanense (assembly GCA_009667805.1). Taxonomy (NCBI): domain Eukaryota; kingdom Metazoa; phylum Chordata; class Amphibia; order Anura; family Megophryidae; genus Leptobrachium; species Leptobrachium leishanense. The sequence goes on from CM019067.1 coordinate 165,092,178, forward strand.
ATTTAACCAAGGATGCTATTTTGGTTTTAAATGTTATTAATTATTGAATGCCACAGCTTCACAACAATCAGACTTGTATATTCCAATATTACTACGTATACATATATTTATAATCACATGTATTATGATCCACAAGTTAAAAAAAAAAGCTAATTAGATTCTTTTTATATTTTCTGCTGCCAAAAACACATTAAAGCACTCTAGTTTTGCCTCCAGCAATCCAAATCTTATTTCAGGTTGTATTTTCATGATTTAGCGAATTCAGAGCACTATCACCTCGTTAACGCTAGCGCTACAACTCACATAAATGAGCATTAGTGCTAGGTTAATCGAGGTGATAGTGATAAAGAGGTGATACAGGCGGAACGCTAACAGGTTAAAAAACCATTAGCGAATCGGTATTAGCGTTTTTTAGTGCAAGTTTACTGTACTTTGTGCTCACTATGTTTAACATAGGGAGAGCAAAGTGTAAGCAGAGAATAATTAGCATTAGGATCACATAGTCCTAACGCTAATTACAAACAGCTGTCGCTAACTAAAAGTTAGCTTTGAGCTGTAGATAACTGATTACGCAGAATCAATTAGCAGCAGCTGAATACCCCCAAAAATCAAATACTCACTCTCATCCCGCAGTTTTGCCGTTTGCTGAATTATGCAGAATCCAGCACACACACTACACACACCGAGACAGAACAAGAGATGACAGTACAGAATACAGACACAAGAGGGAGCCCTGGACTGGGTAAGATTTCTGATCTAATACAGATTACAGAGTTGGGGGAAAACAATACGATACACAATAGGAGTATGCAAGAAATCACAACCTGGATAACCAGTAGAAATACAGAACCCTGGACTATGAATAAGGTCCTTATAATTGGCCTCTATCACACCTGAACTATGCTGTGGGTTAAATACAATGCAGACAAATATAGGACATAAACAAGAATGGTCCAGAAACACGCCAGTAATCATACACAGGAAAATAGTATGCACAGTACAGGATACTAGTAATAGAGAAATCCAGAAAACAAGCCATCAGGTCATACACAGAAATATTGTATACATGGTACAGAGTACAAGGAGCTAGCAAGAGAGAAATCCAGAAAATGCGCCAATAGGTCATACACAGGAATATCATGATATGCGGTACAGGGAATAGATCAGAGAATTAATATTATTATTCTTTCTTTATAAAGCGCCAGCATATTCCGCAGCGCTGTACAATAAGCACAGTATAGACAGGGTTACAATACATTGAACAACATTTGACAAACAGTACAGGAGGAGTTGAGGGCTCTATTCCCGTAGGAACTCACAATCTGGGAGGGTTGGGGTTGGAAACAGGAGGAGAGGACTGTAAGGTGAGAGTGATTGATGGTTGCGCCAGTGAGTTGGGTGGTAGGCTTACCTAAATAGGAATGTTTTAAGATAGCGTTTGAAGGAAGAGAAGTTAGGGGAAAGTCTGACAGTACGAGGGAGAGCGTTCCAGAGAGTGGGGGCTGCGCGTGAGAAATCCTGCAGTCTATCATGGGAAGAAGTGATGCGGGGAGAAGCTAGGCGCAGGTCACTGTTTGACTTTAGGGAGCGGGCTGGGGTGTATTTGGTGATTAGTGAGGACAGGTAGTGGGGAGCTGAGTTAGTGAGGGTTTTGTAGGTAAGGATAAGGATTTTGAACTTAATTCTGCAGTGGATGGGGAGCCAGTGAAGGGACTCGCAGAGGGGAGCGGCAGAGACAGAGCGGCGGGTGAGGTGAATTAGCCTGGCGGAGGCGTTCAGGATGGATTGTAGGGGGGAGAGGTGGGACAGAGGGAGGCCAGATAAGAGATTATTGCAATAGTCGAGTCGGGAGATTACCAGGGCGTGTATGAGTTGTTTTGTGGTGACAGCGGTAAGAAATGGCCGAATTCTGGAAATATTACTCAGTTGGTATCGGCAGGAGGAGGAAAGAGACTTGATGTGGGGGATGAAGGAAAGAGCAGAGTCAAGTGTAACTCCAAGACAGCGAACTTGGTTTGATGGGGAGATGGTGATACCCTCCACCGTGATAGAGAAGTCAGGAGGTGGGAAGGCATTGGAGGGAGGAATAAGTAGGAGTTCAGTCTTTGACATGTTGATCTTTAGGTGGTGGTAGGCCATCCAGGAGGAGATGCCAGATAAACAGTCACTGACTTTTGAAAGGACAGGGGGAGAAAGATCGGGGGTAGAGAGGTAGATCTGAGTGTCATCAGCGTAGAGGTGGTAATTAAAGCCAAAGCTGTTGATGATTTTCCCCAGGGAGGAGGTGTAGATGGAAAAGAGCAGAGGACCAAGGACAGAGCCTTGAGGTACACCAACAGATAGAGGCAATGAGGAGGAGGAGTTACCAGCAAAGGACACACAGAAGGACCTGTTGGATAAATAGGAGTCAACCCAAGCAAGTGCAGTGTCACCGAGACCCAGAGAGTTGAGGGTCTGTAGAAGGAGGGGGTGGTCAACAGTGTCAAAAGCAGCCGAGAGGTCAAGCAGGATGAGAATAGAATAGTGCCCGTGTTTTTTAGCAGTTAGGAGGTCGTTGGTGACTTTGGTGAGGGCAGTTTCAATTGAGTGTAGGGGACGGAAGCCAAATTGCAGGGGGTCAAGTAGGGAATTGGAGGACAGGAAGAGGGAGAGGCGGTTGAAGACTAGTTTTTCTAAGAGCTTTGATGTGAAGGGAAGCAGGGATACAGGGCGGTAGTTGGATGGAGAGTTGGGATCTAGGGATGGTTTCTTTAGTAAAGGGGTAACTAGCGTGTGTTTGAAGGCGGATGGAAAGGAGCCAGTGGAGAGAGATAGGTTGAAGATGTGTGTGAGAGCAGGGGTGAGGGAGGAGGAGAGGGGAGGAATTAGATGTGAGGGAATGGGGTCGAGCGGGCACGTGGTGAGATGTGAGGAGGACAATAAGGAATTGACTTCCTCCTCAGTGGCTGGGAGGAAGCGGCAGAGGGTGGCAGAGGGGACCTGTGGGAGTGGAGGTGGCAGATAACTATCTTGTGTTGGGATGTTGCTTCTGATAGTTAAAGTTTTACTGAGGAAGTAGTCTGCCAGGTCTTGAGCGCTGAAGGCAGCTGTGGGGGGAGGTGCAGGTGGGTAGAGGAGGGTGTTGAAGGTGGACCAGAGCCATTTAGGGTTGGAGGACAGCATAGATATAAGAGATGAGAAGAAGGATTGTTTGGCCAAGTGGAGGGCAGAGCTGTATGACTGGAGAATAAACTTGAAGTGAACAAAATCAGCTTCAGAGCGGGATTTCCTCCAGGCACGCTCTGCGGTGCGGGAGCATCTTTGCAGGTAGCGAGTCTGGAGGGTGTGCCAGGGCTGAAGCTGGCGGCGTGGGGCCTTACAGAGTCGAAGAGGAGCAAGAGTGTCTAGAGCAGAGATAAGCGTAGTGTTGTAGTGATTAGTGGCAGCATCAGGGCAGGTGAAGGATGAGGTATGAGGGAGGTGGTGAAGTAGGTTGGAGAATTGATGGGGGTCCACAGCATGTAGATTTCTGCGAGTGTGTGTGCGGGGTGGGGGAGCAGGGTGTTTAGGAAGTCCAGATAGGTTGAAAGAGAGAAGGTGGTGGTCAGAGATGGGGAAAGGGTGACATTTGAACTCAGAAATAGAGCAGAGGTTGGAAAAGACAAGGTCAATAGCGTGACCATGGCGGTGGGTAGGGAGGATTGTGTGAGTCCAAGGGAGGACGTGAGTGAAAGAAGTTTGCAGGCAGCAGGGGCGAAAGGATCATCAATGGAAATGTTGAAGTCCCCGAGAATTAGGCATGGAAGATTAGAAGACAGGAAGTGAGAAAGCCAGGTAGCAAAGTGGTCAAAGAACTGGGAGGTTGGTCCCGGTGGGCGGTAGATGACTGCCACCCTGAGAGCCAGAGGAGAGAACAGGCAGATGCAGTGTGTCTCGAAGGAGGATAAGGAGAGGGATGGGGGTGGAGGGAGATGCTGGTAGGTGCAGGTAGGAGAGAGTAGGATTCCGACCCCGCCACCATTTCTCTCACTCGGTCTGGGGGTATGGCTCAAGTGTAGACCGCCATGTGAGAGAGCAGCAACGGAGGCCGTGTCAGAGGGAGTTAGCCAGGTTTCAGTTAAAGCTAGGAGGTTGAAGGAGTTTGAAAGGAAGAGGTCATGGATTGCTGTGAGAATATACCAAAATAAGAGCCAGACGTCATTCACAGAAATATCGAAACCAAGGTCACTATAGGAGGTACTCAGGGTGAAAGACCTATCCTGGACCAGAGAACAAGTGCACTGCTAGCCATATAAATAGGACAGGGCACGTCATGTGATCACAGACTATCAGCCACAGGGGAGATGTTCTGCAGTGGCTAAGCCCAAGAACCTACCAGAGCTGATGAGCTCCGCTCTCACCAACAGCATTGAAGAGACAGTATTGAGTAGTACACAGCAAGCAGTCTTTAGCACAAAAGTCCCAATTCCAAACAAGACAGGCAATATATAGCAGAGTTAATAGTGGGCCACGTAGTCTCAAACAGCATTGAGAATCCACTAAAAGAAGGAGCAGGAACTTAGGCTGCAATACCTTGATTAAAGGTCTTAGAGAAAGATGGAGGTCTGGTTGCCAGGTAAGTCTCCAGACCCAGTGGGCTACGTGGTCGAGATTATCCACTTGTGCAGCAAACAGGAGCTCTGGATCAGGAAGCCTGGATAAAGTGCTGATGGAGACCGCTGGAACACTGTAAGCTCCAGGCAAATACTGCAAACAAGAGGATGATGGGCTATGCAGTCCACAGTACAGAAACCAGGAGCCTTGTCATAATATCAGGAAGCCATAGGCAAGATGTAAACTGCACATCTAATAATAGAACAAGAATAAACAGAAACTAACAGCAACAGAAATAAAAGACAAAAAACAGAACTAACAGAGTAACACAAAAGTATAAGGCTCGGGTCAGACGAGCGCAGTCTTCACGTCCGTGTTGCCGCACATTAGTACATCTGTGGTAGCATAAAATTATGATCAATAGAGACCCACACACGAAGTATGTCCGCATAGAAGCCCGGACACACAACGGACGCGGCAAACGGACGCAAGTTAGGCAAGAACGTAAGACCGCTAGAACGGACGGGCGGAGTGCGTCACGTCCGCATAGCTTTGTGTGAGTGATGGAACGTAGTCAGACGGACTGCATTTTTGACGTCCAGCATTTTTGACGGACAAAATGGTTTTTCATATTAATTTTATTTCCCATCTACATCAGTCAAAAAAAACATCAGTCACAAAAACGAACCATGTGGCCTCTACCTTGTCGTCAATCAGAAAGTACGTCTGTTGTGCACGGACGCAGAGTCCGCACAGAATACACTCATCTGACCCTAGCCTCAGGCAAAACAAAAAGGAATTACAAGACAGAATATAATGTCAGACTGACTATAGCAAGAGGGAGCTAACAGAACCTCAACAGATACGTAGGGGAAGGAAACAAAATGAGAGAACATGGGTGAAGGGGAGAGACCAGAATATATATAGGGCTATATTACATTCTCTGTGCAATTGCACTCGCACAGCGCAATTTGTTTTGCGCACGAAAAAAAACGTGATCACGTGAAAATTTACGTGGTATTTCGATCCGAGCGCATTTTTTCATCCGTCAAAAATTTTCGTGCATAAAAACAACGCGCAAAACTGTGTGCAAAGTATGTTGCGCACAGAAATCTGTGTTCGACTGTTTTTTTCACGGGATTCAGCCAATCAGAATTAAGAACCACCATTTTCTAACGTTAGGTTGTTGCCCCTGTCAAAGTCAACCTGAGTATATGTGCTGCAGGACAAAAAAAAAAAAAAAACAACAATTTATTAATTTTATTGTTTGGGTATGTGTGGAATGTGTAACTGTACTGTGCTGTATTTTTTATTTTGTGCTGGTGTATTTCGTTTCGGCCAGGACGATCAAATTTACAGTTACCACCTGCTTTTCAAAGACGTTACGAAAATTTGCGCAAACCTTCGTCGCGCGCAGATTGTAATACCATCCGCGTACCAGCGCACAAACGCATTTGTGCTGACAATGTTAAGTATAGGATGCGCGCACGAATTTTCGTTCGTGCAGGTTCACCAACGGTAGACGTTATTGCGCATTCATTGCGCATAGATAGGAATACAAATGGTTTTTCCCCTCACGCAAATGCTCATTTGCGCACGCAAAACCACTTGCGCGAAGATTGTAATATGGCCCTTAGTATGGTGTACAGGTGTGATAATCAGACACAACCAGCCAAGGGAAACTATGGGATGGCAGAATGAAGAATGGAATATAATCCAAAAGACGGAACGGAGCAAATGAGAGACGAACAAACAGGCTTAACAGAGGGAATTGAGGAGAGAAGGGGTGTAATTCACACAATGCTCGGGACGTGGCTTTAGCAATACCCTTAACATCCTGGACCTTAGCAGGCGCTATGGAGCAGGCTGCTAGACTCTGCACCTGCCCTATAATCTACAGGTAAAACAGGGTTACTAAAGGGAGATTAGTGAAAAATCTGAGGAAAAATATGGCGGGAAAAATCACTTCAGCGTGTCCTCCCTTGCAACTAGCATTGAGCGTGATGCGACGTTGCATGCAGCAATGCGATTCTGGATGGCAACCAGAATCACAGCGGATTCACGTGCAGAGAGTTTTTGCTCCAAACAAACGGATTGAATTCTGAAATAAGAAGAGTTGACAGGTTGATGGGTGCCTAAGAATAAGAACTAAATACCCATAAGGCGAACAACACTAGAGCCGGTCGGGGCTCTACATATGTGAGTGTGCAATCACTGGATTTGTAAAATCTGTATATTACAGATATATATTGCACAAATATTATTCTCTATGCTTTGTTCCTAACTTGATTCAAGGGATCACAGAGAAGATTTGCCCAGTCATATAAAGTGTATGTAATACCAAGTTATTTATATTGAGTGCACTATACCTTATTTTAAACACATTGGACCTTTTGACCCTAGATTGGTTTTTGGGGAAACCACCAAATAGGGTATACAGTGATGCAACACTATTAGTGTGTGGGGATTGTTTGGTGTGGCACTCCACTTAAACTTCTATATACACAATCAATCTTCCCCCAGTCTAAAGTCCCTTAAGAGATCTCTATTAACATACCTCAATACTTCTAAATAAATATTTTCTGTGTTACTCTGTATATTAGTGTTTTATTTTTAATATCTTGCATTTTATTACTTGGTATTTCTGTACCTACAGTAAAAATTAAATGTTCTTGAACCCAGGACATACTTGAAAATGAGAGAAATCTCAATGTATCCTTCCTGGTAAAACACCTTATAAATAAATAATACATGGAGATGTTTACATATTAAGTTTTACCCCTTTCTGAAAGTCAGCGCTGAATGCTTCTCAAGTGCTTCCCCTCTTTTATCATCCTTTCCCTTCCTTCTTTGTTCTGGTCTTCATAGTTGTGCATCTGATCTTCAGAACTTTACAATTAATGTGTTATACGTATTAGACTAAGCCATTCCTGCTGATTGACCTATCAGTGCATATTGTACTGTAACAAAAGGAAACATACAGGGTTATTCAAAGAGAATCGAAAAGTCACTGCACGTTCAGTGAATTTTCGTTCCCTGCAATTCGGCACGATTCGGCGATCCTAGTTCTTCGGCCCTGCGGTGTATTCAGCAAGCACCACAGGGCCGCCGTACTGCAGGGAAGACCCGCTGCAAACCCGACGAACACTCACTGCAAAACCTGCCGAACACTCACCGAAACCCACAGAAACAGCAGGAATAACCCCGCCGAACACACCAGAGAAACCCGACTAGCTGCCGATAAGCGATAACAGCACAGAGCAGCCACCGGAAAAACCCAACAAGCAGACGAACGAGGTGAAAAAAATTAAGAAACTGTACGCTGGAAAGTTTGAAATTCGAAACGCTGTTTGCAAAAATGCCTGGAATTTACATATAAGATCCAATGAATGAGAATAAAAAGGGCTGTTACAGAAAAAAGGAAATAACATTTAAAAAAAAAACCGGAAAAAAAGTTATAAAAAAATTCCAAAAAATGCCTAAAAGATCCTAAAAAAGAAAATCGAAAAATAAAGAGACTTTTTACTGCGGAATAAAATAATAAATGGTTTATTAGATATTGAATTAAAACTGGAATATTTTTTAACTTTAATGCCTATGGGATTCTCCTGAATAAACCTGTCGAATGAAACCACCGAATGGCAGGGAATTTCGGCAACTTTTCACTGCTGTTTGGTGTTCTCTGAATAGACGAAGCATTGCTTCTCTAAGGGACATTTCACTGCCCTCGAACAGATACCGTACGCACAGGCAATTCGCCAAGATTTGGCGAACTTCCTGCTCTCTGAATAGCCGAATGGCCAGGAAGGCTAACCGTATACTGAATTTCAGTGTTCGGTTACCTTTCGGCCACAATTCGGATCTCTTTGAATCAGAGCCGTAGCTAGCTCCTTTTGCACCCGGGGCAAAAACAGAAAATTGTGCCCCCCACATAATTTAAAAAATCAGTCTCCGACCAGTGGCGCAGTGCTAAGCTCCTGGATGCTCCCCGCGACCAGAAGCAGTGGATTGGACCACCCTTTGCGCTGTGGGATGAGAGGCAAGTATCTGATTTTTGGGGGGGGGGTACCAGCTGGTGCTGACTGATTCTGCAGAAGAAGCATCAGTTAGCACCAGCGTCTAGCTGTGGGTAACTTTTAAGAAGCCACAATGGGGTGTAATTAGCATTAGGACTTTGTAATCCTAACGGTAATTACTCTTTGCGTTCCCCATGTTAAGCATAGCGAGTGCAAAGTACAGTAATCTCACACTGAAAAGCACAATCTCCTGGATTTTTTAACCAGTTACTGTTAGGATTGTAATATGAGGGTCCTGCGCTAGGAAAAAAAATTGGTCTCTATGAGAAAGAGACCCCTCCAGGCCCCATTATAGACTAGTGTAATGGATCCTAGAGGAGGTCTCACTAACAGAGGCGCTCAATGTTTTACACTGTCTTTAAGGAGCATCTCTGTTAGTGAGACCCTTCTTTAAGGACCATAACGCATTCAAAATAAAACATGTAACTCCATATATTTTCTGATGACACTTGTAGCACACTTCCTTCAACTCCTATCACTCTCAGGCAGTCCTCCATATACTCTAGGGATGCCTGAGAGTGATTGGAGTTGTAGACAGTGTGCTGGAAGTGTCAGACAATAGTATATGTAATGTGCAGTGTGTATGAGCGTATTACAGAGCTCCACGACAATAAAATTCAGGATCATACACACTGCACATTACTGTGATTTTTATTGCTGTGGAGCTCTGTGATACGCTCATACACACTGCACATTACTGTGAGTTTTAGTGCTGTGGAGCTCTGTGATACGCTCACACACACTGCCCGTTACCGCATATCACAGAGCTCTACAGCAATAAAACTCACAGTAATGTGCGGTATGTATGAGCGTATCACAGAACTCCACAGCAATAAAATTTTAAAATTATAGATAAATTACATATATAAAATTATTTAAATGTATTTTAATATAAACCTCCCTGGCGCTATTCCCGGGGATAAATTTCAGCCCCGAAAACGGTAACCCCGAGCCACACTCGGGCTGGTACATACCTTGTCCCTGCGTTCCCTCGATGTCCTACCGCAGTCTCCTCCGGCCGATTGCGGCGTCCTGCTTCCGGGTTCCCTACCCTGCGAGCACCGCGACGCAGAGTGGCGAGATCTGCGTGAGATAAAAAAAAACAACAACATTTAAAACAATGTACCGCTTTGACCTACAAAATGAAACATATAATCAGACTGCCAGGGAGGTTAAAGTAAATTATGCATTAGAATAGATTATTAAAATAAATTTAGAGATTAGAATGCATAAAACTAGTAAAAAATACTTTTAAATATTAAAATGCATAAAATTAATATATTTATTAAATAATATTTGAAAAACTATTATATTGATAGTTAAATAACCCTTACTGATGGAAGTAAGGTGATATGGAAGGTGAGAGGTGAAGGGCACGTTAGGCTTGTGGTGACCCTTGATCACCAGAAAATATTATGGGAGACATGAGTGAAGGGGGGCCAAACAGGAAGGAAGCCCCCAGCTTAATGTGGCAATGACTGAGGAATGCGGCCAGGAGAAAGCAAACAAGAGGGAAAACCAGTGAGTTGACAGGGAGGAGGGAGAGAGGGTTAAAGTGAAGAATGTGAGGGATGTTAGGGAAGAGACAGGAGAAAGACCGAAATCCCACAGCATCCAGTGCAGCCCCCCCTCCAGTAGCATCCAGAGCAGCCCCCTCCAGTAGCATCCAGTGCAGCCCCCCTCCAGTAGCATCCAGAGCAGCCCCCCTCCAGTAGCATCCAGAGCAGCCCTCCTCCAGTAGCATCCAGAGCAGCCCCCTCCAGTAGCATCCAGAGCAGCCCCCCTCCAGTAGCATCCAGAGCAGCCCCCTCCAGTAGCATCCAGAGCAGCCCCCCCTCCAGTAGCATCCAGCGCAGCCCTCCTCCAGTAGCATCCAGAGCAGCCCTCCTCCAGTAGCATACAGAGCAGCCCTCCCTCCAGTAGCATACAGAGCAGCCCCCCTCCAGTAGCATCCAGAGCAGCCCCCCTCCAGTAGCATCCAGAGCAGCCCCCCTCCAATAGCATACAGACAGAGCAGCCCCCCTCCAGTAGCATCCAGAACAGCATCCAGATTCTAGAGCCGCCCCCCTCCTCCCTAGCAGCATCCAGAGCTCTGCAGTGTGAGAGGGGCAGTTTATACTTTAAAAAAGAAAAATCACATTACCAGACCTGCACCTCCATGTTGGGGGTCTCAGCCTCTTTCCTCAGCCTCCTCCCCATCAGCAGGCACGTGCTGCACTGGCACAGGATGATGACAGGAGAGTGGGGGAGGAGCCAGACGCCGAAGTCCTGTCTCCAGACTCACAACACGTTGTGGAAAGGAGGGGGCGCAGGGAGCAGACACAGCGCTGATTAAAGTGTGGCAGGGCAATCAGGGGAAATCCCTGGGACTTGCGGTTTGGATTTTTATGCACCCCTGATGGCACTAGCTGCGCTCCTTCACAGCTGTGCCCGAGGCACGTGCCTCACTCGCCTCACCCTTCCTACGGCCCTGCTTTGAATAACCCTGATACTCTTTTTTAACAATAAAAAAATGTTTTCCTCTCTTCTTTTCTGTACCCTATCTACTGGTTGAAAAAAAGAAAAGAATAAACTTCACATGGGAAGAAAAATCCATTCCAGTATAACTCTGATACAGAGTAAGTCACAAGTCATTGTGCAAAGTTAAAAAAAATCCACGTTAACTCAAAATGCACAGAATGTTAATGTGAGGTTTTATATGCGTGTGACAACTGAGCACATCATAAGACTAATGTTATTAGTGATTTGAGAATAAAGAAGGGTAACAGATAACTGTATAACTCTCTCACAACATAGCTGAAAATCTCCCCTACCCCCTCAAAGATTCCAGGGAATACAAAGCACGCTGATTATATAACTTTAAAAAAAAACTCTTTGCAATTGGAATAAAAGTTTCAATAAAGGGAACTTTATCATAGAGAGCATACCATGGGTTCTACACAAGTCAACTTTTCATCATCATAAAGAATTTTCACTCGCTTTGATCAGCTTTCCATAAAATGTGATAGTTTTATATACACATCAAAGTTCTTCATAACACATTGAATTATAAAGGAAAATGTTATTTTCTCCCTTTTTATAACCAGATAATATATTTATTTTATCTTATTTTTTTAATGCTTGGGTTTTCTGTTTCTGGTGCACTATCGCCGGATATTTCAATTGCGTAAAGAAATGGACATAAAAAAAATGTTTTGAAAATATTATTATGTAATACAATATGCAAAAATAAGAAAAGATAATTAGCAGTGGGTTCAACGAGGGAGAGCACAGGGTAGGATCCGCCTTGCGTAATAAAGACATTGTAGATTCAAAATAAATGACCTATATGAAAGCATGGTGTATTCATTTGGAATACACCATTATCAAAGAATTTACTACCTGTACTTTGTAGATTCTATATACTGGAGGACAGGATTTATGAAAACACACTCCCCATCAGCAGGGCCGGTGCTAGACTATTTTGCGTCATAAGTAAGACCAGCTACTTGCATCCCCCCAGCAGAAAAAAATGTCAATTGTTGAAATGCAGGGGGAACACACACACTGAGCACGTGGAAAGGACACACTGTGCACTGGGATTCGCACACACATTGTGCACTGGGATACGCGCACACACACTATGGGGGATGACGACACACACACAGTGCACAGGGGCCGCACATGGTCGTTTGGTCCCCATCTTATCGCTCCGCTGGTCAGGCCCGGGATAAGTGTGTGCCTCTTTCTTTCCTCTGCCTCTTTCTTTCTTTCCTCTGCCCTCTGTACCTCTTTCTTTCTTCTGTGCCTCTTTCCTTCATCTGCCGCTTTCTTTCATCTGCAGCTTTTTTCTTTCATCTGCCGCTTTCTTTTCTTTTTCGTCTGTGCCTCTTTTTTCTTTCTCTCTTCTGTCTGTGCTTTTCTTTCATCTGCCTCTTGTGTCACCTCCGTGTCACCATAAAACGCCCTCCTTCTGTATGTTAGTGGGAGTCTGCTTTGAGAGCCACCACTGCTGGCTACAAAAGCAAACAATGACAAAGGGGTAAAATAATGGAACCCGGGTTGGGGCCAGCTGAGCCCCTAGGTGGCAGTGCGCCCTAGGCGATTGCCTAGCCTGCCTAGTGGAAGCACAGGCTCTGCCCATCAGCTTCATAAACCAGAGTGAATCTGAACATTACTAATGCTTTATAATAATATAAAAAATAATTTGACACATACTTACACAATTAATCATTGATATTTAGAAAAATGACCTTGTACTACTTAAATAGAAATTTAACATACCAGCAAATTGTAGATACCAATGCACCTTTCTTCTACCAATCCTTCATTTTACCAGTTAATTCAGCTAAAATTCATGTTGTAGTTTTATCAGTTTAGAAAAATAATATAATTTATTATCACTAAAAAGAAAACATGATGGTGGACAATGCAGTGTCAAACTGCTTAAAATATTTTTATAGGAACTAGATGACTGGCATTGACCTCTAGATGGATGATTATCTATTAGGTAACATTTAAGTTTCAAATGACAGAGTGAGGCATTAAACAGATTATAGACATTTTAAAAAGATGCCCCGGGGATATACTGAGGTCAAGCTCTCTGTAAGAGTTTAATATTCATCCTTGTAGTGCTGTACATCTCATACAATGCATTTTATAAAATGTATAAAATAATGAATAGCAACTTCTGTTATGAAAAGAATGAGAAAGAGCCAGGTACATATTTTCAAAGTTAACCTGTTCACTCCCATCTATACAGTATACGATTAATTTCTATCACAAAATTACATATATTACACATGGACCACTTCCTCTAAGCTTAGGTGTGTAACTTATTTCTTTTTTTTATCTCTGCTAAAGAAAATAGATTCAATCTCTTAAGATATTTTTTCCAATTATTGATCCTTAAATGAATAAAAAAAATGAAATGTATGAATTTGCATTTTTTTTTTAAATCATGCACGTTTTCATTTTCATTTTGGTGTATGCGATGGATTTAAATTGCCAATACAGTATGCTCCTTTTTTTAAAACAAAATGAAAATTACAGCAAGGACGTCTGTACATAAACAAGTAGGCAGCTATGGTAAAAAAAAAAGAAAATACTATTATATATTAACTATTTTGAAGTTACTTTCTCAATAGTATACTTCATATTTTATGTCCTTATTTTTCATTAAGCACATATGCCACTATTCTTTTCCATTCATAGCTGCAAAATACTTCTATAATCTTCTACTAACAGCTTAGTATATTTGTCATTATAAAACTAGAATAGATCCTGGCAATTGTAAAATAAAGAAAATGTGGTTGCATATTTGTGTAACACTGTAACATTGACATGAAGCCTTTCCAAGGTCAACAGCCACGTTTACATCTACAGTATATTGTTTGCATATTTTCCACTTGGAAATGCATATTCCATGTTGATGTTAAGTATTTTCTGTTACAGTTACTGCAGTATGAACATAGATCTATAGGGTTTTTCAAAGAGAGCCGAACTGGCCCTGAAATTGCACCGAATGGTCAATTTCCCCGCACAGTGCAATTTTGTGGCTATTTGGCTATTCAAAACCTGGCAATTTGACAAATATTGGTGAATTGCCAGCAAATACGGGTGATCTTTGGTAGCGGTGAAATCCTCGTAGAGAAGCAATGGTTGATCTATTCAGAGAACACTGAACAGCAGTGAAATGTCAGTGAAATGTCCTGTTGTTCGGTGGTTTCATTCGGCAGGTTTATTCAGGCAAATCTCATAGATTTCAATGTAAAAAATATTTCCGTTTTTATTCAGTATCTATTAAACTGTTTATTCTTTTAATTTGCAGCAAAAAGTCTATATATTTATTTTTTTAGCATAATTTTCTTCCCGATTTTTTTTAAATAGTGTTTTTTTTCTGTAACAGACCTTTTTCTTATTATCCATAGGACCTTATTAGTTAATTCTAGACATTTTCGTCCAGTAGTTTTTTGCAAACAGCGTTTCAAATTTTAAACGTTGCAGTCATTTTTTCTTTTTATTTTCTTTCCCCAGTTCGTCAGCTCGTCTGCTTTTTCCGGCGGTTGGTCGGCGCTGTGTTCGGCAGATCATCGGCTTTTTGCAGATGCGTTCTGCGGATTCCTGGCGGCTTATCGGATTGTATCTGATAATGTTGGTGGTTTTGTTTTCAATTTGACGGTTTTTCGGCAGATTTTCCCAGCACTTTGGAAATGAATGCTGAATTCCACACAGGGTCGGGAAATTTGATTCCCCGAAGTGCAGGGAACGAAAGACTACCGCAATTCCGATTTCATTTCAGTGCTCTTTGAATAATCCCTCTAGAGTTATACAGAGGTTACTATGAAAAAATACTTTCATTTCTAAATCGAGAGTTTATTCAAGTTAAACTAAGCTTCGCCTGCAAACTGCTTTAGGCTAGGGTCAGACGAACGCATTTTTCACGTTGTCCATGAAAAAGTGCGTTCGAACGAATGGACGTATTTTTTCACGGAATACGCGACAGCGGTCATACGATGCGCATTTTCGTCCGTGATTTTGTACGGATCATCAATAAAACCCTTTTTGCGTCTGGACGTTTTGTTGGCCGGACATGAGCAGCGTCTGACGTCTCCCAATCACTCAAGCACGCCTCTATGCGGCCGCAGCGCACTCTGTACGTCCGTACTAGCGGTTTGACGTTCTCGAAAAAATGCGTTCGTTTGCCACTTGCGTTGCACGGACGAGCTTTCGTGCGGCCGTTCATCGTATGCTGCCCGGCATTGGACGTCATTTGCTGCTAGTACGGCCGTGATTTCGTGCGGCTAAACGCACGTTAAAACTGCGTTCGTCTGACCCCAGCCTTATATGGATCATTATTTAATGCCTATTTAAAAAAACAAAATGGTTACTTCCCCTAAAAGCTGACCCCTTATTGGGAGTACTTGTTCAACCACATTTAATGTCAGGTTATTTGCAGTTTTCATATACGTAATAAACTCTCCACACCACCATAATCCCAATATGAAAGTAAGTTGATCACACTCAAAAGTGGTTTACTGCTTTAGGAGGGAATACAACTAGCAACACCTAGAACCTCTGGTCTTCTTCATTTGCCAGCTACAATAATTATGGGTCTGTCACTATTATACTGTTGTATGCATAAACGGGTCAGTAATAGGAATCCACAAAGACTTAACAGCTAGCGACATATATCTTCACAGCTTCCCACTACTGGTCGAGCCTTATGGGGCCGAAATGTTATAAAAAAAATTGGGAGGCATCGGTTACATTTAAGGCTGGGGTCAGACCAGCGGACTTTTAACGTGCGTTCTGGCGCATATAATTACGGCCGCACTAGCAGCAGATGACGGGCAATGACAGCCAATATACGATGTACGACCGCACAAAAGTCCGGCCGTGCAACGCAAGTGGAATTTGAACGCATTTTTCTGAGAACGCTGAACCGCTAGTACTGATGTACTGAGTGCGCAGCTGCGGCATAGCGGCGTGTTTGCGTGATTAGGAGATGTCAAACACTGCTAATGTCCAGCCTACATAACGTCCAGACGCAAAAAGAGTTTTATTGACGATCCGTACAAAATCACGCCCGAAAATGCGCGTCGTCTGACTGTTTTTGCGCATTCCGTGAAAAAATACGTCAATGCGTTCGGACGCACTTTTTCACGTTCGCGGGGAAAAATGCTTTCGTCTGACCCTAGCCTAAGCCGCACTCAGAATACAACCCTTAGTTTGTGAGTCATCATCTTAGATGAAGTCTGATATGACCTGTATAAATCTTGGTGCTACTGCAAACATTCTGGAATATCATAGCATGATATCGTAAAAGAATACAAAAGGAGTAAAAAAGAAAGAAAATGAAAAAGAACCTATGACCCCACTCACAAAACAGGATTGATGACACATAAGGATATAAATTCTCTTGTGCATCGGCTTTGTTATTTTTTGAGCAGCAGTGGGTTTTAATGGTTTGCAATGTTAGGAAATTTCTTTTATTTTATATTTGTCCACTTTAAATTGACTGAAGAAGACAGCTCAGAGACTTTGATTGACATCCAAAAAGTAAAATAGAACAGTGCAAAGATAAATACAATAATATAGTCTTTTTTTACCCAGTGAAGGCAAGTATGTTACTTGTGTGTTGGTATAAGTAGTTGTAGATGATACACAAATTTATACTTTATATATAAGATTAAAGTGATGTTATATACAGCATTTACATAGGTTACATTGAAGGTGAAGAGAAGGAATAAACGTTGCCTTAATAAATAATGCTAGATACCTTCAGGAAAGAGGAACATATGGCAAGGCATTTTTTTGTAGGCGATGTTATATAAGGCTAATGGGCTTACAGTACTCTTAAACCCTAGTTAAAGATAAATACCTATATGCCATTTTAGTACCTCTCCTTATGTGTGGCAATTCCCTCGTCCGTTAATTAAGGTGGTGATTGGTCAAAAGGCAAGCTCAGTTTTTCAACACCATTAAATAAGGCATATTTTTGGGTCCTCCGACCTTTCTTTCTTTGGAACAAGATAAGTTGGAAAAAAAAAATCAAATATGGACAAATGCTACAATTCACCAATGTCCCTATTAATACATAGTTGCCTTCATTGATTGTGTGGGATGTATATCCTCTTGGCAAGAATATAATTTTTCCTTATCTGGTAGCCTCAGAACCATTTTTTGCAAGGGGTAAAATTGTAAAAAGGTTTGGGATCGCACTTATTTCATCCCACTATTAGGCCGGTGTCAGACGAGCGCACTAGGTGCGCCTGTACTGACGTGGCTACTGGTGTCTGTCACAGCGTTGTGACGCTGCAATGGGGCCAGTCACATGCTGTAGCGGGCGCACAAAATGCGCGAGCTACAAGCATCCGCGCACGAAGCCTCCCTGTCAAAATGCTAGTCGAACGATGGCAGGGCTGCAAAGCGCGATCCTCCATAGGAGGACCGTGCTTTGCAGCACTGAGCGCACTAACTGTGCTCAACGAGGTGGCCAGACGGGCGTCGAGTGGAAGGAACGTCCACTCTCACGGATGTTCCTTGCACTCTGAAGTGCGCTCGTCTGACCCCGACCTTAAGCATAGTCATCTCGAATGTAACAAATTCAAACTGACATATATACATATATGTTATATTCATAGACACACATAATCCAAGTGGGTTTATAAAATCATTGTGATAATCATTATAATTATATATTTGTGATTTAAGAAGGGTAACAAACAACCCGGTCAACTAAACAAAAGCGTCAGAGTGTGGGCCAAATAAGAACTTGGTTCCCCCAGCAAAAATAGTGGAGGAACTCCACTCCCTCACATTCCCACACAACGTGACCCCTGAATATATAGCACTATTAAGATTTGCTTTAGCTTTTTTTTTTTAAAAAAAAAAACATTTACTCCAATTTCATTAGTGCCATATCATAGCTTGGCGAATAAGCCCCTATGTTTGTATAGGTAAATTTTATGGAGGAACAGAATGGATTATATATTAAAATCTCTTTTGAACCCTGTTATATATTTTTGTATCACATAAAGCCTACACTTCCTTGCATACCTACCAAGCACCAGCAATGACTGAGTCTGCAGTAAAGAGCAAATTAGCTGCCAGTATTTTTTATATGTAAAATTTAGATCCATCCATTGTTTTAAGTTTATTTTATACTTCTGTAACAAAACAAACCATGCATAAGAATTACAAACCATGGAAAAACAAGTTTATTTTATACTTCTATAACAAACTAAACCATGCATAAGAATTACAAACCATAGAAAAGCAAAAATATACTTTCATCATTGCAGGATTAGGGATGAGCCAAACACCCCCGAGTTCAGTTCACATTCGAACTCGAACTTTTCAAATGTTCGAATTCGAACTCGAACTCAATGCATGTCAATGGGACTCAAAGTTCGATCTTTAGAGTGCCCTCCAAGAGGGTATTATGCTAGATATTTGCCATAAAAGGTGTATGGGGGTCCGGGTAGTGCCCTGGGGGACAGGAAACAAGGACAAAAAGTAAAAAAAAAAAGTTTTTAAAATGGACAGTGAGTTTTCCATGAAATAAGGGTTAAAAGTAAAAACGAAAAAATTCTTCAAATATCGTGCCTAGGAGGTCCCCATAACCTGCCCGTGAAGTGGCGGGTTTGTAAGATGTATAGAAACATTTAAAAACAAAAAAAATGACGTTTCAAATGACGGTAAATGCTTTTCCTTTAATCTATTCATAAACAACTGCTTGGGGCGGCAGTCTGTATTAAAAGAGGAGACCGGGGTATCTCCGGTACATTCTGCTTATACTGCAGGGGTATCCCCAGTACATTCTGCTTATACTGCAGGGGTATCTCCGGTACATTCTGCTTATACTGCAGGGGTATCTCCGGTACATTCTGCTTATACTGCAGGGGTATCCCCGGTACATTGTGCTTATACTGCAGGGGTATCCCCGGTACATTGTTCTTATACTGCAGGGGTATCCCCGGTACATTGTTCTTATACTGCAGGGGTATCCCCGGTACATTCTGCTTATACTGCAGGGGTATCTCTGGTACATTGTGCTTATACTGCAGGGGTATCTCCGGTACATTCTGCTTATACTGCAGGAGTATCTCCAGTACATTCTGCTTATACTGCAGGGGTATCTCCGGTACATTCTGCTTATACTGCAGGGGTATCTCCGGTACCCGTTTTCGAATGATACCCAACATGACCAGGTATAAAGTCATGCAGCAATATTGTTCACATTTCAATTATAATGTGAACGATGATGCACTAATGATTTTTTTCTATGGGGTGCGTTTGCTATAAATCACGTAATTCCCCCCACAAAATGTAACAAGTCCCCATTTCTAATTTTTGTACAAGTGCACCCTATAGAAAACATAAACCACAAACGCTCATGTGCTAAAATGTGAAAAAAAACCACTTTACACACTGCAGATGATTAAAAATTCAATTTTTATTGCATTTTTTGTCATAATATACAAGCAGGACATGACGTATACATATAAAAAATGATATATTATGAATCTGCGGAGTCTGCCGGAAAGACCGATATATAATATGTCTGGATTATTTAATAAAATAAGGCTTCAAATCGCGTTTAAACATGATGAGTGAAAGCGGTAAAAATGAGCTGAGCACACAGCAGTGATATGCAGCATATTAGAGGAGAGAAATTAACACTTCTCAGAAGCAGACACCACACCCTCAGTATACTCTACATACATACAATGTATCAAATTCATTAGAACAGACTAAAAACACCTGGTGTTTATGCCCATTTGTGAACACAGGTCATTTAGAGATGAGAATCTTTGCACGTACACATTAGTTTTTAATTCAATATCTAATAAACCGTTGCTTATAATATTCTGCAGTAAAGAGTCTCTTCATTTCTAGATTTTTTAAGCATTTTTTATACTTTTTTCAAAAAAAAATTGTGAACTCGAACCGAACACGCCAAAAAGTTCAAAGTTCGCGAACTTGCGAACCGCCAAAGTTCGAATTGAACTCCGAACTGATCGAACCGAACAGCTTATCCCTATGCAGGATGAGCTACACTGATGGCAAATGCCTAAACAGCTCACCATATACTCACTAACTTTAATATGAACAGACAAGGCAGAGTACTATCAACAGCAGTTAATGCTATTAGCTTTATTTTACTGTGTAGAAGAATAAAACAAGGCTTATTTAACTGCGAAGTATTCACAATAATTTACAAATCTACTTTCTTATCACATTTTATAGTATTTTTCTTCCCCTTTAAACTATTTGCATTGAAAACAGCAACATGGTGTTTGAATCATGTTTGTTTCAAATGTATTCTTGCAAAATTTCCAGTGTAACTGCAAAAAACCCACTACATTTTAGTGACATAACCCATCCAACAAGTATTGTTTCCATTTTAGAAACAAGGCAACTGTGTTAAAGCGTGCGAATGATATAAAAGGAGAAAAGCATCTGACTTTTGCTGTGTACAGCATTTCTTACTATGGGTGTTTCTGGTGGCAAAAAAGTTGGTGGATAAAGCCCAAAACCTGAGTGATTTAGTCTAAGACTAAAGTGGGTGAGAGTTAGGTAATGGAGGGTATAGTGATTGTTGGGTATGGGTAGCTAGGGAGGGCTGTATGACAAGTAGCAGAGAGTTACAGGTAGTGTTGGTATGTCATGAATGTGTTCAAGTGTGGGGATATAGGTAATGCAGGTAAGCAGTGTAGTAGTTAGGTAGTAAGGGTGTTTGGATGACATATGGGGGACTAGGTTACCAC
Organism: Leptobrachium leishanense; assembly: GCA_009667805.1. NCBI lineage: Eukaryota > Metazoa > Chordata > Amphibia > Anura > Megophryidae > Leptobrachium > Leptobrachium leishanense. The sequence continues at coordinate 165,113,080 of CM019067.1, forward strand.
CTATGTTTTACCCATTTTAGACTCTGTTAGCATCATAATTGGTAGGTTTAAATTGCATAGCATTGGTAGGGATAATAATGCATTTTGCCATTATTACTTTTTTTATCCCAAAAGTGTTGGGCAATTCAAAGTTATTTTTCGATTGCACAGACGTCCGATGCGGTTGTGAATATCTTTAACTCCATAACAATGATATCGGGACACACCAAATGCATATTAATACTTAGTGAATCTTGGCCAATGTTTGATATGGGATTTTTTGACTTAACATCATAAAACAAATATCGTTTTTATTATCTTTTTGTTTATTTTTAGATTTTTTTTTGGTATTTTTCTGGATTTTTTGGCAAAAAATTTTATTCCCATTTTTTTTATGGCTTTTTCTAAAATTCGTGATCAGACCTTTTAATTATTTTTTATAGGACCTTTATTATCTCCACTAAGTTTCATGGATTTTTGTTGTTTTAAACTTGTTTTAAAAAATAGCTTTGTTACGTTTTTTTTCCTGCAGTTCGCTGGTGTTCAGCAGTCTTGGCGTCGTTTTGGCAGGCTGATAGGCTGTCTTCTTCAGTTTTCGTCAGTCTGCCAGTTTTTGACAGCTCCACATTCGGCACACTTAGGGGACCCTGCCGTGAATAGTGAATTCACAGCAGGGTTCGGCGAACTGGAATCGGAATCACAACAAATTGTGCCGAATGAAACAGCTCCGAACTTTCCCTGAAATTTGGCAACTAGTAAATATAATAAATTCTTAAATATAAAAAATAATTATATGCAAATAAATACTGCTGTTTAGTCAACTGATGTTTAGCATAAAAGAAGCTTTGTTTGCGAGCTATAACTTTGCATTGTTTTCTTTGTACAATTGCTCTCAGACCCTAATTGATGTATGTGTACCTTTTCAGTACTTCTTGTTTATCTGGATTTTGGAGTTTACCACTCTAGGTTATGTCCTGCCAAGCTAGGAATTCCCTGCTCAACGTATCTCCCATTCCATGCTCATAATAATTAAAATTAGTGCCACACTAGTTAACAACCCATTTGCAAGCACTAACACCCCACTTGAATTCTGGAAGCTTGTTTCCATTGAATTGCATTAATTTTTATCACTAAAAGGTTAATTTTAGGAAGGAAATGCAAGTGCACACAGACATATATAATAGGTAAAATAGCAATGCTTAGCAATTATGTTTTACCTGGGAATTATTTTGGAAGTGAAAAAGTCATAAATCAGACCTCTAATTATGCTGTCATTTGAGAGACCATTGTCCTTCATTTCTGCTACTCATCAGTGCCACATTTCTAATTCTATCTTGTAATGATAGACAGTCTTAACATGCAATTTTTAATAGCTATGGTGATTAGGAACCTCAGAAGACGATCACTATATAAAGAATAGATTTAAACATGCAGGTCTATTCAAAGAAAGGTGAAAATCAGGATAATTGGCTGGTTTGGCTATTTTGACCTAGAATTTTCACTTCTCCAGGCAATTCTCCTGAGTTTCACCTTTCTTTGAATAGACCTGATGCTATTTAAAGTCATACTTGCACCAAAAATGTAAAAATAAGTGTGTGTGTATGTATGTATATGTATATAATTTTATTGAACATGTAGACACAAGGCAGAATGAAAGCACTTGGGGCCGTTCTAAAACTAAACCACATAAAACATCAAGGGCTCGTACCTCTGCACGTCTGCCAATGTGATATACATGATCCAGTACACTGCCTGTGAAAAAGGCTGCTATATTAGGGAAACTAGACTTAAACTGAATCTCAGGATTAGGGATGTGCTGTTGGTTCAATTCGAACATCAGCTGTTCGAAAGTTTGCGAACTGCGACCTTTTCGGACATTCGTGAAAAGTTTGGAAAAAAATATGTTTAAAAGAAAATTCAAAATATCTAAAAATAAAGAAACTCTTTACTGCAGAATATTATAAGCAACGGTATTAGATATTGGATTAAAACGGGAATATTTTTAACATTGAAGCCTGTGGGATTCAACATTTCCCACACCTTGTTGCTAAAACGTCAGACGCAACCCTCTAATCAGGCACTGTAGAGAGCTGCCTGCCGGGGCCTCCCAAGGACCCCCCTTGAGGGGCAAGCAGTCGCCGTATGACAGAGCCGCGACTGTGCTGGCTGGCCGGCTGGGTGCATGTGTCAGAGAGGCAGCGCAGGGAGGGAGCCACTGCACCTGCGGCCATGGCAGACCCCCCCCCACAACCAGGATCCAGGGAGCCCCCACCGACCACCAGGCTAAGGTAAGGCGACACATTTTTTAATAACATAAAATAAAACTCTTTTTTTTCCTTTCTAATACTCACCTGGTTCCCGCCTCCCACGCTGTTAGAAGCTGCATACACCGGCACGCTGTGCAGCTTCTGAGAAGATACGCAGTGCGAACGCGCGTGCAGAGGCACTTTATCATGGCCGTAGTAGCAGCAAATGATGGGCAATGTACGAAGTACGGCCGCACAAAAGTGCGGTCGCGCAACGCAAGCGGCAAACAAACGCATTTTTTTCGAGAACGTGATACCGCTAGTACTGATGTACAGAGTGCGCTGCGTCCTCTAGCGGTGTGTGTGCATGATTAGGAGACGTCAGACGCTGCTAATGTCCGGCCAACATAACCTTCAGACGCAAAAAGTGTTTTATTGATGATCCGTACAAAATCACGGACGAGAATGCGCATCGTATGACCGCTATCGCGTATTCCGTGAAAAAATACGTCCATTCGTTCGAACGCACTTTTTCACGGACGACACGAAAATGCATTAGTCTGACTCTAGCCTAACCTGTTTGCGTTTGGATTGTAATATGCGGTGTACACCGCAGCAAATGTTAGGCTGGGGTCAGACGAGCGTAGTGTTCACGTCCGTGATTGCACCTAAAAGTACGTCCGTGATAGCGTGACAGAAAGCCCATTGGAGCCTGTTACACAAAGTACGTCCGCACTGAACTGCGGACGCACAACGGCCGCGGCAAACGGACGCAAGGCAGGCAAGAGCGTACAACCACTAGAACGGCCGCACAAAGTGCACTGCGTCCGCAACGTCTGCATAGCTTTGTGTGTGAGTGATGGAACGTGGTCAGACGGACTGCATTTATACGTCCAGCATTTTTCACGGACAAAATGGTTTTGCTTTTTAATTTATTTTCCCTCCTACATCCGTCAAAATATACGTCAGTGACAAAAACGGACTGTGTGGCCACTACTGTGTCTTCCGTACTGACGTACGTCCGTGTGCACGGACATACAGTCCGTAGAAATCACGCTCGTCTGACCAGGGGTCAAGTCCTGGGAAAAAAAGTGAGGGAACTCACCCACGAATTCCACAACCCCCATTACCTGAAGAATATATATATATATATATATATATCACGAGTATAGCAGCGCGTGCCGGTGATACCATTTTAATTGGGTTAACTTTACATTTAAAAGACAAGCTTTCAAGAGTGTAAACTGGAAACTATACTGATCAGTGAAAGGTATCACTACGTACAGGTATACTCGTTATTGTGGCAACTGGACTAACGCGTTTTATATACAATATATATATATATATATATATATCTCCAGGCACAGACCCCCAGAATAATATACACAGTGCTGAACCCCCAGAATAATATACACAGCGCTGAACCCCCAGAATAATATACACAGCGCTGAGCCCCCAGAATAATATACACAGCACTGAGCCCCCAGAATAATATACACAGCGCTGAACCCCCAGAATAATATACACAGCGCTGAGCCCCCAGAATAATATACACAGCACTGAGCCCCCAGAATAATATACACAGCGCTGAACCCCCAGAATAATATACACAGCGCTGAGCCCCCAGAATAATATACACAGCACTGAGCCCCCAGAATAATATACACAGCGCTGAACCCCCAGAATAATATACACAGCGCTGAGCCCCCAGAATAATATACACAGCACTGAGCCCCCAGAATAATATACACAGCACTGAGCCCCCAGAATAACATACACAACACTGAGCCCCCAGAATAATATACACAGCGCTGAGCCCCCAGAATAACATACACAACACTGAGCCTCCAGAATAATATACACAGCACTGAGCCCCCAGAATAATATACACAGCACTGAGCCCCCAGAATAATATACACAACATTGTGCCCCCAGAATAACATACACAGCACTGAGCCCCCAGAATAACATACACAACACTGAACCCCCAGAATAACATACACAGCACTGAGCCCCCAGAATAATATACACAGCACTGAACCCCAAGAATAATATACACAGCACTGAGCCTCCAGGATAATATACACAGCACTGAGCCCCCAGAATAACATACACAGCACTGAACCCCAAGAATAATATACACAACACTGAGCCTCCAGGATAATATACACAGCACTGAGCCTCCAGGATAATATACACAGCACTGGTTATATGGATATATTTTCCCCAGTTCACATGGATATAATTGCCCCAGCTCATATGGATAATGCCCCCAGGTCTCATGGATAATGCCCCCCCAGCTCTCATGGATAATGCCCCCAGGTCTCATGGATAATGCCCCCAGGTCTCATGGATAATGCCCCAGCTCTCATGGATAATGCCCCAGGTCTCATGGATAATGCCCCAGCTCTCATGGATAATGCCCCAGCTCTCATGGATATTGCCCCCAGCTCTCATGGATAATGCCCCAGCTCTCATGGATAATGCCCCCAGCTCTCATGGATAATGCCCCAGCTCTCATGGATATTGCCCCAGCTCTCATGGATATTGCCCCAGCTCTCATGGATAATGCCCCAGGTCTCATGGATAATGCCCCAGCTCTCATGGATAATGCCCCAGCTCTCATGGATAATTGCCCCAGCTCTCATGGATATTGCCCCAGCTCTCATGGATATTGCCCCAGGTCTCATGGATAATGCCCCAGCTCTCATGGATATTGCCCCAGGTCTCATGGATAATGCCCCAGCTCTCATGGATATTGCCCCAGCTCTCATGGATATTGCCCCAGCTCTCATGGATATTGCCCCAGGTCTCATGGATAATGCCCCCAGCTCTCATGGATATGCCCCAGCTCTCATGGATAATGCCCCAGCTCTCATGGATATTGCCCCAGCTCTCATGGATATGCCCCAGCTCTCATGGATAATGCCCCAGCTCTCATGGATATTGCCCCAGCTCTCATGGATAATGCCCCAGCTCTCATGGATAATGCCCCAGCTCTCATGGATAATTGCCCCAGCTCTCATGGATAATGCCCCAGCTCTCATGGATAATGCCCCAGCTCTCATGGATAATGCCCCCAGCTCTCATGGATATTGCCCCAGCTCTCATGGATATGCCCCAGCTCTCATGGATATTGCCCCAGGTCTCATGGATAATGCCCCCAGGTCTCATGGATAATGCCCCAGCTCTCATGGATAATTGCCCCAGCTCTCATGGATAATGCCCCAGCTCTCATGGATATTCCCCCAGCTCTCATGGATATTGCCCCAGCTCTCATGGATAATGCCCCAGCTCTCATGGATATTGCCCCAGGTCTCATGGATAATGCCCCAGCTCTCATGGATATTGCCCCAGCTCTCATGGATATTGCCCCAGCTCTCATGGATATTGCCCCAGGTCTCATGGATAATGCCCCAGTCTCATGGATAATGCCCCAGCTCTCATGGATAATGCCCCAGTCTCATGGATAATGCCCCAGGTCTCATGGATATTGCCCCCTGGTCTCATGGATAATGCCCCAGCTCTCATGGATAATGCCCCAGCTCTCATGGATATTGCCCCCCTGGTCTCATGGATATTGCCCCAGGTCTCATGGATATTGCCCCAGCTCTCATGGATATTGCCCCCTGGTCTCATGGATATGCCCCAGCTCTCATGGATAATGCCCCAGCTCTCATGGATAATGCCCCAGCTCTCATGGATATTGCCCCAGCTCTCATGGATATTGCCCCAGCTCTCATGGATAATGCCCCAGGTCTCATGGATAATGCCCCAGCTCTCATGGATAATGCCCCAGCTCTCATGGATATTGCCCCCCTGGTCTCATGGATATTGCCCCCCTGGTCTCATGGATATTGCCCCCCCAGCTCTCATGGATATTGCCCCCTGGTCTCATGGATATGCCCCAGCTCTCATGGATAATGCCCCAGCTCTCATGGATATTGCCCCCTGGTCTCATGGATATGCCCCAGCTCTCATGGATAATGCCCCAGCTCTCATGGATATTGCCCCAGCTCTCATGGATAATGCCCCCAGCTCTCATGGATAATGCCCCAGCTCTCATGGATATTGCCCCAGCTCTCATGGATAATGCCCCCAGCTCTCATGGATAATGCCCCCAGCTCTCATGGATATTGCCCCAGCTCTCATGGATATTGCCCCAGGTCTCATGGATAATGCCCCAGGTCTCATGGATAATGCCCCAGCTCTCATGGATAATGCCCCAGCTCTCATGGATATTGCCCCAGCTCTCATGGATATTGCCCCAGGTCTCATGGATAATGCCCCCAGCTCTCATGGATATTGCCCCAGGTCTCATGGATAATGCCCCAGCTCTCATGGATATTGCCCCAGCTCTCATGGATATTGCCCCAGCTCTCATGGATATTGCCCCAGGTCTCATGGATAATGCCCCCAGCTCTCATGGATAATGCCCCAGCTCTCATGGATAATGCCCCCAGCTCTCATGGATAATGCCCCCAGCTCTCATGGATATTGCCCCAGCTCTCATGGATATTGCCCCAGGTCTCATGGATAATGCCCCCAGGTCTCATGGATAATGCCCCAGCTCTCCTGGATAATGCCCCAGCTCTCATGGATAATGCCCCCAGCTCTCATGGATATTGCCCCAGCTCTCATGGATATTGCCCCAGGTCTCATGGATAATGCCCCCAGCTCTCATGGATACTGCCCCAGCTCTCATGGATAATGCCCCAGCTCTCATGGATATTGCCCCAGGTCTCATGGATATTGCCCCCTGGTCTCATGGATATGCCCCAGCTCTCATGGATAATGCCCCAGCTCTCATGGATAATGCCCCAGGTCTCATGGATAATGCCCCCCTGGTCTCATGGATAATGCCCCCCTGGTCTCATGGATAATGCCCCAGGTCTCATGGATAATGCCCCCCTGGTCTCATGGATAATGCCCCCCTGGTCTCATGGATAATGCCCCAGGTCTCATGGATAATGCCCCAGCTCTCATGGATAATGCCCCCCTGGTCTCATGGATATTGCCCCCAGGTCTCATGGATATTGCCCCCTGGTCTCATGGATATTGCCCCCCTGGTCTCATGGATATTGCCCCCCTGGTCTCATGGATATTGCCCCACCCCAGGTCTCAGGGATACTGCCCCCAGCCCAGCTCACCTTTGCTGCTGCTGCTTCTGCTCCTCTGCCAGCGGCCGCGTGCTTCCTGCTTCAGTGGCCGCTGACAGGAAGTGCAGCCGCTCGCCTGGGAACTATGAAACAGCCAGGCGAGCGGCTCCACCTCCTGTCAGCTGGCCCTTGTAACAGGAAGCACGCCGGCCGCCGGCAATGTGCGGCGGCGGCGTTCGGGCTCGGGCCACAGCGGGAACGCTGCGTTCCCGCAGCGTTCCCGCTGTGGGAAAAGTGCAGGAACGCCATTCCTGCGCGTTCCCGCTCGACTCGAGCCCTGCGTCTGACCCTAGCCTTAATGCTAACGCAAGTGAGCCTTAACGTCTACGTTAAGATCGTAATTTTTCCCACTCGTTGTTGTTCAAACATTTCCCATGGCTTCAAATCGTGTTTCAACATGAGCAAAAGTGGTAAAAATTAGCTCAGTGCACAGCGGTGAAATGGCTCAGCACTCAGCAGTGAAATGGTTAAAAAAGTTTTTTGTTTTTTTTTCGGTTTTCATTGTTTCCTGTCCCCCAAGGCAGTACCCGGACCCCCATACACCTTTTATGACCAATATCTTTCATATATGCCCTCTGGTGAGGACCTTAATTTTCAAATTGAGCCCCATTGACTTGCATTGCGTTCAAATCGTGTTTGCGTTCGAATTCAAACCTTTTCAATTGTTCAGGTTCGAATGTGGACCGAACACGGGGGTGTTCGGCCCTTCACTACTCAGGATGAACCTGCACAGACACTCACATCAAGAACCACCAGGAAAATACATATTGTACCCCGATGGGACATCACTCCATTCTAGCAGGCCACTACATCCAAAATCTCAGAATTAAAATCCTCAAAGGAAATTTTAAAGACCCTCATGAATATAAAACATTTGAAATTAAAATTATCACATTTTAACACCATAAAAGAAGAGCTCAATGTGGATTCTGGCTTTTAAACCCATTATCATAATGTCACATAACATTCAGAATCCTGGCTGGTGTTTTGTTTCTTGTTTTTTTTTTGGTGAGTGTTGTGTCATTTTCAGCCTTCACTGATTTGTGTTTTTTTTTTCTTTCAAGTTGTCATGATCTTATCACTGTTGTTTTATGGGCCTAAGATCTCTCATGTGTTTATTTACCCATTTTGACCATACCATTTGACTTTCACTATTTACGACATCGAACCCCCCCCCACCCATGTGCCCCTTAATGTTCAATTCTAGGATACTGATTAGTATAGAGTCCAGACCTGAAGAAGAGAGGTATACTTTTGAAAGCTTGTCTTTTAAATGTAACGTTAGTCCAATAAAAAAGATATCACTACATACTGCTATACTCGTGATTTTGGCATCTGGACTAGCACGGCCTATCCTATATCTATCTATCATATATAAAGATATATATATATCTCGAATATTTCTTAATGAGTTTGGCATTGTGGTATAGAAAAATAGGGGGCTATGTTGATGCCTTTCTGATGGGTTTGCAGGATGGATACATATTTGCCTGTTCTTCTCAACATTGAGAAAGGTCATAAATTGAACAAAACTGCAGCTTTAGTTTTAGAAATGGGGCCCCAAATGCTTCCAGTCTGTCTGAAGACCCTAATATTTAACTCGTTCACTACTGCTGTGATTGTGTCTACATTGTCAACAGTAGCAGACATAGAAGCCCAAGATTGCACACAGAGCTATTCCCAAATATTTCTTACTGTATAATATAATCATTTAAAAAAAAAAAAAACATTGTTTCCAGACAGTAGTTTTGGGAAAATTGTTTGGTAATGAAAGAGTTAAAACTGCTCTGCAGCCAGTCGTTGAACAAACTTTTTAGCTCAGAGCACTTGCTGTCTTTATTTTGCACACTGCATCTATTTTGTATTTTGTTGAGTCACTTCGCCTTGTTTGGCAATAGGAATTTGAGTAAGCTAAAATTCTCTGCTTTCTGCCAATTCTGCGCTGGTTTTAATGCTGCAATCTTCATATTATGAAGGGACTTAAGCATGATTAGTCTTTCATCTGCTGCCTTAAAGGGTCTATTCACAAAGCACTGAGATTGTGTGGATTTTTGGTGCTTTGCGTCTCAGCCCATTTCGACAATTCCATTTTGCCGGAAATATGGTGAATTCACTATTTGGCGAATGGTCACCGTATAGTGCAAAAATTGGAGTCACTGAAGCAGCTATCGGTTGGCTAAAACCACCGAATGGCACCGTTAAATGCCGAATTGCCTCTAATTGGCATCAGTGGATTCCTCCAAACTGAAAAAATAGGAAGTCTTCTATTCTCTTAATAGAAGTATAAATCAACAATGTTTCCAATTAATAAAAAGGTTCTTTAAAAAAGAAGGAAATTTGAAGTCTTTTAAAAAATAAAATAGAAAAAGAATAGAATAATAAAACGGTTTCTGCTGAAAATAAAAAGAATAAACGGTCTTTATTTTTTTTTAAAAAAATGATATTACAAAGCTGGTGCTAACTTAACCAGAGCTGTTGTAAATTTAAAAGAGCTATTACAGTCTATGGAGTTGCTAAGTTTAAAACAGTTCTGACTAAGGCCAGGGTCAGACGAGCGCACTTCAGAGTGGAAGGAACGTCCGTGAGAGTGGATGATCCTTCCACACAAAGCCTGTCCTATACAGGATCGCGCTGTGCAATCTCGTCGACACGCGTCTAGTGTTTTCGACGGGGAGGCTTTGTGGGCGGACGCTTTTTGCACGCCCATTTCGTGCACGCCCACAAGCATGTGACCGGCCCCTTTGCGGCATCACAATGCTGCGACTGACGCTGGTAGGCATGTCAGTACGGGCGCACCTAGTGTGCTCGTCTGACACCGGCCTAAATTAGCACCAGCTTTGTAACACTGCCCTAGAGTTTTACATTGAATACTGTGGGATTTGCCTGTTTAAACCTGCTGAACTGAAACACCAAAAATCAGGGCATTTTTCTGGAATTTCGGTGCAAAAGTAAAGTAAACTAGTTGTTAAGCCTGCCCGGAGGGCTGTTTATTGTTGTTGTCCCCAGCTCAGAATCCGTATCCACAAATTTGTTTTTCAATGTCCTATCCAAGAGTATCTCCATATATAAATGCGTTTGTAACGCGTCCGTCACTGTCCCGTCTGCAACGGGTGGGCCGAGTAAGCAGCTGTGATGGGTACGTGTGTAGCTGACAGCGCATTACAAACACATTTATGTATTAGAGCAGGCTCCTCTTCCCTCTTAGATTGTAAGCTCACGGGCACAGGTCCCCTTAGATTGTAAGCTCACGTGAGCAGCTCCCCTTTCCCCTCTTAGATTGTAAGCTCATGGGAGCAGGCTCTTCTTTCCCCTCTTAGATTGTAAACTCATGAGAGCGGGCTCCTCTTTTCCCTTTTAGATTGTATGCTCACGGGCACAGGTCCCCTTAGATTGTAAACTCACGGGCACAGATCCCCTTAGATTGCATGCTCAGGGGCACAGATCCCCTTAGATTGTATGCTCATGGGCACAGGTCCCCTTAGATTGTAAATTCACAGGCACACGTTCCCCTTAGATTGTAAGCTCACAGGCACAGGTCCCTCTTAGATTGTAAACGCACTGGTGCAGGTCCCCCTTAGATTGTAAGGTCACTGGCGCAGGTCCCCCTTAGATTGTAAGGTCACTGGCAGAGGTACCCCTTAGATTGTAAGGTCACTGGCACAGGTACCCCTTAGATTGTAAGCTCACTGGCGCAGGTCCCCCTTAGATTGTAAGCTCACTGGTGCATTTACCCCTTAGATTGTAAGCTCACTGGTGCAGGCACTCTGTATAACACACAACCCCCTGCCCCCCACGGCTCTGTATAGCACACAACCCTACTGACTGTGACCCGCATACCCTGAATATATAGAGGAAGCCTAAATAGACATTGTCTATTTAGACTTGCTCTATATATTCAGGGTGTGCGTGTCACAGTGAGTAGGGTTGTGTGTTATACAGAGCCGTGGGGGGGGTTGTGTGTCAGCAGGGTTGGGTCACGTGACAGCAGTGGGCGGGGCAGAACACCGGCCACAGCGTCCCAGCACTCAGCCCTCCCCCAGTCACACGCTGGGATGACTGCTTTCGTCCCTCTCCCAGTGTGTCTTGGGGGGGTGCTGGGACGCTGCGGCTGGCTTGCAAACTCCGCAAGCCGGCCGCAGCGTCCCAGCACTCCGCCCCCCCCCACAGACACACTGGGAGAGGGAGAGGGAGGAAAGCAGCCGTTCCAGTGTCATCTCCCTCCCAAAACTCACGTAGGGAGGGAGGTTTCAACGCGGGAGCCAGTGACAGTGATGCTGTTCTGGCTCTCCTGGATGCGTGCACAGCCGACGGGTAGAGGCTGCGCGTGCATCTGGCGTCTGTCCGAAGCTGTGCATCCGGTTTCTGTTGGCTGCGCGCACAAATGATTTTATAGTATAGATATAAAGCTCTGAGCTTCACCATTCTTTCATTTTCTCAGGCACACTTATCTGTCGGGTAATTTTGGTCAATTTAGTCTCTTTTTTTCTACTCTCCTATCTATTATGGACCCTTGAAGGCCCATATTCCGATCGGAAACCTGTTTATGTATTTAGAGGATTCTTTTTACCATGGTTTATTAATAACCTACAGCCCTAGTATTATGATGTCATACAGAATAAGTTTATCTATGACAACTCCACATAAGAATTTATTTTCCTGTAGATGCAGGCTTATATCCATTTTTTAAGCTGTATGATTAAAAGTTAAGTTTTAATTCATTTAGTGTTCTTGGAACCTGTATCCTAGAGATTGTTTAAAAATCTGAGATGCAGGGTTCCAAAGGACCCCCAACACTCCTCGCTGTAGAGTTAGGAGCTACACGTGTGCGGAGGAGGCGCCTGAAAGGGAGGGGGGAGGTCCTTCGGACCTCTCTCCCTCCCGATTGCGGGGTCCTGAGCTTAATGCCAGGCACCGTTTGGAAGGGCACAGCCTGCCCTTCCAAATGGTACCTGGCATTAACCCCATGGGGGCCGGATCACGAATCGGCGCCGAAAAGCGCCGGTTCGTGATCCTTTCCTGGAGCTGGTCGACATCTTGGATGTCGGCCAAGCCTCCGGGAACTCCCCCTGAGGACTGGCGTCATCGTGCATAGCACGATGACGCTAATCCTGGAGTTAACCCCTAGCTGCCACCAATGGTGGAGATAGGGGGTTCCAATGAACCCCCTATCTCCCGATCTGTGGCAGTTAGGGGTTAATGTTTGATATTGTTGGATCGGCCAGTGCATGGCCTTTCCAACGATATCAAACATGACCGTGAAAAAAGTTTTTTAAAAAAAATAAAAATTAAAAATAAAAAACAAATAAAAAAATAAAAAAATAATAATAAAAAATTAAAAAAAATTTATTTTTTATTTGTTTTGTTAATGCAGCAATATTGTTCCCATTTAATTTATAATGTGAACAATGATGCTGCACTAACGATTTTTGTATGGGGTGCGTTTGTTAAAAATAGCGAAATTTTCCCCCAAAAAAATGTAACGAGACCCCATTTCTAATTTGTTTAACAAGCGCACCCCATACAAAATATAACCGCATGTTAAAATGTGAAAAAAAACACTTTACACGTTGTAAATTTTTGAAAATTCAAATTTTATTGCATATTTTGTTATAATATACAGACAGGACATAACGTATACATATAATAATGACATATTATGAATCTTCCGAGTCTGCCGGAAAGAACGATATATGATATGTCTGGGTCGTATAATAAAATAAGGCTTCAAAACGCGGTTAAACATGATGAGCGAAACCGGTAAAAATGACCTCAGCACACAGGCGGGAAATGCCTCAGCAGCGAAAGGGTTAAAGGAACAGTGAGTTTTCCATGAAATAAAGGTTAAGAATAAAAACGAAAAATTCCTTCAAATATCGTGCCTAGGAGGTCCCCATAACCTGCCCAAGAAGTGGCGGATTTGTAGGATGTATAGAAACATTTAAAAACAAAAAAATGACATTTCAGATGACGGTAAATGGTTTTCCTTTAATCTATTCATAAACAACTGCTTGGGGCGGCAGTCTGTATGAAAAGAGGAGACATTTTAGGACACGCAGAACAAGTTTAGTGATTTTGTTGGCTAAATTATGGTGAAACTTATGCAGGCTTTGGATGAAAGTAACAATAGGTGCTTTAAAATTGGGCCTTTAGTGTCGACAACAGTGCCGTCACACCGTAACCCCTCTGTGGTATTGTGGAAGAGTGCAGGGTTGGACCCTTCGTTCAAATATTAAGATGATATTAATCTGGTATAGGCGTCAGTGGCAGTGCACTCAAATATTGTGCCTTTGGTGGCAGCAAGTGCCTTCCCACCGTAAGTAACCCCTCTGTGGTATTGTGGAAGAGTGCAGTGGTGGAGGTTTTGGTAATGCAGAAGAGATCCCCGATCTATTCAGTTACATCAGCAGCTATAACAAAACCGGGTCAGCAATGTTTAGGCACTTGTACTACGCTACTGTATATGGTGAGAATCGGCGCACACCAGTAGCAACAGGAAGAAAACAGAACAGGCAGGGAATACACAGAGAGAATAGTCAAATGGCAGGCAAAGTCGGCAACAGATCGGGTTCTCAGAACAAGCAGGGTCAGTAACAAGTATACAAACTGATTCGGTAAGCTAGCGATGCAGGAATAAAAGCTGAGACACACTGAGCGTGTAGCGATGCACAGCGTAGAGAAGAAAAGCAAACACTTTGCAGGCTTGACTTCAATCCGCTCCGCCTCGCAGCGTGTCTACACTACATTACGTTTGCTTCTCACCGCACTGGACAGGAATCCACTAACTAAATTAACATGTACACACAAAACCGTTTTATTTTCACAAAGCACATGTTATATAGGCAAAAAAGGTTTCTACTGAATAAAATACATAAAAAATTACTGTTAATTTAATAGGAATAGTATAAAAATGTAAAAAAAGGTAACCCCATATCATATATATTATAGGGACACGGAGCGCCGTGTATAGAGTAGGGATGCATTGATACCACACACAGACATATACGTATATATCAACACGCAGACCTATATATATGTATATATCAACACACAGATATATATATACACCCACCCACAGACCTCAGACCATATATACACATACGCACATGGGGGTGGGTTGGCATGTGGTCGATCTCAACTAAATGCACCCCCCCCATTTGGCTGATCCCTCCAGAAGAAATGTTGAACCCGACAGAGCAGAGAATATATATATTATTCTCTGCTCTATCGGGTTCAACATTTCTTCTGGAGGGATCAGCCAAAGGGGGGGTGGCAATTAGTTGCCAAGATGTGTGTGTAATACAAGTCTGGATATATATATTTATAAGAATATAGATATATATCTTATCTATATATATATATATATATATATCATACCTGCCCTTACCTTCCCCTATAAATTTGCAAAAAATATACCGACAAAGAAAACAAACCACTGCCTGAGACCCTGCGCAGCCACATGCCACCCCCCTCTACCTGGCTGAATTGTCTAATATATATAATTAAATACATTCAGCCAGGTAGAGAAAGAAAAAAATAAAGTTGTATTTTATGTTCCCGGGGACATTTAAAAATGTCCGGATTTTATTTTTTTTAGAAATGTGTCACCTTACCTTAGCCTGGTGGTCAGTGGGGGTTTCCTGGATCCTGGTTGTGGGGGGGTCTGCCATGGCCGCAGGTGCAGTGGCTCCCTCCCTACGCTGCCTGTCTCTGCCACATGCACCCGGGCGGCTAGCCCACACAGTCGCAGCTCTATCATCCGGCGGCCACATGCTCCTCAAGGGGATCCTTGGGAGGCCCCTGCAGGCTACCCTCTACAGTGCCTGATTAGAGGGCCGTGTCTGCCTGATGTTTTAGTAACAAGAATGTTTTATCCCATAGACTTTAATGTTAAAAATATTCCCGTTTTAATTCAACATCTAATAAACCGTTGCTTATAATATTCTGCAGTAAAGAGTCTCTTTATTTCTAGATTTTTTAGTATTTTTTAAGCATTTTTTATACTTTTCTCAAAATGTTTCTTTTTTTTAGAACTTTTGGCGAACGTCCCAAAAAGTTTGAAGTTCGCGAACTGTCGAACGGCCGATGTTTGATGCGAACTCCGAACAGATCAAAACGAACAGCTCATCCCTAGTGGTAGCATACAATTATGATCAATAGAGACCTACACACGAAGTACGTCTGCGCAGAGGTGCGGACGCACAACGGACGCGGCAAACGGATGCAAATTAGGCAAGAACGTAAAACTGCTAGAACGGACGTGCGGAGTGCGCCACGTCCGCAACGTCCGCATAGCTTTGTGTGTGAGTGATGGAACGTAGTCAGACGGACTGCATGTTAGATGGACAAAATGGTTTTTCATATTAATTTTATTTCCCATCTACATCAGTCAAAAAAACATCAGTCACAAAACGGACCATGTGGCCACTACCTTTTCGTCAGTCACAAAGTACGTCCATTGTGCATAGACGCATAGTCCGCACAGAATGCGTTCGTCTAACTCTAGCCTTAGGTACAGGTGTAGTTTAGGTTTTCGTTGAAACACTGCATAATAATGTATTGTGCCATCGTCTCCACACTTGCTGGCTTCATGGGAAATGAGAAGGTGAATTAGTGCAGCATCATTGTTCACTTTATAATTGAATGTTAACAATAGTGCTACATAAGAAAAAAATATTTTATCTATTTGGTTATTTTTACAGAAAACATAGCCATGCTATGGCCTTTCCATTGATACATCAATTGACCTTGTAGCTTCTATGGATCCAAAGGAACTCTGTATCTCTTCCATAGGGAATCCACTGCCCGGCAGGGGGTTGGTCCTGTTTATGACTTCATCGTGCACATGTGCAATAAGGTCAGTGGGCTGGGGGAGTTTCCAAGGTGTGGTGTGATTTCCACGAAGTCAGATCACTATGGAAATCCCCCCAGAGATTTCCCCCTGCGCTGCTGGTAAGTAATGACGTGTGGGAAATCTCCCCAACACGTCATCCACAGCCAGGTGGTTAAGTTACAGTTTTCATTGTCTTCAACCTACGTATTAAATTTCTGCTCTTTGGACCCTCTTCTTGTATAATCACACACCGAATATGTATCCCTACAAGATCAGCAAATTTATGCAAATGTACCTTGAAAAATTGATGCTGTTTTGAAGGCAAAGTGTAGCTATACCAAATATTCAAATTGATCTACATTTTTTTGTCTGTTCATACAATTTTCATTTTGGTAATTGATAAAAAATAAACTTAACGTTTTGATTGAAATCATCGATACTTTACAGCATTTTGTCTCACACATCCAAAATCTGTTCGGTTTTTGAGCGTGGTGTTATTGCTGCACTCCATGTAATATGACAGATATCTATAACTATTAATGGTAGCCATTTAAGGTAGAGTAAATAATATTGGGAGATCCTATCTGGAGCAGATAGAAAAGGAGATTCACTTTAAGAAACCAGCTACCCAGCAAACCAAACAGCCATTGTGTCACAGTAGGTGTTTAAGGCTCCAAAGGATGTATTTGAAACTATTAAAACCTAATTTTTATAACTTTTATAAAAAATAACTAAATACTAAAAGAAAAATGTCTACAGAGAAACAAACTATTTATTACCACTCTTAAAATAAGCCCCAAATTAGTGATAATTTTAGAAATAAAAATCAAGAGTTCTTCCTTTATTTGTGCTGATCTCAATTCAAATCTTGCAAAAAGCTGTTGGTCATTTGTAATGATAGAGGAGAAACATACTGCTAGGATGCAGTGACTAGTGATTTATCAATACTGTTGTTCGCTCAATAATCCATTAATTTGAATTTTTAGACTCCCTTTCATATGTAAATGTATAGATTAGGAAGGAAGAATGGCTAGTAATACTATTAAATGATCTCTAGACAAACGCGCTGCAGACTGTGCCCATCGTTGTTCAACAATTTGGGTTTGTTAATAGGGATGAGCTGTTCGGTTCGATCAGTTCGGAGTTCGAATCGAACAATGGCAGTTTGAAAGTTCGCGAACTTTGAACTTTTTGGCGTGTTCGGTTCGAGTTCGAATTTTTTTTGAAAAAAGAATAAAAAATGCTTAAAAAAATACTAAAAAATCTAGAAATAAAGAGACACTTTACTGCAGAATATTCTAAGCTATGATTTATTAGATATTGAATTAAAAAACTACCTAATGTCTAGGTGCAAAGATTCTCACCTCTAAATGACGTCAAAGGGAGTAAACAACAGGTGTTTAATTAGTGTTTGGAAATAACATGTGCTTCTAATTAGCAATTAGAATTTGATACATTGCCTGCAGACTGGATGGAGGCTCCCGCACATGTATGAACAAACACTGTGCTTGTTTTGAATTCTAAGAAGTGTTCATTTCTACTATATGATCCTCTCTGATATGCTGTTTAACCCCTTAAGGACCAGGGCTCTGTAAAACCAATCATTAATGACGTAGATGTTACGTCATTTGTCATCAAGGGCTTATTAAAATCTTTATCACACTCCTTAGATTTAAACGTAATATTCCAGTATTTGTATGTCATTTACCTCTCCCGAAGGGCCTATGTGAGCATACAATTATTATTGTGTTAGAAATATCTAGGGACTCAGCTTGTACGCTTTATGATAGAGTCTATGACTATCCATTGTCATGTATACCTTGCTTTATACATATAATACATTCCCTCATCTAACAGGATAGTAGCCAGTCCCTGTGCATTTTAACTCCTTAAGGGTGGCTAGGTGTCGTGTGTGGGTCTCTGATGGCAATGTTTCTATACCTCCTACAAATCCGCCACTTCACGGGCAGGTTATGGGGTCCTCCTAGGAAGGATATTTGAAGGAATTTTTCATTTTTATTTTTAACCCTTATTTTATGGAAAACTCACTGTTCCTTTAAAAACGTCTTTTTTAAAACTTTTTGTCCTTGTTTCCTGTCCCCCAGGGCACTACCAGGACCCCCATACACCTTTTATGGCAAATATCTTGCATATATGCCCTCTTGAAGGGCACTGTAAAATTCGAACTTTTGAGTCCCATTGACTTGCATTGCGTTCGGTTCGAGTTCGAGTTCGAACTCGAACTATTGGAATTGTTCGAGTTCGAATGCAAACCAAACACGGGGGTGTTCGGCTCATCCCTATTTGTTAATCACCCATTTAGAGTTTCTATGTGAGAGTGTTATTATAAACAGTTTTTTTCTTTGCCGTTTTCTTTTAGTTTGTATGATAAAATAACCGTACTATCAGTGCTTTTATCTCTATGATGCTTCATGGTGCCAAACAGTGAGCAGCCAATAAAAAGATGGTGTATGCTCACATGCAGCCAATGAATAGCAAGCGCACCCAGCGTGCAGCCAATAAACAGAGCCACGGCCAGGCCACGACATTGTGTTGCATGGGTCCAAGGATAAAATGCTGCAACCCCATTTCCAACTATCCCACCAAAAGGCAAAGTAATGTGCAGTGTGTATGAGTTTATCACAGAGCACCACAGCAATAAAGCTCACAGTAATATGTGCTGTGGATGAGGGTTTCACAGTGCTCCACAGTTCGTCATCATTGTTCACTTTATAACTGAAAAGTGAACTATAGTGCTGCAATATAAAAAATATATATATTTTTTTCCTACAGCCTGGTTTGATGTTTGATATCACAAGAATGGTCATGCTCTGGTCTTTCTAATGACATTTCACATGACATTCTAGCTTCTATAGGTTCGGAGATACAGGGGTCAATAGAACCCCTGTATCTCCTCCATAGGGAATTACCTGCCCTGCTGGGGGAAGTCCCGCTTTTGTAAATGGGCTGGGAAGGTCCAGTAGGTCTTTCTGTAACATACATTCCTGTGGACTCAGGAAGTGATACTACTGGTGGGTGTTTCTAGGGCTATTAGAGCTAGATTTAGAATATCAGTAGTAATCCTTTAGTCAAGGCTTAATTTGTGGAGCATCCTGAGGAACAGAATCTGGGACCTCTCAAATTTTGACTGTTTTCCAGTACCTATTTGGGTGAATCCGGTACCAAACAAGGCATACAAATAACATAAAATATATGTATAATGTTCATACAAATATTCAAGTATAATTTCCCATTCGTTATTAGTTTAGCTTGATATACGTTTATACATTAGACCTGATGCAAAATGAAATGACCACTGCAAGTGCTGTAACCTCCCACAATTAAACATGTGGTGATGTGGGCTTTGTGTGTGGTGTACAGAGTAGCCTAGTTTTAAATTAGTGCCATAACAGTTACGTCAGACAAATTTCACAGCCCAACAATTAATTTATTTCTTGGTGCCATGTTTTTTAGCCTGTCTCTGGGGTTATTTGGGGCTCTGATTCAAAACAATTCTATAGGATAGACTGCATCAGCTCTAGTTTCTTAGAATCGGTCACTCCTCCAGGATGAAAGTAGAGTACAAGGCCATCTCGTTAGTCTTGCAAAAATATGAATTATCATCAATGGGTGATTTGTGTAGACTTGAAGATGGTTAATTTTCTTATTGGTCAACAAAGTGACTACGTAAAGTATCCTTGCTTTTTATGCCTTTAGCAGAAACAAACGTGAACATTGGGCAAGAAAAGATTGGTTTCCGAGGGAAAATATGGTGGTTGGAGGACAAAATGTAATCACTCTACCTTTGGTAGCACGAGATAGAATCATTCTGCCACCACTACATACAGGTGAAACTCGAAAAATTTGAATATCGTGCAGAAGTTCATTTATTTCAGTAATGCAACTTAAAAGGTGAAACTAATATATGATATAGTTCAAGCCGTGATTTGTCAGAATTGTGATGATTATGGCTTACAGCTCATGAAAACCCCAAATCCACAATCTCAGAAAATTATAATATTGTGAAAAGGTGCAATATTCTAGGCTCAAAGTGTCCCACTCTAATCAGCTAATTAAGTCATAACACCTGCAAAGGGTTCCTGAGCCTTTAAATGGTAGACATGTGCACAGCACAAAATTTCGCTTTGAAATAATGGATTAGTCCTAAAATGCAATTTATTTAGTTGCTAAAGAAATTCGTTTTCAGTTCTTTAGTATGAAAACTAATTTCATTCATCCGAAAACCAGTGGATACAATTACTATTGTAGTGGCTCCTCAGAGGGCTGAGATCGCTGCTTGTTACAGTATCTCTCACTCTCAGCACAATGTGTCAGGCAAAGCTGTTACAGTAACTGACTGCTGCTCATCACAGCGCTCAGAGTTTCAGTCAAACTAGTAAATATAGTTGTATATATAAGAGGTTAGAACAATATTATTTCCTTGTTTTACTGAAATTGAGCGCTGTTACAGTCAGTTACTGTAACCGCTGAGCCTGATACATTGTACTGAGAGATAAAATAACAAGCAGCCGATCTCAGCGCTCACAGCCACTGGATTTAAAGGGCTAAAAAAAGGCTCCTCTCTGTATAATGTATAGAACATCCTCCTGCATTAATTAATACCCCTCTCTGTATAATTTAGATAACATCCTCATGCAATAATTAATACCCCTCTCTGTATAATGTATACAACATTCACCTGCATTAATTAATACCCCTCTCTGTATAATGTATAGAACATCCTCCTGAATTAATTAATGTCCCTCTCTGTATAGAACATCCTCCTCAATTTATACCTTTCTCTGTATAATGTATATAACATCCTCCTGCAATAATACCCCTCTCTGTATAATGTATAGAACATCCTCCTGCATTAATTAATGCCCCTCTCTGTATAGAACATCCTACTGCATTGGCATGTGGAGGGTGCAGAACTTCGGAATGCAATGCTTATCCAGTACAGGAGAGGGAACTTTTCCTTAAACTTTGTATCTCTGTGGGGGAGACAGACAGGAATATAAAAGCAGGGGAGAGGGAAAATATTAACGTAAATCGGTCTGAAATCTCAGAGAAGAGATGACTGGTGCAAATTTATTTTTATAATAAAATAAAGCACTTTAAATCCAGGGAAAAAATTCAAATAAATCACACTGAAGGCTCATAATGACAGAGTAACTGTGAGAGCTGGATACTAAATGTATCAGACGTAAAAAAAACCTTTATAACAAGCAGCACTGGGAGAGGAAAGGGACTTTATATAAAACGTGTATTATAGATGAGGAAAGGGGGATAGTGCTCCTGGATAATATAAAATGTATCAGACCTAAGCCCCTATTATGCAGAGTGGGAGGGGAGATAACACACGTTTTATAAAGTCCCTCTCCCAGCGCTGCTTGTTATAAATGGGTTTTTACTATCCAGACCTCCTCTGTCATTAGCTTTCAGTGTGATTTATTTGAATGGTTTCCTTCTCCAGCTGCTTTTATCATCTTGTCTGCCGCATAGACATGCAAGGGTTAAGTAAAGGTTTCCTCTCCTGTGCTGGCTGTCTGTGCTGCGAATGAGTATTATGGAGCTCTATCACTGTCAGATATTCGGGTAGGGGTCGGGAAAGATTACACATACAAACCTTTTCTGTAGCTTTGCGATGTTGCGCTCTTCGTTGCTGGTCTCCTTCACTCATCAATGTAATATCACAAAATGGACTGAAACTAAAATGTAGTGCATTTTATTTTAGTTTCTTTCGTTTTTTGTACTGAGCAGTTTCGTATCTCTTGAGTAGGGATGAGCAGTTCGGGATCGGACAGTTCGGAGTTCGGCCCGAACTTAGCCTGTTCGGGTAGATCGCGAACTCCGAACATTTCCGGGTGTTCGACGCATGTTCGAGTCCACAATGCATCACAATGGCCCACAATGCATTTTCCCACTGGCCTGAAGCTCGTAATTGGCTACAGCCTTGCACCTGACCACAGGTCTGGTGCAAGACAGGTTCAACAGTATGCCAATCACCGCTCAGAGTCCTGATTGGGCAAATTTTGCCCAATCATGGGCTCACAGAGCTAAGTCCCGCAGCACACTATATAACGTTTCCACGCGCCGATTCTGCACGCATTTCAGAGGAAATTTCAGAGGAGATTGTTGTGTGTTGTTACTGCCGGTCTGCAACGCTACTGGGGGGGTCTCATTTCTACAAAATATCAGGGAATTGATATGTGTGTCTTGTCACTGTGCCAGCAAGTTTTTTTGGGGTCACTAATTTCTTTAAAACATTTGTGAATTGAGGTGATCTTCTGTGTCTTGTCACACAGCCAGCAAGTTTTTTTGGGGCTCACTAATTTCTTTAAAACATTTGTGAATTGAGGTGATCTGTGTCTCGTCACACATCCAGTACCACGCAGTATTTTGGGGCTCACTAATTTCTACAAAACATTTGTGAATTGAGGTGATCTGTGTCTTGTCACACAGCCAGTACCACCCAGTATTTTGGGGCTCACTAATTTCTTTAAAACATTTGTGAATTGAGGGGATCTTCTGTGTCTTGTCACACAGCCAGTACCACACAGGATTTTTGGGGTCACTAATTTCTACAAAATATTTGGGAATTGTTATAATCCGTGTGTTCTCACTGTCTGCCACCCATCAAGGGGTCTCACTGATTTATAAGAGGTTTCACTGCCACCCATCAAAGGGTCTCACTGATTTATAGGAGGTTTCACTGCCACCCATCAAAGGGTCTCACTGATTTATAGGAGGTTTCACTGCCACCCATCAAAGGGTCTCACTGATTTATAGGAGGTTTCACTGCCACCCATCAAAGGGTCTCACTGATTTATAGGAGGTTTCACTGCCACCCATCAAAGGGTCTCACTGATTTATAGGAGGTTTCACTGCCACCCATCAAAGGGTCTCACTGATTTATAAGAGGTTTCACTGCCACCCATCAAAGTGTCTCACTGATTTATAGGAGGTTTCACTGCCACCCATCAAGGGGTCTCACTGATTTATAAGAGGTTTCCCTGCCACCCATCAAAGGGTCTCACTGATGTATAGGAGGTTTCACTGCCACCCATCAAAGGGTCTCACTGATTTATACCAGAGTTCTGTAAATCTTTAATCTTTATACCAGAGTTGAATCAGAGTTCTGTATATATTTAATCTATATATCACTCACCATGTCTGAAAGAACAAAAAGGACAGGCAGACGCTCCCAGACACAGATAAGAGGGCAAGCAGCCCCTGTATCGGGAGGCTGTGCCTCTGGTCGTGGTGGACGTGGTGCATCCTCTGCAGGGGCATGCTTGTCCTTTATAACTGGTGCTGGCCGTCTTCTTAACCTGCAGCAACATACAGAGGATTTGGTGGATTGGCTAGCCAGGCCATCCTCATCCTCCGAGTCCTCTGCCAGCCAGGCTTCTACTGCTTTACAGTCCACCTCAGCTGCCAAAGCATCTAATGCAGCCTCAGCCCTCAATGTCCAAAGCTACTCCTGCCGTAGCCTCGCTATCACACACAGAGGAATCAGCTGAATTGATTGACTACAATGACAGTGACATGCTGCTTGAGGATGCGCAGCAACTACAGTGCTCTGATTCAATCTCTGAGGTTGAGGAAGGGAATATAATCAACCTAGAGGAAGGGGGTGCCAGTGATGACAAACAAATAACTGGCACTCATGTTCCCCCAGCAGCTGCAGCATACTGCCAAGTTGGCTCCAGTGACGAGGAGATAGGGGGTGAAGATGACATTGATGATGAGGTCACTGACTCTACCTGGGTGCCAGATCGAACTGAGGAATCAAGTGAGGAGGAGGGGGAGGAGGAGGCACAGCAAACACGAGGCACAACATCCTCTGTGACCAACCGTAGCACTAGCCAGTCCAAGGCATCACATGTCAGAGCTGCTCCGGTGCAGAGCGCTGTTGTGTCAAAGAACACATGCAGGAACTCTGCTGTCTGGGAGTTCTTTAAGAAATGTGCAGCAGACCCCACCGTTGCTATTTGTAATCTATGTCAGAGGAGGCTGAAGCGTGGGATAAATACCAGACACTTGGGTACCACGTGCTTGAGTCGACATATGACCACCCACCACGCATCCCGTTGGCGCAAAACTTTGCGTAGGTCCTCCTCCTCCTCATCTGTCTGTATCCCCACTGTATGTCCTGCCATGTCATTGCCTACAACCTCCACTGACAGGGATGATGCTACAGTAATGGATGTACCAGGTCCTTCCTCACAATGTGACATCCTCCCAGCAGCTGAAGACTTACGCAGGCAGATTACATTGCCGCAGCTGCTGCAGCATAAGAAAAAATATAGTACCAACCATCCCCAAGCACAGCGTCTAAATGCCAGCTTAGCAAAATTACTCGCATTGCAGCTGCTGCCTTTCCAGCTGGTGGACTCTGCTCCCTTCCATGAATTTGCTGAATGTGCTGTACCACAGTGGCAGGTTCCAAAACGCCATTAATTTTCACGCAAGGCCATTCCAGCACTATACCAGCACGTGGAAGACAATGTTATCCAGTCATTGGGAAAGGCAACCAGCAACAAGGTGCATGTGACTTTAGACACGTGATCCAGCAAGCATGGACAGGGCCGTTACATTTCCTTCACAGCACACTGGGTAACTCTGATTGCAGCTGGGAGGGATCCAAGACGGGGCTCTGTGCTGGAGCTTGTTCATCCACCACGCCTCCAGAAAGCTGCTTGTATGAGGTCTGTCTGCTCCACCACCACCACCTCTTCCTCTTCCTCCTCCTCCTTCTCTGTCTCTGGTGAAGTGGCAGTTAAAGCGACTCCTGACAGGGTCTACGCAATGGCTCAAGCAAAAAGAAGCCATACTGTGCTTGAGCTAGTTTGTTTAGGGTACAGGAGCCACACCGGGCCAGAAATTCTGTCAGCTCTGCAGGGCCAGGTGCAGAGATGGTTAACACCACGCCAGCTTGAGCTGGGAATGATCGTCTGTGATAATGGCAGCAACCTTCTCTCCGCCCTACGCAGGGTAAATTGACACATGTACTATGACTAGCACACGTCCTAAATCTAGTGGTACAGCGTTTCCTAACCAAGTACCCAGGGCTGCCAGAGCTTCTCAGCCAGGCCAGAAAAGTCTGCAGCCACTTCAGACGGTCATTCCCAGCAAGCATTCGCCTGGCAGAAATTCAAAGAGAATTCCACCTTCCCACAAACCGTCTGATCTGTGACATGCCCACCAGGTGGAATTCGAAATTAGCAATGCTGCAGCGTCTGCACAAGCAGCAGAGGGCCATCAACGAGTACCTGTGTGAGTATGGCACAAGGACAGGTTCAGGTCAACTTGTTTTTTTTTCCCCCTGCAGTGACTGATGATCAAGGATGCATGCACTGTACTGTCACCATTTGAGGAGGCAACGAGGATGGTGAGCAGGGACAGTGCATGCATCAGTGACACAATTCCTTTAGTGTTCCTGCTGGAGCACACTCTGCGGGGAATTATAGATGTGGCTCTAGAGGCAGAGCAGCGGGAGGAAGAGGAGGCCTTCCTTTGATCTCAAGGCCCCAGTCTTTCTGAAGACAGCATTCCAGCGGGTCCTTCTCAGATCAGACAGGAGGAGGAAGAGGAGGAATATTTAAGTAGTGGGGGCATTGAAGGTGGGGATTCCTCAAGAGAGGGTTTCGTGTGCCCAGAATCAGAATGGCTAGTGCGTGGCTGGGAGGAGGAAGTGCACGAGATGGTCATCCTCATTGACCAGGAAGACTCGGAAGCTAATGCCACCTCCAACCTATGCTGCATGGGCTCCCTAATAATACAAAGCCTGCTAACGGACCCCAGGATTCGTGCTATCAAGGAGAGGGATCATTACTGGTTGGCAACCCTTCTTGATCCACGATACAAGGGTAAAGTTGCAGAGCTCATCCTGCCCGCACAGAAGGAGCACAGGATGAAAAAACTTGAGGACGCTCTAAAGCGACACTTGTGTAACACCTTTCCAGGCACTGGTAGATTACTAAGTGCTGACACAAGTGCTTCTGAGGCTGCGGATGATCAGAGGAATAGTGGTGAAGGCCAGGGCCGCTTGACTGATGCATTTTTTAATTTTTTTAGTACACGACGCCCAGGGACGTCAAATGTAGGCACCCATTGCCAGCATCTTCACCATATGGTGCAGGACTACCTAGGGGCAAGGGCAGACCTGGATACCTTTCCAGCAGATAATCCACTGGTTTACTGGGTGTTGAGATTGGATCACTGGCCAGAATTTAGCCAATATGCTATGCAGCTACTAGGTTGCCCTTCATCCAGCGTGCTTTCCGAAAGGACATTCAGTGCCACTGGAGGTTTTGTCACAGACAAAAGAGTGCGTCTGTCCACCGACTCTGTAGACCGGCTGACATTTATAAAAATTAATCAGTCCTGGATCAGCAGCTATCAACCCCCTGATGCTGACGTAACGGAATAGATCGGGGATGTCTTCTGCATTCAAAAAACCTCCAGCACTGAACTCTTCCACAATACCACAAAAGGGTTATGGTATGAATGCACTTGCTGCCATGAAAGGCGCAATATTTGGCTGCACTGACACCTGTGCCAGATTTATATCATTTTAATTTTTTGAACCGCAGGGTCCAACCCTGCACTCTTCCACAATACCACAAAAGGGTTACAGTGTGAAGGCACTAGCTGCCATGAAAGGCACAATATCTGGGTTCACTGACGCCTTGACCAGAATCATATCTTTTTATTATAGGACCACATGGTCCACCCCTGCATTCTTCCACATTACTACAAAGGGGTTACTGTATGATGATACTTGCTGGCCTGGCACCAAAGGCACAATATCTGGGTGCACTGACGCCCATTACCAGATAAAAAACTTTTCAATATAGGACCACATGGTCCACCCCTGCTTTCTTCCACAATACTACAGAGGGGTTACTGTATGATGATACTTGCAGGCCTGGCAGTCTTGCACAAAAGGCAGAATATCTGGGTGCACTGACGCCTTGACCAGAAACATATATTTTTTATATAGGACCGCAAGGTTCACCCCTGCATTCTTCCACAATACTACAGAGGGGTTACTGAATGATGATACTTGCTGGCCTGGCAGTCTTGCACCAAAGGCAGAATATCTGGGTGCACTGACACCTTTACCAGATGCATATCTTTTTAATATAGGACCGCAAGGTTCACCCCTGCATTCTTCCACAATACCACAGAGGGGTTACTGTAGGATAGTACTTGCAGGCCTGGCACCAAAAGCACAATATTTGGGTGCACTGCCACTGACGCCTGTATCAGATTCATATCCTCAGAGGGGTTACGGTGTGACGGCACTGTTGGGGACGCTAAAGGACCAATTTTAAAGCACCTATTGTTACTTTCATCCAAAGCCTGCATAAGTTTCACCATAATTTAGCCAAAAAAATCAGTAAACTTTTTATGCGTGTCCAAAAATGTCTCCTCTTTTCATACAGACTGCCGCCCCAAGCAGTTGTTTATGGATAGATTAAAGGAAAAGCATTTAGCGTCATTTGAAACATCATTTTTTTGTTTTTAAGTTTTTCTATACATCCTACAAATCCACCACTTCACGGGCAGGTTATGGGGACCTCCTAGGCACGATATTTGAAGGAATTTTTCGTTTTCATTTTTAACCCTTATTTCATGGAAAACTCACTGTCACTTTAAAAATTTATTTTTTTAAACTTTTTGTCCTTGTTTCCTGTCCCCCAGGGCACTACCCGGACCCCCATACACCTTTTATGGCAAATATGTAGCATAAATGCCCTCTTGGAGGGCACCCTAAAAACCGAATTTTCAGCCCCATTGACTTGCATGGGGTTCGGGTTCGGGTTCGGACCCGAACATTTGGAAAAATTTGGGTTCGGGCCCGAACCAAACTCGGGGGGTGTTCGGCTCATCCCTACTCTTGAGTCATACGAAAACTAAGTTATCCCAAAATTCGGACTAAATCGTTTTAGTACTAAAACGAATGCACATGTCTATTAAATGGTCTCTCAGTTTGGTTCAGAAGGAATCACAATCCTGGTAATGAGTAAGACTGCTGACCTTACAGTTGTGCAGAAAACCATCATTGACACCCTCCATAAGGAGAGAAAGCCTCAAAAGGTAATTGCAAAAGAAGTTGGATGTTCCCAAAGTGCTGTATAGAAGCACATTAATAGAAAGTTATGTGGAAGGGAAAAGTGTGGAAGAAAAAGGTGCGCAAGCAGCAGGGATGACCGCAGCCTGGAGAGGATTGTCAGGAAAAGGCCATTTAAAAGTGTTGGGCACTTTCACAAGGAGTGGACTGAGGCTGGAGTCAGTGCATCAAGAGCCACCACACACAGACAGATCCTGGACATGGACTTCAAATGTCGTATTCCTCTTGTCAAGCCGCTCCTGAACAACAAACAACGTCAGCAGCGTCTTACCTGGGCTAAGGAAAAACAGACCTGGTCTGTTGCTCAGTGGTCCAAAGTCCTCTTTTCTGATGAGAGAAACCTTTGCATCTCATTTGGAAACCAAGGAGCCAGAGTATGGAGGAAGAATGGAGAGCACACACTGCAAGATGCTTGAAGTCCAGTGTGAAGTTTCCACAGTCTGTGTTGATTTGGGGAGCCATGTCATCTGCTGGTGTTGGTCCACTGTGCTTCATTAAGTCCAGGGTCAATGCAGCCATCTACCAGGAGATTTTGGAGCATTTCATGCTTCCTTCCGCAGATGAGCGTTATGGGGATGCTGACTTCATTTTCCAGCAGGACTTGGCACCTGCCCACACTGCCAAAAGCACCAAAACCTGGTTCAATGACCATGGGATTACTGTGCTTGGTTGGCCAGCAAACTCACCTGACCTGAACCCCATAGAGAATATATGGGGCATTGCCAAGAGAAAGATGAGAGACATGATACCGAACAATGCAGAAGAGCTGAAGGCCGCTATTGAGCATCCTGGTCTTTCATAACACCTCAGCAGTGCCACAGGCTGATAGCTTCCATGCCACGCCGCATTGAGGCAGTAATTGCTGCAAAAGGGGCCCAAACCAAGTACTGAGTACATATGCATGCTTATACTTTTCAGAGGTATGATATTGTTCTATGTACAATCCTTGTTTTATTGATTGCATGTAATATCCTAATTTTCTGAAATTGTGGATTTCGGGTTTTCATGAGCTGTAAGCAATAATCATCACAATTATGACAAATCACGGCTTGAACTATCTCATATATTAGTTTCACCTCTTAACCCTTTCGCTGCTGAGGCTTTTCCCGTCTCTGTGCTGAGGTCATTTTTACTGTTTTGCTCATCATGTTTAAAGGTGTTTTGAAGGTTTATTTTAGTATATTACCCAGACATATTATATATCGTTCTTTCCGTCAGACTCGGTAGATTCATAATATGTCATTATTATATGTATACGTTATGTCATGTCTGTATATTATAACAAAAAATGCAATAAAATATGTATTTTCAATAATTTACAACGTGTAAAGTGTTTTTTTTCACATTTTAACATGCGAGCAATTGCGGTTATATTTTGTATCGGGTGCGCTTGTTAAAAAAATTAGAGATGGGGTCTCGTTACATTTTTTTTGGGGGAAAATTACGCGATTTTTAACAAACGCACCGCATACAAAAATCGTTAGTGCAGCATCATTGTTCACATTATAATTGAAATGGGAACAATATTGCTACACTAACAAACCAAAAAAAAGAAAAAAAAATGTTTATTTTTTTTTATAATTTTTTTTTAAATATATTTTTATTTTTAATTTTAATTTTAATTTTTTTAAAAAAACTTTTTTCACATTCGTGTTTGGTATCGTTGGAACGGCCATGCTCTGGCCGATCCAACCATACCAAACATTAACCCCTAGCTGCCACGGATCGGGAGATAGGGAGTTCATTGGAACTCCCTATCTCCACCGTTGGTGGCAGTTAGGGGTTAACTCTAGGACTGGCGTCATCAGGGGGAGTTCCCGGAGGCTTGGCCGACATCCAAGATGTCGGCCAGCTCCGGGAAAGGATCGCGAACTGGCGCTTTTCAGCGCCGATTCGCGATCCAGCTCCCCAGGGGTTAATGCCAGGCACCATTTGGAAGGGCAGGCTGTGCCCTTCCAAATGGTGCCTGGGTTAACCCCTGCAACGCCGCCAATCGGGAGGGAGAGAGGTCCGAAGGACCTCCCCCTCCCTTTCAGGCGCCTCCTCCGCACATGCGGATGGGGCGCCTGAATTAGGTGTCATCGCGCTGCCGCGATGACACCTAATTTCAGCGGCTGCGGTTCCGGATGCCGGGCTGACATCAAGGATGTCAGCCCGCACCGGGGGGGCCAGCGATCGGCCGGAACCCGGCCGAACGCTGACCCCAATGGGAGGACGCGCTCAGCGCGTCCTCCGCATACCAGCAGTAATGCGGAGGACGCGCTGAGCACGTCCTCCGCATTGAAGTGGTTAAGTTGCATTACTGAAATAAATGAACTTTTGCACAATATTTAAATTTTTCGAGTTTCACCTGTATAAAGCTAGGCCTGATGAAACAATTTGTAAAGGCTTTGAATAAAGACGGTTCATGCATTGAATACATAGTGCATAAGTTACTTGGACTTGCCAAGGAAAAACTGAAGGCAGATATTTTCGATGTTTCACAGATCAGACAACCAATAAATGATCCACATTTCATAGCATCAATGAGTGAAATCGAATCATGTGCCCGGTCTTCATTTGTTCTTGTGAAAAGCTTTCTTGGCAACAAGAAGGCAGACAACTACTCACAATTAGTAGAAGATATGCTCTTTCATTTCAACAGGCTTGGCTGTGACATGACTGTTAAAGTCCATTATCTGCACAGTCACTTAGATCGCTTTCCAGAGAACCTTGGTGACCCCTGAAAGCCAGATACCAAGGAAAATGGGACGCACATATGATAGCAGACTATTGATGGAATAATACTTGGGATTGTCCAGGCAGATCCTACTCTCGGAAGTCTTACAAAAGGAGCTCCTTGTGTGTGGAATGACCGGAAAGATTGTATCATAAACTTTTGGTATGAAATAAGTAGGTTTTCATATTATAGACTTTTAATGTTTAATTTGTTTCCTTCATGCTTAAAATATATTAATTTAAAATCTACATTAAAAAATCCTGCTTAATATGGGCAAGCAGAGTGAAGAGTGATATGTGGCATATGCTCTGTATCTCAAAAACTAGAGCTGATATGGGAAAACTGGTGCCATTTTTGGAATCAGCAGGTCAAATGTACCCAGGGGTGGACTGACCCATCGGGCACAGCCCGAGGGCCCGTGGGTTGGTAGGGCCCCGGTTTTGAGATCTACAGATGGTGGGCCCCGCTAATTTCCTCAGCTGCGGTCACCGGAGCTAAAATCATCACCAGTGCATAGCGTGGGGGGGGGCAACGGGGCCCCTGGCGTGATTTTCTTAGGGGAATTGTGCGCCCCTAATATTTTCTAGCCCCCTTTCTATGAGCTGCGCCAAATCCAGAAGAGTTAGTCACGTGACGCAAGTGACTCAGTGTGCCGGCGCCACGCTTCATGTCACTTGGGGAGGAAAGAGCAGGAGGCTCCACACGGGCCCGGCAGCCTGACCAAGCGTGCTGCGTGAGTGACTGAGAACACCAGTCCATTAGATCCGTCGCCTGTGCCATCCATACCCCAAGGTACCTGCTGTTATTTCTTTTCGCTTCGTTTTTTTCCTCCTAACTCCAAGTGTTACTGGGGCTGCTTGCGTGCTGTACTGGTCCCTTTAACTGTTTTGGGCCTTTTTTTCCTCCATGCGTGTCCACAGTAGATCCTGCCTGTCTGCTGAAAGCTCTCTCTGTCTATTGATAAATGTGCAGGGGGTGAGAGCCCCTGACATTGCCAGCTGTGACAGGTGAGTCTGCTCTTGTGAGTAAGGAAGTGGAAAGGACAGAGCCCCGCGCCGGCATCATGGAGTTATTTTTCTTTTTTTCACATGTGTACACAGAGATTGCCCAAACCAGAGATTGCCCAAGTAAAACATTACATTGTGGCGGAATGGTGTATCCGCCTGCGGTCCTGCTCTATCTGACCCCCTTCTTTGGTGTTGCCAAGCCCGACTACCGAGTGGCACGGCACCCGGCATCTCGAGCGGCTTGGGTAGAAGACTACGTGGCGGTGGAGATCTGGAGAGTAGATGGGGCACCCACGGCGGAAATCCGCCCGACTACCGAGTGGCACGGCACTCGGCGTCTCGAGCAGCGGATCTACTGACCATTGAAGGGCTGGAGACGGTCTGCGTGGCGAACCGCTGTTCGGTAGAGTCTCCTTGCAGATGCAGGCACGGCGCTCAGCCGAGGTCCCGATTCGGGGTGGTTGCGGTATCCCAAGATACCGATTCAAGGTGGCGCAACGGCGCGGCGAATCGATGTTCTGCTGCAGAGTTAGAGTGACCCGTTCCTGGGTGGTGGTGATATGTAGCCGACGTGAAATGACAACACCAGGCAGAGCTGTATGTTTCAAACACTCAGATGAACTGAACCCTTTTAATCACAAGCCACTATTTATGCTGAAGTACAACAGTCATAATTTGCATACCCATACTAATGAGTTAGGTCAGTTATTTACAATCAACATTCTTCACATTCTCTTAGCCTTCAGCTCACACAACGTTTGTACAGCCATTGTTCCAGCACATCAGATTAAACACACACTATCAGAGATCCCTTAAATTAAACATGTACCTAGATAATGGGGAAAATCCCTGACGCATAAATTACACAACAGCAAAACTTGTTTACTGTCTACAGAAAAACACATTTACCTACAGGAATATAAGTATGTTTTAAAACCAAAGCTATGTCATTTCACTAAACTAAATTAAACTAAAACCAAACAATGTAAAGTATATTTAAAATCACACAGGGTACATCTTAATACAGCACATCAAGTAAAACCACATCTAGCAAGGAAAATAAACTGTTCATACATTGAAACGCACACTGCAAACGTTCAAAGGAAAACAAGGTCCTTTTAAAAATGTCTTGGGTTGGCGTCCTGGGCTCGCTGCGCCGAGCCTCTTGTGTCATTCCGTGACATACATTACCAGCAGCAATATTTTATATTGAGTTCCTCCGTGCTCATCCTGTTACTACTCCTGCTTTGTAACCAGGAGGGTGTGAGTTCAAGTCATAGCAGCACGTTTTTTTTAATCCCATTTACCGTGTCTTTTATTTTACCCTCCAAAGCAAGCACAGAAATAATGATAATTTTATAATACTATCATTATTTTTGTGCTTGCTTTGGAAGGTAAAATATACAGGTAAATGAGATTAAAAAACAAGTGCACTGAAAACAGTTAAAAAAAAACAAAAAAACATGTGCTGCTATGATTTGAACTTGCGCCCTCCTGTTACAAAGCAGGAGTATTAATAGGATGAAACACAGAGCAGCGCAATTTAATATGCTGCTTTGTTGGTAATGTAATGTTTTAAAATCTGGCTCAGGCAATCTCCGCGCGCGCACGAAAAAAAAACTCCATGACATCAGCAGGTCTCCGTAGGAGTCTCATCAGGGCAGATATATTGGAAGCAAACGTTGCAAGATTTTTGCTCCCACAGGGCCTTTCTCTTGCTGACCAATAACCAACCACCAGTCCTATGGTGGACCCCACAGATCAATAGACTGAACTTTAATGCTGAACAGGCATAGGGTTCCTGGTACACTTCTCATAAGAGGCCATGGAAGGGCTCTAGTGACACTGCTGGCAAAAGTAAGAATCCCGCAAGGTATCTGCTGTGAGTGTGACAGCGGCAGCCTGTGCATTTTATATATATATTGCTAATATTGCAGTAGGAAATGCCGCCTAAGGCCGGGTGCACACGGGACGTTTTCTTTAACGCACATTACGTGCGTTAAAGAAAACCGGCGTCGCACTCGATGCCCACCCGTCCCCCCTCAGCACTGCAAAGCGCGATCCTCCATAGGAGGATCGCGGAGCCCCGTCGATGCGAATCGTAGCGCATCGACTGTGATGATGTGCAGCGCCGATGGGGGGGCATCGAGTGGGACGACGGTTTTCTTTAAAACTACTGTGCGTTAAAGAAAACGTCCCGTGTGCACCTGGCCTAATTTTTCAGCCATTACAAATGAGCCAAGTCATTTCTAAGTAAACCCCTGGGTCATTGCGAATTTTGTTCAGCGGACCAACTTTTATTTAGAAAAAAATACTGTTACATTGAATTAAACACCATCTTTACAAAAGCATTGTCATTCTTTTCTATCTAGTGTGTGCCGCCAGATATTTTCTTTAATTAGCTCTATTATTGTGTGTGAGCGTCACCGCGATACACTCATACACCCTGCACATTACTGTGAGTTTTATTGCTGTGCAGCTCTGTGATACGCTCATACACCCCGCACATTACTGAGTTTTATTGCTGTGCAGCTCTGTGATATGTTCATACACACTGCACATTACTGTGAGTTTTATTGCTGTGCAGCTCTTTGATATGCTCATATACACTGCACATTAATGTGAGTTTTATTGCTGTGCAGCTCTGTAATGTGTAGTATGACAGTGATGTACAGACAGTATCTTTTAAAGTGATCGTCCATTTCCCATATTTGCAAGAGGGACATTCTGCACCACGGCACAGCCGTAGCTGCATTGGCTGCTGCAGCAGAGCGGTGGCTAGCTGTAAGTCTGAAGGGGGCACACTGAATTCCCCAATTCGCTGCTGGGTCCAAGTTGTTTTTCTTCACACAATTTTCAAACAGATTATTTTAATGAGTTCAAAAATAACTTCTTTAGCACAACAATGTACATGTGAGTTTTGCGTTGTAGGGGTGGGGTTTGTATAGGTGTGGTCCTGTGGGTGCGGCACACGGGGGCCCCATGATCTCCTACTGCCCGGTGGCCCCATTAGTTGTCAGTCCGCCCCTGAATGTACCCAGAACAGATCTAACATTTGAGGCACCAAAATGTGTGTTGGCCAGTGTTTAGTAAGTGGGCATTTCAGTACATAGCATGTTGTTTTCAGCACAGTGTACTGTACGCAGTCCTGGGCCTGAGGCCACCTAGTCAACCCTTCACTGTCATATGTACAGACTGGGTGGAGTAGAGGTAACATCACTGCTCTATAACCGTGGAGAGAGACTGTGGAGACACAGGTCCGATCCCAGAAAATGCACCTCTCCAGTAAGTGTCCTAATGTCCTTGGGCAAAACACTTAACGGTACATACTCGCCACCCAGGACATACTTGAAAACGAGAGAAATCTCAATGTATCCTTCCTAGTAAAAATACTTTCCCAAAAAATATATATATTTATTTATTTATAAAAGGATTTTATATATGCACACTGTGTTCCCACACCCTCTGATTAACAAATTACGTGGCAGTGGATTGCTAGTAGTGTTATTTCTCTCAGATCCTAGCTGAATTTAGGACAAGGCCTGATTGTCAAGATTTTGCACTAGCATAAAAAAACTTTGCTATATCATGATTATTCTGGTTTCTCTCATATTATTACTAAGATCCATCATGCAAATGAAAGGAAAACAAAAATATAATAAAACTCTTCTGGATACCATGTAACATTAGATGGTGATTGAGTGACATAATGTTATTCTGACCTCTAGCTCCCACATAAAAAGAGATAATACAAGTTACATTTATTTTATATCAGATGTTAAATTATTAATTTATGTATTTATAATTAAGAGAAAAAATATTTATTGCAATTTTACCCCTGTTGATCAATATCAAGAATATGTGGATAGAAAAGTCACTCTAAAAAAGCCATACAGCCCCCTTTAAGAAAAATATTTCAATTCAATGATTTGTAATTCAAAATAAAAGAGTGTACTACACTGTGTTTATGAACTCTATATCAATATACAAGTGGCTCATCCATACAAGAATGAAAACCAATTAATCACATTTATACAGTAATTATCGGTATTATATTGTCACACTGTTATCCATAGGCAAGAAATATTGGAAAACAGCAGTTGTTTTGGGACTAGAACAAAGGGTTGGTGAACCCTAGCAGAATTAGACACAGCTGAGCCAGAACGCTGTCACCTACCTTGGCACATTTAAAGGGTGATTCTCTCTGAAATTAGAGATAATATGATGAAAATGATTCCATGCCATGTCCTGTGCCAGATGGACATGTTGTGTAAATATTAAGTCATTTACATTCATTTATTCTGAGCATCACCCTATAGTCATGGTAATTAACCAGTGGTTAAACATTTTGTAATCACACATTGGTTTAAGTTACATTTTTGATAGCATTTTGCTTTAATGCTTTGGCATTGAACATCATAACTCACACACACAAACACGTTATATAACAGAACACTATATGCATATTATATTATAGTGCATAATTTAGAGTTGATTGCAAATATTGCAAAGACTGAAAGGGCTGTGGTGCATATGTCATGAGTAAATCCCTTTGGTGTATTTTAATAAATCATTCATGGCATATAGCTTAAAGCTTGTTAGTTCTTGTTATACTATTGATGAACTTTGGAATGATTCCTGGATTGAAATAGCTGAGAAAGAGCAAGAATGAAAGAAAAGCCAATGGGCCTATTTACTAAATATCAAGTTACCATGTACATGCAGCTCAAATATGATTGTGCTACTCTTAAAAAGTAACACTTAGATAAAGAGACTTGGCTTATTCTGAGTCGGTTGCCATCCAGTTGACTACAAATAGATACATTGCCTCTCTTTAGTAGCAATTTATCAAAAAAAACTGACAGTCAGTGCTACCAGATTGGATGGGAAGAATAACATTACATGCAATATTCCATCGCATTGATTATAAATATAAATGTGATATCTCATTATATAAGGAGATATAGCAAAACGCAATGCACTATCACAGGTCACTGGCGGTTGGTCAAACTGAGGAACCGCCCATCTTCTACCAGCAGGTGCTGGATCAGTGCAGTGTCACAGAAGGAGGGAGGGAAGTACTGTGCGCTCTACCTCTCTCCGGCTCCTCACTGCTTCAGACTCAGGGATCAAATCGGCTCAAAAAAGCCAATACCTGAAAGGATTGGGACATCCATAGCACTGGACGACACTAACATGGTGGTCCACGGGTGTTGCTTGAAGGAGAACAATCATGCTAAAGTTACACAACTAGCCCTATGTGGTGATTTTAATATGCTGGCCCACTAGCCAGTACCTCAAAGTCAATGACAAGGTTCCAACCATCTGCTTGAGAGTATCCCCACTTAAATCTGTCACTGCTTGTTGACACACAAGTCTGCTCAAACTACTCAAACTACTTGTAGGAAGGGCAATTATTTATTTTATATGGGTTTATTACAGCTTCTCTACCATGAATAAGGGACACCAAGGATCAGTGGATATGAAATGGAGACCGTTAAAATGTAACGTTTATTAACCCTTTATTGATGGGCGGGTGATGCCCATCGGGCTTGGCTTAACGCCGTCAAGTGCCATCGCAAGCTGCAGATTGCGGCCCACCCCGCAGCCGATGCACATCATTGGCTGCAGGGGTTGGCCCAGTGCAGCCAATGAAGCGCGTCTCACGCAGGTGTGAAGGCTGCGGGGAGGGGCCGAGGTGACCCATAGACGGTACCGGTATGCTCTGTGTCTTCAAAGTAATAAAGACCCCTATATAAAAAAGGCTACAACTGGGAATTTAGCATAATGTAAGTCCAATAGTGAAGTGAGGACCTAGGTAGTTGCATAGGGAGAAGACCCAACCTGTTGACTAGTGGCTAGTAGGGTAAGAAAAGGCTAGTGCTGTTCCCTAATGAAAGTAGGAAACATGTAGGAAGGAGATACAGTAACCAGTACTTAAAATGGCTAGGTATAGAATGTAAAGCAGAAAGGGTAACAAACCCTACTGTAACAATGGTAAAGGCCCCCTACAAGAGAATATAGTAATAAGGAGAGTTGTAGGTCTGAATGAGCAGGTAGAAATGTATATAGTGATTTTAGGATTCAGTCTGCTTTCCCCCAAAGTAATCCTTAAAACCTGGCCTGTTTCTTTTTCCTTTCTCTCTCTCTTTCTCTCCCTCTCTCCTCTTTTTCTTTCTCTTCCCCTGTTTCAACTTTTATTCTCCCTGCCTTCTCTCTTACCCTCCCTCTCATTTTCCCTTATATGTTCTATTCTCCTCCTCTCCATCGCCGGCACATTTATTCCTAAAGGACATCCAATTACCAAGTCGACTGTAGGGTGTTTTCTTTTGCCCCCCCATCTGCTCTTATATATATATATATATATATATACCTGCTCTACAAAGTTTTTGTTGTAACCGATGGGTAGACCCCTCGTGGGCTACCACAATTGCTTGCTATTACTCTGACTCTCTTCTATAATATGCTATGTACATTTACTTTTACTACAATGTTTTGTCTTCTGCCTTAATAAATGCTTTTGAATACAAAAAAAAACCTGGCCCGTTAATAATCCTGTCCTCAGAGAGCACTAACTAATGTTCTAGATGATTAGTGACTATTCATCAAGCATATACTACATTTTGCCCCTGAGGATGCCATGCCTTAGGATGCGTAGAGAACACTTAATGGGTTATTCAATAAGTGACGAACTTACATATGGTGTAATTTTGTGGCAGTTTGTATATTCAGGAAGCTGTCAATTCGCCAAATACAGAGAAATTGACAGCAAAATATTGGGCAATTCGCCACAGATTGCCACAATTCGGTGATCTCGGACGGCAGTGAAATTGTCCCTAGAGAATTTTTTTTGTATTTTTAGGCAAAAATGTTGCTTCCCAATTTCTTAAAGCCGTTTTTTTTTAAATTCTATAGCAGACCACCTTACTATTTTTTATAGGACCTTTTTTGTTATTTACACACATTTTCATGCATTTTTTTTTTTTTTTTGACATATTCAAGTTTATTTTGAATTACAGGTATTACAGGGAAGATTTGCAGTGGTGCATAACAGTAGCATGAGTAACAATACCTTTTGCAATATAAAATATACAACAAAGTAAATAAAAAGAAAAAGGGGAAAAGGGAGTGGAACGGCAGAGCGAGTCAGATGACATAAGGTATATGTAAATATAAATATAAATACAGGCGATCAGTGGACGGTCTACCGACCGACAACCCGAATCACTATCGAACTATGGATTGCGGCGAGAGTGTGGCAATACATCAGTCAACCAATAGAACCATTTACGAGTATAAATCTCATATCGATCGGCTGCTCGGGACGCCATCTCGTCAACACCACGGATGAATTCCACTTCATCTAGCCACATAGCAACAGGAGGTGTAACTGCCTGTCTCCAAAACTTGGGAATGGTCAGTCTGGCCGCGTGTATCAGGCAGGGCATGACCGACTTTTTGTAAGCCGAGATGGTGATGGATGTGTGGTGTAGAAGGTACAGTTCTGGAAGAAAAGGTGGGTGTGGTTCCACCACCATACATATATAGGCGTGTACACGAGACCAGAACGGCTTAATCAGGGGGCATGACCACCAGATGTGCAAATGGTCAGCGCCGGGTGCCTGGCAGCGCCAGCATAGACCACCACCCCCTCCCGAAATGTGTCGCAACCTATCTGGTGTACGGTACCAGCGGTACATGATCTTATAGTTCACCTCCTGGATCCTAGTGGAAGGTGTGCAGCAGTGCGCTAGTTCATATATCTTAAGCCATTCAGCATCCGTCAGAGCAATCTGAAGGGACGATTCCCATTTAGTACGGAAAAGAGTGGGGGGGGGTATGTAGTGTCTGCAGCATGCTATAAAGGAGGGATATACTGTGTGCGGGGGTCTTGCCCCGTTTAATTATAATTTCAAAGGTGGTTGTTTGTCTGCAGTAATTCATGCATTTTTATTGGTTTAAATACCGTTTTAAAAGAATAGTAGAGTTTCATGTTTCTTTCTGCAGTTCGGTGGTTTTCGGCAGTCTGATCGTTGGTTTTTGGCAGTGTTCGGCAGTCTGTTCAGCAGCCTGCGGCAGTCTTCAGTGGCTCCACGTTCGGCACACTTCGGGGACCCTGCCATGAATAGTTTATTCAAAGCAGGGTCGGCGAATTGGAAATCACTGAAGTGCATCATAGTGCGCCGATTGAGAAAGCACCAAAATGACACTGAAATTTCAGTGCTTCCTGAATAACCCCTTTAATAGTAGGACAAACATTTGCATAAAGTTTGTTTTTTTAGAGATAGGTAAAAGGTGAAATAACAATGCAGCCACCATCAGTATTTCATTTTTAATTGTGATTACACTGCATTTTTGCCCTTGACATTAAACAAGACCTAAAAGTAAACTTCCCAGTGTGTCAATTATCAAAATGCAGTTTGTAATGAAGCAAACAAGAGCACAATATGGAATATTCAAAGAGAGCCGAATTGGCTCCGAAATTGCACCGAACGGTGAATTTACCTGTACAGTGCAATTTTGGGGCCATTCAGCTATTCAAAAAGCTGGCAGTTCGACAAATGTTGGCGAATTGAAAGCAAAATACAGTGATCTTCGGCAGCAATGAACTCCCCATAGAGAAGTAATGGTTTATCTATTCAGAGAACATCGAACAGCACGTTTGATCAGGAAAATCCCATAGGTTTCAATGTAAAAAATATTCCTCATTCTTATAAATATTTATTAAAACGTTTATTCTTTTAATTTGCAGCAAAAAAGTCTTTATGTAATTATAGGATTTTTTTGGCATTTTTCGTGATTCTCGGCAAAAAAATTTTCCAATTTTGTTTCAATAGCTTTTTCTTCTACAACAGACCTTTTTATTATTATTAATAGGACCTGATATATTAATTCCAGGCATTTTCATCCAGTAGGTTTTTTGCAAACGCCTTTCAAAAGTTGCGGTAGGTATTTTTTACCCCGTTGGCTTTTTCTGGCGGCTGGTCGAAACTCTGCTCAGCGGGCCGTCGTCTTTTTTTGAATCGATTCAGTGGTTTTGCGGCAGATTGTCTGATGCAGTTTTTTGGAGCCCAAGAGCAAATGAAATTTGTTTGCAACGAACAAATTTCATATGCAATCATATAGTACAGACCAAGATCGTGTTAACAAGATCTTGGGCTGCTGTGTCTGCTACCGCTGATTGTGTATTCATAATCACAGTAGTGAAGGGGTTAAGCGCCACTAAGCATTTCCAAAGCATCTGTGGTGCCAATGGTTGCCTTCACAGCCATACGCAATCCATCTTGCACAGGCTTGTGAAACCAGCATAAGCCTTCATGCCGTACAATGGACTCCAGGAGACATTAGAAGCAGCAGTGCCCATATCAGTTAAAATTTCCTTTCTGTTATGAGTTGAGCTGCTATAATATCAGCATGTTTCTAAGAGCTGGTCATAAATGGCTGGTAATAAATGGCCGGTAATTTTTCCTTTTCGCTGCTTTTTTTTTAGAAAGGATTTTACCAGGAAGGATACATTGAGATTTCTATAGTTTTTAAGTATGTCCTGGGTGGCGAGTATGTACCGTTAGGTGTCTTGCCCAAGGACACTTGCTGGAGAAGTGCTCTTACCGGGATCAAACCCATGTCTCCACAGGCTCTCTCCACGCAGAGCAGTGATGTTACCTCTACTCCACCCAGCCGGTAACTGTTCCATGTTACCAGCTAAGCCAAAATAAAGGGCTTTTTTTTTTCTTTACAGCATTTTTTTTTGTAAGAAACTATAAGCAGAAATGATGAATTTATGAACTCATAAATTTACCTGTGCTCAGTATAAATGAATGCATCTCATATCTCATATTCTAGATTATTTCCCAGTTACGGTGACCCATTTCCAACCTACATCAGCATATAATGACAGCCAAAATTCAGCAGTAAATTATTATGTTATAAGGCTTACAGATTCAAGCAGCAGAAGCTGTGGCTGATTTTGTGTTTTAAATGTGGTTCAAATTGGATAGGATAAGCTGAGCAAAACTGAAAACAATGTTGAGCAATCTAACGCCAGATTAGTCTTTGTGTTAGTGTCTGATGTGCTGTTCCGGTTTTAGTCTGGCACTATTAGGCACACAAGGATAGAAGGACATATTTTAATTATCAGGGACTTCTCAAGATTGAAACAAGGTGAAAATTGAAGTTTTTGGAATATAAATCCTTACTCTGGCATATATTTTTACACCAGCAATAGAATTAGAATTATTACATGCCAGAGAATTTAACAGCCATGACTATAAATATGTCCTCTCTTTAAACATGTGCTAAGTCCTACGTCTCCCAACTGAATTCTTTTGTTATCCAGTGTGGAGAAATTTCATGCAACATCTGACATATTTTTCTCTGCAAAGCAGAAACTTAAGTAAGATAGCATGCTAAATTATTAAATGGCTATAAAGCACATACAGTGTGATTATAATGGTTATATGCCTATTAAATTCAGTGCACATTGCTATGATCCCTAATGTAACACATTCCCCGTAACAGTGCTGTTACGCTGTACTTAAAATACTTAAAGTATTTTGCCATACTCAAAATATGAATTTATTCCGAAAAATTTGTAAATATCATAAACTGAAAGGGGAATTGATGAAAACAGCCCATCTGGAAAAAAAAATGGATAAAAAAGAATGTTTTCAGTTTTTATGTTTTGATCTGTAAGCAGCAATTCTAAATATAGCATAAAATGTAACTGAAATAAAAATTATGAATACATACTGCAGACCGTATATAAAAAAAACACTGTCAGGGTTATTCAGAGAAGGGTGAAACTCGAGAACTTTTGGAGAAGTGAAAATTCTAGGCAAAACTAGCTGATTTGGAAAGTGAGATAAATGGGAGAATTGTTCTGGTTTGGCTATTTTGACCTAGTATTTTCACTTTTCCAAATGTTCCAGAGTTTCACAGTTCTCTGAATAACTCTGTATGAATTCCCCCCCCCTCCCCGTGAAGATTTGCACTCACCAGATCAATGCAAAATAACGGCACATCAAAGGTTAACACTCCGTAGTATTTATGGTATGTCAACCACCTGAAATGCAGCTAATACCCAGATCTTTGGTATGGAATCGCCAAGGCCCTTTGTTCAGTATAATTCAGGATCAAGACATCCCCACATCCAGCTTTCACCCAGACCTCCGAAGTGGCATCACTAGGATGCTCCTCATTAATATACAGACAGTCAAGGCTGTTGTTGTAAGCAATAACGTTAATAGTAACAATGTATATAAAATCAAACGCGTTTCGACCTGTTGTTAAAACATAAGACTTCATCAGGGATACCAGCTGGAAGTGTGTTGGATTTTATATACATTGTTATCATTAAAGTTATTGCTGCAAAGTGCATTCATGTGCAAATGGGCTCCAGAATGTGAACCAAAATTTCCAGCACATTATCATTATTATTTGATATAGCACCAGCATATTCTGCAGCGCTGTACAATGGGCACAATATAGACAGGGTTACAATACATTGAGCAACATTTGACAAACCAGTAGAGGAGCAAACAAAGGCCCTTTTCCCATGAGAACTTACAGTCTAACAGGGTTGGGGTGGAAACAGGAGGGAGGACTGCAAGGAGAGAGGGATGGACTGCAAGGTTCGAGAGATAGACTGGTTGTGACAGTGAGTCAAGTGGTAGGCTTCCCTAAATAGGAATGTCTTAAGGGAGCGTTTGAAGGAAGGGAAACTATGGGAAAGTCTGACCGTACGAGGGAGAGCGTTCCAGAGGATGGGGGTTGCATGTGAGAAATCCTGCAGTCTGTCATGGGAAGAGGTGATGCAGGGAGAAGCTAGGCGCAGGTCATTGTTTGATCTTAGGGAGTGGGCTGGGGTGTATTTGATGATTAGTGAGAACGGGTAGTGGGGAGCTGAGTGAGAGCTTTGTAAGGATTTTAAATTCAATTCTGCACATTGGAAATTTCAGTCAAGAAACTGATACTGTTTCAACAGCTTTGGAGTCTGTTTTCTTTTTGCAGAAACATGGAGCTCCAGTTGTATTATTATACAGGTAGTAGCACTTTTTGGCCAGTAGGAGGAGCACTGTATATAACATAGTTTACTGCGTCTATAATGTGTGCAATGGAAATCGTTCTTTTCATATATCCACTTAGTCTTTGCAGTGGTTTTATGGAAACCCAGTTGGCAGGAAGGGGTTAAAACATTATGTTATAGTGCACCAAAATAAGTACATGTTTATGTATAAACATGTGTATCTGTATTTACATTAGCGCATTATAGTAATCGTACAGTCAGGTCCAGAAATATTGGAACATCGACACAATTCTAACATCTTTGGCTCTATACACCACCACAATGGAGTTAGAATAAAAAACAAACACAATGTGCTTT
Source organism: Leptobrachium leishanense (assembly GCA_009667805.1). Lineage (NCBI taxonomy): Eukaryota > Metazoa > Chordata > Amphibia > Anura > Megophryidae > Leptobrachium > Leptobrachium leishanense. The sequence continues at coordinate 165,157,547 of CM019067.1, forward strand.
AACTGCAGACTATCAGCTTTTATTTGAGGGTATGTACATCCAACTCAGGTGAACGGTGTAGGACTTACAGCAGTTTGCAGATATGCCTCCCACTTGTTAAGGGACCAAAAGTAATGGGACAATTGGCTTCTCAGCTGTTCCATGGCCAGGTGTGTGATATTCCCTCATTACACCAATTACAATGTGCAGATAAAAGGCCCAGAGTTCATTTCAAGTGGGCTATTTGCATTTGGAATCTGTTGCTGTCAACTCTCAAGATGAGATCCAAAGAGCTGTCACTATCAGTGAAGCAAGCCATCATTAGGCTGAAGAAACAAAACAAACCCATCAGAGAGATAGCAAGAATATTAGGCGTGGCCAAAACAACTGTTTGGAACATTCTCAAAAAGAAGGAACGCACCGGTGAGCTCAGAAACACCAAAAGACCCGGGAGACCACGGAAAACAACTGTGGTGGATGACCGAAGAATTCTTTCCCTGGTGAAGAAAACACCCTTCACAACAGTTGGCCAGATCAAGAACACTCTCCAGGAGGTAGGTGTATTTGTGTCAAAGTCAACAATCAAGAGAAGACTTCACCAGAGTGAATACAGAGGGTTCACCACAAGATGTAAACCATTGGTGGGCCTCAAAAACAGGAAGGCCAGATTAGAGTTTGCCAAACAACACCTAACAAAGCCTTCACAGTTCTGAAACAAGATCCTATGGACAGATGAGACCAAGATTAACTTGTACCAGAGTGATGGGAAGAGAAGAGTATGGAGAAGGAAAGGAACTGCTCATGATCCTAAGCATACCACCTCATCAGTGAAGCATGGTGGTGGTAGTGTCATGGCGTGGGCATGTATGGCTGCCAATGGAACTGGTTCTCTTGTATTTATTGATGATGTGACTGCTGACAAAAGCAGCAGGATGAATTCTGAAGTGTTTCGGGCAATATTATCTGCTCACATTCAGCCAAATGCTGCAGAACTCATTGAACGGCGCTTCACAGTGCAGATGGACAATGACCCAAAGCATACTGCAAAAGCAACCAAAGAGTTTTTGAAGGGACAGAAGTGGAATGTTATGCAATGGCCAAGTCATTCACCTGACCTGAATCCCATTGAGCATGCATTTCACTTGCTGAAGACAAAACTGAAGGGAAAATGCCCCAAGAATAAGCAGGAACTGAAGACAGTTGCAGTAGAGGCCTGGCAGAGCATCACCAGGGATGAAACCCAGTGTCTGGTGATGTCTATGTGTTCCAGACTTCAGACTTTGATTGACTGCAAAGGATTTGCAACAAAGTATTAAGAAGGGAAAGTTTGATTTATGATTATTATTCTGTCCCATTACCTTTGGTCCCTTAACAAGTGGGAGGCACATCTGCAAACTGCTGTAAGTCATACACCGTTCATCTGAGTTGGATGTACATACCCTCAAATTAAAGCTGACAGCCTGCAGTTAAAGCACATTGTGTTTGTTTTATTCCAACTCCATTGTGGTGGTGTATAGAGCCAAAGATGTTAGAATTGTGTTGATGTCCCAATATTTCTGGACCTGACTGTATGAACTTGCATTTACTGAACTGCATTATAAAGTTTAATCGAATTTGAAAATTCTGTGCGTCAACATTGTTCTGGCAAAACTTAAACAGGAAACGTTGTGGGCAGACACTGTGCATTATATTTGGATTTATAGGTCATTGGTGTTCTCTATTTTAGTGCAATCCTGTTGCTTGGATGAATAATTTAAACTCTGGAAATTGTATAGACACTTCCCAGAACAAGAGAATTATCTATCATTATTATTAACGGTTGCAAACGATTTAAACAGACACTCCAGGCACCTAGGCTATAAATATACATTAGATACAGAATCTTGCTGATAATCAAAGTAATTATCTTTTCATGAGGGTGGATGTACTACTTTTACAATAAATAAAATGTAATAAATGTTGACATTGAAATATCTTGCCATATAAAGCATATCAAACCTCTGGTATCCTTTATCCCTCTATGGAGTAGACCAGTGGTTCCCCACTGTGGTCCTCAAGTACTCCTAACAGGTCAGGTTTTCCAGATATCTGAAGCCCAGCACAGGTGATATGATTTGCTGCTCAGCGATTGCAGGATTCTGTCTGCTTTTCTCCATGGTAATACTTAAAATCTGGACTGTTAGGAGTACTTGAGGTACATGTTTGGGAACCACTAGAGTAGAGAATGGTAAGCTGGATGTAGCAACACTTTTCCTAGAATTATCAATACCCTAAAACAGTGGTTCCCAAACCTGGTCCTCAATTATTCCTAACAGGCCAGGCTTGCCAGATATCTGAAGCACAGCACAGGTGATATGATTTGCTGCTCAGTGATTGCAGGATTAAGTCCGCTTTTTCCCTAGGAAGTCCTTAAAATCTGGTCTTTTATTTGAGGACCAGGGTTGGGAAACGCTGCCCTGAAATGATAGAGAATAATGTTTTCACTTGTATCATGTCATCTGCAAGAAAACCCCTCTTCTCGGAAGTTTGCGCACTTCACTAAACATCAATATTGCAGTGTAGAACAAAACTTCAAATGGTGGTAGCTGTCACCACCAATAAATATGAAAAATAAATTAAACTTTTTTTCTTTTTATAGATTGCCCCTTTCATAAGCACCAATGTTACATCGTGCATTCAGTAGTTGGTGATGTAAAGGCTAGTGTTATCTCAACCACTATCTTCAGTGTAACTTCCTTTGAGGTGATAAAAGTTGACGGAAAAAAAAATTGTTTGCAAGGTATTTTAGACAATGTATTGTAAGCCTTGTACCTGCCCTGGGTCTTATGTCCTTAATAAAGCACGGTCCTCTAGGGTTGCTTAAACAAGTTTTGTAACTTTATTGTATTGACTGCTTCAGTAGGCAGCAGTATCAGCATACAAAATAAAATAAACACATCCCTACAAACAAAAATCCTAGCTCCCTTGAGCTCTGACTAACCAAGAGATCCTTTACTATCAAGGTTTTTAAGCTAAACAAAACTTAGGCTTTGCTAACCTTAGAAGTGTCAGTTTTCAGCATTCTATATAACCTTTGTACTTGGAGCCAACCAAGCTGATTCCTCGTCACACAGGCACCTCAGTCAGACTGAAGGAGCAGGCAGTGATTGTTTTTACTGCTTCTAATGAATTTCAGCTGACCACTGTGTAGGAGTTTTACCTAAACACAATGAACTTCATTAAGAAAATAACACTCCCCTGGAGCTAAACACCATATCCCTCGCTAAAACGTTTAGAGGGGATGTACACACATATCATACCATGCATTTTATCACAGTATATATTGCTTTTACGAGCTATATAAGCAACGAACTTGGACACCGAATTTCACCAAATGGATCAATTTTGGGGCATTTTCTCTATTCACCAAACTGTCAATTCGCCAAATGCAGGCAAATTGACAGCGAAATATAGTGCAGTTCGCCGCAATATCTTCGGCAGCAGTGAAATTGTGCCATACAGAAGCAATTGTGCGTCTATTCACAGAACGCCGAAATGCTCTGATTTTCGGCATTTCATTTTGACAGGTTTAAACAGACGAATCCCATAGATGTCAATGTAAAAAAGTAATATCATTTTAAATTAAAAAAATATATAATTTTCATTTATAGCATAAAACCTTTTTAGACTTATTTTTAGAACATATTTTTGTATTTTTTTTTAGACAAATTGATTGTTTCCCAATTTTTCTTAAAAGGTTTTAATTCTGTAACAGACCTTTTCATAATTTTTATAGGACCTTTTTTATTATTTAGAAACATTTTAACCCCTTAGTGACCATCCAGTTTTACGCAAATCCGTCCTTTAATGCCCGCTACTATTTATACGTTTCTGCACTGTTAGTGTTTGGGTCAAATTTTCTTCTTACTCATTTATGCAACCCACACATATTATATACCATTTTTCCAGCCATTAAATGGACTTTCTAAAAATATACCATTATTTCCATTATATCCTATAATTTACTATATAAAAAATGAAATATGATAAAAAAAATGGTAAAAACACACTTTTTCGTAATTTAATCCCCAACATCTACAACCACCAAAAAAGACCCCGGCTAAATAGTTAAAAAATTTTGTCCTGAGAATAGAAATACCCAATTTTTCCAATGATGTCAAAAATGACACTCCAGCTGCCACGGATCGGGAGATAAGGGGATCCAAAGGATCCCCTATCTCTACTTGGCAGCTAGGGGGTTATCTGGCCCACTGACATCCTCACACAAGGCAAGATCTTGTGCAGTGTAAAAAAAACTTCAGTTACATTATCAAGGCTCTGAGGAGCCAAAACGTTGTTTCCTTTTTTAATGCATACCTATTAAATCCATTTCTTTAACAAGTCCCAGTGTGCTCATATGTTCTGTATTTTGTATGTATATATATACATATATATATATATAATTACACACACATTTTATACAAACACACAAAAATATTTCGTAACATTTTATGTTTTCTATAACAAGTACTAGAAACATTCTATTGCCTATACATGTCACTATTCAACCAATTACCAACTATACCAACTATACAATAGCAATTGCGGAAATATGTAATCTCACTGCTTGATCATGCTCTTAGTTAATAATGAAAACTGAAGTGCGTGAACACAATGGGCGATATGTGACTTTAAATGCTGGTGAGCAAAAAGTTATTATCAAATGATGCTGCTAGATAGAGCGGGATTAACAGGGTTATTCAGCGAGCACCCTGATGTCACCAACATTTCGTCTAGTCCGATTCGCCGAAGAGACCCCAAAGTGCAGGGAACAAGCTGCTGAATAGATCCGAAAAACTGTTGAAAACCCGCTGAATCGATCTGAAAATCCCCCAAAGAAACACCAAATCGATCTGAAAAAACCCCGAAAACCCACAGAAAGCATCCGAAGATCTGCCACAAAACCGCCTAATCGATCCGAAAAAAGCAGACGACCCAGCTAACAGAGCTCCAACCAGCCGCCGGAAAAAGCAACTTTTAAAAGGTGTTTGGAAAAAAAAAACTACTGCACAAAAATGCCTGATAATAATATATAAGGTCCTATATAAGGTCCTATGAATAATAATAAAAAGGTCTGTTACAGCAAAAACCTGCCATTTTTGAAAGAAAAATCTGAAAAAATCCCAAAAATTACATAACAAATAAAGAAATGATGAGACTTTTGCTGCAAGTGAAAAGAATAAACAGTTAAATAAATATTTATTAAAAACGTGGAAATTTTTTAACATTGAAACCTATGGGATTTGCCTGAATCAAATGAAACCACAAAAAATCAGGGCACTGAAAAGTCGGTGCTGTTCAATGTTCTTTGAATAGATTAACCATTAATTCTCTATGGGGAGTTCACTGCCGCAGAAGATCACTGTATTTCGTTGGCAGTTCGCCAATATTTGGCGAACTGCCAACTTTTTGAATAGCCAAATGGCCACGAAATTGCACCATGCGGGGAAGTTCACCAATTTGGCTCTTTGACTAACCCTATAATTAGTGCAAAACCACCAAAAAAATGGCCATTCAAATGTCAATACGTGACAATATGGCATAAAAATACTTATTATGCTCAATTAGTCGTTCTTGGTTTATAGTCTTTGGTATAAAAAAAATAAAGTCATGTAATAATATGCACAATGAACTCTAGTATGCTCACTTGAAATCACTGTATTAAATGTAACCATTTGTTTATCTTTATCTTTTAGTAACATAATGTTGTAACATTTTTCATTGTAGAGGACTAACCAGGACGAGAATGATATAAAATACTTTTTTCATGCAGTGAATATGAACTGCCTCTATTGAGTGTGTCATGGTAATACCCATTCATCCAGCATGTTGGTTTAGCTGTCGCTTTTTTTATCTTTTTTTGCAAAGGGTACAATGTAGTAATTGAGAGAATTGTGAACCAGCAAAATGTCCCTCCTACATAAGTGAATATTTCAGTAGGTAAAATATGGCAGTGTTCCTGTCAATCGTGTACTCCCATTCAATATTTATACTCCCAAGTTTGTTTTATGTGTCTTGAGAAGTTGAGACTCCTGCAGAGATATTGTTATACATGTAACCAAGGATGTAATCATTTCAAATTTAATAGACACATGTATCATTTATATATTCTCTGCGACTCTAATCAGAAAATAACTTTTCATGTTTAATAATGAATTTGTTAGGCACACAAGATCTTAAAAATTGACTGGCACGCAAAATGCTGATTAACCCTTTCGCTGCTGAGGCTTTTCCCGCCCCTGTGCTGAGGTCATTTTTACCGGTTTCGCTCATCATGTTTAAACGTGTTTTGAAGGCTTATTTTAGTATATGACCCAGACATATTATATATCGTTCTTTCCGTCAGACTCGGTAGATTCATAATATGTCATTATTATATGTATACGTTATGTCATGTCTGTATATTATAACAAAAAATGCAATAAAATATGTATTTTCAATAATTTAGAACGTGTAAAGTGTTTTTTTTCACATTTTAACATGCGAGCAATTGCGGTTATATTTTGTATGGGGTGCGCTTGTTAAAAAAATTAGAGATGGGGTCTCGTTACATTTTTTTTGGGGGAAAATTACACTATTTTTAACAAACGCACCGCATACAAAAATCGTTAATGCAGCATCACTGTTCACATTATAATTGAAATGGGAACAATATTGCTGCATTAACAAACCAAAAAAAAGAAAAAAAAAGTGTTTATTTTTTTTTTTATAATTTTTTTTTTTTTTCATTTTTTTTGTTTTTTTTACAAACTTTTTCACTTTCATGTTTGGTATCGTTGGAACGGCCATGCTCTGGCCGATCCAACCATACCAAACATTAACCCCTAACTGCCACGGATCGGGAGATAGGGAGTTCATTGGAACTCCCTATCTCCACAGTTGGTGGCAGTTAGGGGTTAAGTCCAGGACTGGCGTCATCGTGCTACGCACGATGACGCCAGTCCTCAGGGGGAGTTCCCGGAGGCTTGGCCGACATCCAAGATGTCGGCCAGCTCCGGGAAAGGATCACGAACCGGCGCTTTTCAGCGCCGATTCGCGGTCCAGCTCCCCAGGGGTTAATGCCAGGCACCATTTGGAAGGGCAGGCTGTGCCCTTCCAAATGATGCCTGGGTTAACCTCCGCAGAGCCGCCGATCGGGAGGGAGAGAGGTCCGAAGGACCTCCCCCCCTCCCTTTCAGGCGCCTCCTCCGCACATGCAGGGGGGGCGCCTGAATTAGGTGTCATCGCGCTGCCGCGATGACACCTAATTCCGGCGGCTGCGGTCCCGGATGCGCGGCTGACATCGAGGATGTCAGCCCGCACCGGGGGGGCCAGCGATCGGCCGGAACCCGGCCGAACGCTGACCCCAATGGGAGGACGCGCTCAGCGCGTCCTCCGCATACCAGCGGGAATGCTGATGACGCGCTGAGCGCGTCCTCAGCATTGAAGTGGTTAAGACTGATTATTACTGTAACAGTGCCATAATATACAAAATATAAAAGATTCAGAGCACTCCACTATAACATTGTCTTAAAGGTTTTAAAAACACTGTACTTGGGAATAAATGCTGGAGATTTGACTACAAAAGATGATCATACATTGCAGAGGTCTGCTACTATGTCTACTAGTGTCAGTGGAGACACCTCCACAGGAGCAAATGAGCACGTGAACCCCCATGAACCAGCAAAGTAAATAAATAAAAAATATATCTTGTTGGTCTGCATTTTATTTTATTTTTTGGGGGTGGGTTGTTGTCTATTGGGGGAGGTCATGTGATGCCCCAGGCTCAGCAACAGCCAACAACATTAATCTAAAAAAACTTTTTCCTATCGCATGTGCGATAGGTTGCACAGGGTAGGCAGCAAGATCTTTGCAAGTGCAAAGTAGGGATGAGTTGTTCGGTTTGATATGTTCAGAGTTCACATCGGCCGTTCGGCTGTTCGCCGAACTCCGAACATTTCCGCGTGTTCGGTTCGAGTTAACCCACAATGCACCACAATGGACCACAATGCACTTTTCCACTGGCCTGAAGCTTGTAATTGGCTACAGCCTTGCACCTGACCACAGGTCACAGGTGCAAGACAGGTGCAAGACTATGCCAATCACCGCTCAGAGTCCTGATTGGGCAAATTTTGCCCAATCATGGGCTCACAGAGCTAAGTCCCGCAGCACACTATATAGGGCGTCCCTCGCAGCCCAGCACGTGTTTTTTGAGAGGAGATTGTTCTGTAAGTGTGTGTTCTCACTGCCAGCAGCTATTGGGGGGTCTCACTTCTACAAGATATCTGGGAATTGTTGTAATCTGTGTGTTCTCACTGCCAGCAGCTATTGGGGGGTCTCACTTCTACAAGATCTCTGGGAATTGTTGTAATCTGTGTGTTCTCACTGCCAGCAGCTATTGTGGGGGTCTCACTTCTACAAGATGTCTGGGAATTGTTGTAATCTGTGTGTTCTCACTGCCAGCAGCTATTGGGGGTCTCACTTCTACAAGATATCTGAGAATTGATGTAATCTGTGTGTTCTCACTGCCAACAGCTATTGTGGGGGTCTCACTTCTACATGATATCTTGGAATTGTTGTAATGTGTGTCTTGCCACTGCCAGCTATCAGGGGGTCCCATATACTTCTATCAGATTTCTGCGAATTTTAATCTGTGTCTTGTCACTGCCACCCATCAGGGGGTCTCACTGATTTATAGGAGGTTCCTGGGAATTGTAATCTGTGTCTTGTCACTCACTGCCACCCATTAGGGGGTCTCACTGATTTATAGGAGGTTTCTGGGAATTGCAATCTGTGTCTTGTCACTGGCTGCCAGCTATCAGGGTGTCTCACTGAGTTATACCAGAGTTCTGGAAATCTTTAATCTAGATAACACAGTTGAATCAGAGTTCTGCATATCTCAATTTTTTTTAACAGAGTTGAATCAGAGTTCTGTATATCTTTAATCTATATATCACTCACCATGTCAGAAAGACCAAAAAGGACAGGCAGACGCTCCCAGACACAGATAAGAGGGCAAGTAGCCTCTGTGACGGAAGGCTGTGCCCCTGGTCGTCGTGGACGTGGTGCATCCTCTGCAGGGGCACGCTTGTCCTTCTTTCTATCTGGTGCTGGCCATCTTAAGCAGCAGCAACATACAGAGGATTTGCAGGATTGGCTAACCATGCCATCCTCATCCTCTGCCAGCCAGGCTTGTAGTGGTTTACAGTCCACCTCAGCTGCCAAAACATCTAATTCAGCCTCCATGTCAACAGCTACTCCTGTTGTAGCCTCACTAACATACACGGAGGAGTCAGCTGAATTGTTTGACTACAGTGACAGCGTCAGTGACATGCTGCTTGCGGATGCGCAGCAACTCCAGTGCTCTGATTCAAACTCTAAGGTTGAGGAAGGGAGTAAAATCAGCCTAGAGGGCGGGGGTGCCAGTGACACAAAAATAACTGGCACTCATGTTCCCCCAGCAGCAGCAGCATATTGCGAGGTTGGCTCCAGTGACGAGGAGATAGGAGGTGATGACGATGATGAGGTCACTGACTCCACCTGGGTGCCTGATCGAACAGAGGAGTCAAGTGAGGAGGAGGAGGCACAACAAAAACGAGGCAGAACGTACTCTATGACCAACCGTAGCCAGTCCAAGGCATCAGAAGTCACAGCTGCTCAGGTGCAGAGTGCTGTTGTCTCAAAGTACATGTACAGGAAGTCTGCTGTCTGGGAGTTCTTTAACCCTTTCGCTGCGGTGGACGCGCTCAGCGCGTCCAACCGCATGTCACGTTGCGTGCGGAGGACGCGCTGAGCGCGTCCAGCCTTTGGGGTCAGCGTTCGGCCGGGTTCCGGCCGATCGCTGCCCCCCCCGGTGCGGGCTGACATCCTCGATGTCAGCCCAGCATCTGGAACTGCCGCTGGGCTACTTAGGTGTCCTCGCGGCGGCGCGATGACACCTAATTCAGGCGCCCCCCGCATGTGCGGAGGAGGCGACTGAAAGGGAGGGGGGGAGGTCCTTCGGACCTCTCTCCCACCCGATCAGCGGCGTTGCGGGGGTTAACCCAGGCACCATTTGGAAGGGCACAGACTGCCCTTCCAAATGGTACCTGGCATTAACCCCTGGGGAGCCGGATAACGAATCGGCGCTGAAAAGCGCCGGTTCGTGATCCTTTCCCGGAGCTGGCCGACATCTTGGATGTCGGCCAAGCCTCTGGGAACTCCCCCTGAGGACTGGCGTCATTATGCATAGCACGATGATGCCAGTCCTGGAGTTAACCCCTAGCTGCCACCAATGGTGGAGATAGGGGGTTCTAATAAACCCCTATCTCCCGATCCGTGGCAGCTAGGGGTTAAAGTTTGGTATTGTTGGATCAGCCAGAGCATGGCCGTTCCAACGATACCAAACTCGAATGTGAAAAGAGTTATTAAATTATTTTTTTTTTTTTAAAAATATATATATTTTAAAAGAAAATCAATTTTTTTTTCTTTTTTTTGGTTTGTTAATGCAGCAATATTGTTCCCATTTCAATTATAATGTGAACAATGATGCTGCACTAACGATTTTTGTATGCGGTGCGTTTGTTAAAAATCGTGTAATTTTCCCCAAAAAAAATGTAACGTGACCCCATCTCTAATTTTTTTAACAAGCGCACCCCATACAAAATATAACCGCAATTGCTCGCATGTTAAAATGTGAAAACAAAACACTTTACACATTGTAAATTATTGAAAAATCATATTTTATTGCATTTTTTGTTATAATATACAGACAGGTAATGATGTATACATATAATAATGACATATTATGAATCTGCCGAGTCTGACGGAAAGAACGATATATAATATGTCTGGGTCATATACTAAAATAAGCCTTCAAAACGCATTTAAACATGATGAGCAAAACCGGTAAAAATGACCTCAGCACAGGGGCGGGAAAAGCCTCAGCAGCGAAAGGGTTAAGAAATGTGCAGCAGACTTCACCGTTTCTATTTGTAATCTATGTCAGATGAGAATCAAGTCCTGCCATGTCCTGCTGTGTCCTGCCATGTCATTGCCTACAACCTCCACTGACAGGGATGATGCTACAGTAATGGGTGTACCAGGTCCTTCCTCAGAATGTGACAGCATCCCATCAGCTGAAGATTTACACAGTCAGATTACATTGCCCCAGCTGCTGCATCGTAAGAAAAAATATAGTCCCAACCATCCCCAAGCATAGCGTCTAAATGCCAGTTTAGCAAAATTACTCGCATTACAGCTGCTGCCTTTCCAGCTGGTTGACTCTGCTCCCTTCCATGAATTTGCTGAATGTGCTGTACCACAGTGGCAGGTTCCAAAACTCCATTTCTTTTCATGGAAGGCCATTCCAGCACTATACCAGCATATGGAAGAAAATGTTATGGAGTCATTGGGAAAGGCAGTCAGCAGCAAGGTACACATGACTTTAGACACGTGGTCCAGCAAGCATGGACAGGGCCGTTACATTTCCTTCATGGCACACTGGGTAACTCTGATTGCAGCTGGGAGGGATCCAGGACGGGCTCTGTGCTGAAGCTTGTTCATCCACCACGCCTCCAGAAAGCTGCTTGTATGAGGTCTGTCTGCTCCACCACCTCTTCTGTCTCTGGCGAAGTGGCCGTTAAACCAATGCGTGGCAGGGGCTCCGCAATGGCTCAAGCAAACAGATGCCATACTGTGCTTGAGCTGGTTTGTTTAGGGGGACAAGAGCCACACCGGGCCAGAAATTCTGTCAGCTCTGCAGGGGCAGGTGCAGAGATGGTTAACACCACGCCAGCTTGAGCTGGGAATGGTCGTCTGTGATAATGACAGCAACCTTCTCTCCGCCCTACGCCAGGGTAAATTGGCGCATATACCATGCCTAGTACACATCCTAAATCTGGTCGTACAGCGTTTCCTAACCAGGTACCCAGGGCTGGCAGAGTTTCTCAGCCAGGCCAGAAAAGTCTGCAGCCACTTCAGACGGTCATTCCCAGCAAGTGTTTGTGTGGCAGAAATTCAAAGAGAATTCCACCTTCCCACAAACCGTCTGATCTGTGACATGCCCACCAGGGGGAACTTGACATTAACAATGCTGCAGCGTCTACGCAATCAGCAGAGGGCCATCAATGAGTACCTGTGTGAGTATGGCACAAGGACAGGTTCAGGTCAATTTGTTTCCCCCCCCCCGCAGTGGCTGATGATCAAGGATGCATGCACTGTACTGTCACCATTTGAGGAGGCAACGAGGATGGTGAGCAGAGACAGTGTATGCATCTGACACAATTCCTTTAGTGTTCCTGCTGGAGTGCACTCTGCGGGGAATTATAGATGTGGCACTAGAGGCAGAGCAGCGGGAGGAAGAGGAGGCCTTCCCTAGCTCTCAAGGCCCCAGTCTTTCCGCAGACAGCATTCCTGCGGGTCCTTAGATCAGACAGGAGGAGGATGAAGAGGAGGAGGAATATTTAAGTAGTGGGGGCATTGAAGGTGGGGATTCCTCAAGGGAGGGTTTTGTGTGCCCAGAAACACAAGGACTAGTACGTGGCTGGGAGGAGGAAGTGCACGATGGGGTCATCCTCCTCATTGACCAAGAAGACTTGGAAGCTAATGCCACCTCCAACCTATGCTGCATGGGCTCCCTTATCCTGCAAAGCCTGCTAAAAGACCCCGGGATTTGTGTTATCAAGAAGAGGGATCATTACTGGTTGGCAAGCTTTCTTGATCCACGATACAAGGGTAAAGTTGCAGAACTCATCCTGCCCGCACAGAGGGAGGACAGGATGAAACAACTTGAAGACACACTAAATCGACACTTGTGTAACAATTTTCCAGGCACTGTTAGGTTACCAAGTGATGACACAGGTGCTTCTGAGGCTGCGGATGATCAGAGGAAAAGCGGTGAAGGCCGGGGCCACTTGACTGATGCCTTTTTTAAAAAATTTTTGGTCCACGACGCCTAGGGACGTCAAATGTAGGCACCCATTGCCAGCGTCTTCACAGTATGGTGCAGGACTACCTAGGGGCAAGGGCAGACCTGGATTCCTTTACAGAAGATGATCCACTGGCTTACTGGGTGTTGAGATTGTTTCACTGGCCAGAACTTAGCCAATATGCTATGCAGCTACTAGGTTGCCCTTCATCCAGCGTGCTTTCTGAAAGGATGTTCAGTGCCGCTGGAGGTTTTGTCACAGACAAAAGAATGCGTCTGTCCACCGACTCTGTAGACCGGCTGACATTTATAAAAATGAATCAGTCCTGGATCAGCAGCTATCAATCCCCTGATGCTGACGTAACTGAATAGATCGGGGATCTCTTCTGCATTGCCAAAACCTCCATCACTGCACTCTTCCACAATACCACAATGGGGTTATGGTATGAAGAAACTAGCTGCCACTAAAAGGTAAAATATTTGGGTGCACTGCCACTGACGCCTATACCAGATTCATATCATTTTAATATTGGACCGCAGGTTCCACCACTGCACTCTTCCACAATACCACATAGGGGTTATGGTGTGAAGGCACTTGCTGCCACCACAGGCACAATATTTGGGTGCACTGCCACTGACGCCTATACCAGATTCATATCATTTTAATATTGGACTGCAGGGTCCAACCCTGCACTCTTCCACAATACCACAGAGGGGTTACGGTGTGATGGCACTGTTGCTGACTAGGGATGAGCTGTTCGGTTCGATCAGTTCTGAGTTTGATTCGAACTTTGGCCGTTCGCAAGTTCGCGAACTTCGATCTTTTTGGCGTGTTCGGTTCGAGTTCGGAAATTTTTTATTTTTAAAAAAAATAAATATAAAAAATACTAAAAAATCTAGAAATAAAGAGACTCTTTACTGCAGAATATTATAAGCAACGGTTTATTAGATATTGAATTAAAAACTAATGTGTACGTGCAAAGATTCTCACATCTAAATGACCTGTGTTTTCAAACGGCATAAACAACAGGTGTTTTTAGTCTGGTCTAATCAATTTGATACATTTGATACATTTGATACATTGTATGAGACTATACTGAGGGTGTGGTGTCTCCAGATATATCAAACAACACCTGTGCTTCTGAGAAGTGTTAATTTCTCTACTAAATCTTCCTCTAATATGCTGCATTTCACTGCTGTGTGCTCAGCTCATTTTTACTGCTTTCGCTCAACATGTTTAAATGCGATTTGAAGCCACATTTTATTAAATGACACAGACATATTAGATATCGTTCTTTCCGGCAGACTCCGCAGATTCATAATATATCATTTTTATATGTAAACGTCATGTCCTGCCTGTATATTATGATGAAAAATGCAATAAAAATTTAATTTTTAATCATCTGCAGTGTGTAAAGTGTTTTTCACATTTTAGCACATGAGTGTTTGCGGTTATGTTTTCTATGGGGTGCGCTTGTTCAAAAATTAGAAATGGGGACTTGTTACATTTTGTGGGGGGAATTACGTGGTTTATAGCAAACGCACCCCATAGAAAAAAATCATTAGTGCAGCATCATTGTTCACATTATAATTGAAATGTGAACAATATTGCTGCATTAATAAAAATAACACACAAAAAAAAAACAAATTTTTTTTTTAAATTATTTTTTACTTTATACCAGGTCATGTTGGGTATCATGCTCAGACCTTTTGATTGACACCCTCCATGACCCCCTAGCTGCCTGGAGATATCAGGGTTCAAATGAACCCCATATCTCCACAAGGGGATTCCGGGCAGTTAGGGGCTCCCCGGCTATCTGACATCCTCACGCTATGCGTGAGGACGTCAGGCAGTGAGGGGGACCCGGGGGTGGAGCCGCCATCCAAGATGGCGACCCCCACCGGAGTTAGGCCGCACTTGCAAGTGCGACCCGGTGCCTAAGGGGTTAAAGCCAGTCACTGCTTAAAAGGGGAGACTCTCTCCTTTTAAGCGGTGCCTGGCTTTTTTATGTGGGACCTCCCGATCGGGAGGGAGAGGGATCTGAACGGACCCCACCTCCCATCCAGGCAATCTCCTGGGGGGGTCGCCTGGAAATGATGTCATCGCGCATGGCGGGATGATGTCATTTACGTTGGGAGGAGCTTGACTTCAGCCTGAGGACGCTGAAGTCAGAACGCCGCGGGACCCCGGACAGAGAGGTGAGTATCTCCGCCGGGGGTCCCGCAAAGCTGATGACGTGTGGGACACATCCTCCTCAGCATACAGCGGGAGTAACTAAGGACGTGTCCCACACGTCATCAGCAGTGAAGGGGTTAAAAACGTATTTGTCCTTTGTCCGTATTTGTACTTTTTGTCCTGGTTTCCTGTCCCCCAGGGCAAAATCATTGTTTTTAAATGTTTCTATACATCCTACAAATCCGCCACTTCACGGGCAGGTTATGGGGACCTCCTAGGCACGATATTTGAAGGATTTTTTTGTTTTTATTTTTAACCCTTATTTCATGGAAAACTCACTGTCCCTTTAAAATCTTTTTTTTTAACTTTTTGTCCTTGTTTCCTGTCCCCCAGGGCACTACCCGGACCCCCATACACCTTTTATGGCAAATATTTAGCATATATGCCCTCTTGGAGGGCACTCTAAAAATTGAATTTTGAGTCCCATTGGCGTGTATTGAGTTTGAATTCGAACTTCTAAAAAGTTCGAGTTCGAATGCGAACCGAACTCGGGGGTGTTCGGCTCATCCCTATTGCCGACACTAAAGGCCCAATTTTAAAGCACCTATTGTTACTTTCATCCAAAGCCTGCATAAGTTTCACCATAATTTAGCCAAAAAATAACTAAACTTGTGCTGCGTGTCCTAAAATGTCTCCTCTTTTCATACAGGCTGCCGCCCCAAGCAGTTGTTTATAAATCGATTAAAGGAAACCATTTACCGTCATTTGAAATGTCATTGTTTTATTTTTAAATGTTTCTATACATCCTACAAATCCGCCACTTCACGGGCAGGTTATGGGGGCCTCCTAGGCACGATATTTGAAGTAATTTTTCGTTTTTATTCTTAACCTTTAGGCTGGGGTCAGACGAGCGTAGTGTTCACGTCCGTGATTGCGCCTAAAAGTACGTCCGTGATAGCATGACAGAAAGCCCATCGGAGCCTGTTACACAAAGTACGTCCGCACTGAACTGCGGACGCACAACGGCCGCGGCCCACGGACGCAAGGCAGGCAAGAACGTACAACCCCTAGAACGGCCGCACAAAGTGCGCTGCGTCCGCAACGTCCGCATAGTTTTGTGTGTGAGTGATGGAACGTGGTCAGACGGACTGCATTTATACATCCAGCATTTTTCACGGACAAAATGGTTTTGCTTTTTAATTTATTTTCCCTCCTACATCCGTCAAAATATGTCAGTGAATAAACGGACTGTGTGGCCACGACTGCGTCTTCCGTACTAACGTACGTCCGTGTGCACGGACGTACAGTCCGTAGAAATCACGTTCGTCTGACCCTAGCCTTATTTCATGGAAAACTCACTGTTCCTTTAAAAAAAATTTTTTTTTTAAACTTTTTGTCCTTTTTTCCTGTCTCCCAGGGCACTACCCGGACCCCCATATACCTTTTATGGCAAATATCTTGCATATTTGCCCTCTTGGAGGGCTCTCTAAAAATCACACTTTAGTCCCATTGACTTGCATTGAGTTCGATTCGTGTTCGAGTTCGAACTCGAACTTTTGAAATTGTTCGAGTTCGAATGCGAACCGAACACGGGGGTGTTTGGCTCATCCATACCGGGCAGCACCATTACAGTATAATTAATGCAGCATATGAATCCTCACACTGCCGGGCAGCACCTTTACAGTATAATTAATGCAGCATATGATTACTCACGCTGCCGGGCAGCACCTTTACAGTATAATTAATGCAGCATGTGATGAATCCTCACACTGCAGGGCAGCACCTTTACAGTATAATTAATGCAGCATGTGATGAATCCTCACACTGCAGGGCAGCACCTTTACAGTATATTTAATGCAGTATATGAATCCTCACAATGCCAGGCAGCACCTTTACAGTATAATTAATGCCGCATATGAATCCTTACACTGCCAGGCAACACCTCTACAGTCTGACGCTAGCTTTAACCATCGTGCTGTTTGCAGCTTCTGAGAAGATACGCTATTAGTGTAGTGGGGAAGGTCAGCTGCGCATTTTGCATTGCTCCCTCTACACTAATAGTATATCTTCTCAGAAGCTGCACACAGTGCACCGGTGTATGCAGCTTCTAACAACGTGGGAGACGGGAGTCTGCGCTTGTTGGTGGATCCAGGAATTGGGTGAGTATTAGAAAGAAAAAAAAAGTTTTATTTTATGTTGCTGGGGGACATTTAAAAATGTCCTTGGATTTTATTTTTTTAAAAAAATGTGTTGCCTTACCTTAGCCTGGTGGTCAGTAGGG
The DNA here is from genome assembly GCA_009667805.1 of Leptobrachium leishanense. NCBI lineage: Eukaryota > Metazoa > Chordata > Amphibia > Anura > Megophryidae > Leptobrachium > Leptobrachium leishanense. The sequence goes on from CM019067.1 coordinate 165,174,908, forward strand.
GCTCCCTGGATCCTGGTTGTGGGGGGGTCCTGCCATGGCTGCAGATGCAGTGGCTCCCTCCCTGCGCCGCCTCTCTGCCATATGCACCCGGCCGGCCAGCCCGCACAGTCGCAGCTCTGGCCGCTCGCTCCTCAAGGGGGTCTTTGGGAGGCCCCGGCGGGCAGCCCTCTAGAGTGCCTGATTAGAGGGCCGCGTCTGCCTGATGTTTTAGCAACAAGGTGTGGGAAATGTTGAATCCCATAGGCTTCAATGTTAAAAATATTCCCGTTTTAATTCAATATCTAATAAACCTTTGCTTATAATATTCTGCAGTAAAGAGTCTCTTTATTTTTAAGCATTTTTTTAAAAAATTCAAATTATTTTTTTTTTAAAACTTTTTGTAGACGTCCCAAAAAGTTCGCAGTTCGCAAACTTTCGAACAGCCGATGTTCGAATCGAACATCGAATTGATTTGAACCGGCAGCCCATCCCTAGTGACCTCTCACCCAAAGGTGTTTTTTCTTTGCAATCAATTTTTTCCTGATGAAGCCGTTTCTGGTCCCTTACTTTAACGGGGAAACGCGTTGAATTTAAAATATTTGGCTGACTGTATCTCCAAAGCAGTCAACCATGCGCAATCCTTCTTTAACGTTTTTATATTTTTTGTGGCTGTTCTGAACTTATCCTTAAATGTGCATGCTGCAACTCAGGACCTCTGGCTATGAATTCTAAATTGGGGCTCTTTGCATTGTTATTGCAGGTATAGGGGCGCCATAACCAGCTTAGCATTTGCCCTTTCCTCATACAGCAAGGGATGGTCTGGAAACATTGTTTCCCAGTTTGTAACTGATCTGTTTTCTGTATTATTTCCTTTGGCTTTACCAAGCATAGCACACCCTTGAGTTTTCGTTTCTGTCTTTCCTATATATTACAGACCCCCGAAGGCCCGTTGTTTCCTTTTCTGTTTGACAGATCAACTACTTTCTACATACTGGGGTGCTGTGCTAATGTGTATATGCCTGAAAGCCAAGGGGCCTTATCCATACCCAAAATCCTTATATTTACATCTTGTCTTGTACTACCAGGATCTGTGGATCCTTCTTATAGTACTCTATTAAAAGTTCATTTTTAATCCTTGTTCACACCAATTTATGTATAGACCATTGCGGCCATCCTGCTGAGGAGTTTCCTTTAACCTGCACACCGGTACAACATACCACATTCACCTGGGTATGTTTATTTTATTTCTGATTATTTTTTAGGGTTACCCCCTTTCCTCCAAGCTCAGGCATGCCTGTGTTTCTATTTGCATACTCCTGAGAACCTATTTCTTGTATCACAAAGACCCCTAGATTCCACCAAAATTGTGTGTAATGGACGACTGGGTGAATTTCACTAGAATTAGTGCCAGGACTAGGACAAGCAGCCTGGCATACAGATATGATGCTTTACTCAAAGTAATGTAACCCAAAAGGCATCCCAGGAAACAGTTTGAAGTCAAGCCAGGAAGCAAGACAAATATAACAGAGACAACCCAGAGCCAGATAAGCCAGACCGACAACAATTAGGAAAATACACTTATGCCGTGCAATTTTGGGCACCGGTCTTAAAAAAAGATATTATAGCGTTAGAAAAAGTGCAGAGACGGGCAACTAAATTAATAAGGGGAATGGAAGGGTTAAGTTATGATGCAAGACTAACAAGCTTAAACCTGTTTAGTTTAGAGAAACGGCGCCTTAGAGGGGATCTGATAACCTTATATAAATATATACGGGGCCATTATCAACCATTGTCTGATAACCTATTCATTAACAGGACTATACATAGAACAAGGGGTCATCCATTTAGACTGGAAGAAAGAAAGTTTAGCTTAAAGCATAGGAAGGGTTATTTTACGGTGAGAACAATAAAGCTGTGGAATTCTCTGCCTGTTGAGGTGGTTGGGTCTGAGTCTGTACAGACTTTTAAAAAACGACTGGATGACTTCCTGCAGACACAGAATATTAAGGGTTATAATATTTAATATGTGGGTAAAAGCTTCTTGATCCAAGGAGAAATCTGACTGCCATTCTGGGGTCAAGAAGGAATTTTTTCCCAGTATGTTGCATATTGGCAAGCATTTCAGACTGGGTTTTTTGCCTTCTTTTGGATCAACAGCAGTAGGTTATGTGGGAGAGGCTGAACCGATGGACGCATGTCTTTTTTCAGCCTATATAACTATGTAACACTCTAGATCTGCACCCCAATGGAGCACAAAACAACTTGAGCACAGTCCACATTGTTTAAATAGGCAGGTAATTGCCATCAAGTGATATCAGTAATAATATCCACCGGTTGATAGTGGAAGCCCAGGATCAGGAGTAGTAAATGGTTCAGGGTTTAGAGGAATAGCTGGAACTTGTGTGTTCCATTGGTTATCCGGAAAAATAAACTGACACAGCTTGTATATTTAACCCTGGGATGCCCATGACAGATACTGATTAAGTTAAGTAACTATCTCTAGTACTTTGAGGTATTTTGACCTTTACCTAGTACTTTGACTGGAATTTTATTGATAACCTTCTACCATTTAGTTTGTTAGCAGAAGTGGTTATTCTGTGAGCTCCTACTTGCCAACAACCTATTATTAGCCCCTGGTTGGTTTATACATTATAAATAATATTATTTACATTTCCTCATTTAGTGTTGTTGTAATTCACAATGAAAAAATGCTCTACGTTTTTTTTTCCACATGCCATTATTGTCTAGCACTGTAATCTGTATGTTTGAATCTGTATATAGGGCATTTCAAGTAGCACTTACAGGCACATGAATATTGCATGGAATTCACTTGAGCACATTACTAGTAGAATGTTATTATACTCCCTGTGACAATAGATCAGGGAAAACATATGCTGCCTTTTTAACTTTATTTGTTTGGGAGAACCCATTAAAAAAACAGATGGTTACGACAGTGCAGACATAATTGCAATTCCCTATACACCTTTTAAATAAGGAAAAGATAGTACAAACACCCTAACCATGTAGCTATTCTATAGAGAGAGACATATAAAGCCATAGACCGATCTGTTTGTGTTAATGAAACTGAAATATAAATATTTCACTAGACAAAGGGAAATATTTAAATAGACATGGTTTACAAGTTCACATAAACTTAAGTATATTTGAAGTTCTTAAACAATTCGTCTTTATAAAACAAAATGAACAAGTTGTCGAAGATCCAAGATATATTAGACTATTACATTGATTATGAGCTTCTACAACATCCAGCTCTGTATAATTGTGTGTATAAAACTGTACCATATAAAAAGGTTTAGTTCCAAGTACTGGTCGCCTTCCATGCAATGAACAAAAGCTGTCAGGTTGATATACTTTGCTGTTTAAGTGGCTTAACTATGGAACACTTGCTTGCTAGAACTATGCAACAAGTGATATGGAGATAACTGAAAAATATTTTATTACTCTTAAAACATCCAAAACCACTGGGAAAAAAAATAATACGTGGCCACGATGTGTTAGGTTGTGGGGACGATCTACTACATTGTGCCCACGTGTTAACTCTCAGCATGCGCACGAGATAACTTTTCCATGCACATGCAGAGATTCCCCTCCCTGAGCCCTCCTACCTAGGGGTGGGGCTGTAGTCAGCCACAGCTGTTCACTCACGGGGCAGGGAGCCCCGCTACCTGTCAGATATCCACCTCCACCCTGCCCTGGGCATTAACTCGCTAATTGTAGCTGCTAGGCCAGCCACCACTTGTGCATTCTGCAAACAAATATATTAAAACATACTTTATTACACAAATCGTTGTAGGTCTCTCTCCCCATCGCTAGCAGCCACAGAAGAAAGTCAGGCACCGCTGGAAAGGGTGCAGCCTGCCCTTAACTCTCCAATCAGGAGAGAGGAATTCTAAAAAGCCTCATTGATAACACAAGTGCTGCATACACATATACATTGTGGCTGCTAGCGATAGGTAGAGAGAGGGTCCTAAGAACCACCCCCTCCCCTTCAGGCACTCTCCGCCCTCCAGCAGTGGGGTGTGCCTGAAACAGACGTCATAGCACCTGACGCAATGACGTCAGTCCTTTGGCCGCGGTCCCGGCGGTGCTGTTGACATCAAAGATGTCAGCCCACACTGGGAGACCACAACAATTGGCCGAAATCCTGGCCGATCACCATTGTAAAGGAAGGACGTGCTTCCGCATGCTGAGTGCGTTCGAGAGGACGTGCTGAGTGCGTCCTGCTCAGCGAAATGGTTAAGATTTCTATATATTTTCAGTTTACTCTAAACATGCTTTTATTTTGTATTGGTGTAATAAAGTATGCTTAATTATATTTTTTTGCAGATCACAGAAGTGTTGGAATGTTTCAAAGTACTAAACTGCTAAAAACCTCAGCAAGGGGTACTGCTGAATTGTCATTTCTGCTTCAAACCACATTTCTGCAGTACTGTTAAATAAAGGAGAAATATAATGTTTTTTCAAAATGAATACATTCATGAGAAAAACTGTCATCTTAGTAAAGATCTATAAGCTTTAGCACACTTTGTGAAATTCGGCAATTCTTCAAATATTTCTTAGTGGTCACAAAGCAAACATGTAAACCCCTTTACTACCATTATAAAGTCTAGTCGAAGTCTGAAATCTCAATTTTAAATACAATATTGAGTATCTATGAAGTCGTCATATTCTGGAGCAAATCACAAGAATTTTGTTAATATAAGATTCCAAAATATGCCAAGAAATTTTGAGCACCTTCAAATTCAAGGTAATCTATTATTCTAATTGAACAAGATGGTGCAGTGCACCACTTCCTCTTGCCACAAAGCAATCTGTCAAGATTAAACAAATATCCACAAAGTCCTGTAGCCCCATCCTTCCAAGATATTACAAGCAGTGGCACCACAACCATTTTGGTCTTCTACCATGGTCCCCAACAATTAGGAATTGAACCACTATTATTATGGCTGCCTTGTGATTGTGTTGATATAGGGTACCACAAAGACAGAGGCTGTGGGTTAATCCATAATCTACTCTAGTCCCAAAGCAAAGGACATTGGGTGCAAATAGTTATCCAGTCTCCTTCTGCTGACGATGTACAATTGTGAAAGAGCAAACATAGCAGTTTATACCCCTTGAGAGAATTTCAATATCTACACTGCTGGTGTATTCAGTTGTGGCCACCAGCAAATATGATTCAAGCTGCTGTTGTAGCAACTGGCTCATAACATAGCTAGGGTTATATTACATAGTTGGTGCTAACTTAACCAGAGCTGTTGTTAACTTAACAGCTCCATAGACTATAATGGCTCTGGTAAATTAACAACAGCTCTGGTTAAGTTAGCACCAACTATGTAATATGGCCCCTAGTATGGGGAGCAGATGTTTTGGTTTGCGTAACTTTTTAGACTTGGCAGTTTACCATTGCCATTTACCAAATTAGAATTGGGGCTATAGTGTTCTGAGCACATAGCAGAGTGCATATTGATAATTTTGATATTTATTATTTATTTATTTATTTATTTGCAAAGTACCCAGGACATACTTGAAAACGAGAGAAATCTCAATGTATCCTTCCTGGTAAAATACTTTGCAAATAAATAAATCATTTTTGTGTAGCGCTCACTCCTGGAGGAGCCGCTGAATTAACCTCGGGTTAGTCTCACCACACTAGGGAATAAATATACACCAGCACTGTTGTGGATTTTTATAGATTATATACTTTACTGATCCCAATAAAGTGGCATACATAATGTAAATACGGTATATGAACGACAGAATTTCGTAACGCGGGAAAACACGCGGCGGCAAAAGAAAAAGGATTAACCCCCTCAGTTCTGGAGTGTAAGTCCCGTGAATGTAATGTCTCAAAAAGGTGTAAGTGTATTGAGTCGTGTACCCGGGTACCGTATTCAACTGGCCAGTGAATGGAATAAGCAAATCTTCGACTAGTCACGTTGGGGCCCTGTAGATTTGAACAATAATGCAGCGTGCTTGGTTATACTCGGACTTGCGGCCTGTAAGGCCTCTCACCCATCCGTTAGACAATCTGTCCCACTGCCCGATCAAGGATGTCTCTCTGCTTGTCCTCCGGAACTCTGTGCCACCGGGTCCACTCTCTTGCTTGTCCGATCTCAAACACAAGAAACTACGGCCTACCGCCTGCACTCCCCATGGATCATCGCGGTCTCCTTACAAGGGGTCCAACTGGAACTGAAGTTCTGCGCAAACCTCTCAGTGATAAATAGGTATGCCTCCGCAAGTTACGGTCCCGATCTCCAGCTCCCTCGAGGCAGCGTCTGCACTCCGGCCTGATCTCGATCCCTGGCAGACTCACTTGCGTCCTCTGTCTTTCGCCGCTCCGCCCACTCTGCACTCTTCCGCACGAGGCTGCTTACATCCTTCCCCTCTGTCCCACCCACTTCCTGTATCCGCCGCAAAGCCTGATGGATATTGTAGTTCGTTTAGGTCCCGCATAGTCCATATGGCTTTGGTCTCCCTCTGGTGGCCAAAAACGAGCAATTGCAGCAACACAGTTTTAAACAGCGCTACATTTGTTTAAACAAAGTCAATCAGAACCCTGGATGGGTGTCAATTGGGAGATCATTGACAGCCTTCAAGGCAGAGAAGAGCTGTTTAAAGTCCCAAGGAACAGCTTGAGGGGGGTGAATGCGAAGTCCAGCTGGGTTACAGTGGTGACTAGAATTTCTCTTTGGACCTAGAGTATTTATATTAAGCAGAAATGTTCACTAGATGTTTTTCAAGATATACAATAGGTACTGTATGTTAACAGCCATCTATGCATACATCTACTCTATACATCTACTGATAACTAGATAGCTTTTCTGTTCATAGTGTCAAGTTTTGTGGAAAATCTTGGAACACCTAGGATGTCACCAAAAGTTCCTCAATATGATCATCCAGCTATGTGAAGATCAACATGGCCAAGTCAGACCGGACAACAATCTCTCAATAGGCAATGGCATCAAATAAGGCTATGTCCTCGCACCGAATCTCTTTGCAATTTTCTTCTGTATGATGCTTCAAAAGGCCACTGCAGACCTTGATGACGAGGATGGTAGTTATATTCGATATCGCACTGTTGGCTGCCTATTCAATTTGAGAAGAATAATGTCCCACACCAAGGGACATATAGCAATGTGGTGCTAAAACGGGACGCTAGCAGAGAAAACCTGCGCCTGGAGGTTTCCCTGTAGAATCCCTGTTTTATCACCATAGTACGGGGCAGGTGCTAATTCAGCTGCCTACCCCAGAACACAGTGATGCCCTCCTTGATCCTCGCGTTGCCTCGACTATCACCTCCAAGAGTCAACAGGGTTGTGCTGCCAGGTCGTGAGCCCTGCGCTATCGTGCAGAGCTGCAAAGTGATTCGCAAAGGGAGACTGGTGCCGATTTGTCCCCAGTCTCACTCTGCTCCTAGCAGCCAGGAGTGGTGGATTGGGCCACCGTTCACACCACGGGATGAAAGGTGAGTATCAGATTTTTGGTGGAGGGGTTTTAGCTGTTGAATCTGATTCTGCAGAAATGCAATCAGCTCAGCACCAGCTTCTAGCTGTTGTTTAACTTTTTTGTTACCACATCGGCGCAGTAATTGGCAGTAGGACTTTGTAATCCTAATTCTAATTACTGATCGCGCTCTCCATGTTAAGCATAGGGTGCGCAAAGTACAGCAAGCCGCGCAAGCTATCGCAATCACTGGCGCAGTAACGGATTTTTTTTTAACCCGGTAGCGTTAGGGATGTAATATGGGGGCATGTATTAAAGTCACTTAACCTAGCGTTAACACTCACATATCTAAGCGCTAACATTAGCATTAAGATTGGAATAGGGCCATAAGACAGTAGATCAACTAATCCATACATTGCTCTTTGCCGATGATGCTGCCCTTGTTTCCCACACGATGACAGCCCTGCAGCAAATGACACTCTGCATTGCAGAGGCTGCTGAACTCTTCGGACTAGAAGTAAGCCTGAAGAAGACATAAATTCTCCATCAGTCTGCAAGTCAGAAAGATATCATCACCTTTTGCAAATCAGACCTAAAGACAGTCCATTGGTTCAGCTACCTGAAGAGATAGACAATAGGCTTTCAAAGGCAAATAGTGCCTTTGGTAAACTGTACAAGAGCGTCGGGAACAATAAGCACCTGAAGAGAGGCACAAAAATCTGTGTGTACAGAGCAATCATACTGACCACTTTCCTTTGCAGCTCTGAGTTGTAGGTTATCTGCCACCACCACCTGAGTCTCCTTGAGTGCTTTCACCAGCACTGCCTCCACACTATACTCAACATCCACTGGAATGACATTATTACCAACACTGAAATCCTCAAACGAACGTAGGCTAACAGCATAGAGGTAATGCTTTTGAAGACGCAGCTGTGCTGGGCAGGGCACATTTCCAGGATGGCAGTGTATTGGTTACACATGGTTGTGCTGTAAGGTGAACTCTCCAGTGATCACCGTGACAGAGGGGTGCCAAAGAAGAGGTACAAGGACTCTCTGAAGAAATATCAATATGCCTGCCACATCGACCAACGACAATGGTCTGCTCTATCTTCTGACCGTGAGACCTGGAAACCACCATTAATCATGACATCTCTTCCATTGAGAATGCACACAGATCAGATGGAGGATAATAGGAAACAGAGGAAGGACCATGACGTTGTAGCATTAAATTAAATTTCATAACAGACTTTCTCATGCAGTTGCTGTGGCCGGATCTGCCTGTCCCGCATTGACCTTGTCATCCACCAACGAGCTTGCAGCAGATGTGGACAGTCCGCTTCCTAAATCTTCATTTGCGAAGTAATGCCAGTGGGATTCTAGTGATAACACACTAAGGGCCCTATTACAATCTTTATGCAAACGTTTGCGCTGACGCAAAAACGCATTAACGCGAGGGGTAAAACCCTTTGCGAAGAATATCGTATTACAAAGTCAGCACAACAAACACGTGCACTCGTCTAAACGCGGGTGAACCTGCGCCAACCCTGTAGGAGCGTACTGTACTGCGCGCGTCCTATACTTAACATTGTGAGTGCAAATGCGTTTGTGCGCTGCTACGCGGATGGTATTACAACCTATGTGCAGTTTGTAACACACAACCTTTGCGCGCATAATTTTAGCAACTCCTAAAAGCTGGTGTTAATGGCAAATCTGAACGACCTGGCCGAACTCAAATACACCAGCCAAAAAAAAATACAGCAAAGTATAGTTACACATTCTACTCATACCAAAGCAATAAAATGGAGAAGTTCCACAAGGGAACTGTGTCAATGGCGCCACTTAGAGGTGGTTTCAATAACCAGAGTGAACAATGAAATATTATACGTATATAGTATAACTGACAAAAAAGCATGAAATGCATATATTGAAAAAAAGTAGAAGTATGAGTTCAAATTTTGGTGAATCAGCAGCTGTTTCCCTCTATTGGATGGTATATCCAGGACCAGTCGACAATGTTAATTAGAAGAAAAAAATGGCGGAACCAGCGCTTCCTTCAACCGTGATCTCCTCCTTACTGCAGTGATAGTGTGTACCTCAAACAAAGTAAAAATTCATCATGGTGCATCGGGTACAATAATTGCAAAAAAAAAATACCGCAAGAGGAATGTCACTCACATTTGTTGGTGTCTTGATGAGACACTAGATATAAATACAGCCGGTGATATTAAAGGGAACACCGGATCTCCCATACAACCAGCAAGTTCTTTTCGGACGTTTCAGACAAACTTCAGGATACAATTAAAATCTGGTTTATTAAGATAAAAAATAAGCAATACACCCAAACGCGTTTCGCGACGATGCCGCTGAAGAAGAGACACCTACTGAAGAAGCGGCATCGTCGCGAAACGCGTTTGGGTGTATTGCCTATTTTTTATCTTAATAAACTAGATTTTAATTGTATCCTGAAGTTTGTCTGAAATGGCCGAAAATAACTTGCTGGTTGTATGGGAGGTTCCGGTGTTCCCTTTAATATCACTGGCTGCATTTATATCTAGTGTCTGATCGAGACACCAACAAATGTGAGTGAAATTCCTCTTGCGGTATTTTATTTTGCAATTATTGTACCCGCTGCACCATGATGAATTTTTACTTTGTTTGAGGTACACACTATCACTGCAGTAGAGGAGGAGATCACGGTTGAAGGAAGCGCTGGTTCCGCCATTTTTTTATTCTACTTAAAATGGAGAAGTTGTGTGTGCATTTATTATTGGTGCAGCATATAAACTCAGGTTGACTTTGACAGGTGCAAAAACTTAACTTGAGACAATTGTGGTTCTTAATTCTGATTGGCTGAATCGCGTGAAAAAAACAGTCCGCACACTGATTTCTGCACTCAATGTTGCTGCGCACACGTTTTTGCGCATCTGTGCGCGTCCGTTTTACGCGCGTTATTGCTTGATGGATGAAAAAAATATGCGAGGATTGCAATTCCAGCGCTGATTTACGCGGGTTAACGTTCAACGCTTTGCGCAAAAATTCACGCTTTGCGCAAGCGTTTTAACGCAAAGATTGTAATAGGGCCCTACATTATTATTATTATTATTATTATTTATTTATAAAGCGCCAGCATATTCCGCAGCGCTGTACAATAAGCACAGTACAGACAGGGTTACAATACATTGAACAACATTTGACAAACAGTACAGGAGGAGATGAGGGCCCTATTCCCGTAGGAACTCACAATCTAGGAGGGTTGGGGTTGGAAACAGGAGGAGAGGACTGTAAGGTGAGAGTGATTGATGGTTGCGTCAGTGAGTTGGGTGGTAGGCTTCCCTAAATAGGAATGTTTTCAGGGAGCGTTTGAAGGAAGAGAAGTTAGGGGAAAGTCTGACAGCACAAGGGAGAGCGTTCCAGAGAGTGGGGGCTGCGCGTGAGAAATCCTGCAGTCTATCATGGGAAGAGGTGATGCGGGGAGAAGCTAGGCGCAGGTCACTGTTTGACCTTAGGGAGCGGGCTGGGGTGTATTTGGTGATTAGTGAGGACAGGTAGTGGGGCGCTGAGTTAGTGAGGGTTTTGTAGGTAAGGATAAGGATTTTGAACTTAATTCTGCATGTGATCACTTCATTTTGTTTCTCGAAACTGAAAACAGAACTGGTAAAGTACTCAAGAAACTGTTCAACTACAACAAATTTGGCAGACTACTCGAGTCAGTCAGGGTTATCTGCTATTTTTGCTATGCAAATATATTTTATGACATTGTAAAAAATAAAAGCATGGTCAGAAATCTAGAGAGTAAATATTTGAATTCCTTTGCAAAATATGAATACTTAGGATGCTGTCCCTTTAAATAATTAATGCATCATATTTTACGTAATGCAAACCTGTAATTCAACAATTGACATAAAATGAGAGGTCGTTATAAATGCAGAATATAATTAATAACAGCAATTATAATTTACACTTTATAAGGGATCCTACTCCACTTCACACACTAAAAGAAATATATATTTAAAGAACATTATACATGTAACTGTACAGCACAATGTTTTTTCTTTAAAGATTTATAATGCTACTATTCAAAATTGCAACGTTTAATGGCTCAAGCTTAATATAACCCCTGAAACATTAGCCATAAATGTTCTCCTGTCTTTACCTTTGACTACAGCAACTGCTTAAAATTCTTGCTATATTATTACACGTCGAGTCATTTGTTACTGTGGGACGTAATAAGAAACGATCAATTCTTGAAGAATGAGGTGGGGTTCTATGATTGAATGCTGTAATTCTGAGGCATAAAGAACACTTCTCCAGTTTGTAATCTCAGGATTCACTGCACACTCTATGCACGGCTCGCATCAAATAAATCCATGTCTACTGTACTTTGTAAAATGACATCAATTATACATAAGTACTTAGTATTCATAATTCTGATCTAAAAATACAAATTTCCAATCTGCAAAGGAGATTTGTTATAAAAAACATTATGTAACGTGCCACAACTTGCCTGACTAAATTTACTGGTACAGTATTTTACGTTTGTGCCACTTTTCTGTGGAATTCAAATAGTCCATGAAAAAGTTTTTCCGTTTTCTTCAATTCTTACTTACTTCACAGTACTACAGCACAACCATCCCTTTATTGGAATATTGGCAGGACAAAGGTGACAGATCTTTGTCATGCCTGTGGTGACAGCTTGCCTGAACAAGGCTGTTTAATTAGCAACCTGCCATGCTATGTGATAGAATTGCTCTCCCATTGACTAACCTTAACCTCCTGAGCATATGGTGGTCTGTATTGAACAAGTTGTTGAACTTGTGTGTACTTTGAATGAGGACTCCAAGTAGATTTAAAAATTCAGGTGATATATAATTTATTAGGAGAACAAAAAAATCTGTTTTGCACGTTGTATTATTGAACTTTCAAAAAGTTTTATAAAAGTAAAATTATAAAAGTTATTTTTATATAATTTTAGAAAAATTGCAGATAAGCAAAAGGTATGTTCTTTAAACTTCATTTCATTCATTTTGACATCATTTGCACTTGGTTTTTACATATCTGTAATTTTAGCATGAACATTGCCATATAAGGAACAAAATGCATGTATAGTTTATAATCCCTTCCTAATGGCGTCACTAAGGTTGGTGTCACCCGGGGCGGTAGTAACTCTAACTCATGGTGTCACCCCCCTCCCGTATTCCATCATAGGGAATAACCTGCCTTGTGGGGGATATGTAGAGGGTTAAGACAGACAGGCATAGAAACACACAGAGAGGGATAGATGAATAGGCAGCGGCATGAAAGGATAGAGGGATTGATTTGCTATTTTTTTAGAGATGGATGGATGAATGGACATTGGGATGGATGGACAGTGGGAATGATGGACAGTGGGATGGATGGATAGACAGTGGGATAGATGGACAGATGGATAGACAGTGGGACGGATGGATATACAGTATCTCACAAAAGTGAGTACAACCCTCACATTTTTGTATATGTTCTAATATCTTTTCATGTGACAACACTGAAGAAATGCACTTTGTTACAATGTAAAGTAGTGAGTGAACAGCTTATAACAATTTAAATTTGCTGTCCCCTCAAAATAACTCAACACACAGCCATTAGTGTCTAAACCGCTGGCAAGAAAGGTGACTACACCCCTAAGCGAAAATGTCCAAATTGGACCTAATTTTCCCTCCCCAGTGTCATGTGACTCGTTAGTGTTACAAGGTCTCAAGTGTGAATAGGGAGCAGGTGTGTTAAATTTGGTTTTATAACTCTCACTTTCTCATACTGGTCACTGGAAGTTCGACATGGCACCTCATGGCAAAGAACTCTCTGAGTATCTGAAAAAAAATAATTGTTGCTCTACATAAAGATGGCCTAGGCTATAAGAAGTTTGCCAAGACCCTGAAACTGAGCTGCAGCACGGCGGCCAAGACCATACAGCGGTTTAACAGGACAGGTTGCACTCAGAACAGGCCTTGCCATAGTCGACCAAAGAAGCTGAGTGCACAGACGTATGAGTGCTGTCATTGTTTCAGAGGTTGAAGGGGCGGGGGGGGGGTCATCCTGTCAGTGCTCAGACCATATGCACACTGCATCAAATTGGTCTGCATGGCTGTCTTCCCAGAAGGAAGCCTCTTCTAAAGATGATGCACAAGAAGGCCTGCAAACAGTTTGCTGAAGACAAGCAGACTAAGGACATGGATTACTGGAACCATGTCCTGTGGTCTGATGAGACCAAGATAAACTTATTTGTTTCAGATTGTGTCAAGCGTGTGTGTGGCGGCAACCAGGTGAGGAGGACAAAGACAAGTGCGTATTACCTGCATTCAAGCATGGTGGTGGGAGAGTCATGGTCTGAGGCTGCATGAGTATTTGCTGGCACTGGGTAGCTACAGTTCATTGAGGGAACCATGATTGCCAACATGTACTGTGACATACTGAAGCAGAGCATGATCCCCTCCCTTCGGATACTGGGCCGCAGGGCAATATTCCAACATGATAACGACCCCAAACACACCTCCAAGGCAACTACTACCTTGCTAAAGAAGCTGAGGGTAAAAGTGATGGAGTGGCCAAGCATGTCTTAATACCTAAACCCTATTGAGCATGTGTGGGGCATCCTCAAATGGAAGGTGGCAGTGCGCAAGGTCTCTACTAGACATGTGCATTCGTTTTAGTACTAAAGCGATTTAGTCAGAATTTTGGGATAATTTAGTTTTAGTATGACTCAAGAGAAACGAAACTGCTCAGTACAAAAAACGAAAGAAACTAAAATAAAATGCACTACATTTTAGTTTCAGTCCTTTTTGTGATATTACATTGAGTGAAAGAGACCAGCAATGAAGAGCGCGACATCGCAACATCCGAAGTTCTGCACCCTCCACATGCCAATGCAGTAGGATGTTCTATACAGAGAGGGGCATTAATTAATGCAGGAGGATGTTCTATACATTATACAGAGAAAGGTATAAATTGAGGAGGATGTTCTATACAGAGAGGGACATTAATTAATTCAGGAGGATGTTTTATATATTATACAGAGAGGGGTATTAATTAATGCAGGAGGATGTTCTAAACATTATACAGCCCTTTAAAACCAGTGACTGCGAGCGCTGAGATCGGCTGCTTGTTACATTATCTCTCAGTACAATGTATCCGGCTCAGTTGTTACAGTAACTGACTGTAACAGTGCTCAGAGTTTCAGTAAAACAAGGAAATAATATTGTTCTAACCTCTCTGAGCACTGTGATGAGCAGCAGTCAGTTACTGTAACAGCTTTGCCTGACACGGGGCACTATTACAATGTTGGTGCTAACTTAACCAGAGCTGTTGTAAACTGAAAACCTCCATAGGCTATAATGGCTCTGGGAAGTTTACAACAGCTCTGGTTATGTTAGCACCAACTATGTAATATGGCCCACATTGTGCTGAGAGTGAGAGATACTGTAACAAGCAGCGATCTCAGCCCTCTGAGGAGCCACTACAATAGTAATTGTATCCATTGGTTTTCGGATGAATGAAATTAGTTTTCATACTAAAGAACTGAAAACGAATTTCTTTAGTAACTAAATAAATTGCATTTTAGGACTAATCCATTAGTTCAAAACGAAATTTTGTGCTGTGCACATGTCTAGTCTCTACCATCCACCAGCTCCGTGATGTTATCATGGAGGAGTGGAAGAGGACTCCAGTGGCAACCTGTGAACCTCTGGTGAACTCCATGCCCTAAAAAATTCTAAAACATAAATTAATAAAAAGCCTTTTTGCTGCAAATGAAAAGAATAAAATGTTGAATTAAAAATGAATAAAAAACGAGGATATTTTTCTAGGATATTTTAGGATATATCTTTTACATTGAAACGTATGGGAATCGCCTGTTTAAACCTGTCGAAACAAAAGC
This sequence comes from Leptobrachium leishanense, assembly GCA_009667805.1. NCBI lineage: Eukaryota > Metazoa > Chordata > Amphibia > Anura > Megophryidae > Leptobrachium > Leptobrachium leishanense. Next base: position 165,190,260 of record CM019067.1, read on the forward strand.
ACCAAAAATCTGGACATTTCGCCAACTTTCAGGACTGTTTGGCATTCTCTAAATAGATTTCCCATTACTTCTCTATGGGGAATTTCACTGGTGCCGAAATGCACTGCATTTCGCTGGAAATTTGCCAATATATAGTGAATTGACAACTTTTTGAATAGCTGAATTGCTACGAAATTGCACTGTACAGTGAAATTCACCACTTGGTGCAATTTGGTAGCCAATTTGGCTCTCTTTGAATAACTCCTTTAGGTTTTTTTATCGCTTTTTTCCATTTTGTAGGGTTTTCCCATGAAGCAACATTTACCAAAATCTTAAGGGGAGTTATACTTTGTTGCTGTGCTTTATTGTATGCAATATTTAACAGTTAATGAAGTGAAGAAAGGCATGTTTAGATACGGCTATTGTGATGTCCAGGCTACACAAGATAAGAGATGGCAGCTGACTGAGATAAGCAAGAGAGCTTAAAATACTTCAAATCTATCCCCTGGTGATGCCCTTTGAATAAAACACAAACAATACAATGATCTAAGTCAGTGATCGACCTATAAACTCCATTCTATGGCTATTGCCAAAAAAAGAAGAGAAAGTGATGGAAAGATACGGGAGGAGGGAGTATGCAACACAAAATAGATCACAGCATTTTTGCACCCATTGACACATACACAGTAAAATATTTTCTTAACTAAACATACGAGAGAAAAACCAAGTACATGTAAGATATCAGCAATAAAAAATAAACAAAATAAGATCATTTCATTTTTGAGTGGTAGTGGCCTTTTAAGTTTTCACAAGTAGTTACAGAGGCCTTCAGTTAAATAAATTACATACTGTATATTTTCTCAAGGATGGAGGTTTATACAGTTTGTGTATTTATGACATCATTGCTTTGTTTATTTCACAATAATTATCTGCTCTATTGTGAATTTCAACCATACCTATCAAATACTGTGAATTAATAAACAAACTCAGCTTTGAAATCCACATCAAAGTGAAAAACTAATACTGAATGTATCTGTATCACTACAGCAATAGTGTGTATCCCGAGATGGTGCTTGAAGCCGGTGTAGACTTATAAATTATACAGTTACAAGTTTTTATAAAGAGCTAACAAGTTCCGTAGCACTGTGCAATGGTAGAGGCAGCATAATAACTATACATGCACATTAAGCACACAGAACAGTAGGAGAGAGGACCCTGCTCAAGAGCTTACAATCTAAAAGGAATGGGATTACATACTAGATGAGGGTAAATAGATAACATGAATAGATAACATTTTAATGTTCTTGAACCCAGGACGTACTTGAAAGCGAGAGAAATCTTAATGTATCCTTCCTGGTAAAATCCTTTATAAATAAATAAATAAATAAATAGTGGGGGTGCTTGTGAGCTGGGTGGGAAAATGGTGTAAGAAATTAACAGAACTCTCAGAAATGGTAATATTAATCGACGACCAGGTGATTGATCATAAAAAAGTGAGTGATAGTAAAAATATCTTTAACCCTTTTCGCTTCGGAAGGCCTGTGGGAGACGTCATGGAGTGGCCCTGTGTTTGCGGAGTACATACCCCAAACATCATCCAGTCTGCGGGGTTTTCTGCTAAATACCTCTCTGTCTGGTGATGTGGTCTGACTTCCTTGAAGTCAGATCCTGCTTTTATACCCCCGCCCAGCACACTGACATCATCACAACGGGCGTGACGATGTCAGTTTTGGGCACCGCCCCGGAAGAGGCATGAAAGAGAGGTTCTTTGGACCCCTCTCCCTCCCGATCAGAAGAAGGCACAGCAAAAAAAAAAGAGGGATCGCTTTAAAGGTCACAGTCTGGTCATGTGCCCAAGGATTTCCTATGGAAATCACTAAGGTGGAGATAGGAGGGGTCCCTTGAATCCTGTATCTCCCAGTCGGTGGCAATTAGAGGGTCAGAGCATGGCCTTTTCCATGATACCAAACATGACCAGGTTAAAATAAAGAAGTTTTTCAAAAATGTATAAATTTAATTTTTTTTTTTTTTTTTTTTTATTTATTAACGCAGCACTATTGTCCACTTAACATAACATCTGTAATATTCAGTTTTCCCCCTTCAGTGTTTATTTCTGTGGTAATCCTTTTTGGGCTCTTCGTATTTCGGCAAGCAATTACCATAGCGTTGAAAGACTGGTTTATCCCCAAAAAAGGTTTTTCCTTTTTCGTAGTGGAGGATGTTGACTGTGCATTTTATCTTTCTTTTAAGTTTTTTACTCCTCCACATACTAACTGGGATTTTTTCTGGGAGTATTTATTTTAATGCTGGATCCACCCCGCAGCATGCATAGCCACTCTTTCTTTTTTTGTCAGGCTGTTCTCCTATTTATTGGGATCTTGATTTCTCTCTCAAGTCTGTATTTTTGCATAGTTCTAGTTGTTCTGATCTTTCCAGTGGGTTTTTCATAAAATATTTTTATAAACAAACATTCTGCCTAAATCTTTGTAAATCTACATGTACATCAAACTTATCCAGTTGTTAAGTTGGTGCGAACTTAAGGCCTTTTTCTAATACTTTCATTGTGTTTCTTTCAGTTTTTTTCCACTGATGTTAAAGATCCCTCGTCTCCATTGTGTATAACTTTCTTTTCTATTCTTTCTACATGCACACATTTACACACATCAATTGTGAATACAATGTTATAAATGGGAATATGGTGTGAAATAAGAATCAATGTTTAATTGTCCTTGTAATTATTGCTACACAAGTAGAGCAGCTAAATAAAATCCTCAAAACAGATTGAGGTATTTGCCCAGATAGTATGGAACATCACTTAAATGTAGGCTTTCAATTAATTTCTAGAGAACTGAGGCCAAATACAGCAAGTGCATATTAATTGATGCAAAGTTAAAAGTCTTGCGGCTCAGTTGTAATATCGGCAAGAGGTGTTAGCTTAAATGCTTAGTAGTAATCTAAGCCTGAGTTTATAAGCAGCCACCAATTTCAAAACAGCTGCACAAAAGGTAAAAATGTACAGAATCTAGACATCGAAGGTATAGATAGACCAATTACGGTTTTGCTGATTATCAGTGTCCAATATTCAGCAAATTAGCGATATTGCTATTGGCTTTTTATTTGCTTATAATTGGACAAGTTGGTTTGCTGCAGCCACGGCACGCAAAGTCCCACAACACTTTGCTGGTCCGGTACCGATTTGGAGCTTCTCCCACAGCAGGCTGTCACCTTGGCTGTCAACTCTTGCTGTAGGATGTCCCCTGCCCATTGATGGTATTGCACATGGGGTCTATTGGTCCCCTGTATTTCTGGTACCTATTTCCTACAGCCGGGGTCAGCAACCTTGGCCCTCCAGATCTTATGGAATTACACTTCCCATGAGGCTCTAAGAAACTAATGAGTAGCTGAACATCATACCAGATGTAGTTCCAAAACATCTGGAAGGCCAAAGTTGCCAACCCCTTATGTAAAAGGTCATATGAAGTATCATTGCAAAAGACATACAGGGTTATTCAGAGGTTGTGAAAAGCAGGAGAATGACTGGAGAATGAAAAATTCTAGGTCAAAATAGCCGATTTGGCAAGTGAGATGAAAGGGAGAATGTTTCTGGTTTGGCTATTTTGACCTATAATTTTTCATTCTCCAGTCATTCTCCAGTTATTCTCCAGTTATTCTCCTGCTTTTCACGCTCTCTGAATAAACCTGAGAGTCTGGAGACAGCCATATTGTTTGTAAAAATAAAAGCTTAAATAAAAATAATTCTCTTTTTATTTAATTGAATAAATGAAAAGGCCATGGTACAATGTTTAAAATGTTATTAACCCTTTCGCTGCTGAGGCTTTTCCCGCCCCTGTGCTGAGGTCATTTTTTACCTGTTTTGCGCATCATGTTTAAACCTGTTTTGAAGGCTTATTTTAGTATATGACATCGACATATTATATATCGTTCTTTCCGTCAGACTCGGTAGATTCATAATATGTCATTATTATATGTATACGTTATGTCATGTTTGTATATTATAACAAAAAATGCAATAAAATATGTATTTTCAATAATTTACAGCGTGTAAAGTGTTTTTTTCCACATTTTAACATGCGAGCAATTGCGGTTATATTTTGTATGGGGTGCGCTTGTTAAAAAAATTAGAGATGGGGTCTCGTTACATTTTTTTTTGGGAAAATGACACCCTTTTTAACAAACGCACCGCATACAAAAATCGTTAATGCAGCATTATTGTTCACATTATAATTGAAATGGGAACAATATTGCTGCATTAACAAAACAAAAAACAAAAAAAAAAAGTGTTTATTTTTTTTAATTTTTTTTTTAATTTTTTTTTATTTTTTATTTTTTATTTTTTATTTTTTTTTTACATTTTTTTTTACTTTCATGTTTGGTATCGTTGGAACGGCCATGCTCTGGCCGATCCAACGATATCAAAATTTAACCCCTAACTGCCACGGATCGGGAGATAGGGAGTTCATTGGAACTCCCTATCTCCACACTTCGTGGCAGTTAGGGGTTAATGCTAGGACTGGCGTCATCGTGCTGCGCACGATGACGCCAGTCCTCTGGGGGAGTTCCCGGAAGCTTGGCCGACATCCAAGATGTCGGCCAGCTCCCGGGAAGGATCGCAAATCGGCGCTTTTCAGCGCCGATTTGCGATCCAGCTCCCCAGGGGTTAATGCCAGGCATCATTTGGAAGGGCAGGCTGTGCCCTTCCAAATGATGCCTGGGTTAAGCCCCTGTGAGCCGCCGATCGGGAGGGAGAGAGGTCCGAAGGACCTCCCCCCCTCCCTTTCAGGCGCCTCCTCCGCACATGCGGGGGGGGCGCCTGAATTATGTGTCATCGCGGGGGCGCGATGACACATAACAATGGCGGCCACTGCTCCGGATGCCGGGCTGACATCCAGGATGTCAGCCCGCACCGGAGGGGCCAGCGATCGGCCGGAACCCGGCCGAACGCTGACCCCAATGCGAGGACGCGCTCAGCGCGTCCTCCGCATACCAGGGGCAATGCTGAGGACGCGCTGAGCGCGTCCTTAGCATTGAAGTGGTTAAACTCAGTTAATGGCATAATGTCAGATTTGTGTTTTTCTCACAACTTTAAATTTACAGAATAAGGCACCAGATACAGGCTATCAGCCAGAAAGGCTGCCGATAATTGGAATCGGTTTCAGCCCTGAAAAAAATTATATCGGTCTACTCTTCAAAATATTGCTGAGATGAAAAGTTCTAAATTACATATGGCATACTTTATCTTGCACAATTTTAAACAAGGTCTGTGTTATTAGCATACAGGTAGAAATAACATGTGCCAAATCCCATAAATGTGCTAAAGGGAGATAATAAGAATGGTCAGTTTTCCTGCTCATGGGGATTTACAGCGATAATGAGATTATTCATATTGCAGTTTCCAAACATTGCCAGTAGAATATAAAAGGGAATGCATGTTTCAAGGTTCAAAAACAGAATTTTGATAATGAAGAGTGATAATTTAAACCTCATTGATATTTTTATAAGACTGGAAGTAGCCTGGATAACTAAAAGATTTCCCTTTACATTGTGCCCCAAATGATTTCATTTTCTGCATTTGGAATGATTGTAGAGTTGGATAAGATTTCACACTGTACCCTTTTAATGATATTTTCTTTTAGTTAGGTTCAGCACATATTTACCTTTATCAATAGGTTACCAAATAAGTATTCTACAATAACATCTCAAGCACAATGACAAAAACGTGTGCTATTCACATATGACATCACATTTTGCAATTCCTCTGTACAGAATGTAACAAATTTGATGTCATTCAGTTCGTGCTTTAGAGTTGAGCTTGAACAAATAAACATTGTATGTCGGTTTGTGACGCTACCAAGTAGTTTTGTCATATTGCTTTGATAAGCAATATCTGGTTAGAAATGCATCATTAAATAATTAAACAGCCAGACCTAGGAACTGTTCAACTATTTTTCTCGTTCTGTTTCCTCTGTCCAGAGAAATGAGAAATTGGAAATATACATTAACAATAAATTGTTGGGTGAAAGCCTTTGAATTAATGCAACCTTTGAAACATGATCTATTTAAAATTCATCTTCTAGTATGCCATGTCAGAGTCATTTGTTACTTCCTCCTGGACATAACACATTACAACCCTAAAAGAACGTGTAGACGCTTTATGACAAAGTAGCTATGGGTCTGAAAAATAGGTTTAAGTTAGTGATGCAGTAAAGATGTCATAAATTGTGGGTTTCGGAGCAAGCGAATGTGGAGAGTAAGCTTATTTGACTAAACTAATTTATGATCATATCATACATGACCAAATAAAGGGATATTCTAGTTGGTTTCTATTTTGAACTTTACCTAATTTGGCATATTAAAAACAAGAATTTTCCCTAATTTAAATGCAATATTTAATTTCTATATGGACATCTACCTCCTGACCTAAATGCATTACTTGTTAGCAAAAACCCTGTACCGACTCATGGCATTCTGTGAAGTTTTATGCTTTTCTAGTTGTTGTTTGCAAGTGCATATAACTGTGTTATTTTGAGGTGTGTGAAAATCATCTGGACTATCTTAATCCCATTGTTGTGCTGCTCAGCGTTGCTCCCTTCCTTTTTTGTGTCTGCGTCTTTATTTTTGTTCTGATATTCTGATATAGAATGTTTGAAATCTTCTCATTACCAGTGTTGGAAATAGTGGCTAAAATTGACAGTATTGCAGTGCCGACATACAAGAGCGTTTCTCAAAACTAAAAGCCAAACAGCAACAGGAGAATCTTTACAGTAAAACACCTGCTTTTGTTGTTTGGATTTCAGTTTTGAGAAGTGCTGGCATTTGTGGGCATTACAATACCAGTGATATTAGCAATCTTTTGCAAGCTGGCACACAATGGCGCTTAGTGGATAACCCCTATTGAGCATTGGATGTACTCCTAAGAGGTTTATATAATTTATAAGTATAGTAAGCAAAGCTTATTGTTGCTTTTATTGATGTGTGCATTCTGCATTCCCTGCTACAAATAAAACGTTTTATTAGGTCCACCTGCATTTCTTGATGAAACCCAAGTCTTTTACAGAATGCTGTAAGGGCAAAGGTAAAGATCTTCGTCATCCCTGTGGTGACAGCTTGTCTGAACAAGGTTGTTTAATTAGCAACCTGCCAAGCTATATGATGGAAGATAATGTTAAACCATTCTTTCCCTTTTCTGTCTTCGAAAAACCACTGACTTTCCCATCATATGAAAAACACTTTCCCTTGCTCAGCTGTTTAAATGGATATTATGAATTTATTGTTCTCAAACGCAACATTTACTTTATTTCCTGTCTCGACTAGTGCTGTATTGAGCAAATCATTTGGAGACTTAGCAGTCTAATGGCATAGGTCATGTCCTCATAAAGAGCCAGCCAAATTCCAAAGAAATGCAAATTATAGTATACTATAGCATTTTCTGATGATTGTGTATCAGTCATAAATAAATTAAAATAGATCTATTTATTATACATAATGTGCCCCTCTTTTCTTTTGTAATGTAGAAATATAGTAATACCAGATGATACTAGCAGCAGTTTTCAGAATTATCTCAAATATTTTTTATACTAATTCTTATTCTGAAAGACCATACCCTGCACCTCTAACTGCTTCTGGAAGAGTTATCCTCGTACATTACTCCTCCGTCTGCCATCATTCAGCTTCAGTGCAGATAGGAATAATTTGAGAACAGGGATAAATGACCTCTGGTCCCTCGCCCTCTAGGTAGCTGGGCATGAAAGGAGTTCTAGCCGTCAGCTATTGTAATACTGAAAGCAATCCATATCAAATCTTTTTTTTAAAAAATATTTTTGTTCTGTTATGTCCTGCTAAACAAACATAAACGTGATGAAATGTAGAGCTGCACTATTTAACTCCTTCACTACTAAAGGGGTTATTCAAAGAGTGCCAAATTAGCTCAGAAATTGCAATGAACAGTGAATTTCCCCATACGGTGCAATTTTGTGCACATTCGGCTATTCAAAAAGCTGACAATTTGCCAAATATTAGCAAATTGCCACCAAAATATGGTGCTGTTCAAAGGCTCTGAACTCCCCATAGAGAAGTAATGGTTAATCTATTCTGAGAACACCAAACAGCCCCGAAATGTCAGTGAAATGCCCTGATTTTCGGTGGTTTTATTCGACGGGTTTAATCAGGCAAACCCCATAAATTTCAATGTAAAAAATATTTCCTGTTTTTATTAAATTTTTATTAAACCATTCATTTTTTTAATTTGCAGCGGAAAGTCTCCATCTATTTTTTAGCCATTTTTCGGCAAACAAATTTTCTGATTATTTATTTCTATTTTTTCAAGAGCGGGTTTTCGGGACTAACGCGATCATCAGCTTTTTTCAGATGTGTTTCGGGGTTTTGCGACGGATCATCGGGTGCGTTTGGCATTTTTTCAGCTGTTTTGCTGTGCTTTTTCCGATCTAATTGTCGGTTTTTGCAGCAGCTTTTCAGATGCGGTCGGCGGCTTTTCCCTGCACTTTGGGGACCCTGCGGTGAATGCTGAATTCACAGCAGGGCCAGGGAATTTGAATAACCCAGTAAGTGTTTCTCCAAAAATCCACGACCCGGAACCAGCGGATTTTTTGGAAAATCATTCTTGATTAATTATACAGTAATAAATATTTTTGCATATTCCCAATGTATTTCTTTCTGTAATAATCTATTTGGCAGTCAGATATCACCATCTACTGGCCAAATAAAGTTACTTCAGGTAGAAGTGCTGCTAACTGCAACCTGTGTCTCTGTGTTGGATGATGAAGAATGCCCCATATGTCAGGGTATTCCTTATCTGATTTTAAACTGTTTTAGCACCTTGTGCACTATGCCCATGCGGCTAAAATGTTGGGGGCGCCTTCTGGAGCTCAGCCCAAAACCAAACAAAATGTGTTTGCAACAAATGAACTTTATTTGCAATTACACAGCACAATCCCACATCGTGTTTTAACAGGATCTCGAGCTGCTGTGTCTACTACCGCTGATCTTGTATACATAATTGCTGTAGTGAAGGGGTTAAAATTACTTGTCCTGATCATTGTACATATATGAAGTTATCCTATTGTGCAAGTGTGCATCTATGTGTTGGGACAAAATCAAATGGCACGCTGACCACAGTCACTTCTCTCAAATACCTAGGTATGTGGTTAGACCCAAATCTATCTTTTGGCCCCCACATCGAAAAACTCTCATCTAAACTCTACCCCAAACTAGGTGCCCTGTACAGAAACAAATCCTGCCTGAGCCCCGCGGTAAGAAAGCAGATTGTACAACAAATGCTTATGCCAGCCATTGAATACGGAGATGTAGTGTATGCAGCCGCCCCGCAAACACACCTCCAGAAACTTACTACATTGTATAACTCATTCTGTCACTTTGTGCTAGAATGTAACTACATGACACACCATTGTGACATGTTAAAAGAACTAAACTGGCCACCACTGGACTCTAGACGCACCCTTCACCTTTCCAACCTGGTGTTTAAGAGCTTTTCTGGGAAGCTACCACCCTACCTGAATATGCTGCTTCCCCCGGCAGTTCCCTCATCCTATAACCTCAGATCCAGGTTACTTGCAATACAAAAAGAAAGTAGCTCGATCCTCATTTTCCTACAGAGCACCACAAATATGGAATAACCTCCCAGACACCGTCAAATCTTCCCCCAGTCTAAAGTCCCTTAAGACTTCCCTATTAACATACCTCAATGCACCTGTAAACATGTAACATAATGACTTTATTTCCTACATATTTATTTTTCTGTTAATCTGTATATTTGGTCTTGTGTTAATATCTTGCGTTTTACTATTTTGTATTTCTGTAACCATTCATTCAATGTTCTCGAACCCAGGACATACAGTACTTGAAAACGAGAGAAATCTCAATGTATCCTTCCGGGTAAAATCCTTTATAAATAAATAAAATAAGTATAGAGTAAAAAAATTAAAGTGTGCATGAGCAGTCAAATTTCCTTTTACACACATGATGACTTCCCTGATCAGATAAGTATAAGGTTTATCTGCATCCAAAGTTCCATTGTGAAACTTAAACAGAATTCTTTGTGAATAATAGGTCTGTGCAAATCACAATACACAGTGCTGGTACTAGATATTAGAGGGCATGGCAGAGCCATCAAAATATGAAATACTGATTAGCACCTATATTACTATCTGTATTTTTCCCTTTTATACCGTAGGAAGCTTTGCTTATTTGAATTTACTATCTGTATGCCTGACAGAACTATTAGTTGGACCAAAGAAAAGACATGGACAGCAAATGGCAAATATATTATGTCGTACAATAAGTGATGAAATGTATTGTGTGGAATGTGGCAATATTATACATGAATTGAAATATCAAGCTTTTGTTCGTTACAGTATTTATATAGCCCCAACAGTTTTCACAGGACATTCCAATGGGGACACCAAAACATGAGAGAAAATAAATAATGATACATAATGGATCACCCTGCCGTAGGATAATTGTCCTACTAACATATCACTTTATACAGGTGCTCAGACAGATATTCTATACCCTTACAATCTTAGGGACTATGGTATGTAAAACAAAAAGGGAGCAGGGGGAAGAGTGGAGCTGGTGGCCAGATAGAGTATAGTAGAATGCATGAGGATAGACCAAGAGATTGGGCTTGATAAGGGTAAAATGAGCGAGATGTGTAAGCAGCTGGAGGAGAGCGCTTACAAAAGAGGAATATGGACTGAGCGAGAGAGTGGTTGTAGTAGGTGAGAGAATGGATGGGCAGTGAGAGTGATTGGGGCAATGGAGCAGGAGAGCAGAGGGAAGTTGGAGATGTGTATGGAGCTGTGGGGAAAGAAATACACATATTCAGTGAGAACACACGTGAATAATTTACAACATAAAGGAGACAGAACAGACTGTGGAATTAAACAAAAAGAAGGGTAAAAATAAAAAATAAAATAAAAGCCGACAGATATAATAAATGCAAACATAAAAAACTGGAGCCAAGATTTTTTAATTTCCTTGCTGCTGGTCACCAGATTTGTCACCAGTGACGTCGGCACGCAGAGCATGTGCCGACATCACCCTCTCTGAGGCTACCTGCTGTAGCAAGCAGTCTCAAAGAGGTAGTCAATGAGCATGCGTGCAGCTCTGATCCATTGTTTTGCGCAGGCGCTACGGGACCTGCATACGTAAGGGTGCACAAGACCCCTTGTGTTGCGCATTTTGAGGTTCCTACGCAAGGCAAGTTGCATAGGGCTGCAAATTGAGCTTCAGGGACTTCTGGGTTCGGGAGTCTCTAAAGCTGAAGAGGCAGCCATTTCACACAAGCTCTGCATGTGCACTCTGCAGTGCCACCCGCCCTCCCCATCCACCCTCCCACCAAGTCCTGGTCCCAAACTCATTGCTTCCCTTCCAGCTGCTGCCACTTTCATTTAATCAACCTCCTAAGTCCAAGCTTCTTGTCATTCCTATGCAGTCCTTCCTCTTCTCTCTCTAGCCACTGGCTCCACACTCACTTGCTCACATTTTGTCCTTTGGATTGTAAGCTCACGGGATGTCTGGCTGAGCACTTGGTTAAAGTGCTGCATTTCCTAGACTAGCTATCCTACGGGCAGGGTTGTCTTTTCCTTGTTTATAGAAACATAGAAACATAGAAAAATGTCAGCGGATAAGAACCTTTCGGCCCATCTAGTCTGCCCAATTACATGGATACTTTACCTGGATTTATCTTTTGTTTAGGATAGCCTTATGCCTATCCCATGCCTGCTTAAATTCAATTACTGTTTTGGCCTCTACCACTTCTACCGGAAGACTGTTCCATGTATCCACCACCCTCTCAGTAAAATAATGCTTCCTGATGTTACTTTTATCATGTATGTCTCATGTTTGTGTTCCCCCATTGTACAATGCTGCGGAATATGTTGGCGCTTTATAAATAAAGATTAATAATAATAATAATAATAAAGAGGAAGAGCTACCTGCTGCAAGGGACAAAAAGTGAGTAAAAAAACCAAAAACAAAAAATTTGAGCAGAGGCTTACCAGCCTCTGCCTAATTATTTAAAGACAAAAAAGGAACTCTACTTTTTAACAGAGTGTTCCTTTAATTAAAGTTTTGGAGAAAATAGAAACCAGTTTGTGTTCAAGTTAGAGTTATAGAAAGCATATTTCCAATGATATTTCTATTTTAAAAAGCTTTTTTCATGCAGCACAAAACCTTATATAAATACCTTATAGCCCTACGTCTTCAGTTTTCAAGCCAAAATGATGCACTTAAAAAAATGACCACAGATGGCTCCATAGAAAATAATGAATATTTCTGAAAGTCTTCATTAAATGTTAATTTCATTCAATTCAACTATAGTTTCCTCTGCTGTATTTGAGAATGAAAATATAAAATATTTGCAATGCTCATTAAGCAGAGAATATCACAGTAGACTTACAAATATATAAATAACCAGTAGTTTTTGTCATCCGCAGTTGCATTACCTCACTCTAGCACAATCTGTTTATGAATAAAATAATGACTTTACTGTAGTTTTCTGTTATCGTCTTTTAAACATAAAATCAATGGAGCAAATTTATAGTTTAGAGGTAGCCACAAAAATAGCACCGACATCAAAGATTAGTGTTGTGTGATTTGGAAATTCAAGAATTACAACCCATCTGAGAGTTGGGCAGAGCAGATGTTAGAAGCTTGTGAGAGTATATGATACATGAGAATAGAGTCTTCGATGAGCATCACTAGCCATGTGCCAAATTCCAGTTTTGTTCAAAACCTTTCTTAGGCTATTGTCCTTGTGCTAAATAAAAGAAAAACAAGTTAAGGCGCTTTGTGTAGTATATCAATTTTAATATAACAAACCTCATAAAAAATATTAAATAATGACCCAATTTATTCTAAAAAATATACATGTTAATTGAAACCCATTTATGAAGCTTCTAATAATGAAATGTTTTTCTTTATGTAACTGTCTGGGGATGTAAGGTAGCTAGTTTTGCATGTACTGTGGTAGCAATGGTTGTAGTATTGGGCGCATCTGACAATCAGATGACTGAAAGAGTTGTTTCTGATACGAAGTACATGGTTTGAGAGATGACTACCCCCCCTACTTTTGTACCAGCTGAAGGAACTGTTTATGTAGCTACATGCAATCCCTGTGTCAATGCTTTGTCAATGGCAGTGTGTATTGCTTATCGATCTCATTTTTTATGTTGCATTGGTATGGACATACATAGATACAACTAGTGTATTATGGTGGTTTGTGCCAGCCAACTTAGCATAGAGGGTTGTAACATAGCCTTACATCTTAACTCCTTGGGTGTGAAACATAAATGTGAAGAGTCTATCGTGTGAAAGACACATTCCACTCTTGTAGAAATTAAATGTGGAGCTGGTGTGTGTATGACTGCGTCCATTGGTTCCTTCTATCTTCATTTCTGAAAGTCCTACAAGTTCCCGAAATAATCACTTTGTTTTTCCAATGACATATATATATATATACACACATGGCTTTTTTATTCTGGTACAAGTCGGTACTCTACCAGCACCTACCGGCAGGGCAGACACTCCTCCGCTAGGATGCGGAGGACGTCTGCAGCACATGGTGGTAGTTCCGCTGATTGCCACCAGCCTGGTGCCGACTGCAAACTTCTCCCACAGGGAGCTGACATCTTTGGACCACTCTCCCTCCCAATTGGCCAGAATTTTATTTTATTTTTTAAAAAAGAAAGGCATCGCTGGAAAGGGCACAAACAAGAGAAATTATTATTCTGAATAACCCCTTAAATGCATATATGCATTTTATTGTTTCACAATAAGCATTACTTCATCTTCACACAAAACGCATAAAATAGTGTTTTTCAATTAAACATAGGCACAGAATCCCAACTAATTATAAGGAAATAAAACATTATCGCTTTTTATAGGTTCGCAATATCTTACTATTTAAACAGAAAAAGACCAGGGATAAAACGACAAATAAAAGTCTTATTTCTCAGAGGGATGACATATGCCAATTTGACAATGTAAAGGCAATCATATGCCTGTCAAACTAGCTCAGACATGTAAATATTAATAAGAAAAATATGCACTAATCACAAAACTGCCCGCACTACAGTTAGTAAATTTAGCAATTTAGCCATTTATTCATCAATTTTGATGTCTGTAGTTGTTCTATCCAATAGATTTACCCAAGTCCCATCACAAACCCACTATAAAATTAATCTGTTGGTTTTGGACAGGTGATCACTGTCACTGCAATGGTTGCTTCACTGACAGCTTTATGTAGTAATACCAAATATGAATGGTGGGAAACCATTTCAAAGAAGAGGTTGTGTGATATATTTCTATAACAAGGCAGTCATATGGGCCTCTTTAAAAAATTTCTAACAGTATAATCCATCTAATTTGGCACATCTTTTGACATTGTTATGGCAATTAGCTGGACAGACACTGAGACCCTTGTGTAAAAGAACAGAAAACATTATTTTAAATAAGGTGCTCATGCCCTTCCCATAGTATTATGGAAGGCAGCAAAGGGAATACATATCCTGTTGGAATTACTTTATGAGAACATGGTGCCATTACAAGCTGATTGTTACAGCTGCGATCTCCTGATAGCCACAACTGAGAATTTAAAAGAGGTTGGACTCCAGGTTCAAAAACAATGGTAGTGTTGTCTGTGAGGAAAGAAGTGCCAATGATCTCTCAACCCCGCCCTAAAGAGCATCCAACCCATGATTATCACTATTACTATTGTATTCATGTGCAAATTGGTGCAATATGTGACCCCTTATTCAAGAGAAAATTGCCTACCCTACAAAGAAGACTATCTGTAGAAATATACAGCACATCACAAAAAAATCCCCTATGCCATTTATAGAGAGAAGGAACCTTTATATATTGTAGAATATTGGCTTGTTGGGGCGGAGGGTGACCCTTTATTTTATCCCCTTACTGACCAGGCCCCTTCGTTACTATTGTCTGTCCGATATTACCCACTGCTGGTTTCACATTTCTGCGCTGTTGCTTTTTAGCTCTAATTTTCCTCTTACTCGTTTACTGTACCCACACACATTATATACCGTTTTTCTTGCCATTAAATGGACATTCTAAAGATATCATTATTTGCCTCATAACATATAATTGACCATAAAATTATTTATGAAATATGATGAAAGAATGGAAAAAATACACTTTTTCAAACTTTGACCCCCAAAATCTCTTACGCATCTACAACCATCAAAAAAGACCCTGGCTAAATATTTTCAAAATTTTGTCCTGAGCTATTTCACCTCTGTGTGCTGAGCTCATTTTGGCCATTTTGTGCTCATCAGGTTTAAACGCGATTTGATGTCCTGTTTTATTGTTCGTCTCAGACAAATTATATATCTTTTTATATATCTTTATTTCAACAGACTCGACAGATTCATAATATATCATTATTATAAGTATATGTTATATCCTGCCATAATGCTATA
Source organism: Leptobrachium leishanense (assembly GCA_009667805.1). Taxonomy (NCBI): domain Eukaryota; kingdom Metazoa; phylum Chordata; class Amphibia; order Anura; family Megophryidae; genus Leptobrachium; species Leptobrachium leishanense. Next base: position 165,205,736 of record CM019067.1, read on the forward strand.
ACAACAAATGCAAAAATGAAAAGTGAATTTCCATTCAGATTTTAGTCATTTACCAAGTGTAAAATGATTTCTTTCAAATTTTTATCATTCGAGCATTTGTGGTTATATATTCTATGGGGTACTCTTGCTAAAATAAGTTAGAAATGGGAACCTATTACCGCATTTTTCTGAGAAAATACGCGATTTTAACAAAAACATAAAAAAATGCTTTTTTCATCGTGGGAAATGAGAAGGTGAGTTCTTGCAGCATCATTATTCACATTATAATTAAAAAGTGAACAATAGTGCTGCATAAGTATATAAAAACAGTAAAAAAAAAACACTTATTTATTTTTATCTATTTATTTCATTAATTGTTTTACACAAAATATGGCCATGTTTGGTATCATTGGAAAGGACATGCTCTGTCCTTTCCAATGATTCCAAACATGACCCTCTAGCTGCCACAAATGGCAAAGACCCCCTATCTCCACACATGGATTTCCATATGGAAATCCGTGGGCAGCTAAGGGGTTAATCTCCTCACTGATTTCATTGCAACCCCAGAGACTTTGCTGACATCGAAGATGCACAGTCCAGCACTTCAGGGGTTATACCGGCACTAAAGGGGTTAAGAGAGGCATCGCTAGCAAGTGACCTGTGAATTTTCCAGTGATGCATCGCTTTGTTTTTTGTTTTAAGTTTTTAACCTTAACCGATCAGGAGGGAGAGGGGTCCAATGGACCCCCTCCCTTTCAGGCACTCTTCCGGCTCTGCAGGGGAAGGGGCGCCTGTAACTGATGTTATCTCACCCGGTGCAATGATGCCTGTGTGACGGCCGGGGATGTCTTTGAAATCAGACCACTGTGAGATCCCGGCCAGAGAGGTAAGTATAGGGACGGAGGGTCGGGAAATGAAAGGATGTACCAGATACATTTTTGGTCATTAAGCGACCGTTTTCGTAGGACGTACCTGGTATGTCCTTGGTCATCATGGGTTAAAAGGGGAGCTTCAGTATTTTTAAATAATATAAGATATTGAATCATGGTGAAAAACAAGAGCTGCATTACAGTTCTGCTAAGCCTCAGTTAAACAATAAGTTAACAGATTCTGCGGGTTTGTTTGACATTCTATAGCAATCTTGGATATTTAGTCAGAACACTTGTTGACATGTTATTAGAAAGATTATTAGACTTTCTCCTTTCCAAAGTCTGATCTTCAGTTTTACTCTGTTTTGTAATTAATTGAAAGGTGATCAAAGGCCCGACTCCAACTGAGCCACAAACAGGGAAATTGTAAGGGAGAAAATCTACACACACTAATTTCCCTTAACGTTTCCATGTTAATTCCAACCAAGCCATGCTATGTGTGTCTGGACTCTGACTAATTCTGAGACACAATCTGATACTAGCACTTGTCCTAGCGATAATGCTTACACAGCTCATAAAATTTTGGTGCCAAAAGAAATAAGTGATAAGAACAGCTTTGTGAAAGTGTATATGTTCTCTAAAGCGACTTTATCTATCATACACATATGTAATCTGCCGAACAATCACAGCAAACAATGTAGATAAAATCAGTAATTACTGCATATTTTGTTTTAGGAAAAAAAATGTATGAAGTTTTAAACATTTTCAGACATGAAAAAGTTTTGCTTATACGCTCAGGTAATTAGAAGATAAAGCAGATGTCGACCAAGTTAATCTTAACGTAATCTGTGGGTTTTAAGCTAGAGCAATGAAATTCCTGTTTAGTGCATTATTAATTGTGGTAGAGGAAAAAAAACACATTCAAACATTTTAATATTGAATTTTAATACAAATAATGATCATAAAGTAATTGCTGTTCATATTCTTTATTCACAGCAGAAAAAGCATAGGCTCCAGATGAAAAAAAAGAAATCAAGACAAAATCAGGCTTATAAAAAAAGAATAAAAAAGTCCTATGCAGATACCTAAATTACTAGGGTGTCAAACAAATAAACCTGCATATTAATAATATGGTGAAAAAAAACTGAATAAATAAGGACCAGGAAATAGTAACGATCTAAAAATGCAGCATAAAGTAAATAAGCACAGCTGGGTGGAAGACTAATCTGAGTTGGGCTCTTCACGTAAAATAAGATCTGACGAACTCAATCTTGTCCCCTGTGAGCTTAAAGCCAGAGCAAAATTGCTTAAAATTCAGCACCATGGCGTTCATAGCTCTGAGGGGTATGCGAGAGGTGAACGCAATACAATTTACCTTGTTAACTGTGCGTAAGGAAAACAGCTTGCAGAGTTAGGCAAAGAAACTTGAGATGCTAATTTTGTTATATTTTGAAAATAAAAAAAATAAAATCTTATTAGATAGCAGATGTGTTGTATCACTTGATCACTACTTAACTGAGGATTATTAGATCCATCATTCAATAAAATGTTGGCACAGCTGAAATGTATTTTAGCACAATGACATTATTTACATGTGCAGAGCAAAAGTAAATGGTAATGCCTCTAGAAATTTACGTAAATGGGGATACAGAATGCAGAAAGATTCAGTCCAAGGATCAAAAGAAAAGGATCAAAGGGAAGAGCTTACATTTAAGTTGCCACATTTGATGCTGGGCTAAAAATATTAATTCTAACAATTAATTCATTGGAGTCACATGTAAAGGTCCTAGCTATGCCAATTATCAAGAACATAAAAAATGTTTTGCTTGAAGGTATATATACATTCAAGTTCTACTTGGTGTATGTATTCTATACATCAAATTCACTCCAATCATAACGGTCTTCATTCTTCTCAGCATGGATTCAACAAAATACTTGAGACGTAAGCATTCATTTAATTCTAAGGTGTTATTAAGAAGCTACTCTATTTGATTTATAAACTGGCATGTCTAACCTGACAGAAACATTTACAATTATTTCAATGGCATTGAAATTTTACTTTGTATTTTTAACTGAAAGGTGGATGACACCAAAAACTAATAGACTCTCTCAATGTCTTTTCTGTGTGCAGTAGAATTTTTTACTTTGTGAAAGAAGGGCAATACTAATTAAAGTCAAATTAAAATGTAGATGGTGACAATGAAGCTCCAGAAATAACTTTGAGAGAACTGAGCTGTGTCCTGACCTCAGTCAAATACATAAATGATGTTAATAGTTGTAGGGTAACCTGTAGCCCAATATCAAGTGCCCCCAATCAATACCACAGTAACAGGCAGACCTAGGTCATCCAGTTAATGGCATTTGGTATCAATATCAGACTCCTGCAACTGGCAAAGAACAATCCTGAATATTAAGCCCTTCACTGCCAAATGATTTTCCAAAAAGACATTGTCAGAAACTAGTGATTTTTGTAAAATCTATTTTTAATTTATTATAAAGAAATATTTGATCTTATACCCATTGTATTTCTTTCTGTAAATAACCTATTTTTGGCCAGTAGATGGAGCTATCTACAGCAAATTGAGTTAGAGGGTTGAGCGGCTGGTTTCTTCTATTTCTCCCTACATCGGCTGCTGAAATCCTGATATTTCAGAGCTTTGAGCAGCCGATTTTACAGTTTTAGCTCTTTGGGCATAATGCCCATGGGGCTAAAACTTTGCGGGCACCTTCTGCAGCCCAAAAGCAAACAAAATTTGTTTGCAGCAAATGAATTTCATTTGCTTTTGGGCTGCCGATCAACATATCGAGATATCTCGATATCAGGGCACCAGATGGTGCCTTTTAAGCCTGAGATATCTCTATATCGGTAGTGAAGGGGTTAAGGATCGGCATGTCTCTATCAATCAACATAATGACTCTACTGAAAAGCGTAAATATTGTGAGTCGAAGTGTGGTTGATTTTTAGATTTATTCATTCCTTACATACTGTATAATTGAGATACCAAAACAGTACTTAAAATAACAATGGGAGGCAATAAAAAACATGTTTTGTTTCGGTCCAGAAGATAACACCATGGTACTCAGGAGTTTTCCAGTTGTTGCCTTAGTGGACAAGAGTATATATCTTTGTCTCAAACTCAAACATAATTACATTCAGTTGCGGAGAATCATCTAGACGGGAGTGTCAATCATGAAACAACACATACTAACATCACTCCCTGCTGTATATGTGAAAAACTTGCCACTAACAACTATTGTTTCTGAAATAAATAAAAACATTTCACTTGCAAGGCAGGCTAACTTATACCTTTTGTTGCTAAATCTGAATGCCTTGTATAATTGTCACTTAGACAACTCAGCTGCATATACTGTATGTCCCAGTTCATAGGTCTTCTACAGCTTTTTCGAAGTGAGAAGCTTAACCACTTGGCTGCTAAGGACGCGCTCAGCGCGTCCCGCCAAGTGCACCTCAAGTGCTACGGACGCGCTGAGCACGTCCTAGGACAGGAGGCAGCAATCAGCCGGGATTCTGGCTGATTGCTGGCCCCCCCTGTGCGGGCTGACATCTAGCATGTCAGCCCGGCACTCCGGGACGCCGGGGGGGAAGATAGATGTCATCGGGCGGCGTGATGACATTTATTTCAGGCGCCCCACGCGAGTGCGGAGGAGGTGCCTGAAAGGGAGGGGGCGAGGTGCTTCGGACCTCTCTCCCTCCCGATCGCCGGGGGACACAGGGTTAAGGCAGGCACGGTTTGGAAGGGCACAGCCTGCCCTTCCAAACCGTGCCTGCCTTTAACCCCTTGGGTGCCGGATCACGATTCGGCACCGAAAAGTGCCGAATCGTGATCCTCTCCCGGAGCTGGCCAACATCTTGGATGTCGGCCAAGCTTCCGGGAATGCCCCCTGATGACTGGCGTCATCATGCATAGCACGATGACGCCAGTCCTGGAGCTAACCCCTAACTGCCACCAATGGTGGAGATAGGGGGTTCCAATGAACCCCCTATCTCCCGATCCGTGGCAGCTAGGGGTAAATGTTTGGTATTGCTGGATTGGCCAGAGCATGGCCTTTCCAACGATACTAAACATGACCATGTAAAAGTAAGAAATAAAAAATATAAAAAAAATTATAAAAATAAAATAAACAAGTTTATTTTTTTTTGATTTGCTAATGCAGCAATATTGTTGCCATTTCAATTATAATGTGAACCACAGGTCAGGTGCAAGGCTGTAGCCAATTACAAGCTTCAGGCCAGTGGAAAAGTGCATTGTGGTGCATTGTGGGCGAACATGCGGAAATGTTCGGAGTTCGCAAACAGCTGAACGGCCGATGTTCGATGCGAACTCCGAACAGATCGAACCGAACAGCTCATCGCTATTAAAGACATCCTGACTTATTTCATCCAGGACGTAATATACTTCCTCAGTAGGGATGAGCTGTTCGGTTCGATCTGTTCCCCATCAGGGGAACTCACTGACTTATAGGAGGTTCCTGGGAATTGTAATTTGTGTCTTGTCACTGCCACCCATCAGGGGGTCTCACTGATTTATAGGAGGTTCCTGGGAATTGTAATTTGTGTCTTGTCACTGCCACCCATCAAGGGGTCTCACTGATCTATAGGAGGTTCCTGGGAATTGTAATTTGTGTCTTGTCACTGCCACCCATCAGGGGGTCTCACAGGCTTGTAGCAGATATCTGGGAATTGTAATGTGTCTTCTCACTGCCAGCTATCAGGGGTTCCCACATACTTCTAGCAGATATCTGGGAATTGTAATTTATGTCTTGTCACTGCCACCCATCAGGGGGTCTCACAGGCTTGTAGCAGATATCTGGGAATTGTAATGTGTCTTCTGACTGCCAGCTATCAGGGGTTCCCACATACTTCTAGCAGATATCTGGGAATTGTAATTTGTGTCTTGTCACTGCCACCCATCAGGGGGTCTCACTGATTTATAGGAGGTTCCTGGGAATTGTAATTTGTGTCTTGTCACTGCCACCCATCAGGAGGTCTCAATGATTTATAGGAGGTTTCTGGGAATTTTAATCTGTGTCTTGTCACTGTTGGCAGCTATCAAGGGGTCTCACAGACTTGTAGCAGATTTATGGGAATTTTAATCTGTGTCTTGTCACTGGCTGCCAGCTATCAGGGTGTCTCACTGAGTTATACCAGAGTTCTGGAAATCTTTAATCTAGATAACACAGTTGAATCAGTTCTGCATATCTCCAATTTTGTAACAGAGTTGAATCAGCGTTCTGTATATCTTTAATCTATATATCATTCACCATGTCAGAAAGACCAAAAAGGACAGGCAGACACTCCCAGATACAGATAAGAGGGCAAGCAGCCTCTGTGTCGGGAGGCTGTGCCTCTGGTCGTAGTGGACATGGTGCATCCTCTGCAGGGGCACGCTTGTCCTTTCTAACTGGTGCTGTCCGTCTTAAGCAGCAGCAACATACAGAGGATTTGGTGGATTGGCTAACCAGGCCATCCTCATCCTCCTCATCCTCTGCCAGCCAGGCTTGTAGTGGTTTACAGTCCACCTCAGCTGCCAAAGCATCTAATGCAGCCTCCATGTCCACAGCTACTCCTGTCGTAGCCTCACCAACATACACAAAGAAGTCAGCTGAATTATTTGACTACAATGAAAGTGACATGCTGCTTAAGGATGCGCAGCAACTACAGTGCTCTGATTCAATCTCTGAGGTTGAGGAAGGGAGAATAATCAACCTAGAGGAAGGGGTGCCAGTGACACACAAATAACTGGCACTCATGTTGCCCCAGCAGCTGCAGCATATTGTGAGGTTGGCTCCAGTGACAAGGAGATAGGGGGTGATGATAAGGTCACTGACTCCACCTGGGTGCCTGATCGAACAGAGGAGTCAAGTGAGGAGGAGGCACAACAAACACGAGGCACAACGTCCTCTATGACCAACCGTAGCCAGTCCAAGGCATTAGAAGTCACAGCTGCTCAGGTGCAGAGCGCTGTTGTCTCAAAGAACATATATAGGAAGTCTGCTGTCTGGGAGTTCTTTAAAAAATGTGCAGCAGACCGCACCATTGCTATTTGTAATCTATGTCAGATGAGGATCAAGCGTGGGAAAGACCTCCCACGCTTGGGTACCACGTGCTTGAGGCGACATATGACCACCTGCCACGCATCCCATTGGTACAACACTTTGCATAGGTCCTCCTCCTCATCTGTCTATACCCCCACTATATGTCCTGCCATGTCATTGCCTACAACCTCCACTGACAGGGATGATGCTACAGTAATGGGTGTACCAGGTTCTTCCTCCGAATGTGAAAGCATCCCATCAGCTGAAGATTTATGCAGGCAGATTACGTTGCCCCAGCTGTTGCAGCACAAGAAAAAATATAATCCCAACCATCCCCAAGCACAGCGTCTAAATGCCAGTTTAGCAAAATTACTCACATTGCTGCTGCTGCCTTTCCAGCTGGTGGACTCTGCTTCCTTCCATGAATTTGCTGAATGTGCTGTAGCTCAGTGACAGGTTCCAAAACGCCATTTCTTTTCATGGAAGGCCATTCCAGCACTGTACCAGCACGTGGAAGACAATGTTATGGAGTCATTGGGAAAGGCAGTCAGCAGCAAGGTGCACGTGACTTTAGACACGTGGTCCAGCAAGCATGGACAGGGCCGTAACATTTCCTTCACAGCACACTGCGTAACTCTGATTGCAGCTTGGAGGGATCCAAGACGGGGCTCTGTGCTGGAGCTTGTTCATCCACCACGCCTCCAGAAAGCTGCTTGTATGAGGTCTGTCTGCTCAAACACCTCTTCCTCCTCCTCCTCCTCCTCCTTCTCTGTCTCTGGCTAAGTGGCAGTTAAACTGACGCGTGGCAAACGCTACGCAATGCCTCAAGCAAAAAGATACCATACTGTGCTTGAGCTGGTTTGTTTAGGGGACAGGAGCCACACCGGGCCAGAAATTCTGGCAGCTCTGCAGGGGCAGGTGCAGAGATGGTTAACACCACGGCAGCTTCAGCTGGGAATGATCGTCTGTGATAATGGCAGCAACCTTCTCTCCGCCCTATGCCAGAGTAAGTTGACCCATGTACCATGCCTAGCACATGTCCTAAATTTGGTGGTACAGCGTTTCCTAACCAGGTACCCAGGGCTGGCAGAGCTTCTCAGCCAGGCCAGAAAAGTCTGCAGTCACTTCAGACGGTCATTCCCAGCAAGTGTTCACCTGGCAGAAATTCAAAGAGAATTCCACCTTCCCACAAACCGTCTGATCTGTGACATGCCCACCAGGTGTAACTCGACATTAGCAATGCTGCATCGTCTGCACAAGCAGCAGAGGGCCATCAATGAGTACCTGTGTGTGTATGGTGATAAATTTGGATTTAAAGCAAACAAAACAAACTCCCTATAATAATTACCATTTTTCAATTTCAATAAACCTTTTTCAAGTTTCTTCTCATATATCAAAGTTGAAAACAGGGCGCGGCGCTACACCATGGCGAGAGACAACAAAATCGGCCACAAAGCAATGTAGCGTCAGTCCTGTCTGAAATATCCTTCCTTAGACAGGTTTTTTATTAGATTTCAAAGACCTTATAGCCAATCAGCATACAGATATATTTCTACGTCAGAGTTTAACCAACAGTGAGCCAAAAATTACTACATTTGATTCAGAGATGGCTTTTTCTAGCATACACTTTTCTAGCATCCACTGTTCACACACCCTTTCCTGCACACAAAGGAAATGGCTAAATTCCACAGGCTAACATCCTATGCAAGTAAAAGACTTGCAGGGTTTGACACTTATAATGGGGGGGTGGATTCACACTACCTATCATATTAAAATACCTTTCATATGGCACAAGGACAGGTTCAGGTCAACTTGTTTTTTTTTTCCCCCGCAGTGGCTGATGATCAAGGATGCATGCACTGTACTGTCACCATTTGAGGAGGCAATGAGGGACAGTGCATGCATCAGTGACACAATTCCTTTAGTGTTCCTGCTGGAGTGCACGCTGCAGGGAATTATAGATGTGGCACTAGAGGCAGAGCAGAAGGAGGAAGAGGAGGCCTTCGCTAGCTCTCAAGGCCCCAGTCTTTACACAGACAGCATTCCTGCGGGTCCTCAGATCAGACATGAGGAGGATGAGGAGGAGGAGGAATATTTAAGTAGTGGGGGCATTGAAGGTAGGGATTCCTGAAGGGATGGTTTTGTGTGCCCAGAAACCCAAGGACTAGTACGTGGCTGGGAGAAGGAAGTGTATGATGGGGTCATCCTCATTGACCAGGAAGACTCGGAAGCTAATGCCACCTCCAACCTATGCTGCATGGGCTCCCTTATCCTGCAAAGCCTGGTAAAGGACCCCAGGATTCGTGCTATCAAGGAGAGGGATCATTACTGGTTGGCAAGCCTTCTTGATCCACGATACAAGGGTAAAGTTGCAGAGCGCATCCTGCCCGCACAGAGGGACGACAGGATGAAACAACTTGAGGATGCTCTAAAGCGACACTTGTGTAACACCTTTCCAGGCACTGGTAGGTTACCAAGTGATGACACAGGTGCTTCTGAGGCTGTGTATGATCAGAGGAAGAGCGGTGAAGGCCGGGGCTGCTTGACTGATGCCTTTTTAAATTTTTTTAGTCCACGACACCCAGGGACGTCAAATGTAGGCACCCATTGCCAGCGTCTTCCCCATGTGGTGCAGGACTACCTTGGGGCAAGGGCAGACCTGGATATCTTTACAGCAGATGATCCACTGGCTTACTGGGTGTTGATATTGGATCACTGGCCAGAATTTTGCCAATATGCTATGCAGCTACTAGGTTGCCCTTCATCCACCGTGCTTTCTGAAAGGACGTTCAGTGCCGCTGGAGAGTGCGTCTGTCCACCGACTCTGTAGACCGGCCGACATTTTTAAAAATGAATCAGTCCAGGATCAGCAGCTATCAATCCCCTGATGCTGACGTAACTGAATAGATCGGGGATCTCTTCTGCATTCCCAAAACCTTCACCACTGCACTCTTCCACAATACCACAAAAGGGTTACGGTGTGAAGGCACTTGCTGCCATCAAAGTCACAATATTTGGGTGCACTGACACTGACACCTATACCAGATTCATATCATTTTAATATTGGATCGCAGGGTCCAACCCTGCACTCTTCCACAATACCACAGAGGGGTTATGGTGTGACTGTTGCCGACACTAAAGGCCCAATTTTAATGCACCTATTGTTTCTTTCATCCAAAGCCTGCATAAGTTTCATCACAATTTAGCCGAAAAAAATCACTAAACTTGTTCTGTGTGTCCTAAAATGTCTCTTTTCATACAGGCTGCCACCCCAAGCAGTTGTTTATGAATAGATTAAAGGAAAACCATTTACCGTCATTTGAAATGTCATTTTTATGTTTTTAAATGTTTCTATACATCCTACAAATCTGCCACTTCACGGGCAGGTTATGGGGACCTCCTAGGCACGATATTTGAAGGAATTTTTCGTTTTTATTCTTAACCTTTATTTCATGGAAAACTCACTGTTCCTTTAAAAAAGTTTTTTTAAAACTTTTTGTCCTTGTTTCCTGTCCCCCAGGGCATTACCCGGACCCTGATACACCTTTTTATGGCAAATATCTTGTATATATTCCCTCTTGGAGGGCACTCTAAAAATCAAACTTTCGAGTCTCGTTGACTTGCATTGAGTTCGGGTCGTGTTTGAGTTCGAACTCGAACTTTTGAAATTGTTAGAGTTCGAATGTGAACTGAACACGGGGGTGTTCGGCTCATCACTTACCGTAACCCCTCTGTGTTATTGTGGAAGAGTGCAGGGGTGGACTCTGCATTCAAATATTAAAATGATTGGAATCTAGTACACGCGTCAGTGGCAGTGCACCCAAATATTACTGCGCTATAGTGTATGGCAGGATGGAAGCACACCAGCAGTGACATACAGCGGAATATACCAGACAGGGGCGCAGAGCGATAGTAGTTGTTATAACAAAACCGGGTCAACAACGTTTAGGCACTAGTACTGCGCCACTGTATATGGTGAGAATTGGCGCACACCAGTAGCAACAGGAGGCAAACAGAACAGGCAGGGAGTACACAGAGAGTATAGTCAAATGGCAGGCAAAGCCAGCAACAGATCGGGTCCTCAGAACAAGCAGGGTCTGTAACAAGTATACAAACTGATTCGGTAAGCTAGCGATGCGGGAATGAAACTCCACGGCAAGGCAAGGTGTACAGCGCACCTGATTTAAAGGTCCCTTTAAAGGGCATTCGGTCAGCTGGCATTCGGCCAGCTGGCGGCACCATGCGTCCAGGGCCCCCCCCCCCGATCGCCACCCGGTGCCTTGGATGTCACAATTTTACAATCCAAACACAAACGGGTTAAGTAACCAAATTTGTAAGAAGAATAATTAATGCAGCACATGATTCCACACACTGCCATGCAGCACTTCTACAGTATAATAATGCAGCATATGAATCCTCACACTGCCGGGCAGCACCTCTACAGTATAATTAATGCAGCATACGAATCCTCACACTGCCAGACAGCACCTTTACAGTATAATAATGCAGTATATGAATCCCCACACTGCCGGGCAGCACCTTTACAGTATAATAATGCAGCATATAAATCCTCACACTGCCAGGCAGCACCTCTACAGTCTGATACTAGCTTTAACGAGAAGAAATTCTATTAGTGTAGCGGGGAAGCCGGCTGCTCATTTTGCATCGCTAACTAAAGAAACTGGAGTACTGCTTGTTGTGTTAGGCTCGAGTAGCTACGAAATTGTTGCGGTCACTGGGGACGGTTGGGTAAGAGATCGAGTGGTGGATTGTTGTCCACATAGTCAATATCTGGGTCTAGGATAGACGGATAGTGGGTTGCTTAGCCCTGCATCTTTCGCTGCGACGCGCGTAGTGTTCAGGGGAACTGGTGGCAGCGTAACTAATAAAATAAGAAAGTGGGCACAGGGATTGTGGGAAACGTAGTCACTACTCAATTCAAGAGAAGATTGGTACTGCTTTCCAATCCTGGGACCACTTTATAGCGCTCTACGTGCCTGTAGCGAGCGAAAGTGTGCGGGACAGATAGGTAAGCGAGCGTGCAGAGATTGTCGTCCACGCATTCATTATCTGGGTCTAGGATAGACAGATAGTGAGTGGCTTAACCCGGCATCTTTTGCAGCAGCGCGCGTAGTTGCCTTGACAGGAGGCTGCGCTTGTTTGTGGATCCAGGAATCAGGTGAGCATTAGAAAGAAAAAAAAGAGTTTTATTTTATGTTCCAGGGGACAATTAAAGATGTCCTCGGATCCTTGTTGTGGGGGGTCTGCCATGGCTCCCTCCCTTGCCACCTCTCTGCCACATGCACCCGGCTGGCCAGCCCGCACAGTAGCAGCTCTGTCATCCTGCGGCCGAATGCTCCTCAAGGGGTTCTTGGGAGGCCCCGGCGGGCTACCCTCTACAGTGCCTGATTAGAGGGCCTCGTCTGCCTGATGTTTTAGCAAAAGAATGTTTTATCCCATACGCGTCAATGTTAAAAATATTCCCTTTTCAATTCAATATCTAATAAACTGTTGCTTATAATATTCTGCAGTAAAGAGTCTCTTTATTTTTAGATTTTTAGGATTTTTTAAGCATTTTTTAAAAAATTCAACATTATTATTTATTTTTTTCGAACTTTTTGCGAACGGCCTGAAAAGTTCGAAGTTCGCTGAACGGCCGAACGGGCAATGTTTGAATCGAACTGAACGCCCATCTGGAGGGTCACTGCTTCTTGCATTCTGGAGGGTCACTGCTTCCTGCATTCCTGGTACTAATGTCTAAGTATTTCTATGTATATTCTTGGCCTGGTATTGACAACTCTATTGGATTATCCCTATACTCTGTGTATTGCTATTATTTGTACCGATATCTGGCTTTGTGTTCTGACTTCCCTCTCTGGTATCTAATTCTTGGATTGTCTGACTTACTCTCCTGGCTCTTAACCCTTTGGCTCTGGTTCTGACAATTCTATTGTATTATCCCTATGCTGTTTATTGCTGTTCTGTGTAGCACCCAGCAACATTTTATTCTTTAGTTTAGAAGGCCATTCGCGGGCCTTATCCCAGCTCAGGGTTTACCTGCATTTGCTGCTGGGTGTGAGTAAATTGTGTTGCTGTAACCTGTTTAACCCTCGCCCTTCCTGTTCTCTTGTTCTGTGTATTCTTATGAGGTTCCCTTCCCTAGATAAAAGGCCATTGCAAGGACCTTATTCTAGAGATAGGGTTCCCTTTAGTGATTTGTGTTCTCTTTGGTCTCCTGCCCTTCCGGTTGTATCTGTTGTTTTGTTATTTCTCTTGTCCAGTATCTGTGCTATGGTCTGTGTCTATACAGACATCAGCTAACCTGCCTCAAGGGCTGAACATCCAGTACAAATGTCCCACTTTGGCTCACACTGGGTGCCTGTCACGTCCTCCGCTCCTGGGGGGGGTCTCTGACTGCTCAGGTTGGTGCCAGGCACCCGGCAGCGCCATCGGCGCTAGTAGCTGGCCGGGTGCCATGCGATGCGCCGGTTACAGGAGGTTGCATGGTGAATGAGGGAGCGGCACATGGCGTGAAGACGCGGAGCCGCCGGCCTTAGATCCTGACTGCACAAATCACTCAGTGCCTTGTCGTGGAGTTGCTTCCCGCATCGCTAGGTGTTTCACCCCTTTTGCGATTCGCTGACCCTTTTGCCTTGCTAATACTGACTCTGATTTTATGAGGACCCTGCTGATTACTGACTCGGATTGTATGAGGACCCTGTCCAATGCAGACTCGGATTGTAAGAGGGCCTTGCTTACTGCTGACTCGGATTGTATGCATGCTCTGTATGTTACTGACTCAGATGATATTGTTAACCCCTCTGTTTCTGATCAGGCTTATGTGTATGCCCGTCCTGATACTGGTTCAGTCTACCTGAGTGCCCGTCCTGTTGCCTTCTCGGTTAACCTGAGAACCACACCTGGTACTGATCCAGCTTGTCCTAAAACCATTCACAAGATTAACCCTTGCTGCATGTATGCCAGTCCTGCTCTGAGAGTGCTAGGCCTGTATCTTGTGTTGCATTCTTGATTTAACCAGAGATATACAGGGATAGCAATACCAACCACCAAAGGATCGGAGGGTTTAGAGGTTTGCCTAAAGGGATCTGTATCACGGTAGTCCACGGGAATCGTGACAGTGCCCCCGTGAAAACACAGGAAGTGACCAACAGGTTTGTGCTGACCAGATGAAGGGAACACATGCACTGAGCAAGGGATGTGAGGTCCCTATTTGGATTGGTAAATGACTGCTGCTTCTTAATCCATTTTGCATTTAAAAATCACTTACGCATTTCTTTTGTTATTCTTAAGGTCCAGGATTTAGTTTATCATTTTTATGTTAACTAATGTTTTCATTTCTTATGTTAATCTCTGGGAGAGCCAACGACATTGAAATAGCTTACAGTAGTTGGTAGAGCGTTAGACTGAAGATCTAAAAGGGTCCCTTGCTCGATCCTGGGTTTCAGCATATTTATCTGCCACTGACCACCATAACTCTACTCTCATCTCTGCCTTACACACGCTTGCTCCTCCTCAACAATGTAACACCCACGCCGCCAGCTTCCGCCGTGGCACACCCTCCAGACACGCTACCTACAAAGATGCTTGTGCACTGCATAAGGTGCCTGGAGGAAATCCAGCTCTGAAGCTGATTTGATTTATTTTAAGTTCATTCTGTGTTCATACAACTCTGCCCTTCAATTGGCCAAACAAGCCTTCTTCTCATCTCTCATATCTACTCTGTCCTCCAACCCTAAACGACTCTGGTCCATTTTCAGCACTCCTCTACCCAATCGCACCTCCCCCCTCATCTGCTATCAGTGCTCAGGACCTGGCAGATTACTTCTTAAATAAAACTCTCACTATCAGAAGTAACTTCCTGACACAAACCAGTAATCCACCACATCCACTCCCAGAAGCCCCCCTCTGCTACCCTCTGCTGCCTCCGCCCAGCCACTGAGGAGGAAATCGATTCCTTACTGTCCTCCTCACATCTCAATACGTGCCCGCAAGACCCCATTTCCTCACAGCTAATACCTCCACTCTTCTCCTCCATCATACCTGATCTCACACATGTCTTCGACCTATGTCTCTACACTGGCTCCTTCCCATCCACTTTCAAACTCTCCATCCAACTATCGTCCTGTATCCCTGTGTCAAGTCCCACGGCGACGCCGTGGCAAAAAGTCCAAGTCATGAGACCAACCCTGGTGGCAAGCTCATGTACAGCAGTATGCCTTAGCCCAGCTTTTGTATACTGCATAAGGTGGATGTAATGAGCACTGGCTGGGTTCCTTAAAAGAACCACTCCCACATCCAGCCAGTGCTCTGTCATTAATGTTGGATTCCTTGTGAAAGAAAGGTGCCTGAATTATCCCAAGAGCCAAGTGACCAGCCTTGCTGTTTATTCTGATTCCTGTGTACCGGACCCCTGGTTATTCCTCTGGACTTCGCTTCTCTTACTCCTTGCCGGTACAGTCTCAAGACCCCTTCTACATTTCCCGTCCCAAGAGACTTTACATCATCTGCATTTGCTTTTCAAGGACTTATTATTTATACAGATTCCTGCCTTTTTTATTTGTATCCAGTTATTCAATATAAATTTCTGCTATTTTCACCAAGCCTTTTGTTGTTGCCTTATTTACTGCATCCTGGGTTCATATTCACGTTACCGGTGTCACAAGAACCCGGTCCCTGACACCCTGCTTCCGTTTACCTCTAAGCTCTTGGAAAAATTAGTTTTCAACCGCCTCTCCCCCTCTTCCTGTCCTCTAATTCCCTACTTGATCCCCTGCAATCAGGCTACCATCCCATACACTCAACAGAAACTTCCCTTAAAGTCACCAATGACTTCCTAACTGCTAAAAACCACAGCCACTATTCTATTCTTATCCCGCTTGACCTCTCAGCTGCTTTTGACACTGTCGTTCACCCCCTCCTTCTACAGACTCTCAGCTCTCTCATTCTCTGTGACACTGCACTCTTTTGACTCCTATCTGTCTAGCAGGCCCTTCTCTGTGTAATTTGATGGTAACTCATACTCTTCAATGCCTTTATCAGTTGGTGTACCTCAAGGCTCTGTCATAGGTCCTCTGCTCTTCTCAATCTACACCTCCTCCCTGGGCAAAATCATTAACAGCTTTGGCTTTAATTACCACCTCTATGCTGAAGATACTCAGATCTACCTCCCCACCCCTTATCTCTGTCCTTCTGTCTTTACCAAAAAGTCAGCATCTGTTTATCTGGAATTTCCTCCTGGATGGCCTCTCAACACCTAAAGAGTAACTTGACGAAGGCTGAGCTCCTACTAATTCCTCCCTCTAATACCTTCCCACCTCCACTCGGAGACAGCGAACCTGGTTTGATGGGTAGAGAGTGATACCATCGACCATGATAGAGACCATGGTCGATGGTATCACTCTCTACCCATCAAACCAGGTTCGCTGTCTCGGAGTTACTCTTGACTCTGCTCTTTCCTTCATCCTCCACATTCAGTCTATTTCCTCCTCCCGCTACCAATTACGTTTATTTCCAGAATTCGGCCCTTAACACTGATACTACAAACCAACTCATTGTCACGTATCTCTCCAGATATAAACAACACTGGTCCCTTTAGACAGTCCCTATCTATCCTTCCGATCCTTGGGTGGTCGGTAAGTTGGCTCTTCATAGGGACACAAACACATACATGTGTTAATAAGCCCCAATAGACAAAACACAAGCAGGCCTATACTAACATCTCCTGCAAGCAGCGGTGTGTAAACAGGACTGGTATAACAGGAGCGGCCTGTGTAGAATACATATAAAGCCAAATCACACAGAGGTAGAATCGTTAAGGATCGCTAAACTGGTACACAAAGGGTGGTTCTCACACAAAGCCAAATCACACTGAGAGGTAGAATCGTCAAGGATCGCCAAACTGGTACACAAAGGGTTCTCATACAAAGCCGGGTCAGGAAACAGTACAGAATCAAAAACAAAGAAGCAAGTCAGTGAATCGCAGTAACTGAATCACTAGCACTGGGGAGTAACTCCAAGACAGGGAAATGATCCGGACTGCGCCGTCTGTTTTTAAATACAGCGGCCCCGTGTCATCATGTCGTGCCCGCCTCTTGATTACCCACGCGACCTCCTGAAGCCGGCACATTTCCTGGCACCCAGCTGGTCGATGGCACCAAAGGCGCTACCAGGTGCCGGAGCCCCACACAAGCCCTAGATGTGACACTCATCCACACCCTTGTAATCTCCTGACTTGACTATTGTAATAATCTTCTAGTTGGCCTCCCTCTCTCCCACCTTGGCCCCTTACAATCCATTTTGAATGCCTCTGCCATACTCATCCACCTCACCCGCCGCTCTGTCTCTGTCACTCCTCTCTGTGAAACCCTTTACTGCCTGCCCATTCACTGTAGAATTAAATTCAAAATCCTTACCCTGACCTACAAGCTCTGACCCTGAGTGGGTCAGTGCTCAGCTGGTCAGATAGTTGGAGATAATGCAGACGGCTGCAGGAAAGTCCTGGACTGAAATGCAGGAATGGCAGGGCAAGACTAAGAGCCAGACTGTATCAGCTCTCATACAAAATCCTTACCCTGACTTACAAAGCGCTCACTAACTCTGCTCCCCACTACCTCTCCTCACTAATCACCAAATACACCCCAACCTGCTCCCTAAGATAAAACAGTGACCTACATCTAGCTTCTCCTTGCATCACCTCTTCCCACGACAGACTGCAGGATTTCTCACACACATTCCCTACCCCTAGAACCCTCTCCCTCGTGCGGTCAGACTTTCCCCTTAGTTTTCCTTCCTTCAAAAGCTCTCTTAAGACATTCCTATTCAGGCAACTCTACCACCTGACTCACTAATACACCTGACTGACCCAACCAGTCCATCACTCTCACATTGCAGTCCTCTCCTCCTGTTTCCACCCCCAACCATTCTAGATTGTGAGTTCCCTTGTTTCCTCCTGTACTGGTTTATCAAATATTGTTCAGTCTCAGTGTAACTTAAGCCTGTCTATATCATGCCCATTGTTCAGCGCAGCGGAATATGCTGGCGCTATGTAAATAAAGTATATTAATAATACAGGGGTCAGGGCTAGAATCGTGACAGCAAGCAGTCTCTATCACTATTATCGAGGTGACCTGCAAGTGGCAGAACACCTCCCTGCACAAGCCTATGAGAATCCTGGAGAATTCCCTCTCATGAAACTCAATGCCTCTAGTCCTACTGGACAATGTAAGCAAGGTAGAGACACCGTTGCTGTTATAATAAAAGGGTACAATGAGGATGACATAATGCAATAGTATAAACTAGTGAGTCCTTCTGTGCCAAACACACCAGCCAAGAAAGAGGGCGGCTCCTTGTCAACATCTACTAGAGCTGAACAGCTTCCCCCAGGCAAAATCCTTATGGTCTTGCTTAGTGGTCGAGATTCAAGACCACCAGATAGACTCAATTTATAGTGTATCTACCAGTAACACAGCATGTTAAGATTGTTCATGATTTGTTCGAGGCAAATTGTTTACTTTTTTGTATTGAATGTAAAAAAGTGAGATGTTATGGAGTTATTATGCATATACTGTGACTGAGTGTTTGTTCATGGTGATATTGTATTCCTTTACACTTCCTGATTCCATGTTCCTACCTTTGACCTGGATGCAGTTCTAGAATTCAACATGATTCCTTTTGTAGTGTCTTCATTTCTATAGATGAAACAATTTTTGCTTTTCCCATTTTTCCTTCTTCCAACATATAAAATTCAAGAACTGACTGTTCACATGCTACATAAATTATCCCACCTCTTTTAAACAAGTGGATGTACTACATGTATGGTGGATATTTGCTTGCAATAACTCAAAGTCATGCCTGACTAAATTTTGCTGCATTGCTGAAGTTTGCTAATAGCTTACTAAGGTTTCACAAGACATTAGATGCTGCAAACTGCAGATAGGATAGATCAATTCAATCTCCGTTGTTTCAGATTGGTGTTGATGTCACTGTACACTGCTACAAAAATAAATTGTAAATGTTTTCCATCCATTGAGGGTTTCGTTTTTTTTCATATTCAAGGCGTTGGTTAAGTCTAGAGTAAGTCGCATCTTACGCTAGTAGACATGTGTATGTGATTTGGAATTTTTTCATTCAAGATTTTCATTTTATTAAATGTAAAAGTACAGAGTCAAAGAGTAAGCAAGAAAAAGGAAAAACTATATCAATATCATGAACAAACCAGTTGTTTCATATCACAAATCTTGAATGTATACATTTGCAGTGTTTCTCAGACAAAAAACAGTTAAACCATAATAATAAAAATATTAACTACCTAAGTGAAACAACAAAGTAGTTGCAATTCAATGATAAGTGGATAGGTCCAAATATATCATATATACAAGAGACTAAAGACTCCAGAGTGAAGAATGAGTGGCGAAGCATCCACACTCTGGAAAATGTAACGTTTGAAAGATAAAAATTATGCTCCCAAATAGATCCTCTTCGTGACACATGAGAGTGCAAAAAAGAATGGAAATATAGGATAAGAGTTAAGGAGAGTGGTGTAAGGAGATGGGAGGGAAGGAAGGAAGGAAGGAAGAGGGAGGAGGAAAGAAAAAAAAAAAGGGAGGGGACTAAAAGAAAAGCTGGCATCCCTAGTCAGGGAAGAGCTAACCTCCCCCTAAAATATTTGTAGAGATCAAAGATCCCAATAACTGGGGAAGCCAAAAGTGAAAAACTGTACACGGCTCCACAGTCCCAAGAAAACGTGGGGATGATCCCCATGACAGGAATTCCTTGTCATTAATATGATTCCTGGGAGCTTGGGCCTCCACCACAACTTTCCCCAGGCTCATCCTCCGCAAAGAGGGCCATCTCCCCCTCCTGTGTCCGCTTCCTCTCCAGAAGACTCCGGATTGCCCCAGATGCACAAAATGTATCCCAATGAAACCAGAACACAAGGGTAAGTTGAACCATCTTCTGTGGGGTATGATCCAGCCCCTCCATTGAACACAAAGCATCCACCTAATCAGTCAGATCCCACGATGAAGGATGAGTCCAGGCCACCAGTAGAATATGTAGGAGTAGCAATTTTTATGAGTGTTCAGGGAAGATTGTAAGAGGAGTTGTAAGAATACGTGCAGTGTCAAGTCAATATCAGCAGCAGTAGCATGGAGGATAACATTTCGGAACCCTCTCCAAAAGTGCTCAATCAAGGCGCATCCCCAGTCCCCACCACAAGTGGAGATAAGAGCCCAGTTCAGTGAAACATCTTCAGCACATGGGAGAGACTGTATCGCTAAATAGAGACATTAACAAAGATGTCCAGTACCAAAAAACGATCAATTTATATGCGGATTCCTGTAACGTTAAAATCTTTGACCCATGAGAGGTAACTATCAATTGCTGCTGAGGAGACAGGAGCATGTTTCTGTGTGTCACGATTGTATTGTTGAGACAGGAGCAGGTTTTAGCTCGTCAAGATAATTTCTGATAGAATCTACAGAATTTGTCTGCTATACTTGCAGGATGAAAGGTGATGACGCCAGAGCAAGTGTGGAGTTTTGGGATAAATGCTTGAGAAGTACATGTGGGGAGAATATGGGCCAAGAGGCGATTTTCCTCAAAACCAAAGAAGGATCTAGTCTTCAAAGCTTGAAAATGAATAGACTAATTTAAAGGGATACTCTAAGCAACATGACCACCTAAGCTATTTTAGGTGGTCATGATGCCCGGAGTATGCCGCCCTCTGTCTCCCCTCCCTCCGCTCGGCAGTTCAGCTGAAAAAGCTGAAAACAGCTGAGAGAGGCGGAGGAGTTTACTCCGCCCTCCCAGCTGTCAGTCAGCAGAGCGGGAATCATATTTCCCGCTTCTGCCGACTTTTGCTGAGTAGGAGACGTCATCGCGCTTTCAGCGCGATGACGTCTCCAGCTTGCCGCAGTAGCTGGCGGCAGCGGCTGAGGGTTAGTGTTGCGCGCATCCTCTTGCGCGCAACACTAATCCTCAGAGGGAGCCGGGAGGAAGCCTGCCGATTGGCTGGCTTATGTGCGCTTCTCACGTAAACCAGAAGCCAAGAAGCATCAAGAAGGACGGGAGCGGAAGAGGAGGGAGGTGAGTATATAAAAAAAAAAGACGCCGCTGGAAAGAAGTGGATTTTAGGGTAAGTATTACAGTTACAAAAAAAAAAAAAAAAAACTAAAGATTTATTAAGGGAATAGGGATAGGTTAGGATAAAAAAACGGGGGGTGTGATTTTTGAGTAGAGTGTTCCTTTAAGCCTATTTATTGAGCTGCGAGAGGTGAGGAAGAGTTGCTTAAAAGGTTAATACCCTCATAATACCCCCATCAATAGAGGCAATATGTTTCAATTTCCTAATGCTTTCAATCAATGTTGCACGTTTCTCAGGGACTGCTTTTTTACGAGTCGTGCCTTTGCTTATGAAGAAGCCCTGTATCATCGCTTTGTGAGCCTTCCAGACTCTAGGGAAAGAAGTGTCCAGTGAAACATTTTCAGTAGAAAAGTTCAAAATCATAGTTTGGAGTTCAGCGAAGGGGAGAGAGTCATGGATAAGGGAGATGTTCAGATGCCAGAGTTGTTCCCTAGGAACAGGAAAAGAGGCAAAAGTATGGACTTCTGAGTCGGAGCATGGTCTGACCACGTGGTTGTTCCAAACACCACTGACTGTAGTAAGGTCATATCCTGATAAGGAACAAAAAAGTAATCCATGCAGGAATATGCTCTGTGGGCACGAGAGAAGAAAGTAAAGGCAAGTTCCCCAGAGTGCAAGACCCTACAAACATCCAAGTGAGGACACATCCAGGATTTTCTCATGTGGAGTAGTAAGTTCAATGGTGTCGAGGACACACCAAATGAGGAATCAAGACAAGAATCCCTTGCTACTGTCACAGTGTCCTTATGGATAGATTCTAGAAGTCTCAGGATACGAGATAGACTAGTGTGCTGTCATCTATTTGGCAAGTAAATGGAAGTGAATGTAATAGAAATGTCAAGAATCGTACACGTACAAAGAGGTAACTACCATCCTGGCCAGTTTTCATCTAGAACAAAAGGGACATCCTTGGAAAATAGCAATGTCATATCCCTTAAGTCCCTTAATGCCATATCCCGAAAAGTCCACAGCTCCCCCGGCAACCTGGACCACTTTTCTGGGGTATTGATCTCGCAGGCATTATAGTTAATAAATTTAAGGTTGTAGGGGCAAAAGAGGCTCCAGCCACATGCATGGCATTGGCAGACTACAGAAGAAAAGTAAAAGAGAAAGGGTAGAAAAAAATAAAATGGGGGAGGTGGGAGGTAAGTCAAAATGAAGAAAAGGGAGTAGGGAAAGAGAAAGTGAGAAAAGGAGGGGAAAGATGGTGGGACTAAGAGAGGAAGGGAAAGAAAGGTAGGTCGGTAAGAGGCAAAGAGTACTCTGATTGTGAACTACTCAGTGACATCATAGTCAAACAACCGGATGTCTCTGGACAGAAAAGGGAACATACTAGTCCACGTGAGGGTGTGAAGACTCTAGAGTTTATGGCCAAGAAGGACACTATAAATTGAAGAAAAACACAGAGGCTTCAGTACTTCTCAGATGTCACTGGTATATATGGTCAGGGAAAAAAAACAATTGCTCGCTCAGGAATGATTCAAAAAAATCCAAATCATTTAAAGGATTTTTTTTCTAATAAAACAATATAAAATAATTCTAAAAGTCCGACACGTTTCATCTATAAATTAGACTTCCTCAAGGGCAGTATGTTATACAAACAGTCAAAAAATAATAATCTAATACAAAATTTCCCATCATTCCGCTATGTAGTCTTTGAGCGTCTCTGATTGGTTCCCATTGTCTCTCTGGCGTTGTCCTTATATGGTTACTTCCTGTGTTCCCGTCTCTTTCCCATAATTCCATATGTCCAGTCTCCCGTGATTGCCTACATCCTTTAAACATCGTTCCCACTTACTTCTCTGTTGTGAGTATTTCTAATATTCCCAGCGTCTTTCTTGCGAATCGTCACATCCGGTTCATCACTTGGAAGCCAATGTCCCTCCATTGGCTTCCTGTACATTTCAGGATACAGTTTACTGATGCTCCCATTCAAATCACTAAATAACTCAACCCCTTCGTTACTCCACAAGCACGTCCCATCTAGACAACTACGTTCAGCAGGTGATCTCCACATGTCATCAGTAGGGATGAGCTGTTCGGAGTTCGCATCGAACATCGGCCATTCGGCTGTTCGCGAGCTCTGAACATTTCCGCGTGTTCGGTTCGAATTCGCCCACAATGCACCACAATAGACCACAATGCACTTTTCCACTGACGTGAAGCTTGTAATTGGCTACAGCCTTGCACCTGACCACAGGTCAGGTGCAAGACTATGCCAATCACGGCTCAGAGTCCTGATTGGGCAAATTTTGCCCAATCATGGGCTCACAGAGCTAAGCCCCGCAGCACACTATATAAGGCGCCCCTTGCAGCCCCAGCACGTGTTTTTTGAGAGGAGATTGTTCTGTTAGTGTGTCTTCTCAGTGCCAGCAGCTATTCGGGGGGGTCTCACTTCTACAATTTATTTGGGAATTGTTGTAATCTGTGTGTTCTCACTGCCAGCAGCTATTGGGGGGTCTCACTTCTACAAGATATCTGGGAATTGTTGTAATCTGTGTTCTCACTGCCAGCAGCTATTGGAGGGTCTCACTTCTACAAGATATCTGGGAATTGTTGTAATCTGTGTGTTCTCACTGCCAGCAGCTATTGGGGAGGGGGGTCTCACTTCTAGCAGATATCTGGGAATTATATTCTGTGTCTTGTCACTGCCACCCATCAGGGGGTCTCACTGATTTATAGGAGGTTTCTGGGAATTTTAATTTGTGTCTTGTCACTGTCGCCCATTAGGGGGTCTCACAGACTTGTAGCAGATATCTGGGAATTATAAACTGTGTCTTGTCACTGCCACCCATCAGGGGGTCTCACTAATTTATAAGTGGTTTCTGGGAATTTTAATCTGTGTCTTGTCACTGGCTGCCAGCTATCAGGGTGTCTCACTGAGTTATACCAAATTCTGGAAATCTTTAATCTAGATAACACAGTTGAATCAGAGTTCTGCATATCTCCAATTTTTATAACAGAGTTGAATCAGAGTTCTGTATATCTTTAATCTATATATCACTCACCATGTCAGAAAGACCAAAAAGGACAGGCAGATGCTCCCAAACACAGATAATAGGGCAAGCAGCCTCTGTGTTGGGAGGCTGTGCCTCTGGTCGTCGTGGACGTGGTACACCCTCTGCAGGGGCACGCTTGTCCTTTCTAAATGGTGCTGGCCGTCTTAAGCAGCAGCAACATACAGAGGATTTGGTGGATTGGCTAACCAGGCCATCCTCATCCTCCGAGTCCTCTGCCAGCCAGGCTTCTAGGCTTCAAGGCCTCCATTTCCACAGCTACTCCTGCCGTAGCCTCACTATCACACACGGAGGAGTCAGTTGAATTGTTTGACTACAATGACAGTGACATGCTGCTTGAGGATGCGCAGCAACTACAGTGCTCTGATTCAATCTCTGAGGTTGAGGAAGGGAGTATAATCAACCTAGAGGAAGGGGATGCAAATAACACATAAATAACTGGCATTCATGTTGCCCCAGCAGCATACTGCCAAGTTGGCTCCAGTGACGAGGAGATAGGGGGTGATGACGATGAGGTCACTGACTCCACCTGGGTGCCTGATCGAACAGAGGAGTCAAGGGATGAGGAGGAATATTTAAGTAGTGGGGGCATTGAAGGTGGGGATTCCTCAAGGGAGGGTTTTATGTACCCAGAAACCCAAGGACTAGTACGTGGCTGGGAGGTGGAAGTGCACGATGGGGTCATCCTCATTGACCAGGAAGACTCGGAAGCTAATGTCACCTCCAACCTACGCTGCATTGGCTCCCTTATCCTGCAAAGCCTGGTAAAGGACCCCAGGATTCGTGCTATCAAGGAGAGGGATCATTACTGGTTGGCAAGCCTTCTTGATCCACGATACAAAGGTAAAGTTGCAGAGCTCATCCTGCCTGCACAGAGGGAGGACAGGATGAAACAACTTGAGGACGCTCTAAAGCGACACTTGTGTAACACCTTTCCAGGCACTGGTAGGTTACCAAGTGATGACACAGGTGCTTCTGAGGCTGTGGATGATCAGAGGAAGAGCGGTGAAGGCCGGGGCCGCTTGACTGATGCCTTTTTAAATTCTTTTAGTCCACGACGCCCAGGGACGTCAAATGTAGGCACCCATTGCCAACGTCTTCACCATATGGTGCAGGACTACCTAGGGGCAAGGGCAGACCTGGATACCTTTCCAGCAGATGATCCACTGGCTTACTGGGTGTTGAGATTGGATCACTGGCCAGAACTGGCCAATATGCTATGCAGCTACTAGGTTTCCCTTCATCCAGCGTGCTTTCTTAAATGACGTTCAGTGCCACTGGAGGTTTTGTCACAGACAAAACAGTGCGTCTGTCCACCGACTCTGTAGACCGGCTGACATTTATAAAAATGAATCAGTCCTGGATCAGCAGCTATCAATCCCCTGATGCTGACGTAACTGAATAGATCGGGGATCTCTTCTGCATTCCCAAAACCTCCACCGCTGCACTCTTCCACAATACCACAATGGGGTTACGGTGTGGAGGCACTAGCTGCCACTAAAGGTAAAATATTTGGGTGCACTGCCACTGACGCCTATACCAGATTCATTTTAATATTGGACTGCAGGGTCCAACCCTGCACTTTTCCACAATACCACAGAGGGGTTACGGTGTGACGGCACTGTTGCCGACACTAAAGGCCCAATTTTAAAGCACCTATTGCTACTTTCATCCAAAACCTGCATAAGTTTCACCATAATTTAGCCAAAAAAAATCACTAAACTTGTTCTGCGTGTCCTAAAATGTCTCCTCTTTTCATACAGGCTGCCACCCCAAGCAGTTGTTTATGAATAGATTAAAGGAAAACCATCTACCGTCATTTGAAATGTCATTTTTTTCTTTTTAAATGTTTCTATACATGCTACAAATCCGCCACTTCACGGGGAGGTTATTGGGATTCCTAGGCACGATATTTGAAGGAATTTTTCTTTTTTATTCTTAACCTTTATTTCAAGGAAAACTCCACAAGGTTCCTTTTAAAAATGTTTTTTTAAAAACTTTTTGTCCTTGTTTCCTGTCCCCCAGGGCACTACCCAGACCCCCATACACCTTTTATGGCAAATATCTTGCATATATGCCCTCTTGGAGGGCACTCTAAAATTCGAACTTTCGAGTCCCATTGACTTGCATTGATTTCGGTTCATGTTCGAGTTCGAACTCGAATTTTTGAAATTGTTCGAGTTCGAATGCGAACCGAACACGGGGGTGTTCGGCTCATCACTACTAGGGGTGAGCTGTTTGGTTCAATCTGTTCGGAGTTCACATCGAACATCGGCCGTTTGGCTGTTCGCCGAAAACATTTTCGCGTGTTCGGTTCGAGTTCACCCACAATGGACCACAATGTACTTTTCCACTGGCCTGACGCTTGTAATTGGCTACAGCCTTGCACCTGACCACAGGTTGTAATGTTGTAATCTGTGTGTTCTCACTGCCAGCAGCTATTGGGGGGTCTCACTTCTAGCAGATATCTGGGAATTGTAATCTGCGTTTTGTCACTGGCACTGTCTGCCACCCATCAGGGGTCTCACTGATTTATAGGAGGTTCCTGTGATTTGTAATTTGTGTCTTGTCACTGCCAACCATCAGGGGTCTCACTGATTTATAGGAGGTTCCTGGGAATTTTAATCTGTGTTTTGTCACTGCCACCCATCAGTAGGGATGAGCTGTTCGGTTCGATCAGTTCGGAGTTCGATTCGAACTTTGGCTGTTCGCAAGGTCGCGAACTTCGAACTTTTTGGGTGTGTTCGGTTCTAGTTCGCAAAATAAATTTGAAAAAAGTATAAAAAATGCTTAAAAAAGAGGGGGGCGTGGCCGGCTGCTGAAGGGAGAGGACGTGTCTCGGTGGAGCTCCACACGTCTTCTCCATACAGGGACCACTCGATGACTTTTTCCGCAGCATTTTGCTTCTAAAAGGTCCCTGAGCTGCTGGCCTTCGGTACTGTGCCGTCCGGAGTCCGTTTAGCACCCCCTCCGGACCAGAGACATCGCTAGCAGCTGCCTCCTCGTGGCTGCATAGTAACGTCGGCGGCCATCTTGCGGCCTGAGACCAGGTTCCAGCTGTCTGGCGGCCTCGCTGGTCGGATCGCTCTGCCCCGGTTTCAGTAGCTGCGTGGTCGATGGGGATGGTGGGCCCACGTCTCCCAGAAGACCTGGGTGGCTGTGCCGTGGGAGTGGCGAGCGGACCTGCGGGGGGGTGGATGTACGGATCACCCCCACCTGGAGGTGAGGGAGCCCTGGTCACGGGCCTGGACGCCTGCCTGAGAATGCTGGCAGGGGAGGACGACGATAGCCCGGTCACCAGGGGTGACTGGCGCCGGATGCTAGCTGCTCTGAGGAGCTGCAACGGAACAAAAACCCAGAGGTTAGAAGAGACGGAGGCCGTTGAGGAACCGGGCGGTTCTGCGGCCTGCTCGCTTGCTGAGGTGTCCTTGGGGAGTTGTACCAGGATCGGTGCTCTGCCTGGAGTTCTGACCCAGGTGTCTGGGCCCTTGGGAGCAGCCCTGATCCTGTGCGTAGGAAGCAGTGGGGAGATCTGTGCGTCCCTGGATGTAGCGGTTCCTGCGGGATCGGCAGAGAAGGCACCGAAGGAGACGGAAGTTGGAGGGGCACCTCCGGAGCTGCATGCCGCGTGTCCCCCTGTGTCTATGGAGGTGGCGTTGGGGGAGCAGTCTAAATGCGGGCCCGACGGATTCGGGATGGATGGCCCCCTTCGGCCAAATGTCAAAATGGCGCGAAGGAGCCCGCCGACGCACCGCGCTTTCGTGCAAGCAGGGTTCAGGCGGAATGGAACGCTCTGCTGGGGCTTGCCTGCGATGGCCCGGATGCCACTCCTGGATACAGGTTGAAGCAAATGACTCCACACTTATTAGCAGGACTCTCCTCAGTTTTTGCTATACTTGCCCCCCCCTTGAGTGATCTTTTGCTGCTCTGTTTTTTTTTTCTTTTTTTTTCATTTATTTATTTCTTTCTTTATTTTTTTTTTTTCTCCACTTTTATATGGCGAGATATCTTAGCCATTTTATGAGAACACCCCCACCCCTTCCCCCGCATGCAGAGTTTTTCTGAACCGGAGAGACCCACCATTTGGGGAGGATTTGTTTTTATTTTGTTTTTGGCTGAGACTTTTGTTTTTATGGCCTATGCCTTTCGTGACTTTTTCCAGATGACCTCTGATGACATTCTCGCTTTTCTGTTTCTGATGAGACTCCCCCACTTGGGGATAATTTTGAGGACACTTGTTTGTTATCTAAGACATTGTTTTTGATGGTCTCTTAGATGAGTATGGTAATATAAGTCTCTTATTATTTGCCCTCTGTTCCCCCCTTCCCCCACATAAGCGTTATTTAGGATGTGTTTTCAGCGGACTCTTTTTCTTGTTTTTTACTGCAGTGCTTCATGGATAGATAGTTCATTTCTTTGATGTCTTCCTATGTGCTCCCTTCCGCTGATGACTTTTCGGCCCTGCGCGGCCGTTTTCTTTATGATTGTCTTGCTGATTTTGCTTTAAAATAAAAAACTTTTAATACAAAAAAAAAAAAAAATGCTTAAAAAAATACTAAAAATCGAGAAATAAAGAGACTCTTTACTGCATAATATTATAAGCAGTGGTTTATTAGATATTGAATTAAAAACTAATGTGTACATGCAAAGATTCTCACCTCTAAATGACCTGTGTTTTTCAAACGGCATAACAACAGGTGTTTTTAGTCTGGTGTAATGAATTTAATACATTGTATGTATGTATGTATGTATGTATGTAGACTATACTGAGGGGGTGGGGTGGTGTCTGCTTCTGAGTGAGAAGTGTTAATTTCCCTCCTAAAACTTCTTCTAATATGCTGCATTTCACCACTGTGTGCTCATGCTCAGGTCATTTTTACCGCTTTCGCTCATCATGTTTAAACGCGATTTTGAAGCCACATTTTATTAAATGACCGACATGTTAGATATCGTTCTTTCCGGCAGACTCCGCAGATTCATAATATATCATTTTTATATGTATACGTCCTGTCCTGGCTGTATATTATGAAAAAAATGCAATAAAAATTGAATTTTTAATCATCTGCAGTGTGTAAAGTGTTTTCTTTTTAACATTTTAGCACATGAGTGTCTGTGGTTATGTTTTCTATAGGGTGCGCTTGTACAAAAATTAGAAATGGGGACTTGTTACATTTTGTGGGGGGAATTACGTGATTTATAGCAAACACACCCCATAGAAAAAAATCAATAGTGCATCATTGTTCACATTATAATTGAAATGTGAACAATATTGCTGCATTAATAAATATAACACACAAAAAAATACATGTTTTTATGTTTTTTTACTTTAACCTGGTCATGTTGGGTATCATTCGAAAGGCCATGCTCAGGCCTTTCGATTGACACCCTCCATGACCCACTAGATGCCTGGAGATATGAGGGTTTCAAATGAACCCCCTATCTCCATCAGGGAGTGGCCTGGGCAATATATATACGCATGATGTGAGCTGGCCTGGGCAATATATATACGCATGATGGCCATAGGCGTGCACACGGGGTGTGCCAGGTGTGCCTAGGCACACCCTAATCTCACCCGCGGCACACTCTGGGTCCCAGCTGGCCGCATCCCACGGATAGCCGCCAGGACCCTTTGCCTCTGCAAGCCTGTACTTCCCTGGTGGTCCGGTGGCTGTGGGCTCTGCAATGTGATCAGAACGCAGAGCACGTCCCACACAGGACCCGTGCGCTAGCGATCCTCTGATGACCTGTCACCTGATCGCCGGCGCACACTGACTATGTCAGAGAGCGCCAGCAGTCAGGTGAAAGGTCAGAGGATCGCCGGTGCACGGGTCCAGTGTGGGACGTGCTCTGCATTCTGTGCATGAAGCACAGATCGCATTGCAGAGCCCGCAGCCACCGGACCACCAGGGAAGTACAGGCTGGATGAAGCGGTCCCCTCCTCTGCCAACGGACATGTTCATCCCCCTCCCTGCAAGAAAAAAGGTAAGCAGGAGAGGAGTCAACTTTTATATACAGTATTTTTAAATATTACAATTTTATTTGATAGCAGTGGATTCTATGATACGCTTATACGCACTGCACATTACTGGGAGTTTCATGGCAGTGGATTCTGTAATGTGCGGTGCATATAAGAATATCACAGAATCCACTGCCATGAAACTCTCTGTAATGTGCGGTGCATATAAGCATATCACAGAATCCACTGCCATGAAACTCCCAGTAATGTGTGGTGCATATAAGCATATCACAGAAACCACTGCCATGAAAAACTCTCTTTACACTCCACAATGTTAAGTTTGTTACAGCCAACTGACCGGGTATTCTTGGGTGATGATTTGACAAGAGATGCCAGACGGAGTGTGTACGCTGCAGGGGGACCACCCAGGCCAGATAACACCAAGTTTTCATATCAGTATTAATCCAGAGGTGGCATAGGGTTCCACAAAAAATGTGTATGCCACTCCCTGGCATCAGGTAGAATGGTTTTGAGCCAAGGTGGGAGAAAATTAAGGATAGTGACTTGTGGGTGTATGCGAGTGCCTCTGGACTTTTATCATCAGTCTGTTTGTAATTATCAATTGTATTTACCATTACTTGGAGACTATTTCCTAGTGCTTCTGGGTCGGATATATCTAGCGTTGCATTAAACAAAGATTCTTTACACATTGAACTAGGTGGAACCTGGATCTTCCTTAGTTTAAAACACCAGAGGGGGAAATAGGCCAAATTAGTAATCCGAATGGTGTGGTTTGTTTTTGGCATATCTAGACTCTTAGTCAGTTTAAGAACACTAGGTGCCACTACACTTTTATTCACAGGGAAATCAGACAAATTAAGGGGTACCGCTAAAGTGGGAATAACTGATGACCCTTGGTTCAATTTATTACACACCCAACAAGATTCATATCCTGACTTCTTTGCATACGCATACGTAAATTTAACAAGCAAATTATCTTCTGGCCTTGCCAATTCCCGCTTCCGTCGGTCCTGTGCCGGTGGGACAGTCATGTCAAATTCTGGTGTCAACACAATAGGGGCTGACAACACTCCCTTAGGGAGCTGGATTGAAAAAAATAGTCCAGCAACAATTGTCAGTAAAGTCAAAAATAAAACAATATCAGGATCCTTTGGTACTGCTCAAATAGTCTCTTTAGTCTTGTAAAAATGGTAGCTGGAAACAGAGGCTCATGGGCCTCCTGGGGTATCTCTGGAGCTTCCGTTGGTTGGTAATGCGGTAAACTTAACGGTCTTTCAATAACAACAGGCACAAAGACTGGAGTTTGGGGAGCCGGTGGTCAACTAGACTTGGATCTCCCTTATTCCTCTCCAGTCTGTGCTGCTGCTTGGGTACGGTGGAAACGTAGCTTCAGCGGGTCAGATTCACTGGCTATCACTTTCCATGCCTGGCCCGTAACCTCTGCAGCAGGTTTCAATAGTGAGTGGTGTATCCACGGCACCACTTCGGTAACTTTCACTGCTGTGCGAGTGGATAACAAGACAACATAAAAACCTCTCCATTTAGCCCCTAACAGGTCTACCTTCCATTCCTTAACCCATACTGAGTCCCCATGACAGTATCTGTGTAAAAGTAGGTACAGGAAATGTGGTAGGTGTTCACTAACCCATGTGTACATGCTCTGCACCGTCTGATCTAACCTGATCACTTGCTGGCATAGGTCAGTTTCTCCTAATACCCGGGGATCCCCGCTCAACCCAGTTATCAAAGGGGTAGGATGACCGAACATCATCTTGTATGGGCTCAATTTTAGGAGTGAGGTAGGGCTGCTTCTCACGTGCAGTAGAACAATTGGCAACACATCCAGCCATTTCAGTGATGTTTCTTGGCATATTTTAGCCATCAATGTCTTTAGAGTTCTATTCATTCTTTCCTTTTTTTCCAGAGCTTTGAAGTCTGTATGCAGTGTGCAGTTTCCAGGTGATTCTTAACAATCGGGCGAGCTGCTGCAAACAACTTTGTATGAAGGCTGGGCCATTGTCTGATCCGATTTCAAGAGACAGTCCATACCTTGGGATAATTTTCTCTCAAGAGGCACCTTACTACCTCTGCAGTCATTTCTGTTCAGGTTGGGTAGGCCTCGACCCATCCAGTGAGTGTGCATACCAGCACCAATAGGTATTCGTATCCTCTGCATGGTGGGAGAACAGTAAAGTCAATTTGTAGGGAGGACATTGGAGATAACACTCCTGGTGGTTGTACTATCCCTTGCCTTAGGTTGTTCTTAGCACAAGTGACACACTGGTGGGCAATTGCTTTGCACATGGCGGTGAGTCCAGGAACATAGAAATACGGTTCTAGTTGTTGCTCCATGGCCATCTTTCCTTCATGAGTTCTGGAATGCAAGGCCCGAACAATTTCTGGTGCCAGGGTGGCTGGTAGGACATTTATTTCATTCTCCAACTGGTACCATCCGTCTTCTCTGTATTCTCCTGGTTCTTCGGAGAGCCATGTCTTCTCCTTTTCAGAGTAGGCCGGAGTCCAGTGAGTAATGGGTGTTGGTAACAGGGGTGTCACCACTGAGAGAAGCCTCTTGACATTCTTGGATGTTCTGTGCTTCAAAACATATTCAGACAGTGCATCTCTTTCATATTCATTCTTTACAGCCGGCAAGAAATACTTTAAAGCACTTTCTTTCATATTTTGCAGCTGGTCTTCAACCAGTATCTCTTTCAGGAAGAACTTCACCAGCGGAGCTTGGTATCGTGCAGCTCCCAGCTCTCCCATGCTTTTCACAATTTGGGTAATTCTCAGGTTATTGTGGGTGTTGGTATTCAAATTGGAGAAGCGTGGCGAAAAATTTGAGTCTCGTATCACTTATATCTCCTCTTCCCCCACTAATTTTACGCCGAAGAAATTCAGCATCAGTTTATAGGCTCTGCGGAGTCTTTGTTGGATTTCAGCGGTGTTCTTCAGAATTTCAATTTCAGAAGTAGTCAGAGGGATTGCATGTTCATTTCGACCTTGTTCACGCAGGGGAAACAACCATTGGATATAGCTGTGGTGCTTCTCTCGAAGTTCATATTCACCGTACCAGTGGCAAAGAACATCTTCAATAAATTCTCCATGAGGTGCAAATCTTCTTTTATTCATATAGAAGTCAACTTTTGGCTGATCTTGAAAAACAGCGTTCAGACAGAGCAGAGTTTCGACTTTCATTTGCAGGGATTCGGGTTTACATACCGGAATCTTGACAGGTGAGTTATCTTGAACCAGTCCTCTCTGGAGAACCGAAGCTTCATTTCGGTGTTCCGGATTTCCATTCCTTAAGCTTTTCAAGTGATTTTCAGCATTTACCGGATATCCTCTCCGGCGATCGGGGTTTCCTTCCCGAACACTTTCCAGGGGATCTTCATCTTGAACTGGGTATCCTCTCCAGTTTAGTTTCAAGTGAATTTTCTCCTTCTGCTGCACCTGCTGCAGTCGAGTACTCGTAGCCTTGGTTTCTTTCCAATCACAGCCACGCTCAAGGGCTTGTGTCTGTCTGGCTGCTTCCTTTGCCACCAGATCTGCTTTCCGGTTTCCTCTGGGAACTTCTTTGCCTTTTTTGGTGGCCTCGGCAATGAATAACACCAACTGCGGACGGTTTTCATACCGCATCCAGTAGATTCAATATTTCAAGGGCATATTTGACTTGTTTGCCTGCAGATGTTAGGAGGCCACGTTCTTTGTAGAGTGCTCCGCGAGCATGAATTGTCCTGAAAGCATACATTGGAATCGGTGTATATGTTCACTCTTTTGTTTTCAGATAGACCCCTGGTAAGGGCAATAATTTCAGCCAGTTGAACAGAAGTGCCATTGGGCAGTGGTTTAGCTTCAATTGTTTCGTCAAGAGTGACTACTGCGTACCCAGCGAATCTCTTTCCATTTTCTGCAAAACTGCTTCCATTCGTGAACAGTTGCAAGTCGTATTTGTCTATGGGTATGTCTTTGAGGTCAGGTCTGCTGCTGTATACTTCATCTATTACTTGGGGCATTCATGTTCATGGTCTTCTGAAGCATCTGGAAACAATGTAGCACGATTCAGTGTGGAGATTAGTTCCAAGTGAACTCTTGGGTTTTCGCACAACATAGCTTGGTACTTGGTCATTCTTGCATTGCTGAACCAGTAATTGCCTTTATAGTCAAGGAGAGTCTGGACCGCATGAGGGACTTTCACAAAGAGTTCTTGGCCTAGTGTGAGCTTGTCTGCTTCTGCAACCAGGAGGGCAGTGGCTTCAAGCAACCAAGTCTTTAATTGGGTGAAAGCAACAGTTTGTTCTTCACCCCAAATGAATAGGTCAGGCTCTGCACCTTTGGTGGCTTGGTACAGAGGCTCGGCAATGATGGCAGAGTTGGGGATCCACAGGCGACAGAAGCCTGCAGCTCCCAAGAATTCTCTTACGTGGTGACGAGTCTGTGGTTGAGGGACACGGCAGACTGATTCTTTGCATTCTGGATTGCACGCTTGGTACCTGTAAGTTGAAAGCCTAGGTATTTCACACTGCGTTGGCAGATTTGGGCCTTTCTTTGAGAAACTTTGTAGCCTGCCTTGCATAAAATACTTAACAGTTCTTTCGTGGCATTTAAACAATCTTCTTGAGTTGGTGAGGCAAGCAGGAGATCATCAACATACTGCAATAGGGTAGCTTTGTCTGGCTGAGAGTGAAAGGCAGATAAGTCTTTGTTCAGCGCTCTCCCGAGGATAGTAAACCTTGAAGGAGGCACGTCATTTGATGTTTGGAGCCATTCTGGGCATTTTCCCACTGGAAGGCAAACAATGGCTGACTCGCTGGAGCCAAGCGGATATAGAAGAACGCATCTTTTAAATCAAGTGTAGAATTCTGTGTTGCCGGGTATCAGAGCTAGAAGATTACACTCAATTGGGCCAAATCCGTATAAAGTCACTGTGGCAGAATTAACTGCCCTTAAATCCTATACAGATGTGAATTCTTGAGTGCCCTCTTTCTGAACTGGAGCAACGGGGTATTCCATGAAAACACACAAAACTTTAGAAAACCGTACTTAAGCAGGCGTTCAAGGTGGACTTGGATGTGTTGCTTTGCTTTTTGTGGGATGTGGTACTGGCGCAGCGCCATGGGCTGGGCGCCTGGTTTGAGATCACCATATACCAGAGGGATGTTCTAGGCCAGGCCTGGTGGATTATCTTCTGAATCAGTTTCTATTACATTTTTTATTCATCTTACTTTCAAAAATACACATTATATAACACGTTTCTCTCTTTCCATCATAAGCAACTTCTTTGTGCATTCCCCATTTCACTTGTCTTTTCCTTTCTTATTGTCACTTTATCTTTTCTATTTAGTTTACAATTTCTCCAAACTGATCTAACGCCTGCAGTCTCTTCCTCTCTATCTGCTGTCTCTCTCAGATGTCTCTCCTAGCTCCAGCCTCAACTTTTTTTTACTCTTCCCTCCCACCTTTTCCTCCATCAGTGTTACAGTTTGCATAGGGGGGGGTTGGGTTTCGGAATTGCAAAAAATTTTTTTTTTTTAAATCAGCAGAGTCTCTTACAATAAACACAAACACAATTGAAATGTAACAGCACTGTTTTACATGAAATGTGAACAAACTCTCGCAGCCTGCAACACCCAACACATTCACTTACTGGGACAAAAATAATGGTACGTAGGTCATATTAGATCTTTAAATCAAGCATTATAACATACCAGAACAAATGGCAATTCTGCCGTAGACATATACACTTAATGAACGACTGTAGCACAGAACGCCACACACTTACAAAAAGGCAGGTTTAGCACACACAATCAAATCACCTTTTGTCTTGGTTTGAACAGACTTCAAACAATCCTCAGTCAAAAACAGTTTTTTTTTTAATTGCAGGTCTCTTCCTAATTTAGACTTTTTTAATCAATGCTCTCTAAAATGTGTTTATTAGAATTCATCCTGTCTTACAAACAATTTTACATTCATTTTAACTGTATGCATTGTAGGGGCACACCCGAAAAACACAAAACAACTGCTGCACTCGAAGAAACCACATAGACACTGTACACACCATAATACATATGCACACACTACAGAGATTCCATGTGATATATATACACATTTGCTATGTAAATAGCACATACTCACACTGGCTGCAGCCATATATAATACTACTCAGCACACATTCATAGTGTATTCGTTCAATACAGCAAATAATAACTTCTGTATACATACTGCAAAGCATATCTACAGGAAACACACACACAGCATTTTTTAACCAAACACAGCACATATATACAGAGGACATACAATACCTCCATATATCCATACAGGGTATTGATCCGGATGCCCTGGGCATCCAGTGACCACTGAATGAACCCCCTGTATCAAAACAGGATCCATTGCTTCCTCTCGTGGCCATGAAGGATACAAGACAGGCCACTCAATTTCACACAGCGTTCGCAACTTGCTCTTGTGCAGTTTCGTTCCATACTGGTGAACTGCATAAAGAGTCTCAAAATTGCGTATCATATATTCCAGGGGTGTTTCACCCTCCTTTGCTTTCTTGGGTTTAGATGACCCGTTACCCATGGTTACTTCTTGAAAGCAGTAACTTCTTCACAATACAGATATTACTTTCAACAAAATCACTCTTAAATCAACTGTCTGGTACTTCAAACAACAGTTCTTTCGTGTTGTATTCGCTTCCTCCTTTGGTAGCCAACTGCAGTCGCCTGAGCTGGAAACGTACCTCCGGAGTCCACTCTCAGATTTGCTTCCTTGCTAAGCAAGTAAGCGCACACTCACTCACAACACTCTCAGCAATCACAGCACGTACTGTACCAGATACATTCAGCACAAACCAGTACATAAACAGTTCTACTCTTCCTCTAGCCTAAGGCACAACGCCCCACCAAGCACTTTGCCACGGTACATTATCCTAACAAGCTCCCTATACCCAATCAATTATTTTTTTAGCCCTTTAAACAATGGTTAACCAACAATCTGGTGTTTCAACCAACAAGCCAAGCATGCCTCCTGTTCCGTAGCCCATGCTCAGCACGGTAACACATGTACTTAGGTCCTCTCTTTCAGGTGACTTTTCCTCAGGGAGAACAAGTCCACTCTCCTACACACTCAACACCAGATACAATACACATAAAATATAGACACAATATTCGGGTAACAGTTCTTTGTTGTAGACAGCTAGCTTTCAATCATTTAACATTAGTACCTACTGCAACATCAGTATTTACTTCACCATCAGTATTTATTACCCTACTGCGGGGATTTTTAGCGCTAGGGGTTAGCCAGTCCCCTTGTCTGGGATTAACACTTTCCCTAGTTAATCCGGACTGGTTTAGAGCATCACAGGCTCTCTTGAGGCTCTACAGACCTCGTCTATTCCTCGCTAGAGGGCAGTC
The DNA here is from genome assembly GCA_009667805.1 of Leptobrachium leishanense. Taxonomy (NCBI): domain Eukaryota; kingdom Metazoa; phylum Chordata; class Amphibia; order Anura; family Megophryidae; genus Leptobrachium; species Leptobrachium leishanense. Next base: position 165,243,211 of record CM019067.1, read on the forward strand.
GATCCCCAGCCTCTGTATCACACACAGGTGCAGAAGTCTGGACCCCGCTCCCTCTGCAGCGCGGACAACTCTATACACACATATGACTGAAGCTAGCTGCTGACATATTCAACACGAGAAAATACAATTTTGTTAGTTACCCCTTCTGCCACGGCGTCAGTTTCCTCAGCCAGTTCCTTTTCATGGATTCTTGGTCGGGAGCATGCCCTCAGCAGGTCGGTGGTCACACAGAGCGAGAACTCTCGCGTTTGGCGCCTGGTACACAATCAGCACACCTGGGCCAACTCCCGCCGGATTCCGCCGAAAATGCAGTAATCACTGCCTTTCAGGCCTCCTTGCCGAATCAAGGCCCAATCCTGCCGGACGAGACCCCAGAAATGTTACAGCCAACTTACCGGGTATTCTTGGGTGATGATTCGACAAGAGATGCCAGACGGAGGCCTTGGTTTTTAAAGAAAAATGGCTTTATTCAGTACTGGACTCAAGTAGTAGGTCAAGCCCGTAGACAAAGCTCGAGTGATCAGAATAACAGAATCAGCTTGGTTTATACAAAGTTAGAAAAAACAGTTTCCTCCCATAGCCCCCACCCCGCACCCAACATTCCCTGCACCCCAGGTTGGCACGTGATGGTTACCACATGTCCAGGCTCGGACATTATCTTACACATAGCATCATCTTGTGCCTGTTTTCACCGCCGTCCTTGAGGTTTCGGCTTACAGCCATAAATCATCAGTTGCTATGGTTTTATGGCTATCTTCCCTTTCTCCTAGGTTTTGTTTATAAAAACCACATTCCTTAATAGTTAGAGCAGGCAGACTTAATTGACTCGTGAGCACAAAGGGACAGTGAGTTTTAAGACACAAAATGGAGTTAATAGCATACCTTGAGCGAACACCAAAATGGCGGATTAGCTATGTTAGTATATATCTAAATTAAATCCCAGCAGGTGCCATCTCAAGTTAGGTGTCATTGGAGAGGTCAGAGCCCGGCCTTTCTAATGAGACCAAACACGATCATGTAGAAAAAAATACAAAATTTCCTCATTGCCCACTTTTAACATCTAAAGCAATGTTATTTCTCACCTCGGGATTAAACATTCACAGGGTTATTCAGAGAGCAATGAAAAGCAGGAGAATAACTGGAGAAGTGAAAATTCTAGGTAAAAAAAAACAAACCAGAAAAATTCTCCCATTTATCTCACTTTCCAAATCAGCTATTTTGACCTAGAATTTTCCATTCTCCAGTCATTCTCCTGAGTTTCACCTTTCTCTGAATAACCCTGTCAGGAGAATGACTGGAGAAGAGAAAATTCTAGGTCAAAATAGCCAAACCAGAAAAATTCTCCCATTTATCTCATTTTCCAAATCGGCTATTTGGTCTAGATTGTTCTCTTCTCCTGCCAGTTCTCCTGGCTTTCACCTCTCTTTAAGGGTTGTTCAGAGAAAGGTGAAAACCAGGAGAATGGCAGGAAAAGAGATTAATCTGGACCAAATAGCCGATTTGGAAAGTGAGATAAATGGGAGAATTTTTCTTGTTTGGCTATCTTCACACAGAATTTTCACTTCTCCAGTCATTCTCCTGAGTTTCACCTCTCTCTGAATAACCCTGATAGTCATAAAACACAATCGGCCACAATACTCAGCCACTAATTGGGTTAGTCGAGACTCATGGGAAATGTAGTTCAAAAACAACTGGATGGCCAAGGTTGCTGCACCTCTGAATTATAAACATACAGGGTTATCCAAAGACATCCGAATGGCTGGAGAAAGGTAACTGAACGCTGAAAATCAGCGTTCGGTTACCTTTCCTGGCCATTCGGCTATTCAGAGAGCAGGCAATTCACCAAATCCTGGCGAATTGCCTGCACATATGGTGCCTGTTCGGTGCCTGTTCGAGGGCAGTGAAATCCCCATAAAAAGCAATGCTTCGGCTATTAAGAGACCACAAACCAGCAGTGAAAGGTTCCCGAAATACCCTGCTGTTCGGTGGTTTAATTCGGCAAGTTCATTCAGACGAATCCCATAGGCTTCAATGTTAAAAATATTTCCGTTTTAATTCAATATCTAATAAACCGTTCATTATAAAATTCTGCAGTAAAAAGTCTCTTTATTTAAAGATTTTCTTTAGGATATTTTAAGCATTTTCCTGTTTTGTTTTTTTACTTATTTTTTCTGTAACAGCCCTTTTTATTATCATTCCCTGGACCTCATATGTAAATTTCAGACATTTTCGCTCAGTAGTTTCTTTGCAAACAGCGTTTCACTTTTCAAACATTCAAGCAAACTGTTTTGCTAATTTATTCACTCCATTTGTCTGCGGTATTGGCTTTTTCCGGCAGCTTCGCTGTGTGTGATCGTCTCCTGCTCAGCTTTTTCCAGCAAGTTAATCTAGATGTTTTTGCGGGTTTTCGGAGTGCATTCGCCGGGTTTTGCGGTTAGTTTTCGGCGGGTTTGCGGCGATCTTTCTCTGCAATTCGGGGACCCTGTGGTGCTTGCTGAATACACCGCAGGGTCGCCAAACCGAATTGAAGAGAACAAAAAGTCACCGAACGTGCGGTGACTTTTCGATTCTCTTTGAATTACCCTGATTGTAATAATATATTTAGGCTGAATGTGTGAGAGTGTGTGCGTGTGTATGTATGCATAAGGGTGCGTGTGTGTGTATATATATATATATATATATATATATATATAATACACGAGAGGGGCAGCACTCAACCTGAACTACGCTTTCAGTGCGGGTGCATCTCAAGACAACATAATATAAAACCCAACGAGAGGAGAGCACACCAGACAATACAAAAGAAACCACAACAGCAGCTAAATACGTTTAAACAGAGTTTTTCCAGATTTAACCCTTTCAGTGCTTAGAAACATTTCTTAAACCCCTTCAAACATTGCAGTTCTTAACCCTTGCATACATATAATACTGAGCTCTGTTGAACAAAGGACTGGGTCCACAGTAAGTTTATCCCATAAAAGCAGTCATTAGGTTAGTATGATAGGACCTGCCAGGGGTGGAATACATTGTCACTGTTGGCAGGCTTACGCAATCCATGGCCATCTATTGCAAACTAAACTTCCACCATTGTTCAACAGAGCTCAGTATTATATGTATGCAAGGGTTAAGAATTGCAATGTTTGAAGGGGTTTAAGAAATGTTTTTAAGCACTGAAAGGGTTAAATCTGGAAAAACTCTGTTTAAACGTATGTAGCTGCTGTTGTGGTTTCTTTTGTATTGTCTGGTGTGCTCTCCTCTCGTTGTGTTTTATATATATATATATATATATCATAATTTTTTTTTCATGTGTTTGAGCTTTTGGGTGCACACCCTAATGCAATAGGCTGCGCACGCCTATGATGATGGCACATCTGTGACTGTCTGTGAGCATGATGTGAGCTGGCCTGGGCAATATATATACGCATGATGGTGCATCTGTGACTGTCTGTGAGCATGATGTGAGCTGACCTGGGCAATATATATATACGCATGATGTGAGCTGGTCTGGGCCTGGGCAATATATATATACGCATGATGTGAGCTGGCCTGGGCCTGATCCAATATATATATGCATGATGTGAGCTGGCCTGGGCAATATATATATACACATGATGTGAGCTGGCTGGCATGGGCAATATATATATATACGCATGATGAAAATTTGCAAAGGATAAGGCACGCAAAGTGAAATTTTGATGTGTCTGAAATTGAAACTTATGTGACAACTCTTATTTTTTTTCGTTAATTTATATTTGTTCAATACAGTTAATTTTAATTTGTTTAATAGAGTTAATTTAAAATGGTTTAATACAGTTTATTTATATTTATTTTACCTTTACTATTGGTGCTTTTCAAACTTTATTCTTAAAAAAAATGGAATTTAGCAGTCTCATGTTGTGTCGTTTTTTGTTTTTTTTTGGGGGGGTGCAAGTAGCTGGTCTTGCCTAGTGCGCAAAATAGTCTAGCACCGGCCCTGACCACATGGTCCACCCCTGCACTCTTCCACAATACCACAGATGGGTTACTGTATGATGGCACTTGCTGGCCTGACACCAAAGGCACAATATTTGGCTGCACTGCCACTGACGCCTGTATCAGATTCATATCCTCAGAGGGGTTACTGTGTGACGGCACTGTTGCCGACGCTAAAGGCCCAATTTTAAAGCACCTATTGTTACTTTCATCCAGAGCCTGCATAAGTTTCACAATAATTTAGCCAAAAAATCACTAAACTTTTTCTGCGTGTCCGAAAATGTCTCCTCTTTTCATACAGACTGCCGCCCCAAGCAGTTGTTTATGGATAGATTAAAGGAAAAGCATTTACCGTCATTTGAAATGTCATTTTTTGGTTTTTACATATTTCTATACATCCTAGAAACCCGCCACTTCACGGGCAGGTTATGGGGACCTCCTAGGCACGATATTTGAAGGAATTTTTCGTTTTTATTTTTAACCCTTATTTCATGGAAAACTCACTGTCCCTTTAAAAACGTTTTTTTTTTACTTTTTGTCCTTGTTTCCTGTCCCCCAGAGCACTACACGGACCCCCATACACCCTTTATGGCAAATATCTAGCATATATGCCCTCTTGGAGGGCACTCTAAAAATCGAATTTTCAGCCCCATTGACTTCGAGTTCGAATTCGAACATTTGGAAAGTTCAAGCTCGAATGCGAACCGAACTCGGGGGTGTTCGGCTCATCCCTACCCATCAGAGGGTCTCACAGACTTGTATCAGATATCTGGGAATTATAACCTGTGTCTTGTCACTGTCACCCATCAGGGGGTCTCACTGATTTATAGGTGGTTTCTGGGAATTTTAATCTGTGTCTTGTCACTGGCTGCCAGCTATCAGGGTGTCTCACTGAGTTATACCAGAGTTCTGGAAATATTTAATCTAGATAGCACAGTTGAATCAGAGTTTTGCATAGCTCCAATTTTTATAACAGATCTGAATCAGAGTTCTGTATATCTTTAATCTATATATCACTCACCATGTCAGAAAGACCAAAAAGGACAGGCAGACGCTCCCAGATACATATAAGAGGGCAAGCAGCCTCTGTGTTGGGAGGCTCTGCCTCTGGTCGTCGTGGACGGGGTGCATCCTCTGCAGGGGAACGCTTGTCCTTCCTAACTGGTGCTGGCCGTCTTAAGCAGCAGCAACATACAGAGGATTTGCAGGATTGGCTAACCAGGCCATCCTCATCCTCCGAGTCCTCTGCCAGCCAGGCTTGTAGTGGTTTACAGTCCACCTCAGCTGCCAAAACATCTAATTCTGCCTCCATGTCCACAGCTACTCCTGCCATAGCCTCACTATCACACACGGAGGAGTCAGCTGAATTGTTTGACTACAATGACAGTGACATGCTGCTAGAGGATGCGCAGCAACTACAGTGCTCTGATTCAAACTCTGAGGTTGAGGAAGGGAGTATAATCAACCTAGAGGAAGGGGGTGCAAATAACACACAAATAACTGGAAATTATGTTGCCCCAGCAGCTGCAGCATACTGCCAAGTTGGCTCCAATGACGAGGAGATAGGGGGTGATGACGATGATGAGGTCACTGACTCCACCTGGGTGCCTGATCGAACAGAGGAGTCAAGGGATGAGGAGGAATATTTAAGTAGTGGGGGCATTGAAGGTGGGGATTCCTCAAGGGAGGGTTTTATGTACCCAGAAACCCAAGGACTAGTACGTGGCTGGGAGGTGGAAGTGCACGATGGTGTCATCCTCATTGACCAGGAAGACTCGGAAGCTAATGTCACCTCCAACCTAAGCTGCATGGGCTCCCTTATCCTGCAAAGCCTGGTAAAGGACCCCAGGATTCGTGCTATCAAGGAGAGGGATCATTACTGGTTGGCAAGCCTTCTTGATCCACGATACAAAGGTAAAGTTGCAGAGCTCATCCTGCCTGCACAGAGGGAGGACAGGATGAAACAACTTGAGGACGCTCTAAAGCGACACTTGTGTAACACCTTTCCAGGCACTGGTAGGTTACCAAGTGATGTCACAGGTGCTTCTGAGGCTGCGGATGATCAGAGGAAGAGCGGTGAAGGCCGGGGCTGCTTGACTGATGCCTTTTTAAATTTTTTTAGTCCACGACGCCCAGGGACGTCAAATGTAGGTACCTATTGCCAGCATCTTCACCATATGGTGCAGGACTACCTAGGGCCAAGGGCAGACCTGGATACCTTTCCAGCAGATGATCCACTGGCTTACTGGGTGTTGAGATTGGATCACTGGCCAGAACTTAGCCAATATGCTATGCAGCTACTAGGTTGCCCTTCATCCAGCGTATTTTCTGAAAGGACGTTCAGTGCCGCTGGAGGTTTTGTCACAGACAAAAGAGTGCATCTGTCCACCGACTCTGTAGACCGGCTGACATTTATAAAAATGAATCAGTCCAGGATCAGCAGCTATCAATCCCCTGATGCTGACATAACTGAATAGATTGGGGATCTCTTCTGCATTCCCAAAACCTCCACCACTGCACTCTTCCACAATACCACAAAGGGGTTACGGTGTGAAGGCACTTGCTGCCACCAAAGGCACAATATTTGGGTGCACTGCCACTGACGCCTATACCAGTTTCATATCATTTTAATATTGGCCCGTAGGGTTCAACCCTGCACTCTTCCACAATACCACAGAGGGGTTATGGTGTGACAGCACTCTTGCCGACCCTAAAGCCCCAATTTTAAAGCACCTATTGTTACTTTCATCCAGAGCCTGCATAAGTTTCACAATAATTTAGCCAAAAAATCACTAAACTTTTTCTGCGTGTCCGAAAATGTCTCCTCTTTTCATACAGGCTGCCACCACAAGCAGTTGTTTATGAATAGATTAAAGGAAAACCATTTACCGTCATTTGAAATGTCATTTTTTTCTTTTTAAATGTTTCTATACATCCTACAAATCCGCCACTTCACGGGCAGGTTATGGGGACCTCCTAGGCACGATATTTGAAGTAATTTTTCGTTTTTATTCTTAACCTTTATTTCATGGAAAACTCACTGTTCCTTTAAAAACTTTTTTTTAAAACTTTTTGTCCTTGTTTCCTGTCCCCCAGGGCACTACCCGGACCCCCATACACCTTTTATGGCAAATATCTTGCTTATATGCCCTCTTGGAGGGCACTCTAAAAATCGAACTTTCGAGTTCCATTGACTTGCATTGAGTTCGGTTCGTGTTCTAGTTCGAACTCGAACTTTTGAAATTGTTCGAGTTCGAATGCGAACCGGCTCATCACTAGTCACCGGTCCACACATGCACAGCCAACTCTCGCCTCCAAGACTTCTCATGGGCAGCACCAGTCCTCTGGAATGACTTGCCTCGCCCTATCAAACTCTCCCCTGACCTTCAGGCCTTCAAGAAATCCCTCAAACCCCATCTCTTCAGATTAGCGTACTACATCACCGATGCAACTCATCACTCTGCTCACCTACTCACAATTGATTGAAGCACGCTTCTATGGCCTCACAGTTCCTAAACCACTGGCCCTAATGATCCTGCTATCGAGTAAAATTACTCTTGTCTTCCTCAACCCAATCCCTCTATACTGTAAGCTCCTATGAGCAGGGCCCTCTACACCTCTTGTTTCCTTCTTAAGCCCATTTATATGTATTTCGTTCCCTTTGGTTATTGTTAAGTGCTGCGGAAACTGTTGGCGCTATATAAATGATGACAATAATAATTTCCAAAGAATGTTATTCAACAACATGCAGATATAGAAATAACAACATATAATTCAGGGAACTAAGTTTGTGCAGGCAGATTCTGATATGCCTAGTCGAAGTTGCTGTATACATTTTTTTAAATGGGAACTATATAAAGAGACCATATTAACATGTTCACTTAGGTTTCTGAATAAATTAGTGTTATCTCTATTTCTTAGCAATAACATCTTGTATGTTCTGGGATAATTGCCAAAGTCTTATAATGATAAGCAGATGCAGGTACTTCAAGATACAAACCATAAATGTTGAACAACACAGAGCTGCTTAAACCTATGTTACTATATTTAACTCTGCATATTAAATACTACATTGTATGGATGAATAATTTTGTGTATTTGATACACTTTAACTATACACTATACATTTAAAAAAATTCTTTTTAAATATTGTGTTACGTAAAAGTATTCAAAATTCTTTATCCATCTTTATTATGTGTGCTCACATATTGTTCTGTTTTGATTGGCAATTGATTAGTCAACTGTAGCCCTGGCTCCAGTAGGAGCAGCACCCATCTACTTATAATATGATATGTAGTGTAGGAACCTTTTGTGTGCTACTAATCCTTATTCTAGTAACATATTGTGCTAGTACCAGATAATATAGTACTGTATATGAGCAGAACATAAACACTGCTTCTTGCAGTCATTGTAATTGTAATGTATACACAGTACAAACCCCTTTGTACTGTGGTCAGTTACAATAACAACATTGATCATAAAATTTGGTTACCTTATATGTACTTTTTAAACCATATTTTTTTTCTTTTAAATACGGTGTACAAAATATATATCACATGAATTGGAATATTCACTTTAGATCTCATATCATCATTACATACGCACTCGCATCAATGTGACTAGTACATTAAGGAGATGTCAAGACTTATGAGAATATTCGCACCAAATGTGTTTGAGTATACATCGGAGGCAATCCACAATTTGGCAATTTTAAATTACACATGAATGTGCCTGAAACCATGGTATATTACAAACAGAAATTTATCAGTCTCTGTGTTTTATTACACATATCAATTCATTGCAGCCTGCAGGAATACAATATATCTTCATACGTTTGTTCTATATTTGTCATTAATCATTTTAGTTGTCCTCTTCTAAATGCTTTTCCCTTATTTCTATTCTCATCCACAGCCTTTTTCCCCATTGACTTTGCACTTCACATTTCACGCTGTTCTTCCTTTATGTTTTTTGCTTCTCAGTTTACATGTTATCATTCTTTATTATACAGAATCCTACTTAGAAATAAGGGTATATGGACTTTTTTGTTTCCCCCTCTTTCAAAATTATGTTAGAAATATAATTCTAAAAATAATATATTATATAAACTGTGAAAGTCTGTACTTTCAAAAGTCAGTCTCCGAAGGTCTTCTGACCCACATTTAAGCAAACCCTTGTTATCTTAATGTGTAATGTGTATTATATAATGGGGCATTATGTTGCCGCAGAGCCCTGGGGGCAGTATGAACCATTTCATGCAGTAAATGTCAATTGAAATAGTTTTGATTGATAATACTATTTCAGTACTGATTATCAATACCACTTAATATAGTGTATTGATAATATTGGGAGAGATTCACTGAACGTCATCTCATTAATGCAGGTAGGGAATAAGTAAGATTTACTAAATAATACATCATAGCTAGACCCAATGACATATCAAAATAAGTGGTAGCTTTATAATAACCCAGCTATAATAAACATTAGTGGAACATTTTAAGCGCATACAAACACAACATTAAAATAATAATAAAAAACAGTTGCCTAATTTAAAATGTTTATATATATCCTGCGACTCACAGTTAAGATCCAATTCAAGATCACTTGAAGACTTGCAGATTTTTTTTCGTTTGCCTTTTAGCACCAAACATTGTGAATTCACAATGTCTCAGCAGTTATGTGCAATTTAATGTGTTTCTGCTGTAATCTTTGGTTTTTTGGTTCTCTCCCTTTGTTACTTTTGATTAAATGGACTTGTTGAATAACGATGTTACAAAGATATGCGGAACATAAATAGTGTGCCCATGGGACATGAAAAATGCAAGCAGAAACTGATCTTGTAGGTGTGTATAATTTGTTGTTTCACCAAAGTTTGCTTAAATTTTGTTGCAGTAAATCATGATAGGAATCAGGTTAATCTACATCAGGAAAACAGCAATTTAAAGGATTTTTCTTAGGGCAGAGTGTTTACTTTCCTTTCTAACAACTTGTGTTAAAGCAGGTTCTGCTGCAGCAACAAACAGGTCTAACTCTGAGATTTTCAGTCGTTTATGTACTTGGACAGTTTTTCCTCTATGTGGAATGAACCTGTCGGGCTCAAATTTCCGCAGAAGTGTTGTACAAACAATTTCTTAAATTATGAGCGTTAAATAAGTGTGATCTCCTATGTTTATAATGCTAAGAAAGACAGGTTTAATTTTAAGCCATGATTCTAAGTGAATATTTCATTTTCTTGAGCTGCTATTTTCTAGTTGAAACTCTCACTTCAATTCCAAGTCCACTATTAGTTTGTTGTGTATCTAGGACAGTTTCTGGATGAATTCAGGAGGGGGAAAAAATGAAAATGGCCTACATGTGAACAAAACTCCAATATACGTTTCAACATGCCAAAAATTTGGATGTCAACCTAAAGGTGTGACTCCCCAGTCACCTAAAAATATATCTTCTAAATTCAAATACCTGATTTTCATATCATTTCATTTATAATTTAAATTCATTCTGGTTTAGCATCTTTTTTTTTAAACACACAAAATAAAATTAAATTGTCTACACCTGCCACTTCTTCTAAATTAAACATATTACATAGTTACATAGTTATATAGGCTGAAAAAAGACATGCGTCCATCGGGTTCAGCCTCTCCCACATAACGTACTGCTGTTGATCCAAAAGAAGGCAAAAAACCCAGTCTGAAATGCTTGCCAATATGCAACATACTGGGAAAAAATTCCTTCTTGACCCCAGAATGGCAGTCAGATTTCTCCTTGGATCAAGAAGCTTTTACCCACATATTAAATATTATATCCCTTAATATTCTGTGTCTGCAGGAAGTCATCCAGTCGTTTTTTAAAAGTCTGTACAGACTCTGACTCAACCACCTCAACAGGCAGAGAATTCCACAGCTTTATTGTTCTCACCGTAAAATAACCCTTCCTATGCTTTAAGCTAAATTTTCTTTCTTCCAGTCTAAATGGATGACCCCTTGTCCTGTGTATAGTCCTGTTAATGAATAGGTTATCAGACAATGGTTGATAATGGCCCCGTATATATTTATATAAGGTTATCAGATCCCCTCTAAGGCGCCGTTTCTCTAAACTAAACATGTTTAAGCTTGTTAGTCTTTCCTCATAACTTAACCCTTCCATCCCCCTTATTAATTTAGTTGCCCGTCTCTGCACTTTTTCTAGCACTATAATATCTTTTTTTAAGACAGGTGCCCAAAATTGCACGGCATATTCAAGGTGCGGCCTGACCATTGCTTTATACAGAGGCAAAATTATGTTTTCATCCCGAGAGTGAACTCCCCTTTTGATCATCTTTTTTTATTTCATTGATATTAGTTGATCACTGTCTTTACTTCATATGTACATCTGTATTGAGACTTTTCCATATTGATTTCAGGACATGTTTGAAAACGAGAGAAATCTCAACGTATCCTTCCTGGTAAAATTCTTTGCAAATAAATAAATAAATAGAATCCATAAAAATGGAAATGTTTATCAGCCTATTGAATACCGATCTAGTCCGATGGGGTCTTCCCCATTATCATTTGTTAAAAAAAAATAAACAATATATATATATACTGTATGTATATATATGTTTGACAATACACATTCATTATTTTAATGCTAGCGTGCTGAATGAAGAATGCAGAGCACAACAAAAATAGTAATGTGTTAGTCTAAATATTTTCAGGTTCTTTAAAACACTACAAATCATTACCCTATGAAAGGATTGTGCATGCATAATTTCATGAACAGAATATAGAACACAAATGTTCTTATAGATGTGCTATACTGTTCTTATAATATATTGTGTGTACACCTCCGTCTTATTCTACGAAGACTATTTTAATATTCAAGAGAGAATGCATTAGAATATCTATTTAAAATACAATATGCAAAGTGTGATTCCTTCAAGCAAACAATAATCCCTGTGTTGCATTCAGCACATTATTATACTTAAGAATTTATTAACTCATTACAAAAATTATTTATTTATTTATTAGAAGTGTCACAGTACACCTTAATAATAACGTCCTTAAAAAAGTATAATCTTCAGAGAATAATTAAAAACTCCAGAATGCAACAATCTTCTCATTAATAATTTTAAAGCCCTCAATAAAACATTATTAAAAAATAAGCTCCAAAGTAAATGTTCATTGAGTAAAAAGAATAAGTGAAAAAACTTGTCAACAAAAGATTTAGATTGTTCATTCACGCTATATTGTTATAACAATTATAGGAAGTGTTTGTGTCTCACTTAATATACTGCATATTTATCAAATTAAACATGCTGTGAATCCCCATCAATTCTCCAATCTTCTTCAACATCTCCCACACACCTCAGCCTTCACCTGCCCTGACGCAGCCACTGACCACTTTAACACTACTCTTATCTCTGCTCTAGACACACTTGCTCCTCCTCAACTCTGTAAGGCCCCACGACGCCAGCTTCAGCCCTGGCACACTCCAGACACGCTACCTACAAAGATGCTCCTGCACTGCAAAGCGTGCCTGAAGGAAATCCTGCTTTGAGGTGGACTTCACTCATTTTAAGTCTATTCTGCGGTCATACAACTCTGCCCTTTACTTAGCCAAACAAGCCTTCTTCTCATCTCTCATATCTACTCTGTCCTCCAAACCTAAATTACTCTGGTCCACTTTTAACTCCCTCCTTTACCCAATCGCACCTCCACCCTCATCTGCCTTTAGAGCTCAGGATTTGGCAGATTAGTTCACTGGCTCCCCATCCACTGCAGAATTAATTTTAAAATCCTTACCCTGATCTACAAAGCTCTCACTAACTCAGCTCCCCACTACCTGTCCTCCCTAATCACCAAATACACCCCAGCCTGCTCCCTAAGATCAAACAGTGACCTACGCCTAGCTTTTCCCTGCATCACCTCGTCCTATGATAGACTGCAAGATTTCTCACGCACAGCTCCCATCCTCTGAAACACTCTACCTAGTACGGTCAGACTTCCCCTATTTTCCCTCCCTTCAAATGCTCGCTTCAGACATTCCTATTTAGGGAAGCCTACCACCCGACTCACTGATACACCTCACTGCCCCAACTAGTCCACTACTCTCACCTTGCAGTCCCCTCCTCCTGTTTCCACCCCCAACCCTTCTAGATTGTGAGTTCCCACGGGATTAGGGCCCTTGTTTTCTCCTGTACTGTTTATCAAATGTTGTTCAGTCTCAGTGTATTGTAACCCTGTCTAGATCGTGCCCATTGTTCAGCACTGCGGAATATGCTGGCGCTATATAAATAAAGTATAATAATAATAATAATATTTTGACTCAACTCCACTAGAATATTTAGTTTGCACATATAACTAGCTCTCGTATCTCTTATTGACAGCTTCCAGGATAAAAAAAAATGCACACATTGAAATGGTTGTGATCAGTAGAGTATCATGGATGCTTAGATTTAAGTGTAAACAAACACATGGCCTAAAAATCTATCAATGTCTTGGACATGATCTTTAAAAACTATCATGAAGGGCACATGTCTCTGGAAGTGATCATATTCAGGTTCCTCACAGCATTAGATGTCTACAGGGCATCAAGAGAAACAAAAATGAATTGGACACACTGAAGGATCAAGTATTTACTAGAAACATAACAGCTTGTCCTGTTTCTAATAAATCAGCTTACTTTGAGCCTTCAGTTTGGCTTTTTCACTGTTTATGTCTATTGGTCACAAACCTTGACCTTCTCATCTAAACAGTGCTATGAGCAAGGCGGGCCACAAACTTATATAATGAAAATTGCATAAAGAGTCAATAATTTATTAACAGACATATTTATATAAAGTTTTACACCAGTTGTCTGCAGAGGACACACTCAGCGATTCAACCCCATTGCTCGCCGCCGATCTGGCACCAATAGGGGACTTCTCCCACAGTGGGCTGATATCTTGGACATCAGCCTTGCATTTGGGGCCTCCCTCTGCCCACTGACATCTTCACACATAAGCGTGATGATGCCCGAAATGGGTCTGGCCTGGCAGGGGATTCCCTATGGAGGAGATACAGGGGTGCTTTGGAAGCCAGAATCTTTGGAATCATACCGGATAAAAGGTCATATGATGTATTATTGGAAAGGCCAGACCCTTATGTAAAGAACAGGTTTCATGTAAAATAAAAAATAAAATAGAATTTTTTTTTCTAAAAAGCACTATTGTTCACATGTTCAATTATAAAGTGAACAATTATGCTGCACTAACTCACATTCTCATTTCTCACACTGCCAGTAATTGAGAAGGAGATGAAGCTGTGCATTTTTTCATCGAAAAACAAATATGAGGTTGCAGTTATATATAGTTATATAGTTATATAGTTATATAGGCTGAAAAAAGACATGCGTCCATCGGGTTCAGCCTCTCCCACATAACCTACTGCTGTTGATCCAAAAGAAGGCAAAAAACCCAGTCTGAAATGCTTGCCAATATGCAACATACTGGGAAAAAATTCCTTCTTGACCCCAGAATGGCAGTCAGATTTCTCCTTGGATCAAGAAGCTTTTACCCACATATTAAATATTATAACCCTTAATATTCTGTGTCTGCAGGAAGTCATCCAGTCATTTTTTAAAAGTCTGTACAGACTCTGACCCAACCACCTCAACAGGCAGAGAATTCCATAGCTTTATTGTTCTCACCGTAAAATAACCCTTCCTATGCTTTAAGCTAAATTTTCTTTCTTCCAGTCTAAATGGATGACCCCTTGTCCTATGTATAGTCCTGTTAATGAATAGGTTATCAGACAATGGTTGATAATGGCCCCGTATATATTTATATAAGGTTATCAGATCCCCTCTAAGGCGCCTTTTCTCTAAACTAAACAGGTTTAAGCTTGTTAGTCTTGCCTCATAACTTAACCCTTCCATTCCCCTTATTAATTTAGTTGCCCGTCTCTGCACTTTTTCTAGCGCTATAATATCTTTTTTTAAGACCGGTGCCCAAAATTGCACGGCATATTCAAGGTGCGGCCTGACCATTGATTTATACAGAGGCAAAATTATGTTTTCATCCCGTGAGTGAACTCCCCTTTTAATGCATGCCAATACTTTGCTTGCCTTGGCGGCTGCTGTTTGACATTGCACATTGTTACTTAGTTTGAAGTCTATGATTATTCCCAAATCCTTCTCCTGCTTGGATTTCCCTAACTCCGTACCATTTAGGGTATAAATTACTTGTGTGTTCTTCACTCTAAAGTGCATAACTTTGCATTTATCTAGATTAAATTTCATCTGCCATTTAAGTGCCCAGTCCCCCAATCTATCTAAATCCCTCTGCAGCGAAGTAACATAGGCGAAGTAACATATATCATGCAGTGATATAGGGATCCGTATCCCCCCTTTCTTGAAGCGGTGGGACCCTGATGGAGTGCCTGGATGGGTGCCTGTCCTGGCTATTGGAGGAGGGGGAGTGGCCACTAACACGCTGGGATGTCTGGCGCCTGGTAGCTGAGTTGCGACTCGGCAGGGATGCAGCTGCTCCGTCTGGAGGTGTGACTGAGGGCCCCCTGCGTGAGTGTGGTGTGCTTACCTGCTCGGTCGAGAGGAGTGATGAGGTATGGAGACCAGGGAATGGCAGTCCTGAAGAAGCATTGCAGCAGATCGACTGCGGTGATCCGGCTGGGTTGCTCCATGTGCCGATGGTGTCCAGCTTGCCTCTAAGTGGGCTCTCAGAGGGAAACGTCCAGGAGGATTCCGGGTTCCAGGAGGGCCCTGCGACACTCGAGACATCGGAAAGATCTCCCCGCACGATGATGCTGTCGGCCCAGCTGTTTCTTGGGATGCAGCGGGGTATGGAGACCCCTGGTGGTCCTGGAACAGAGGCTGCCTGGAGGCTGTGTAGATGGCGAGCCCTTCTCCCCCGGACTTCCTAGGGGACGTCCTGAGTGATAATCCACACATTGACCTGTTGCCACTGCTGACTTTGATCTTGCTCCTGGATGGTGGACGTGGGAAGATCGTGTGTCTTAATTTTGCCCTGGACACTGGCTGACCTGGATAGTCCCACTCCCGGATTCCTGGCTGCTGAATTCCCCTACATGGCTGTTTCCTCATTTTCCCCCTCAGAAGTGTTTACCCCCCCTGATGTTTTTTCCCTGCTGACATTCCCCTCCCCCACACACACTTTTTTGAGGACTCTTGCTGAGTTTTTCTCTCCCCCCCAGACACTCTTTAGCGGACTTTCCTTCACCTGACCAGGACGTGGATTGTCATGACTGTTTGAGCATCTGGCCCACTTTTTTTTTTTTAATTAAATTTTATTTCTTTTTGTGTGCGGGACGATAGGTTGCCCTGGGTGAGCCATTGGAGTGGATACCATGGCTCTGTCTGCTCCCTCTGGCCCCAGGACGCCTGGCCCTGTGGCCCCTTCCATGGCCTCCAGTCATCTTGCGAGGTTGCTGGAGCGAGCCAGGAATGCCACTTATTCCTGGGCTGTCCCCCACCTTCTTTTTTATTTTTTTTTATTTTTTATTATTCTTTTATGTGGATGCCCCGTCCCCTGTCTGACGACGAGACCACCTCCCTGGTCACTTATGTCCTTCCCCCTCCCTTTTATTTTTTGCTATCATTGAACCTTGCTGGCTCTTCTCGTTTTTTGTTTGTTTCGGTATGATCTACTGTTGGCTTATTTTGAAAATAAAAATTTTTGAATAATAAAAGATATAATTGGGGAAAAAAAGAAAAACAAATATGACCACGTAATGTGTAAAAATTAAAAACATTTATTGCACATTTTATGTTTTACTTCTTTTTTCTAAGGCAGTGGCATTATAAACAAATATAACAATAAAGGTGAGAAAATGGTCCCACCTAGAAAACAATCACCTGTCCACGAAGCAAAAGGTGGACAACACTCCCATCAACAGGATTAAACCTTTATTATTATTATATATACAAAAACAAAGGAAAATAACCAGTATAACAGGCAACAGGGCCCATCAACTGAAGATCAGGGAGTGGCTGGTACTTAATGAACTTTATTAACCGAAAAACACTCTCAGATCCCAAACTTTAAAATACATATACACACACAGCATCGTAGGGTAAATTGGGCAACTAACCAAGCATAAATAGGCTGAGTAATGGGCTGAATGGAAAGCACTAAAAGGCACTAATACTGTGTAATAATACAGTCCACATAGGAAAAAAAGAGCAAAAAAAAAAGACCATTAACCCCTTAACGCCGTGGGACGTACAATTACGTCCTGCATTAGGCGGGCTTTAACGCCACATGACGTAATTGTACGTCCTCGAAGTTTACAGCCCCCCTCCGGTAATACTCATCTCCTCCGGTCGCTCCCACGCTGCTCTGACTCCCGCGGAGTCAGATCAGCGTGAATCCCTCCTCCGGCGCACTGACTTCATCGCGCCGGTGGCGCAGGGGAAGTGCCTGAAGGGGAGGGAGGGATCCTTTGGATCCCTCTATCTCCCCATCGCCGGGGACCAGGCGGCTGTGGCCAGCATCGCTGGAAGGGTCGCAGCCTTACCTTTCCAGCGATGTAGGGGGTTAACCCCTTAGTAAGGGGTTAACCCCTTAGCAAGACCATGGCCTTTTACATATAATAATGATATATTATTAATCTGCCGAGTCTGCCCGAAAGAACAATATATAATTTGTCTGGGTGGGATAATAATACGTGACTTAAAAAACTGCATTTAAAAACGGTCAAAATGAGCTCCGCAAACTTCTACTTCGAAACAGCGCCGAAGTTGTAAAATTACTCCCGTCCTTAAGGGGTTAAGCTCACTCAAGTGCACCACAATTGATTGAACAACCCGAACTTGCCCTAATGCTGATAGAGCTCATGCTCATAAATTCTATCCTGACCCTAGCGATGCTGACACAAAATAGACAACTTTAAAATAAAAAGTTGGACATTAGCTCAACATATGTTTCGCCGGCTGCACGTCGGCTTCATCTGGAGCAAGAAAATTGCATTTTCGCTAGGGTCAGGATAGAATTTATGAGCATGAGCTCTATCAGCATTAGGGCAAGTTTGGGTTGTTCAATCAATTGTGGTGCACTTGAGTGAGCTTAATGGTCTTTTTTTTTTGCTCTATTTTCCCTATGTGGACTGTATTATTACACAGTATTAGTGCCTTTTAGTGCTTTCCATTCAGCCCATTACTCAGCCTATTTATGCTTGGTTAGTTGTCCAATTTACCCTACGATGCTGTGTGTGTATATGTATTTTAAAGTTTGGGATCTGAGAGTGTTTTTCGGTTAATAAAGTTTATTAAGTACCAGTGGCATTATAAAGAAAATAATCCTGCTGGACTAACTCACCTTCTCATTTCTGACGACAGGAGCAAATGTGGAGGTGATGGCGCACTGCGTTATGTATTGGTTAATCTAAAATACATGCTGACGCATTGCCAAGGTCCTTTGGACCCCTGTGTCTGCATTCTTTATCCCCAGAAGGCCAAGTTAGGTATCAACGGACAGGTCAGAGTCTGGCCTTTCTAGTGATACCAAATATGACCATGCAAAATTAAAAAGAAAAAAGTTGCCTTATTGTTTGTTCCAAAAACAATGGGATTGTCCATTTCTCAAGCATATAATAGCAAGACCATTGTCATTATTCACCTTCTCATTTCCCATGCAAGGAGCAAGTTCAGTGGCTTATACATAGTCATATTATTTATGAAACACAATCTGTGAAAATACAAGTTAAAATTTATATTTTTCAGTTTTAACCAAAAATACTTGAAAAATGCAGTAACAGGCTCCCATTTTAATTTGTTTTAAACAAGAATGACACATTGAATATAAAACCAAAAAACCTTTGGATAATAAAATATGGAAAAATAATTTCACCCCAGCAGTACTACGCATGTATGGTTATCAACTACTGGAAGCCATTGGACTCCATAGATGCTAGCACAGACTGCAAGAAATTGTGTGCAACTATGAAAGATTGCACTGTTATAGCAGAACTATTTGTTCCTAGTGTTCTTCAATCTCTAAAAAGTATGCATCAGCAAAATCCCCTTTCAACTTTTATGAGCCATATGTATATTTTTAATGTTTATTTTTCTATTAAAGTGAAAGTTTAGAATTGTTCTATTTGTAAGTGGGATTCCTTCACTTCTCCCTTTCCTCCATCATCTGGAGAGGTTGGCTCCCTTTTCTGGTAGAACATTCAGGCACTACAAATCCATGGCATACAAGCAAGTTGATTACCCTATTTTTGTCAAGCCGGATTAAATGTTACACACATACAGGGTTATTCAAAGAGAATAGAAAAGTCACTGCACGTTCGGTGACTTTTCGTTCCCTGGAATTCGGCGCGATTTGGCGATCCTAGTTCGCCGACTGCGGTGTATTCAGCAAGCACCACAGGGCCGCCGTACTGCAGGGAAAACCCGCCGAACACTCACCGAACATTCACCGAAATATGCAGAAAACTGCTGAATTAACCTCACCGAACACGCCAGAGAAACCCAACTAGCTGCCGTTCACAGCGCAGAGCAGCCGCCGGAAAAACCCGACACTCAGACGAATGAGATGAAAAAAACCAAACCGGTACGCTTGAAAGTTTGAAATTTGAAACGCTGTTTGCATAAAAACTACTGAACGAAAATGCCTGAAATTTACATATAAGGTCCTATGAATGATAATAAAAAGGGCTGTTACAGAAAATAGAAAAGACGATTTTAAAAAAAATGGAAAAAATGTTTTGCAATAAAAATCCAAAAAAATGCCTAACAGATCCTAAAAAATCTATAAATAAAGACACTTTTTAACTGCAGAATATAATATTAAACGGTTTATTAGATATTGAATTAAAATGGGAATATTTTTAACATTGAAGCCGATGGGATTCTCCTGAATAAATCTGTTGAATGAAACTGTCAGGATCCCCCTCGCTGACCTTATTGTGCCTGCTTCATGTATCCAGGCAGTGCATGTAAAGTGCTGCCCTCATTCCAAACCAGCACTGAAAGGGGTTAACAGTTAAGAACAGCTCTCACACCACACCTCTGTCTGGTAATAAAAGATCCACACACCCCTCTCAGCTTTGGCTCAGCATTAGAGTCTTGTCCTGTTAGTGTGCAGACCTGTTATATGCTCCCTGTGTTATATCGTGCCAGACCCTGCTTTGTCCACTGACTGCCTCCTTGCCGCCAGCCATTGAACCTCGGACCGCCTGACTATTCTCGCTGGATTACTCTTTTTTGTACCTTTGCCTGGATCACCCCAGTATCTGTTTACCCTCCACCACCCTTTGTGTGTATACCTGCATATTGGGCTCAAACTCCCCTGTACCTGTGGTGCCACTCTGGTGCCATCCTTGGCAGAAACCACCAAACAGCAGAGCATTTTGGCAACTTTTCTTTGCTGTTTTGTATTCTCTGAATCGACGAAGCGTTGCTTCTCTATGGGGATTTCACTGCCCTCGAACAGGCACCAAACAGGCACTGTACGTGCAGGCAATTCGCCAACATTTGGCGGACTGCCTGCTCTCTGAATAGCCGAATGGCCAGGAAACGTATGCTGAATTTAAGTGTTCGATTACCTTTCGGCACAATTCGGACCTCTTTGAATAACCTTGATAGTGACTCTCAAACACTGGCTCTGTATGTTCACATTATTGTTATGAACCATTGCAACTGTTTCATTATATATTTTAAGCAGCACTTGGCACTTTATTCACTGGTATTTTATTCACCAATATTGATATTTGTTTGCGCCATAAGGATTATTGTTTTGGTTTTACCATATCAAAATAGGTTTTCTGCATTTTCTTTTATTAACCAATAGTTTTCATAATGTAGAACACATGGAGGTGTTTAGAACACTTGACTTTTTTATCAAAAAGTCAATTTATCATTTATTTTGAGGTCAGCGAATCATAAATTTGAATGTTATACTTAGGTTTGTGGAGGGATAACCCTTTCTCTTTAATTTTCACCTGGGATGGCATATTGTTGTTAAGTCATTCAGGAAATTTAAAATATAGCATTACTGTCAGTATATGTTATGTTATGTCATACCACTATGGAAAATATTACAAAAAAATCTATTGCAATTTTAACCATTTAATGCATGTAAATTAATTTTTCCACATTTTATCATTCAAACCTATCTAAATTGTTTATTTGTATTTTTATGATATGCAATCGGTCTGCATTTGACTATGTACGAAAAACTGTACTTGCTCTCGGGTTGGGAAACAAAGTGAGTTTAGATGTGAGAAGTGGACAATGCCACTGCCAAAGAGAAAGAAAGAACGCAAAGAATGGAGATACATGGGTCCGGAGGAATGTCTTGTCAGCAAGAAAGTGGTTAACATTGGATAAAACAACAGTTGAAGCTAGATTACTTTTTTTGCGAAAGTTCTGATTTTGCAACAGGAAATGGTAACTAATCAGCTGACTGTAGACATGACCCCACCTTTCAGGTAATTCCGTTTATAAGCCAGCATTACCATTTATTGAATTGAAAAACTGACAACGTTCACAACTGTTTGTTTTGGATTTCCTTTTTTTAAAAAAATCTAAATGTCTTATAAAATGGGGCTTCAGCATGTTGGTACTAATTTATACTTGTTTCAACTGAGAATCAGGTAATGTGCATTTTTTCTCTTAAATATACTTTAGCCATTAAATTCTGGGAGTCCTCTTTATGGTTGCTTTTAAAAGTGCTCTTTTGCAGAATGAAATCAGTACAATTTTATTTTAGTTTTAAAAACTAAGACAGGCATTCTCCTCGAGTGGATAGATTTTTTTTAAAATGTATGCCAAAATAAATGAATACAAAATACAGAGCACTCCGCTGCAATATAGCTTTACAGATTCTATAAATACCTGACTTTGAGATAAATAATGGAAATTTGATTATAAGATATGATCGCATATTGCGTAAGCCTGCCACAACATCATTGTATTCCATCTGGGCAGTTGCTACCAATGGCAACCTAAAGCCTGCCATTATGAGAGTGGATAGATATTTAAATATATGCCAGGTTATATATACATTTACATATAGTTTCCCTGATGCATGTGTGTAATACGTTGTTCTTATCCACTGCTCATGTTGCAGATCTACTTGACTGCATTCATATTGTTTTAGTACCCACGTGTCACAGTGGGAACACAAGATAATAAGCTGTGTTACATTCTGCCATATGTTTCTGGTTTCTAAATATATGAAAACTGTAGATGTCAAATTGCTGTAAAATAGAAATGTTGAATCATCTATAATAAACAGTCTTGCTACACTATCCAACTCCAGTTTATGTGTAGATTGCTCTGCTTCATTGTTCACCAGTTTTGAGATAACCAGCAGGAAAAAAAAAAACATCCATCCACCAACAAGGTCTTTTTTAATCTACTGCTATGACATCTCTATATATTGTCAGATGTATTCAAGAGGAACAAAACAGACAGTGCATGGTTTAATAGTCTTAATATAACATGAAATAGGTTTGGTAAATAAGCATGCTGGTGAAACCTGTATAAGAGATATTTTCTATTAGTGTCACTAGCAGACTAATAGAGATGCTACATTCTATTTTAATATAAACAAGCTTAACCTGAAGTATGTACATATAGAGGGTGTCCATAACTTCTCTTTACAACTTCAAAAATCTTTTACAAAGGCAAATGAAAAGACAGATAAGTGAAAATTATTACAAAATGAGACGTATATATTTAAGCTTTTTTGCCTCATTTAATACACCTCTATATGGGCACCATTAGTGGCATGAAGCACATCAAGACGCTACTCGATTTCTTGCCATGTTTGCTGTAGCATACCCTCATCAATGGTGGCAACGGCATCAGTGATCCTCTGCTTTAGATTAGCGATGTTCCGTACCAATAATTTAGAAGTAGTGAAAATAATTAAATTTTCCAAATGTACAACATACAGTATATTTGTTTTAACTTATGGAGTTTATGATCCGCAAGGTAATATTTAAGGATAAAGCCATTTCCATAATATCTTTCAGTTTTGTAATTTTGATCTTGAAAGACACCTCTTATAAATTATCTTGATTTTTGTAAGGAGACGTAGCAGAGTTAAAGTCTCTGCCTTATAATTAAAGTGTTTGGACGAGGGCGTTTCCATAATAAAATAGAGGACATTAAGATTACTAAAACAAGTGCAACTTGTGGAGGTTACATTTTGCGCATGAATATTCCTGGAGTCCTTTTATATAATGACCCCTCCATTTCTCTCTAAGGTGCCAATAAAAGATATAA
This sequence comes from Leptobrachium leishanense, assembly GCA_009667805.1. Lineage (NCBI taxonomy): Eukaryota > Metazoa > Chordata > Amphibia > Anura > Megophryidae > Leptobrachium > Leptobrachium leishanense. The sequence continues at coordinate 165,266,413 of CM019067.1, forward strand.
ACAAGCTCTAAGCAGCGTGCAGAGATGAAAACATAATTCTGTGTCTGTGGGTGTCATTTCTGTATCCGGATATCGGCAAAGTGACGAGCAGCGAGGGGGCCAAAGCCAGAAGTCACAGGTCCTAGGTAAGGTTTCGGCAAAATCATAGATGTATCTATGTCGGGTCAAGGTTCCTATGCTGGCAATAAAGGTTCCCCTATAAGGCTGGGGTCAGACAAACGCAGTGTTAACGTCCGTGTTGCCGCACATAAGTACGTCCGTGATAGCATACAATTGTGTTAAATGGAGCCCCACACACGAAGTACGTCCGCACAGAAGTGCGGGGGCTGACGGACGCTGCAAACGGACGCAGGTTAGGCTAGAACGGACGTGCAGAGTGCGCCACGTCCACAACGTCTGTGTAGCTTTGTGTGTGAGTGATGGAGCATGGTCAGATGGACTGCACTTATACGTCCAGCATTTTTGACAGACAGAATGTTTTTCATTTTTATTTATTTTCCCTGCTACATCAGTCAAAAAATCCGTCAGTGAAAAAAAAGGACTGTGTGGCCACTACCTTGTTGTCAGTCAGTAAGTACGTCCGTACTGCACGGACGCACAGTCCGTACAAAATGCGCTCATCTGACCCTAGCCTAAGGGTAGATTGCCTATTGTCCAGTCCATTTGGATATTTCTACCTATTTAGACATCCCAACCTGCAAAAACACATTACAGGGAGCCGCCCTCCATTCTGATGCTTTGTCAATTTTGACAATGGATGAATAAAAATGTGGGAGTTTATGTGCATAAATTGGCCACGATTCAGCTCGCAGGTTTGCGTGGTCGAGCACAAAGGAGGGTAGACAAGTATATAAAAAATAAAGAGATTTTTATTTCATTACAAAAAGAATATAAAGCAATAAGAATTATTAAGGAGCTGAGGGAAACAGGGGAGATAAGGAAGACAATGAATAATTAACCCTGTCGCTGCTGAGCCATTTCACACCTGTGTGCTGAGCTAATTTTTACCGGTTTCACTCATCATGTTTAAACGCGTTTTCAAGCCATATTTTATTATATGACCCCGAAATATTATATATCGTTCTTTCCGGCAGACTCGGAAGATTCATAATATATCATTATTATATGTATACGTCATGACCTATCTGAATATTATAACAAAAAATGCAATACAATTTTAATTTTCAATAATTTACAACGTGTAAAGTGTTTTTTTTTTCACATTTTAACATGCTAGCATTTGCGGTTATATTTTTTTATGAGTTGTGCTTGTTAAAAAAATTAGAAATGGGGACTCGTTACATTTTGTTTGGGGGAAAATGACGCTATTTTTCACAAACGCACCCCATCCAAAAATCATTTGTGCAGCATCATTGTTCACATTATAAATGAAATGGGAACAATTTTGCTGCATTAACAAAACCAAAACAAAAAAAGTGTTTATTTTTTTTATTATTTTTTTAATTTCATTTTTTTATTATTTTATTTCTTCTTAACTTTTACCATGGTCATGTTTGGTATCGTTGGAAAGGCCATGCTCTGGCCGATCCAAAGATACCAAGTTAACCCCTAGCTGCCACGGATCAGGAGATAGGGGGTTTCCAATGAACCCTCTATCTCCACCATTGGTGGCAGCTAGGGGTTAACTCCAAAACTGAAGTCATCGCGCAATGCGCGATGATGCCAATCGTCAGGGGGAGTTCCCAGAAGCTTGGACGACATCCAAGATGTCAGCCAGCTCAGGGAGAGGAACAATAATCCGGCGCTTTTCAGCGCCGAATCGTGATTCGGCCCCCAAGGGGTTAAAGCCAGCCACCGTTTGGAAGGGCACCGGCTCTGCCCTTCCAAATGGTGCCTGACTTTCACCGCTGCCCCAGCCGTTCGGGAGGGAGAGAGGTCCAAAGGAACCCTAGCGCGATGACATCAATTGTCCCCGCCGGGGTCCCGGAGTGCTGGGCTGACATCAAGCTGTCAGCCCACACCGGAGGGGAGCAGCAATCAGCTAGAATCCCGGCTGATTGCTGCCTCCTGTGCTAGGACGCACTCAGCGCATCCATAGCACAGGAGAACCACTTGGCTGGATGTGCTGAGCGAGTCCTTAGCAGCCAAGTGGTTAATAAACAGAATTGGGTATAACTAAGGAGACTGAGAAATGATAGGAAACTAAGTAGACACTGGATACACAGAAAGACAGGACCAGGAAACAAGGCTAACTGATAATAAAGCACTCGATATACAGATGGAGAGATAGAACCAGGAAACAAGATTAAATAAATAACAGAAGCACTGGATACACAAACAGAGAGGTAGGACCAGGTAACAATGCTAAATAGCACGATGAACAAAAAGTCTCTTCAGTTATTTTTTTATGATTTTTTTGGGCATTTTTGGGATTTTTTTGGCTACATTGTATGTTTTCTAATTTATTTTAAACCAAACAAGGCTTTTTCCCATAGGTCTCAATGTAAAAATATTCCCTGTTTTTATTAAATATTTATTGAACCACTTATTTTTTCCAAATAAAAAAAAATTTATGATTTTTTGGGGATTTTTTTGTTTAACTTTTATGATTCCTAATTTATTTTAAAGCAATGAGGCTTTTTTCCCCCCTAGGTTTTAATGTAAAAATATATTCCCCTTTTTTATAAAATATTTATTCAACCATTTATTTCTCACACTTGCAGCAAAACGTCTCCTTGGGGCTCCGGAGGTATCCATGGTGCTGATTCTGAACCAAGGACAGCAGCCTGCTGGGCTCCAGAGCTATCCATGGTGCTGAAACTTACAGGGTAATTCAAAGAGATCCGAATTGCTTGAGAAAGGTAACCGAACGCTGAAAATCAGGGTTCGGTTACCTTTCTTGGCCATTCAGCTAACCAGAGAGCAGGCAATTCGCCAAATCCCGGTGAATTGCCTGCACATACGGTGCCTGTTCGGTGCCTGCTCGAAGGCAGTGAAATCCCCATGAAAAAGCAATGCTTCAGCTATTCAGAGAACAAAAACCAGTGTCAGGTCCTAGAGGCCCTGACCAGTAGTGTATTTAGGTTTTGTGCTGCCCTAGGCCTGACTAAACTCGTGCACCCCATAATTTAAATTTGACGCACCCCTTCCTGTCAAGGGCACACCTCTTCCTGGTTAATCCCCACCCTTCCTCTTTAAGCTCCACCTTTTCCTCTTAGAGCTCCGCCTTTTCCTCTCTTTATATTAAAAGTGGATACCAAGTGCCTACTTGTATATTTTGTATACCATTTCAAATGTATCTATTGAGATAAATAAAATTATGAAATGTTTAAATTCAAGCATTTTTACAAAGAACAGCCACGCATGTCAAGTAAACGGGATCACAGCCGCTGTAATTGGTTGAACAATAAAATCCACAGAAACGTGCACTGCATATGAGCGTATCACAGAGCTGCACAGCAATAAAACCCACAGAAATGGGCACTGTGTATGAGCATATCAGAGCTGCACAGCAATAAAACCCACAGAAATGTGCAGTGTGTATGAGTGTATCCCAGAGCTCCAGGGCAATAAAACTCACAGTAATATGCAGTGTGTATCACAGAATCCACAGCAATAAAACTCCAGCAATGCAATGTTTGGTGTGTGTCAGCGTATCAGAATCCACAGCAATAAAACTCCCAGCAATGCAATGTGCAGTGTGTATGAGTGCATCAGAATTCACTGCAGTAAAACTCCCAGCAAACCGAGTGTATATGAGCACACAGTAATTATGCTGTGGAGCCATCTTGTCAGCAGTGGGGTGCCGCTGCCAGAGGGTGCACTGTAGCTTTGATTCCCTTCCCGGTGGGTGTTCAGTCCAGAATAGAGTCTGTGTTAACGAAAGGGCGGGCAGCTGCGCGCGTGCGTTTCACGTGGTTCAGCCAGTCATGTGGTACTGAGACTCAGAGAAATGGCAGTGAAATGCTCTGATGTTCGGTGGTTTCAATCAACAGGTTTATTCAGGCGAACCCCATAGGTTTCAATGTTAAAAATATTCCCCTTTTTATGCAATATCTAATAAATCATTTATTATTTTAATCTGCAGTAAAAAGTCTTTACTTATTGATTTTTTTTTAGTACCTTTTAGTCATTTTTCAGATTTTTTTGGGCAAAATTCCTCCCCCCCTTTTTTTTAATAGCAGTTTTTCTTTTTTCTGTAACAGAACTTTTTATTATCAATCATAGGATCTTATATGTAAATTCCAGACATTTTCGTTCAGTAGATCTTTTGAAAACAGCAGGCCACGGGTTTGCGGTGGCAGCATTCAGCGGCCGACTCCATGCACTTTGGGGACCCTGCGGTGAAATGGTGAATTCACTTCAGGGTGGGGAAATTTTATTCTCCTAAGTGCAGGGAACTACAGAACACCAAAAAGTTGGCGTCATTTCGGTGCTCTGTGAGTAACCCATTTAGTGGTGAGGTTTTTTGCTGCCCCCTGGAAAGTGAAATTGAAAGTGTAAATTAGTGAAATCTCAATGTATCCTTCCTGGAATACTTTGCAAAGGTAAATAAAATTTTTTTTTTTTTTTTTTTTTTTTAGGGGTGGGGCCACCCAGTGCTGGCCTGACCTGAATCCCATTGAGCATGCATTTCACTTGCTGAAGACAAAACTGAAGGGAAAATGCCCCAAGAACAAGCAGGAACTGAAGACAGTTGCAGTAGAGGCCTGGCAGAGCATCACCAGGGATGAAACCCAGCATCTGGTGATGTCTATGCATTCCAGTCTTCAGGCTGTGATTGACTGCAAAGGATTTGCGATCAACTATTAAGGGAAAGTTTGATTTATGATTATTATTCTGTCCCATTACTTTTGGTCCCTTAACAAGTGGGAGGCACATCTGCAAACTGCTGTAAGTCCTACACCGTTCACCTGAGTTGGATGTACATACCCTCAAATTAAAGATGACAGTCTGCAGTTAAAGCACATTGTCTTTGTTTCATTCCAACTTCATTGTGGTGGTGTATAGAGCCAAAGATGTTAGAATTGTGTCGATGTCCCCATAGGGCGGAGACAGACAGTCAGGTTTCTATTGCTTTATTTCTGCAGCATATACTTTCTTTTGCAGGTAACTTAACTTCACCAAAACAAATCATATAAACAAAAACCTACTCCACTTGTTGGGAGACTAAACTAAACACAACACAATTTCTATCTAACAAATACTGGACAGCTAAGCTGGTTCCCAGTTAGACAAACTGCATACCTTTTTAGCACATAAAGTTCTAGTTCCCTCACCAGCCAGCTCCAAACCTCTCCTGTCTCTGGTCAGGCTTAGCAGGTTTATATAGGGCTGGACACCACTAACCAGCAGCTGGGGCCACTTACAACCTCAATTGGTAGGACTGGTTAACCCCGTAAGGGGAAAGACAGCTTCTTCCATCTCCGCTCCGTGTCTTTGTTTTGATCCCAAAGTGGATTTTGTTTCTGGGGGAGCATAAATAAAGGCCCACCAGTCTACCTCATGTTTGACAAGCAGCATGAGCAGGTATGGTTTGCTATGTAGCAGCCTGTGGTTTCATTTTGGTTAGGACTCGCCCTTATAGAGGTGCCGTGACGTTGGCGGGCGAGCTAGTCTTATAATGGCCATTAATAAGAAACCAAACTTCTAATTGTGTTTAGTTTCACACAGTATAATTGGAGTAAGCGCAGATGACATTTTTTTCTTTGTTAGCTTCTTCCATCTCCCTGCTTATGTACCTGCCCTCAGCCAGTCTGCCCCTAGTGACCCTGTTATATATATATATATATATATATGTGTTTATTATTGCAGAAGCCACTTGCACATCACAGCAATTCAATGAATTGCATCCCAGAGCTCCTGTGCCACATTCCCCATATGCAACAAGGAATTCTGGGTAGGATATGCAAATTACATCTGTCTCCATTTTATGCAACCTGGGTCTGTTATTACACAGAGCCCTAAAATCAATGTTATGCCACACTGTGGCTATGTAGCAGACATAAGGTTTATGCAACTGGTCAAAGCCACTCCTAGGACAGCGCTGTTTCGGGTTTATTGGACCCTCATCAGCTTGGAGCTAGGCATGATGACCAGTTGCAGTGGATGCTTGGGACGTGATGTGCAGATGGCTTCTGCAATAATAAACACACTTATTATAGAGTGGAGGCCTTTTATCTCACTTTTTGTCCTCCACTACAACCCTTGTAGATACTGATTGCCCTATGGGTCCCAAGCATCCACTGCAACTGGTCATCATGCCTAGCTCCTAGCTGATGAGGGTCCAATAAACCCGAGTCATTGTTATGGAGTCATTGGGAAAGGCAGTCAGCAGGAAGGTGCACATGACTTTAAACACGTGGTCCAGCAAGCATGGACAGGGCCATTACATTTCCTTCACGACACACTGGGTAACTATGATTGCAGCTGGGAGGGATCCAGGATGGGACTCTGTGCTGGAGCTTGTTCATCCACCACGCCTCCAGAAAGCTGCTTGTATGAGGACTGTCTGCTCCACCACCTCTTCCTCCTCCTTCTCTGTCTCTGGCGAAGTGGCAGTTAAACTGACACGTGGCAGGGGCTACGCAATGGCTCAAGCAAAAAGATGCCATACTGTACTTGAGCTGGGTTGATTAGGGGACAGGAGCCACAACGGGCCAGAAATTCTGTCAGCTGTGCAGGGGCAGGTACAGTGATGGTTAACACCATGCCAGCTTCAGCTGGGAATGGTCATCTGTGATAATGGCAGCAACCTTATCTCTGCCCTATGCCAGGATAAGTTGACACATGTACCATGCCTAGCACACATCCTAAATCTGGTGGTACAGTGTTTCCTAACCAGGTACCCAGGGCGGGCAGAGCTTCTCAGCCAGGCCAGAAAAGTCTGCAGTCACTTCAGATGGTCATTCCCAGCAAGTGTTCATCTGGCAGAAATGCAAAGAGAATTCCACCTTCCCACAAACTGTCTGATCTGTGACATGCCCACCAGGTGGAACTCAACATTAGCAATGCTGCAGCGTCTGCACAAGCAGCAGAGGGCCATCAATGAGTACCTGTGTGAGTATGGCACAAGGACAGGTTCAGGTCAACTTGTTCCCCCCCCCGCAGTGGCTGATGATCAAGGATGCATGCACTGTACTGTCACCATTTGAGGAGGCAACGAGGATAGTGAGCAGGGACAGTGCATTCATCAGTGACACAATTCTTTTAGTGTTCCTGCTGGAGCGCACTCTGTGGGGAATTTTAGATGTTGCAATAGAGGCAGAGCAGCGGGAGGAAGAGGAGGCCTTCCCTAGCTCTCAAGGCCCCAGTCTTTACACAGACAGCATTCCAGGGGGTCCTCAGATCAGACAGGAGGAGGATGAGGAGGAATATTTAAGTAGTGTGTGCATTGAAGGTGGGGATTCCTCAAGGGAGGGTTTTGTGTGCCCAGAAACCCAAGTACTAGTACGTGGCTGGGAGGAGGAAGTGCACGATGGGATCATCCTCATTGACCAGGAAGACTCGGAAGCTAATGCCACCTCCAACCAACACTGCATGGGCTCCATTATCCTGCAAAGCCTGCTAAAATATCATTTTAATATTGGACCGCAGGGTCCAACCCTGCACTCTTCCACAATACCACAGAGGGGTTACTTATGGTGTGAAGGCACTTGCTGCCACCAAAGGCACAATATTTGGGTGCAGTGACACTGACGCCTATACCAGATTCATATCATTTTATATTGGACCGCAGGGTCCAACCCTGCACTCTTCCACAATACCACAGAGGGGTTACGGTGTGACGGCACTGTTGCCAACACTAAAGGCCCAATTTTAAAGCACCTACTGTTACTTTCATCCAAAGCCTGCATAAGTTTCACCATAATTTAGCCAAAAAATCATTAAACTTGTTCTGCGTGTCCTAAAATGTCTCCTCTTTTCATACAGGCTGCTGCCACAAGGAGTTGTTTATGAATAGATTAAAGGAAAACCATTTACCATCATTTGAAATGTCATTGTTTGGTTTTTAAATGTTTCTATACATCCTACAAATCCGCCACTTCACAGGCAGGTTATGGGGGCCTCCTAGGCACGATATTTGAAGGAATTTTTTTCGTTTTTATTCTTAACCTTTAATTCATGGAAAGCTCACTGCTCCTTTAAAAACTTTTTTTAAAAAAAAATTTTTGTCCTTGTTTCCTGTCCCCCAGGGCACTACCCGGACCCCCATACAACTTTTATGGCAAATATCTTTCATATATGCCCTCTTGGAGGGCACTATAAAAATCGAACTTTCGAGTCCCATTGACTTGCATTGAGTTCGGTTCGAGTTCGAACTCGAACTTTTGAAATTGTTCGAGTTCGAATGCGAACCGAACACGGAGGTGTTCGGCTCATCACTATTCCCATGCATTAAGCTGTTGTTGTTGGTTTTTGAATGCTTTGAAAGGAGTGCTCTCTTCCCGGTTTATTATATATATATGTATATACTGTATGCACATATTCATATTGATACTCATTTTCTGAATTTTCGGCCAGATATTTGCACTTATTTTTTTTATTAGCTTTAAATTACTTTATTTCAAGTATTTCAGGAAATGAGTTAAACCGCTGCTTTAATCTCATGATTGTATCTTGCATTCTTGTTTTTCTTATCATCTTAGGTGGTTTGGTTAAAGACTGTGTTTAAAGATGCTTGAAAGAAGATAGTGTCATCAATATGTTTTTTGTGCTGCTATATACAGAAGAAAAGATAGGATAAGCATTAATTGGCAATTACTAGTCCGTACAAATATATATTTGTACTTTTTTATTAGTTATAAATAAGTAATCCTAGACATATAAGTAAGGCATTAAATAAATAAGACAGCTGCATTTTCAGAATTGTTTTGGATAAACAGCTGCCAACGTTTTTTTTCCATCTTATTTTATCTTCAAGTTTTTATTTTAGTAACAAGAGAAAAAAAAGTTAACACTTTTATACTGATATAAAATGTAATAGTGAGACTGTCATGTCCCCTGGTTTATCATTAGAGATGCTTTGTAGGTATGATTTCTTCATGACACGTTTTTCAGACTTTGCTGGTTGGTGCCACGTAAGTCTAAGAAAGAGATTGTGTTCAATGCTGTGATCACACTGTATTCTTCAAAACAGATTTTATTTTTAGTTATCCCCAAAAGGAGAACATCAGAAAGTTAACACCAGAGAGTTATCTGAAATCACCTCCCTAGATCCGAGATACATAGGGATAGCGTATAATAGGGTTAAATTGTATGTACTAGGGTTTTATCAAAAGTAAAATCCGACCCCTGACCAGCTGAGTGATTTGAAATTGCCCACATAAATTGTCTCCATGGCTTGCTCTGTAGTTTGCACTGTACAATTTACACTGTAGCTGAGAGAGCAGCCTTGAAGTATGTTCATGTACACCCTTCTGACACTCAGTTCTCAGCAGAAACTTCAAAGCCAAAAAAATGATTGGCATATTGCACAATACTCATAGGTGGGGGAAATTTAAAGGGACATTACCACCAAAAACTGAAATGCTACTTTTTTAGTTTATGTTGCTGATATCTTACTTGTGCTTTGTTTTTCTCTTATATTTTTAGTTATGAAAATATTTTCCTCTATATGTGTCACTGGGTGCATCCATTTTGTGATATTTTTGCTGCCCCCAAAGTGCCTTTACAGCACTTGTACGTCACCGTATTGCATTGGGCAAAGAATAGACTCTATAGTTCAGCTCTCCTAAAATCCGACTCATAAGGATTACATGTGTATGGGCTGTAATCAGATGACATCAGAGATTAAAGTGTAGAATGCCCACTAGAATTCCTCATTCGTCTGCCATCTCTCATCTCGGGTAGCTTAGACAACACACTAGATCCCATGAAGCCTTGTCTAAGCATTCCCTTCCCCAACTCATTTCCTCTTCATTAGTGGTTTGTCCTATACCACAGACAAAACCAGTGGAGGCTCGTATATTAAATCAGCAGGGCAGCGCCCCACCAGTTTCTTGTGAAAAAAATTAAATAGTTAAAAAGTTAAAAAATATAGAAAAACATCATGTGTTTGTAATTTCATTGGTATTTTTTTCTGACAGCAGTGGTTATCAGTAATGTAAACATGGGGCGGGGGATTGATAAGCTTGTTCTCTCTCCCCCTGGCTGATGGCGTCAACATATTGACATCTGAGAATGTCCCATATGAACGTTTGTGCACCTCAGGCCTGCCAGGGGATTGGCACATGCTCCATAGGTTTATAAAGGAGGGTCCTGCCCACCTGCCATTAAATTGCCACAAGGACGTTTAAGGAAAACGTCCATTCATTATGTTTGGCCACTCTCATTAGCACATGGCCAGAGAGAGGAGACATAAACCCACAGTGAAGGCAGGAAATGGTAGTGACATATCTTCCAAACAGAAATGACAAGATGGAGGACATGAAGGATGAAAGAGCTAGTAGATGAGTTGAAAATGCTGCAGGTATTTGTGATGACATTAATTGGGCTAGATTCCCCACCATCTGTTGGCAGAGCATAAGATAATGAATACTGGCAGGGAAACTGATGTCTGACATTGCTTGGATGCATGTTCTGAGCACAGAGTAATTCCTCGCTGCCTTCCCCAGCATTGCTCACCTCTGCTCCCCAGCCTGCCTGTCATGTCTGATATGTATGAGTAAGCATATCACAGAGCTGCATAGCAATAAAACTCACAGTAATGTGCGGTGCGTACGAGCGTACCACAGAATCCACAGCAATAAAACTCACAGTGATGTCCAGTGTGTATGAGCGAATCATAGAATCTACAGCAATAAAACTCACAGTGGTGTGTGTTGTGTATGAGCATATCAGAGCTGCACAGCAATAAAACTCACAGTGGTGTGCGGTGTGCAGGGCTGGATTAAGAGTATCAGGGGCCTGGTGCTGAGGATTTTGGTGGGCCTTTTTTATAGATACTGAAGCAACAATCAGTCCGTGCTGCTTTCTCATTTAGAGAGTCAGGCGGTGTACTGGCGTATGTCACGTTATTTCAACATCAGAGATACTGGGAAACCTGACTGGTGACTCTGACATGGTGTGATATGACGCATAACGTGACTTACAGTGCTTTTGGTCATAAGCCTCCTGCTGGGTTACCATGCATGGCCCTTATATGAGTCACTCACTGCCTGGTAGCAAACTGACAATACTTGAGGCAGTGGGGCCCCCAGACCAAATAGGGCAATGTCCCCCCATGACTGAAATCTTAAAAAAAATTATGTGAAAAGAGGACCCTGTCCAAGAGCTTACAATCTAAGAGCAGAAGAAAATAACGGCAGTAAAACAAAGTTGGGGTGGATTTAAAATAGGATTGATGGAGGACTCGGATTAAAGAGTGGACCCTTGCACAGAGCCTCCATTCTCCAGTGGACTGCAAATCCCATGACGCTCAGCCAGGGGATGGCTACACTTAAGCTAATGTGCTTGCTATGGTGACTGCCCTGCCCTCTGCATGTCACATAACAAGCCTCTGTCTTTTTTATTTCTTAAATAATTAATTCTGTGCCTCCCTCCATGCCATGGCACCAGTCCTCTCTGCAGGGGGCCTATGCTAATCACTGCACAGCCTCCCCTCCCCCCTCCCATCATACCTGCAGGAAGAGCTCCTCCAGACCAGTGTGTCCTCCTTCACTTTTAAGTCCAGGTTCCCCACGTATGGCTTCTTGTCCGCCTCCTCCTCCCAGTTCCTCTGCATGATTGCACACACAGCCCAGAGCCCACCAGCTGGAAGCCAGGCCGTTTATTTCACTCTGCTGTGTGTGTGTGTGCAGGCAGGATGAGATCCATAGGGAGGGTGAGATCCCCGGGGAGCTGTGACAGTGTGCTCCCTATCGCTCTGCCCCAGCCAGCCCTGCACACCTTCGGATGCCTGCAGCCCTTCAATTTCTTGTCCTCCTCGTGCTGCGCTCCTGCTGTTGTCCTAAGGGCGAGGCAGGCAGCACGCAGTGCAGGCTGTGCAGATTCATCCGCACGCCTGCGCACTGTTAGCTTCCCCCCTTTCTAAGTAAATGAGCTGGCCCAACATGTGCAGGCACCGGTGGGGCATGTGACATGTCAGGTGTTGATCTCCTCTGCTCCGTGCACCATGGCCTGTCGTTCTGTGTCCGGATCCAGCGTCTGCCTCTGCCTCACAGTCACAGTGCCACCGGCCAGCCTGCAGCTCAACTTCAGCCAGCATCTCGTCCTGGCTGCTGTGGGCCTATTTTTAGAACGGGGCCTGGAGCGGCTGCTCCATCCGCCTCTATGTTAATCCGGCCCTGGCGGTGTGTACGAGCTTATCAGAGATCTGCACAGCAATAAAACTCATGGTATTAGGCGGTGTGTATGAGCGTATCACAGAAGCCACAGCAATAAAACTCACAGTAATGTGCCGTGTGTATGAGCTTATAAGAGCTGCACAGCCATAAAACTCACAGTAATATGCAGTGTGTACGAGTTTATCGCAGAGCAATAAAACTCACAGTAATGTGTGGTGTCTAGAGTGTGTCACCCTGTAAGTAGATTGTTTTACTTTCTCTGGCAGTGACCAATCGTGTTAGTAATTGGTCTCAGAAAGCCTGCGATGGATCAGATCTGTGCATATGCGCACAGCCCCGACCCATTGTTCTGCGCAGGCACTAAGGGACGTCCATACGGAAAATTCATAGGTCCTGTTGCGGTGCAAAATTTGCCTTCTCTATGCTACACATGTAGCACAGGGGACACAATTTGCACAGAAAAGCTTCAGGGACTTCTGGGTTCAGGAGTCCCTGAGCTGAAGCGGATGAATAGTGCGTTACGAGGGGAGAAAGGGGAGGAAAATGACTGAAAACAAGTACTCTAAGTAAAAAATAATTGGAGAGGCTGTCAGCAGGATTTGCCCAATAATTAAATAAAACAAAGTTATTATTTTTTTATTATTATTTTTTCCAATGATACCTAACATGACCCTCTAGCTGTCCTATGGACTCCATGGAGCGGATGCTTGGGACGGTGCGTTAGCGCTGCCCACAGCATCCGCGAGCCTAGCGGCCGCTATGGGGCAGGCTGCTGGACTCCTGCCTAATAATCTGCTGGTGAAACCAGGACTCAAAGGGGAAATTAGTGATCGCTAATTTCCCCCTTAGCATCCAGGTTTTAGCTTCAGGCCCACGATAGTGCCATGTGAATACAGTATATACACACACAGGCATTATATAGACACACAGGCAGGCATTATTTAAACAGGCAGGCATTATTGCAGGGCCACTTGTAAAAGCTACACTACAGTTCCCGGCATGCTACACTTCACCGAGCTCCTGATGACAGGCAGCCAATCATGCGGCCAGACTTTCAATTGGTTGAACTATGCTGTCATTCACCGTTTTGGCCCACCTTCCCTGCACTTCTATTGGCGGAGCCTCCATCTCGGGGCTCTGCTACTGTAGGGATCCTACCTCTCAGTCCCGGGAGTTTCAGAAGCATTTGCGGGTGTCAGGGAGCCCGCTTTCACTTAAAGGAGAATCCCAGGATTTCCGGGAGACTTGGGATCCCTGCCAAGGTGCCAAAATTTTTGGGGTCACATTCTGGAGCCTATTTGCAAATGAATTTCATTTGCAAAAAATGAATTTCCTTTGAATTGTCATACAATTTACCAAATCATGCATAATTGGCATGAGGGCAGGGTCGGCAGGCCGACCATGGAGCCTGTTGGAGCAAAGGCTTCTAACAGGAAATTCCGAGGGCGCAGCGTTTTTTGCCCCTCTGCACTTTTTTCTCAGTGCCACGCATTCACAATTGTCCCCGCCCCTTATACATGTGAGGCCCGGAGTGGAAGAGCAGGAGAGAGATCAAGGCGCTTGTGAATAGGCTGGGAGGCAGCTAGTCTCTTCTCCAGATCAAACAGGTACGTGCACCATGTCTGTGTGTGACTCTGCCCTTCAGTCTCCCTGGGGGTGAATCGATGAGGCAGTCTGTCCTCCTGCCCCCAACGTCAAAGACACACTGACTGGAGTTGTTGCTGGCAGGCCAGGCCCGAACTGTTAAGCGGGAACCTGGAAGCGAAGAGGCTTTTCTTTCTGACTCCCACTAATCTGTATCCACCCAGTCTAATCAGTGAGTGCTTAGTTATGTGCTCTTGAAGTACTCACCCTCACGCTTCTGGCTGCATTCATCCTCCTGCACGGTAATAGCACCCCCATCTCTGCCTGTCTCAGCCCCACACACCCACCCGCACAGACATTGCATCCACCCCCATGTCTGTCTCCACCTCAGACAGGATCCCCCTTCTCCCCTTCTGTTGTCTCATGGGTACTAGCATAATTGGCTTTTGTTTATGTGCCATTGAGCTAGAGATCATCCAACTAGTAAAACCTTCTTTAACCCCTTAAGGACGGGAGTAATTTTACAACTTTGGCGCTCTTTCGAAGTGAAGTTTGCTGAAGTTTTTGCTCATCATGTTTAAACGCGGCTTTAAGTCACATATTATTATACCACCCAGACAAATTATATATCGTTCTTTCCGGCAGACTCGGAAGATTAATAATATATCATAATTATATATAAAAGTCATGTCCTGCCAGAATGCTATAACAAAAAATGTAAAAAAAATTGAATTTTCAATAAAATTTCAATCATCCACAGTGTATAAAGTGTTTTTTTTTCACATTTTATTATCCGATCCTTTGCGGTTATATTCTATGGGGTAGACTTGGGAACCCTTTTTTTTTTTTTTTTTTTTGGGTGGGGGGGAAATTACGTGATTTTAGCTAAACCCCCCACAAAAAAAATCATTGGTGAAGCATCATTGTTCACATTATAATTGAAATGTGAACAATAATGCTGCATAAAAAAAAAACACGTTTTTATTTTTTAATTAATTAATTAATTAATTGTTTTTTTATTTTTATACACTTTTATTTAACTTTTTTCATTGTCATGTTTGATATTGTTGGAAAGGCCATGCTCAGACCTTTCCATCGATATCAGGCATGACCCCCTAGCTGCCACCGATCGGGAGATAAAGTGGTTCAAAGAACCCCCCTATCGCCTGCAAGGGATTTCCATAGGAAATCCCTTTGCAGCTAGCGGCTTCCCCAGTTAACTGACATCATCGCGCATGGCGTGATGAGTCAGTTGACGCGGGGGGGGACCCAGAGGTGGGCGCTGCCATCCAAGATGGCGGCCCCCACCGGAAATAGGCCGCAATCGGGCACAAATTTGTGCCCGGTCGCGACCTGGCAACTCATGGGTTAACCCCAATACATCGCTAGAAAGGTCAGGCTGTGACCCTTCCAGCGATGCTGGCCACAGCCTTGTAGCCCCCGGCGATGGGGAGATAGAGGGATCCGAACATCAGTGCGCCGGATGAGGAAACCCTGCCGATCTGACTCCGTGGGAGTCAGAGCAGCGAGGGAGCCGCCGGAGGAGGTGAGTATCTCCCGGGGGGGACTGAAAACGCCGAGGACGTACATTTACGTCCTGCGGCGCCAAAGCCCACCTAATGCAGGGCGTAAATGTACGTCCTGCGGCGTTAAGGGGTTAATATGATCATTTCTTACAAGACAACATCTTGCTTCTTTTCTTACTCTTGATGCTTTGTGCATATTGCTCTGGTATCTGCTATAATGTCCTCAAAATGTATGTAAAATTTTAAATAAAAAAAAATAAGATCTTTCCTGCTTAACTTTATTTGTAGATGATGTAATTTGATGTGGAGGCTGTCAGCTATATAATTCAATATCCTTGAGGGTGTGTAAAAATATATTTATGTATATAGTTTATTTGGAGGGAGCTCTGGGACTTGTTAAATCTAATCAAATTGACTTTTGTTGCGTTTTCAGTGTTTCAGCCCATTAGTCTGGTAAGAGTCTGCAAAATCGTGGACCGAAACATTGAATTCACAATGAAATCACTTTTGATTTGACTTAAAGGAACACTACTGAAAAAATAGTGTCTTTTATTTGCCCTTATTAATGCAGCACTATTGTTCACATTTAAATTATAATGTGAACACTGATGCTGCCATACCGTTTTTCTAAAATCCCATAATTTCTCAAAATAATAAAATAACCGGTTCCCAGTTCAAATTTTTTTTAACAAACGTGTCCTATAGAATATGTAACCGCAATGGCTCAGATGATAAAATGTGGAAAAAATTGCTTTACATGCTGTAGATGATTGACATTTTAATGGTAATTCACTTTTTTTTCACATTTTTTGTTATAGCATTCTGTTAGAACATGGCATATACATATAATAATGATATATTATGAATTTGCTGAGTCTGCCAAAAAAAAGGATATATAATTTGTTTGGGTCGTATAATAAAACATGACTTCAAATTGCGTTTAAACATGATGGTAAAAAATGGTAAAAATTAGCTCAGCACACAGAGGTGAAATTGCTCAGCAGTGAAGGGGTTAACATAAGCTGCCATGTTTAATATGGGGTTTGAAGCCTATGAACGATGATTGCCTTTGATCAGGAATATGAATCATATTTACGGCTGGTTCTCGGTTTTAATCGTTTCTAATGAGCCTCCCTGAAGGTAGTTATTTGTAACCTGGATTGTGGAATAAGTGATATTTTGTTAGTAGCAGCGATTTATTATTTTATCAGCACAAAATTGTAGTGGTTGATCCACATGACTTGCAAAATCTTGTGGTCGTTAAACCCAATAGAACCATTTAATTTGATAAAAGATTTATTATCTTGGTAATGACCAGTTCCCGGCATAGCACCTTCACCCCAATTTCAGTTCATACATTGGTTTATTGAATGATCGGATAATTAATATAATATACTGTACATGTCTTTTGCACTCCTGACGAGACATTCATGGCAAAATGTGCGTTAGGTGCAGGAGCTCAGTGCTAGAGTTGTAGAAATCTGCATAGATGACATGGTAGTTCTAGGCCAATGTTGGCTCTGTGATGAATAGCTTGTAGCTCAATGTAGCATACAGCATGTATATAAGGATTTATAAACAGAGCAGTCTAAAAAATGGAATTGTTTCTGGACTGATTAATACAATTTGACAGTAGTTTTGTCTCTGACAGTCTGCTTTGGAACCCCAGACACGTATTTTAATGATTATAAAAGATGGTGGATAACTAATATAGTCAGTAGTACATTAATCAGGGTTCTTCCGGGTCTTGAGTCAGAATAAATACTCTTAGTTGTTTTTAAATGAGTTGAGGCTGTTTTGTTTCCTCTTTTTCTAATTTGTTGGTCACATATCACTTGGGATAAATATTTCATATTATCTTGTTTTTTAAAAAATGTAATAAAAGTTAAGCTTTAAATTTAAATGATAGTTGTTTACTAATATCGACTGATTAGCAGGGATCATATATGCATATTGCGTGTTGGAAGTTTGGATACCTAATTTTTATGTAAACCATGTGTGAACAGTGTTTATATCCTATTGGTATATGTGGTTTTGTTCCTTTAACAAATTTTAACCCTTTCCAGTCCAATGTCGGATATATCCGACACAACCTTTTGCAGGTTGCGGTCCAATGTCAAATATATTCCAACATGACTGGCCCGCTTGCTTCCAGGATACTAACCTCTCTCTCTGGGGTCCCACTGAGGTCTGACTAAAGGAAGTCAGACCTCCAGTTTTATACCCCTCCCTGCACACTGACATCATTGCGCTGGGCACGATGACAATAGGTTCAGGTGACCCTCCCCCGCCACAACAGGGGAAGTGCCTGAAGGGAGAGGCATCACTGGAAATGTCACAGTTTTACCTTTCCAGCGATGCGCCTCTTTAACTCCTTAGTGTCCAGTCCGTAATCCAGCACCAATCGACGCCAGATCCCGATCTGCTCCTTAGGGTGGCTGAAAGGGAGGTCCTTTGGACCCTCTTCCTCCCAATCAGGAGACATTAGCACAAAAAGAGAGGCATCACTGGAATGGTCACATCTTGGATGTCAGCCAAGCCTCCGGGGCCTCCCCTGCCAATTGACGTCATCGCGCATTGGCGTGATGACATCACTTAGGGAACTAACCTCTAGCTGTCAAGGGGTTTCCCTATGGAAACCCAATGGTGGAGATAGTGGCATCCTGTGAACCCAACTATCTCCTGATCAGTGGCAACTAGAGGGTCATGTTTGTTATCGTCGGCAAGGCCAGAGCATGACCAGGTTACGGGTTAAAAAAAATTAAATCATCTGACATCATCGCACATGGCGCGATGACATCAGTTAGCCGGGGAACCCCTAGCTGCCCGGGGATTTCCTAAGGAAATCCCACGGTAGAGATAGGGGGTTACTTTGAACCCCCATATCTCATGATTGCTGGCAGCTAGATGGGGCCAGAGGATGGCCTTTCCAAAGATACCAAACATGACCATGTTCAAAGTAACAAAAAAATATATAAAAATAACAATATGAAAAAAAAACTAAAAATAAGAAAAATAATAAAAAATAAAAACGTGTTTTTTGTGTTGTTTTTTTTATTGATGCAGCAATATTGTTCGCATTTCAATTATAATGTGAACAATGATGCTGCACTAACAATTTTTTCTATTGTGGGGGTTTTAGCTAAAAATCATGCAATCCCCCCAAAAAAAGTAACGAGTTCCCATTTCTAATTTTTACACATTGTAGATGATTGAAAATTAAAATGTTATTGCATTTTTTGTTATAATATTCAGGCAGGGCATGACAAATACATATGATAATGATATATTATGAGTCTGCCAAAATAAGGATATATAATTTGTCTGGGTTGTACAATAAAATGTGACTTCAAATCGTGTTTAAACATGATGAGCAAAAACGGTAAAAATTAGATCAGCACACAGGGGTGAAATAGGCTCAGCAGTGAATGGATTAATATATAGTAGGTGACAATTTCATGGTTCATTTTCTTTGGAGCACACTAGGTTGTGCCGATTGAAACCCGTCTATCAATACTGGTGTTGGCCCCTCTCTGCCATCAAAGGGCACTACTACCTTTGGCATAGGTTCTACCTATTTTGAGTGTTTCTTTTATTTTTCTATTTTTAAGTCTGACACAGATGTCTGTGGAGATTTTATAGTATGTCTGTTGAGTCACATTTTATTGTTTTTCTTAAATAAAAGCTATGTTTATATATGGTTTACTTCACTTGTTATACATTGAAATATAAAGACTAACATTATATAAGGTTTTAGAATAATAGTAGTAACCAGTCTATAAAACTTAAAAGTTTTGTTTTTTTTGGAAATAAAATAAGACCAGCCGGGACACTTAGTTAAAGTTTATTGGACCGCAAAGGGTTAATTTAAGAAAAAGTGAATTATTCATAAGCAAGCTGACTTTCACAAATTTTACATTTTTATAATGTTTATTTTTCAGTTATCAAGTATAAAAAAATTGCATTTCCTATTAAATTTGCCTTAAAATAAATAATTTCCAAAACACTATCCATTATAAATAAAATATAGGTGGGTACAACTTTTTTATTGTAAGAATTTAGTTATGCTCTAAATTGTACATACTGTACACTAGTACAGGTCCTGTGGATTCTTATTTGTGCTCACATGCCTACTTTGGCAGCTCGTGGAATGGTATGTGCATTTTAATAGGATATTATAAAAGAACCACGCCATGCATTATGTTTACTGACTGTGCAAAATGCCCCCACACATCCTTAAGTGTCTTGATTCTAAAGATGTATTGTCCCTTTATTTAATACTCACTCTGAATGCTAGGGAATAAACAAAATTCCTACTGGTCCACATATGAATTTTACATGCAGCTGTATTCTTCAACCCATCTTGACACTACGTAGAGTGTCTGCACTGTCTGGTGCATCCATAATAACGATTTCTTACTCTTATCATTAGGATCCAATATCCATTTACAATTGTACAATACATTCCTATTCACAAAGTCCTGAAAATATTCTTTTATTCTCTTGTGAGAAATGGATGTGTATGGTTGTGTGCGTTAAGAGAAAAGATTCACAAAAGTATATTTTTTTGTCATATTTTCTCCCAATAAACACATACATCACTGACACAACAGAAAATACATATTCCACTCAATGATGAGCTATTGGGAAACAATACCAAGATTTTTATAAATTCATAATAACGTTGTCTGCAAGCTTTATAAAATACTATGGTTTGTACCGCAAGTCTCTGTTACTTGAGTTGTGAAATAAAAATGTCAGGCATTCTGAGAAATGGATCCCTAGAAAATACAAATTTGATGTCTTATATTGAATGGTCATACAATAAAAACTGCAAAACCACTATTGCTTTCAAAATAGAAACAGCTGCCCCATTATATCTTGATTGAATAGTATTGTATTTTTATTTACACGTGAAACCACGCTTCTAGCAGCTATTGTTTCTACACTTTAAAAATATTGGATGGCTTTTTGAAAAGGCCCTGCGTCCTTTCTTTTTTTTTTTTTTTTTTTAAAAATAGCTTTTGAGACTTCGAGACGTATGCAGAATGAATAAACACTGTTTCAATAGTAAAATCCCTTTATGGTTCTCCTTGATTGACAATTTATTCATGAGGTAACAGCCATTTGAAGACTTTAAAGGTTTGTTGTGTATGATGATACCTCTGTGATTTGTTTGAGTTAGCATTGACTTCATTAACTGCAAATTTGGATTACTCTGGCATGGAGCATAAAAGCATTAGGGATGTGTTAATCAAGACTGTACTATTTATCTGCTTCTTAGCCAAACGTTTAAATGAAGCCATGTTGAAAATCTGCAGGTAGAGTCCGTCCACTGCAAAATTTGTTTAATAACAAGTTCATGCAATATGCATATTTCGTCTATGGATGAAAAGGCAATTGGTTATTCCAAGCATATATATATAGCCTAACTGAATATTAGCGGATATGTGGCAGTGAATTAGGGAAAGAAAAGTTTATTCAGCACAGTTCATGTCTGGCAAAAAAGATTAGATCAGCCTAAATTTTAATTGGTTTCACAAACCCAGTGGAATATAGTTTTTTGGATCAGTACTTGATGTCTTAAAAAGAGTTTTAAACATACATTTTAAAGAGGAAATGGTGCTTAGAAGGGGAAAAAAACATTGTAGCAAAATATTCACATATTCCACACTATCTAAAAGGTCATCAAGATTTTATCAGACTTATTTTTTTAGAAATTACTTTAACATTTAAAATGTCAAAGCTGTACTAGCTTGTACAGCCTGGTATACAATACAAGCTCAAACTATACAGCACATGTTGCTAACAATCAATGAAACCAATGCAGACTCATGTATTTTTTTCAGTATGTTACATAACCTTAAAATGCTTTTCTACAATACATGGAAACAGTGAAACCTGTGAAGTGGTGACCCCCAGTTATGGTTTTGTTTACATTTGGTTTGATTGTTTTGCAGTTATGACATGCATTCATGTATTTAGGAAAATATAATGTTGATACATAGGTTCGCTCCATTCCAGGCACTAAGAAAGCAATGATAACATTCTACTTCACCATTCTGTACTCCCTACAAGGTCGAGTAAGGTGTCACTGGAAAGGTTAGAGTATGGCCTTTCCAATGATAACAAACATAATGATGTAATAATGCAGAAGTATTTTTTTACTGTGTTCTAAGGCATCTATTTCAGAAACCAAAGATGTTAGAGATGTGAAATTTGGTATTTACAATCTTCTTGAAAAATAAAAACAGATGTTTTACCATTTTCCAAAAATCTCAAGTGGGGGGTGATAAAAAGGGAGGGCTGAATACTTTTAATTAGGATACCTATATCTCAAAAACAGAAGATGTTACATACGTGAAAATTGGTATTTAGATTTGTCTTGAGAAACAAAAAAACACCTATTTTACCATTTTCCAAAAATTCAGTGGGAGGGGCAAAAAGGGGGGTTGAATACTTTTATCAGTATACCTATATTTCAAAAACCAAAGATGTTACAGGTGTGAAATTTGGTATTTACAATCTTCGTGAAAAAAACAAACATGTGTTTTGCCATTTTCCACAAATCCAAATAAGGGGGGGGGTCGAGGGAAAGGGGTCTGAATACTTTTATCAGTATATCTATATTTCAAAAACCAAGATGTTACAGGTGTGAAGTTTGGTAATTACAATCTTTTGAAAATAAAGAAACACGTGTTTTGCCATTTTCCAAAAATCCAAGTAGGGGGGTAAAACAAAAAGGGGGTGAATACTTTTAAACAGGATACCTACATCTCAAAAACAGAAGATGTTACAGACGTGAAATTTGGTATTTAGATTTGTCTTTAGAAACCAAAAAAACACCTATTTTACCATTTTCCAAACATCCAGTGGAGGGGGAAAAAAGGGGGGTTGAATACTTTTATCAGTATACCTATATTTCCAAAAACCAAAGATGTTACAGGTGTGAAATCTGGCACTTACAATCTTCTTGAAAATTAAAAAAACACATGTTTTACCATTTTCCAAGAATCTCACGTGGTGGGTGAAAAAAGGGGGGGTGTGAATACTTTTCAACAGGATACCTATATCTCAAAAACAGAAGATGTTACAGATGTGAAAATTGGTATTTAGATTCGTCTTGAAAAATAAAACAACACGTATTTTACCATTTTCCAAAAATCCAGTGGGGGGGCAAAAAGGGGATGAATACCTTTATCACTATACCTATATTTCAAAAACCAATGATGTTACAGATGTGAAATTCGATATTTACAATCTTCGTGCAAAAAAACCCCATGTTTTACCATTTTCCAAAAATCCAGTTAAGGGGGTGGGGGAAAGGGATGTGAATACTTTTATCGGTAAACCTATATTTCAAAAACCAAAGATGTTACAGGTGTGAAATGTGGCACTTACATTCTTCTTGAAAAATAAAAAAACACATGTTTTACAATCTTCCAAAAATCCCAAGTGGTGGGGGGAGGGGGGGGTTGTACCAAAAAAACCTCAAGTTTCTTTTAAAAACAATTTTAACAAATCCTAAAATCCACCCGAGCGAAGCCGCTGGCAAAAGCTAGTGATGCTATAAAGATATTTAGGAAATAGAATGTTGATACATAGGTTCACTATTGCCATTCCAGGCACTAAGAAAGCAATGATAAAATTCTAGCTATAATCCAAAATTAAGTTTACTATGGGTCTCATTGTTCCATAATAGCAAATACAGGAATTCTATAAATATAAAAATGTCTAGAATTATGCAATTATTACACTACAGAAAACCAGAAATCTACAAAACTAATATATATAACATGTCCCAGCTACAACTGACATGGCACACCAAGCCGATGCTACTTTTAATTGGGACACTGTATGCTATAGATACACACAAATAAAAGTTAGGCACCATGTTAACAAATGTTTATGAGGTCGATATACAGTTGTGTTCAAAATTATTCAACCCCCAATGCTGTAAAGGGTTTTAGGGAATTTAGTGTACATTTGTAATTGTATTCAGAATTAAATCCTACAAGGACTTTTTAAAGAACCATATGCAACTAAAATGACATCAATTGGTTTTGTAATACAGTAGTAAATGTTTCTTTTGTGAATTCTTCATTGACACAATTATTCAACCCCTTAAAGACTACCACTCTGAAGAACAGAGGTTCATTCAAGTGTTTTCAATCAGGTATTGAAAACACCTGTGGATGTCACGAAGCAGCAATAAAGCATAATAAGCACCAATTAGGCAGCTTTAAAATGACTGTGATACTCAGCTCCTTCTAGACATTTACTGGTGTGTTTACAAACATGGTGAAGTCAAGAGAATGGTCCAGGAAGACAAGAGAAGAGGTGATTACTCTTCACAGGAAGGGCAATGGCTATAAGAAGATTGCAAAGATGTTAAACATACCAAGAGAGACCATAGGAAGCATCGTTCGCAAATTCAAGGCAAAGGGCACTGTTGAAACGCTACCTGGTTGTGGCAGAAAGAAGATGCTGACTTTGACTGCTGTGCGCTACCTGAAGCGTAGAGTGGAGAAAAGTCCCAGTGTGACTGCTGAGGAACTGAGAAAAGATTTGTCAGATGTGGGTACTGAAGTTTCAGCTCAGACAATACGGCGCACACTGCGTAATGAAGGCCTCCATGCCAGAACTCCCAGGCGCACCCCCTTGCTGTCTCCAAAGAATATGAAGAGTCGACTGCAGTATGCCAAAAGTCATGTGGACAAACCACAGAAGTTTTGGGATAGTGTTCTGTGGACTGATGAAACAAAATTAGAACTGTTTGGGCCCATGGATCAACGCTATGTTTGGAGGAGGAAGAACAAGGCCTATGAAGAAAAGAACACCTTGCCTACTGTGAAGCATGGTGGGGGGTCAATCATGCTTTGGGGCTGTTTTGCTTCTGCAGGTACAAGGAAGCTTCAGCGTGTGCAAGGTACCATGAATTCTCTTCAGTACCAGGAGATATTGGATGACAATGTGATGCAGTCCGTCACAAACCTGAGGCTTGGGAGACGTTGGACCTTTCAACAGGACAATGATCCCAAGCATACCTCCAAGTCCACTAGAGCATGGTTGCAGATTAAAGGCTGGAACATTTTGGAGTGGCCATCGCAGTCACCTGACTTGAATCCGATTGAGAACCTCTGGTGGGACTTAAAGAAAGCAGTTGCAGTGCACAAGCCTAAGAATGTGACTGAACTGGAGGCTTTTGCCCATGACGAATGGGCGAAGATACCCGTAGATCGCTGCAAGACACTTGTGTCAAGCTATGCTTCACGTTTAAAAGCTGTTATAACTGTAAAAGGATGTTGTACTAAGTACTAAGATTGATTGTCACTTGGGGGTTGAATAAAACTGATAATGATGTGAGCACAGAAAAGACATTTGTGGTTATTTCATTATAAATGTTATGTTATATTTGTCTGACCTACACGTGCCTCTTTGATTTAATTGTAAGCAAGATGACTGAATGATCAAAATCAATGTCAAACTGGCCAAAACACTCAATTTCAGTGGGGGTTGAATAATTTTGAACACAACTGTATATTGGTAGGATGTCACCACTGCAGTCCCAGTTTCAAAAAAACTATATTCTGAGTACAGGATATCCAAGCAGAAATTTTAACTGTACCTAGAAGCCCATCAATAAGAGATCCAGTGGATTACATTTTCTGGCTCATATATGCAATGAAGAAATACAGATAAAAGAAGCATGCATTCAGTATTCATTTTTGCAACATAAACCAACCAATGATTTCTTTCATTCTATCCACTCCAGCTCATATTTAGCATTACAATGCTATATTTCTGATTCTTTAATTACATGCATGAGGTGTTCAATAAGTCAGAAAATATGAAGTATTTGGAACGCTTGTCAAATAACATGTACACAATTTATGTTTGGAATTATGCAATTGTTTATGTCCGTACCATTTTTGCAATATTAAGAATAATTATGCTGCAACCATTGCTCCCATCTTATACTAGGCTATTGCTTCCACATGCAACTAATTTATATGAATTATCCACTAACAATATGAAAAATGCATTGCATGGCTTCCACAGCCCTCAGAATGGAAATCTGCTTTATGCTCATGGACCTCATACAATTATAAAATAACCAGTAATTGGTGGTAAAAGAAAAGAAAATATTTTTGTTGATAAAAGTTTGCAGTTTTACAACAGCAGTTGAAAAAGAACAAAAGTTAATATGAAAGCAAGTCTATCCAAAATTTTTATTTACCAGTTCATTTATAGTACAGTATAGAGAAATGTTTTGTCACCATGTCTTTTCCAAGGTGGCTCACACACACAGTGAACTTCCATCCTTTATTTATTTATAGCAGATTTAAATTTTTTGTCATATCTTACCTCTTGGCCATGCCTCTCTCCTCCTGGTGCATCTAGGCTGTGGTCAAGAGGCATCTTGGGGAAATGTGGTCTCTATTGGCGCTGAGGGTAGCTTGGACCAGAGACCAACTCCATTCCCTCACTGGCCTATGGAGGTTGGACCTTGCAATGTGAGACGAGACAAGGCGAGCCCTCCACCATCCCTATTTATGTCTCTGGAGGAGCTTCCTACTTAAACCCAGCTGAAGAGCAGTAAGGTGCTCTATCCATGGAACTGTACAAAGTTATTCTACTGATCACCCAGATACCCGTTGCTTGTCAATTTGACTTACCACAAATTCAGCCAGCCCTGACCTCTTGCTGCATCTTTGACACTGTTCCTCGGATTGTCTTTTTTTTTTTTTGAGAATGTATTTTACCGGGTAGAATACATTGAGATTTCTCTTGTTTTCAAGTCTGTCCTGTGTGGAGAGTATGTACCGTTAGGTGTCTTACCTAAGGACACTCACTGGAGAGGTGCTCTTTCTCGCATATCATGGTCTCAGCTCACCATACTAGGTGCTGAATATTGGGTCCCAGTCCCACAAAGCATAAAACTTATAAATGATTGGTAACCCAAATATGAATGTAAAAGGAAATATGGCGTTGGCCTCAATTTTAAAAATCTAGTTTTAACCTTTTGAATGCGAAGGACCTGCGCAGAGTCTCCCATTTCACTCCTGTGTGCGTAGGATGATCCACGTATGTTTTCATGTTGCCCCAGATCAGCAACGTTCTGGGGCTTCAATCACAGTGGTCATGGCAGCCCTCGCTATGGGACTGCCACCTGCCGCTGGAATAATCACGCATGCATGCAAAGATGTAATAAAGAGAGTCCGCCTGTCCAGCAGAGGAAACCCAATTAATGAAATGCAGGGGTTCTTTGGACCTCTGTGTCATGGGAATCGTCCAACGTAGGATGTCAATTGAGGTGGGCAAGGTTTGGCTTTGCAATGATACCGAACATGTAATATATTAAAAAAAGAAAACAGAAAAATGAAAATTTAAAACTAGAAGAGGAAAAAAAATATTTTTTTGTTTTTTTAAGGCTGTGACATTGTCCATTTTTGACGTACAAAATGAGCAATGCCACTACCATTACTTACCTTCTCATTTCCCACACTAAGAGAAAGTTCATTGTTTTATATACGTATATAGTCATATTTTTCATAAAACGCAATGTGCCAAAATTCTAACAAACTTTTTCTTTTTTTCTGTTTTGGTTACCTTTGTGTGTTTTGGGAAATAGAGTAAAAGGTTCTCCATTTATGATTTACAAGGTGGAAAGCCTGCCCAGAGGGCAGTCTATTGTGGATATACTGCCCTCAGCTCGTGGATACTGCCCTCAGCTCGTGGATACTGCCCCCAGCTCGTGGATACTGCCCCCAGCACGTGGATACTGCCCCCAGCTCGTGGATACTGCCCCCAGCTCGTGGATACTGCCCTCAGCTCGTGGATACTGCCCCCAGCTCGTGGATACTGCCCCCAGCACGTGGATACTGCCCCCAGCTCGTGGATACTGCCCCCAGCTCGTGGATACTGCCCTCAGCTCGTGGATACTGCCCTCAACTCGTGGATACTGCCCCCAGCTCGTGGATACTGCCCTCAGCACGTGAATACTGCCCCCAGCTCATGGATACTGCCCTCAGCACGTGGATACTGCCCTCAGCTCGTGGATACTGCCCTCAGCTCGTGGATACTGCCCTCAGCTCGTGGATACTGCCCCCAGCTCGTGGATACTGCCCTCAGCACGTGGATACTGCCCCCAGCTCGTGGATACTGCCCTCAGCTCGTGGATACTGCCCTCAGTTCGTGGATACTGCCCTCAGCATGTGGATTTTTCCCCCCAGCTCAGACCCCAGACCAGACATGGGGCGGCTGTTCGAATGCTCTATCGGCATTCGGACAGCCGCCCCATGAGCTCCGCATACTTACCTTCCCGAGCGGCGAAGTGAAAGTTTCCCCGCTTCCGGTCGTTGAAGGACCCAAGCCGCGGTCACGTGGGACTCCCACGTGACCGCGGCTTGGGTCCTTCAAAGAGCGGAAGCTAGGGAACTTTCCCTTCGCCGCTCGGGGGTTGGATGCACGCGGCAGCCGGGTAGAGGCTGCGAGCGCAGCCTCTACCCGGCTGCTGTGTGCATCTTGTAACCGCCGCGGCGAGCGCACAGCCGGCTCGTGCCGCGGCGGTTGCATGCGCGCGCAACCAACCGCCGCTGGTTGCGCGCGCATGCGCAGAGTAAGGCTTGGCGACGGGCACGCCAAGCCTTACTCAATTATAGTATAGATAAAGACTAAACCATAGAACATATAACCACAAAAGTTTGGATGATAAAATGTGGAAACATAAACAACTGAAATTCAAATGGAAATTTACACTTTTAAATTTTTTTGCTACAGCGTTCTGACAGACCATGACGTTTACACATAAAAATTATATATTTCGAATCTCCCGAGTCTGCTGAAAAAAGGATATACAGTCAGGTCCAGAAATATTGGGACATCGACACAATTCTAACATCTTTGGCTCTATACACCACCACAATGGAGTTGGAATGAAACAAACACAATGTGCTTTAACTGCAGACTGTCAGCTTTAATTTGAGGGTATGTACATCCAACTCAGGTGAGCGGAGTAGGACTTACAGCAGTTTGTATGTATTAATAAAGGTGTACGATTGTGTATGCACTGGGGACATAGATCCTTCATTCCAGTGAGCATCATTGTGGCTGCATAGGTGCTCTATTTTTGTTTTGGTTGTGAGAATATATTACCTACTATTTATGTGTAAAATATGCTTTAGAAATACAAAAATCTTACGACGTATTGTGGAGGCTTCAGTAAGATATATGAACTACAGAATTTTGAAAGGAATGCAAAAACATTCAAAAAGCCAAAATTTCTAGTATTAAAAACAATTATGCATTATTTCATCATTTAAAAAAAATGCATTCAAATGTTTTAAGATTTACTTTTTTATTAGACTATTATTATTATTATTATTACTATTATTTAGTGGTGGTAAAAGATAGGCCTGGTGTATTTGCATATACACTTCTCAATTCCCATACAACATTTTCTTTGCATGTGCCCGATCGTTGTGGAGAAAGTTTTTATGCACTTGTTCAATATTGAACAATGAAGAAAAATATTTTTTATAGATCTAGGTTTTTTTCTTTGCTTGTGTAGAGTCTCTTGTTGTTGTTGTTGTCTGTTCTAGGGACTTTTTATTATAGATTTTTAGTTTGCACACATGCATTCCAATTTAAAAAAGCTTTGCTTTGAAACTTCTGTAGAACAAAAAAGGTTTTTATGGGAATGAGCAATGGCACCAGTGGGCTACCCGTCGGTGTTTACCCCATATCTTCTCATAAGATTTTATCATTGTGGTTCCTATATCTCTTGTGGAGAGGAGACTGCAATATACAATCAGACAGAACTGAAATGCCAAGGTATAGTCTTTACTGTAATGATACCATTGAGCTAAAATCTGACTAAACATGAGTGGGTACACAACAAAAGGCATCCCGCCAATGCCATTGCCCATTCTTTGTGTTCTAAAAGTTAGTTTTGTTCTACTTTGAAACTCTGATTCAGTTTTCCACCGGTTAAATTTTTCTAAAATGAGATAGCATCGGTCTGAAATGTGCAGTAGGTCTACTTAAATTACTAATCCGTATCTGAATATTAAGAATA
This sequence comes from Leptobrachium leishanense, assembly GCA_009667805.1. Taxonomy (NCBI): domain Eukaryota; kingdom Metazoa; phylum Chordata; class Amphibia; order Anura; family Megophryidae; genus Leptobrachium; species Leptobrachium leishanense. The sequence continues at coordinate 165,295,851 of CM019067.1, forward strand.
AATCTATATTTATATATTTCTCTATAATTCATTTATAAATGATATCTGCAGAAACCCTACAATTAGCTTCTACATATATCATTTGTGTCAAAGTCAATTCAAAAGACAGAGTTGACTGTGTTGCTAATCAAACCTGCTAAACTGAGGTTTGTACAATGGTTACGTACACTGTAGTTAGAACAATACATGGTAATTAAAGTACTGTATAAGTTTCTGTTGACACACTTGTATTTAACACAGTACATGTTAAATGTAGCAAATGTCACTCATTTTTACAGTATCCAGTTTTGCAATAAACTATAGAAATATCTGCTCCTGTTGTACCCGTTACCTTATAATACATTATTGTCTTTTTTCTAGGATACAAATTGTGCTTGTTCTTTCTAAATATATCCATTAATTTAAGAAGGACGGAGAAGGGAAGAAAACATCTGATGAAATTTTCACCTTGAAAAGAAGCTTAGTAATGGTTCTAATACAATGAAGAAGTTTCAGACTAATTCTATTTAATATATGTAGCTGTAATGTGAGTATTCTGCTTCACCAAATTAATAAATCAGAACAAGGAGTAAGTAACATTTTCAAGCTTGGCATTATATATCCTGTTGAATAGCTATTATCCTAGAATTAATAGCTATTATCCTAGAATTAATTTACCGAATGCAAAATAACAGCTATGCATTCGTTAACCTTAAAACTCAAATAAATGAAGTTATAATATTTATTTATTTTAAAAAAATAAAAATAAAGGAACCAACTTTGTTATATCTTGTTAAAAAAATTGAAGGTGTTACATTACAAATTAATACCTACAAATTATATTAGTATTGAGAAGGATCCTATTTAAAATAGGGAAATACGAATTTCAAAGTGGAAAATGTTAAGATTTATCATAGACATCATAAAAGTATTAGTTTTACAAGTATACAATTTCTGCAAATTTTTAAAGATGTGTGCAATCAAAAAGGAACCTCAGATGTGATGGTAGAGCAGGTGTTAATGACATCAAGGTGATATCGGATACCCCACAGGTAATTTCATACTATCTGGCTAAAAATAGAAAGGCAATTTTATGAAAGCTGGAAATAGATCAATTTTAATCAAATGGCTTGAATCTTGTTTATAGTTTAATGCTCTGATGCTGATGTTAAAATTATGCCAAGGCAAATGTGTACACTATAAATACCACAGGCATTGCAATATTCATATGTGATCCAAATTGCAGTTAAATCTGCATCTTGAGTCATTTTATCAAATATTAAGAGATTTGTGAACTATTACAAATATATTTATTTCAATAATCAAGGTACACTTAAACATTTTGAAAAGCTAAAATTATAAAACATAAGCTTAAAAGAACTTTCATAAAAGAACAAAGGTAAGTGTCTCTAATAACTTACCCAATTAATCCCCATGAAATGGCTTGCAATTGCAGAAGAAAAAGAATCAATTCTTTTAAACAGGTCACTAGTCAAAAGGATCTTCTTGTCTTTTTCACTGACATCAGTGATGGGTCTATCAATGACCTGTAACATTGTTTGTTTTAATTCAATATAATGTTCAGCTTCAGTAACCTTTACTGGTTTTGTATTGACCTAAATATATTTGCAGTGTCATATATGACAACATCAAATAATAATAATAAAAAAACCCGACAAATTAGAGCATACAAAAGTGAAAACTGTAAGCTTCTAGCATTCAACTATATTACCAGGTGTTTCAGCAATTATATTTATATTTTGCTCTTATTATTATAAATGGCATAGTTAATTACATAAAGTAATAGCATATATATATATATATATATATATATATTTATTTATTTTCTATCCTTGGTGCATTACACTAATCTAGAGCTCTATTACATGGTTGGTGTTAAATGACAGACGCTAATGAAAAACCTGAGCATAAGCCGTTTACCATTATAGTCTGTCATTTAACACCCATATTAAGTTTATTCCGTACTGCGTTTTAGGTGAATACAACATTTACAGGGAATTACTCCTTTATGTCTACATGCTTAACAGGGATACTGTGTACTGCTCCATATATATATGACTGTTTTGAATCTGGATCTATACATTTGTTTTCGAATGATCTAATGATTGTACATAGTAAAGATGAGTTAATTATTTACTTGTATGCAATCTTCAAATATTTTTGTTTAGAACACTTTGTTAGTGCTACATCAATCATACTATCATAATAGCTTTAGTTATCAATAGTTATGTAATTGTGTTTATTTTGTTCATGTGTAGACATAAATAAGTGGATTGTCATGCTTTTTGACTTATGTGTGTGATTGCCAACATTAAGTGTCATTTTGTGTTTTTACTTAAAAAATTAAAAATAAAACATGAATATGTTTGCATTAAATGAGAACATCTAAACAAAATTGGTACAGGGATTGCTAGGCAATATCAAAGAATAGATCAGGGTGCAAAGAAATATATATATATATACAAAAAACAGTTTTGATCGTATAAACATTGTACCAATTTGGAAAAATTTTCTTGCATAACATCGGCCAAACAATAGACTAAGCAGAATAAAAAAAGAAATAATGGAAAAAAGGATTATGGAGTGTTATCCATTCAGAAATCAGTGTCTGCTGAACCAAAGATGACCTACAGAAATAAAACCAAGGGTGAGGACCAACAGTTCATTTTTTTAAGTAGAGGTACAGGCAAAGGGAATACAGGAATGACACAAGCTGGCAATTGTCAGGTCAGTCAAGTATCTTATGTACCAGGGGGCAAATTCAGAACTGTAGTTTAGGGCTCAGAAAAGAAGTTTCTCAGAAAGGCAAGGACAGGTAAAATGAAAAAGTCTATTCATACTGCAAAGATGTGTGCAGACATCTATATATGACATTTAAGACAAAAAAATTATTTGGAATGTGGGTAATATCATAACAGACGTGAATAAGGCTTCAGGATTTTTTTAAATTAGTTGAGTAAAGTTAGACAGTTGGTTAAAACTTTAGTTATGAAAAGTATACCGGGAGAGCAAATATAAATATTGTGAATTCATCTGGTGGATAAGTGCCAGTAAAAATAACTGTATACTCAATACAAAGTTTATTAAGCGATCAAAATAGTGAAGGAAATACTTATATTTTGGTGATATCCACACTGTATTATTCTTGATTAAATGGTGATTGGATATGGGGGAGAGGAAGAGAAACAAACAATAGTACAATACAGTTAATATATGGTGTTAAAGTAGAGCAAAACCAACATTATCCTCACTCATGTGGTAAAGAGATTGTGTGAACTGGTTCTCTATCTGTTGTTCTCTTCTATGTGATCCTCATGAGTAAAATAGAAACAAGAGACAATCATAGGGTAGGAGGTTCTTGCCAAATAATTGATGAATTAATAGAAAGAGACCAAACTCATCTATTTCCAAGACTTAATAGGTTTGTCTGGGAGATGTGTGTCTATGGCACTTTGTACAGGTAGTGCTCGGCCTTACAGTGGTGAATGTGTTTCTCCACTCCAGATCAACAGAGGTAATTAAAAGTAAAGGGCCCAAAGGTGCATACAAATTAATAACAGGGATTTTATTAATTAAAGTATAGTAAAAAAAAAAAAAAAGAAACTGGTGGGGAACAAATAAAATATAATAAATAAGCAAAAACAACTAGGCAATATAGAACTTGTGTGAAATACCTATCACCGCAATCATAGCACGGCTTCTTTAGACAATAGTGGCGAACGTGTTTGAAACATCCTTAAGAAGACTGTAATTCAAAATTGACATTCATCATTCAGCTGGGATAACAACTAAAGCCTGGGGTCATTTGGAACGGATGATGAAGCACCCAATAAAGGGGATTTCAAATGGTCCAAAGATGAGGAAGTAGGGACATGAGCAACATAGGCAGAGAACGATGTCAATCTCACCACAGTTTTTCCAAGAGAGTATTGGGGGATTATTTTATTTTAAATTGCTTAATTGGTGTGAGATACAGCTAAAGCATTCAATATACTCATTCCTTTAGATTGACACACAAATCAAAGCAGTGTATTTCCAAATCCATCCCCAAAAAGGAGGATACAATAAGGGAAAAAGGTCTCTATCACAAGCTGAGATATATTTTTGAGTGCCAAGCAATTGGCTGTCAGAATCGTTGGGTATCCCAAAGAAATTTGTTATTGGGTTATTCAGAAAAACAAGTTCATAGGAGATAATTGATCAAATAGCAGCGGTTTCTAAATGTGATGTGGAGGCAAATTCAAGTAACTTTTCAATATCAAATGAGGTGAACTATGCTATGCAAGTAATAAAAGGCAAATCAAATCTTTATCATAGAGAGGTCTTTGAGAAGAAGGGAGTGAGTTATAGGACAAATTATCATTTGTTCCATAAGGAAATTGAATGGATAATGGTAGGATTGGATGTAGGAATATGTGATCAGTAAGTTGTGTCACCAAAAATAACTGGAAAGGAAGTTTTAACAAAAAATGTGTGTTCTGAATCAATCCAACATTTTCAAGCAGGCATATATTCCATTGCTGAGGATGTCTCAATTATGTGTCATGATAATAAGGGTGTTGGGGAGAGTGAAACCACTGTTTGACTTGGGGTAAAATGTGAAATGTCTAGCTCAAGAGCAGTTATGCACTGGTAAAATCTTGAAAGTAAAATGTCACAAGAAGCAGATGAAAACTACATATTAAAATTATTTTATGGTTTATCTCAAATGTTGGAACGCCTCAAAATGCGACTCTTGTACCGATAAATATCAAATTAAATAAATGTATATTTAAGAATATTCTTTTACTCTGTAGATAGTTATGTTTGGGGTGTAAAGAAGTGGAGATAAAGGGGACCAAAGGACCCAACTCCCGTACTAAATCTTCTCCAGTTTCATTGGAATTAAGGGGGTTCCCCATTGTTTTAATGTTGGCTGACAAGCATTTATACCCTACAGTCCCATATTGATGTATAAGTGGCAGCTTAAGAGCAATGCTGTAAGCAAAGTAGGATAGAATAAGGAGAGTAAGAGAATCCTATTTTATAAGTGAAATGTAAAAGGTGGGGGTTGGCAGCATATAGATAAATGCAGAATATGTGGGCCAGAAGTTTCAATTTGATGAGAAGTCAGTACTGAAGACCACTTGGAATGACAAGTATGAAGGATGAATCTGACACTATCATTTTAAATAGATATAGGTTGCACAGAAGTCAAGACGGAAGCAGATGACAGCATACATTGGGTTTTTAAAGCACTGATTTATGCAATAAATGGATAATCTATTCAGTTAATGCTGCATCGAATCCAGATATTGTGCTCTTTGATAGACATGCAAAATAAAACAGGAAACTGAAAAGCTTGATATTTCTTCAGCATCTCTGAAGACACTTGAAAACTTGACACATGCTGTATTATGCATTGTGTGTTATTTGCTTTTCCTACTTTCACATGTTCTTTATAAAACCGTTATAAATCACAAGTTTAACAGAAATGCTCAAGTCATATTTTACAAAAAAAGTATGTTGCAAGTTCATGTGTATCAGAAGCAATACACTAAACAACTAAAGTATTAAAATATAAAACACTTTTCTAAGTTTCATTTTATCACATTATTTTATTTTTCCTCCAAAACATTTTTCCTTTATATGCTGTCTGTCATCATAATAGCCTTACAATTTTATGCAGCAGACAAATATGATGGCAAAATTGGAAGCAAGTGACAAGTGAATATTAAATCTCAAACTTTTGTGAAAAGTTATGTAAAATGTCAGAGTTAGCAGGTATTTCCATACCTACTGTGTCTGTATGTTTAATTCAAAAACGGATATGTTCCATATCCTTAGTATACAAAGAAAGGGTGTAGGATAATGCCCTGTACCAGAAAATTGGTATCTTTTATTTTGTCCAATAACAGTAGCCAGCTTTTAAAGGTGTTCTTTCAGCTAGACAAGTAAATGCAAATCTTTCTCATGCATTAGAACTTTGCAGTGAATCTGCTGAAATAGTTTAGGCAGAAATCTTATACACCATCCAGTTGTCTATATCAGTGGTCCCCAACCCTGGTCCTCAGGGCCCACTAACAGGCCAGATTTTGCAGATCACCATGGGGAAAAGCAGACTGAATCCTGCAATCACTGAGCAGCAAATCATAACACCTGTGCTGTGCTTCAGATATCTGGCAAACCTGGCCTGTTAGTGGGCCCTGAGGACCAGGGTTGGGGACCACTGGTCTATATAAATGGCAGACCCTACTCAGCTTAGTCTTTAAAGTGCCACAGTCATGGACAAAACTATGTTTGCCCATGTGACAGGGGAAGCCTCCCTTTATGTAGATCAGTGGTTTTTTTGCTGACCCATATAATGTAAAAAAAATTGAGACATTTTGTTTTAAAGAGTCTCCTGTCCTCCACATGACTATGGCATGCCACAGTAAGGAGGATGGCTGTGAGAAGAGAGCTGTTCTAAAGGACAACCCTCTGCTCACTATGAGTGTTGCACTGTCTCTCTGACATGAGCTGGGTGACAAGCAGCCCAGCACATTGATGGTGCAATGTAGTACGGCTCTCTGCAGAATGCACTCCCTCCCCCAGGCAACATGGCGCTGGCTCCGGGGAGAGGGGAAAACTTCAAAAAAACGGAATATCTCAGTTTTTTTACATTATATAGGTCAGTGAAAAAATGCTGACCTATATGAAGGGAGAGGTGCACAGTCACATGGTCAAAACTTATTTTGCCCATAACAGGTGCACTAACAGCCCCACTCACTAATCTCTTAACCCTTTCCCACCACAGGGTGTACTATGCCGTCCCTGCAGCGGGTGGGCCATGAAGCCGTGGGGTGGAATAGTATGTCCCTCTGACTTCAATGAGCCTCCTCTGGCCCCACCCACTAGCTGGCACGTACCATGTCACATTTTCTGCTGCGGGACGGCCTGGTTCAGGCTATTCCCCAGCAGCCAATGGTGCGCAATGCTAGTGGGTGGTAAAGTAATAAAATAGGACTTCAAATTACATGTTAACATGATAAGCATAAAATGGTGAAAATGAGCTCAGCACACAGAGGTGAAATGGCTCAGCAGTGAAGGGGTTAAAAAACAAAACCATGTTAAAATTGGGTATTTCTAATTTCAGGAAAAAATTGTGTTTTGTTTTTTTGTTGTGTTTTTTCCATTTTTTCATCATATTTCATAATTACTTTTATAGGAATTTATACGATATGATGGAAATAATGGTATCTTTAGAAAGTCCATTTAATGGCTATAAAAATGGTATTTAATACGTGTGGGCTCCATAAACGAGAATGAGGAAAATTGAACCTAAACACAAATAGCGCAGAAATGTAAAAACAGCAGTTGGCACTTTCGGACAGACAATGGCAAACCGCCTGGTCACTATGGGGTTAATAGCGAACAGCAAATAGTTAAATAAAGGTTTATATCTGTTAATAAGAGCTAGTATCCTATGCAAAATCTTTTTGAGAGGGAAATGAAGATAAATATGAATAACATTCATATAAAATGGGTGGGATGATATTCACCTCTGTGTCTTTATTTATAATTTTGATTCCCCATTAAATTATATTGGGAAATCTGGGAATTATAACACAAGATACAGAAGTTTCATATTAGGTTTAAAACTAAGACATGAGTGAATGAGAAACATGAGTGATTGGCTTTAAATAGACTCTTAAAACAGACTCTTTTGATCAATTAGCGGTTTTCATTAAGTCTTCAAGTTGACGCCTTGGTACATATAAGTTGAAGCTGCTGCATTTCTAGAAGACTGAGCTTCAAAAATGGAAATACTGTATCTTTTCCAGCCTCTGACATGATCGATTTAATTCATCTTGCCAAAGTGGTGGAAGAGATAGGATGAAATGGTTTATGAGAGCTAGAATAATCTTTCAGAAGGTGGATGATCCTATGCTGAATTGACATGTTCATATTTAGAGAGACAGAGTACTGGACAAAGATAAGTCTCCGGGTAAAAGCTAGGAAAAATATCTGGCTCTGGCTTCCAACAGAAGAACTGAGGTAGCTGAGCATTCACTCGAGAGGCAAATAGATTGATAGAAAAAGGACCCAAGAGTATAGTTAAGATTTGAAAACTTTGAATGTAATCTCCAATCGCCGGGGGCATCAAATACCTGGAGTTCCAGTCCGCCACTACATTGGATAAACCTGGGATAGGCTTGCACCGTGATGTTGTGATCTAGTCAATAACTCCAAAATGTTTTGCCAATTTCTGATAATTGGTAAGCTCTGGTCCTCCTAGGTGACTTATATAACTTATATAGAAATTGAAACAGTATAGAGAGGTGAAGCGCCCACCAGACGTTAGTGTACAATCCGCTCGTAAAAACATTGTAAATGGAGGTTCCTCTAGAAAACCTAAAACAGCGTAAAAAACGTAAAAACAACGTAGTGCCAGTGAACATCAGCCCACCGGTTTGCAAAATTATACACACTGCATGTCCATAATGTTCTTTTTTTCCAAAATTCGCCCCATTTTTGTTGATGCCTATTCAACAGTGCTGCAAGAGAAAAGCAAGACCAGAATTTTGTAATATATAAATTCAGGGTTGAAGATATAGTCATAAAGGTATCAAACTTCCATTTTCATGAGCACACATCTGGCTCTAGGGTGGATCTCCTTATGGGTCTTTAACCTTTTCTTTCTCTGCCTTATTCTTAATGCCAGTTAAACTAGATTGGAGCCAAAAGGGTATGCAATCTAATCTTATTTTAGGAAGTAAAACAATAGTAAAATAAAATGAAATTGCATCCCCTTTTGGCTCCAATCTAACTGAATTGGCATTAAGAACAAGGCGAATAAACACTGGAGCCTCAGTAGAACACGGGGGAGTAATCTACATGGTAAAACATCGAACCGAGCAAATTATACTTCCGCGTTTCAGGGTGAAACACGGAGTTACTGCACATGCGCTAAGGTGGCGAATGGAAAAAATTAACTTCCGCGTTTCAGGGTGGATAGCGGAGTTATTGCGCAAAAGCCAAAATGGCGAATGGGAGTTTTAAAACATATGTTTTTAATGAATCGTTTATGGATGTAATTGGACTTAATGAGTAGAGTATATAAGGAGACAGCGGGGACAAGACAGACGATACCAGCTGAGGAAGCCACTCCGGCGAAACGTGTCCTGGTAGCTATGCTTTGTTATATTGATATTAATAAATGTTTTTAAGGACCGCTGTTCTCCTACATTCCTGTCCAAGAAGGTTTTTGGGAATTTCTTTACAGATTCCTTATGCGCAATTGATGGAGCCAATTGGGGCTCAGGGATATGTGAGTTTTGATTTGGCTTGTAACTATATCTCCAACTGTTTGGCTACGGTATTACACTAGGGATATCCCTGGTATACGTTTACATTTCACTGCAGGGAAACCCCATAGGAATCCACAGGATCTACCAAGGGATTAATGGGCACCCGAAGAAAAGAGTAAAGACCCATAAGGAGATCCACCCTAGAGCCAGGTGTGGGCTCATGAAAATGTGAGTTGGATACCTTTATGACTATATCTTCAACCCTGAATTTATATACTGCGCAATTCTGGTCTTGCTTTTCTCTTGCAGCACTGTTGAATAGGCATCAACATAAAAGGGGCATATTTTTGAAAAAAAGAACATTATGGACATGCAGGGCCCTATTACATTCTTAACGCAAAAACGCACGCTAAACACGTGTTTTTTTGTGCAAAGCGTTAAACGTTAACGCACGAAAATCACCGCTGGAATTACATTCCTCACGCATTTTTTCATCCGTCTGGAAATTGCGCTCGTAACACCGATGCGCAAACATGCGCGCAAAGTACCGTTGCGCACATAAATCAGTGAGCGCAATGTAACTTTTAACGCGAGTCCGTCAGAGTCTGTAATTTTTGACACAAATCCGTCATTTTTGTGATGACTGTGCACAACATTCAGACGTTTTGACGTGAGTCCGCCATTTTTGTGCGGACTGCACACAACATTCGTACGTTTTGACGGAAGACAAGGTAGTGGCCGTCATTTTTGACGGATCTAGTCAAAAAAAACATGCGCATCGACGATCTCCATTGTGAATCCGCAGTTTGGTATGGCCAGGTTGTTACAATTTGCCGTTACCACCAGCTTTTCAAAGACCTGCGCTAGGATTGTAATACCATGCGCACACCAGCGCACAAACGCATTTGCGCTCACAATGTTAAGTATAGGACGCGCAAAGTACATTACGCTCGCAAAGGGTTCACGCAGGTTCATCCACGGAAGACGTTAACACCCATTTTTGGGCGCGGACATTGTAATACGACGTTAGGTGCAAAGGGTTTTGCCCCTCGCGTTAATGCGTTTTTGCGCACGCGTTAACATTTGCGCGAAGAATGTAATAGGGCCCGCAGTGTGTATAATTTTGCGAACCAGTGGGCTGATGTTCACTGGCGCTACGTTGTTTTTCTTTAGACCTATATACCTGACTGCTGAGAAATTGTCCATTTGAAGTAGGACATCAGTATGTCTTTTGTAAAACTTTGAATAGCAGAAGAATATCTTTCGCCTTCGGACAAGGAGTCACAAAGCGCAACATAGTTGTGGGCATCAGAGTCTATAATCATCTCTCGTAGAAGAGGAAATATGGCTTGACAATTCCAACTCTCCATGTGATATAGCTGTCTCGGTTCCCAGATCCCACCACGCAGTACTTAACACCCCACACTCCACAGAGCCCAGAAGCTACCAACAGAGTAGCCGTGAAAGATCTCTAACTGTCTGGTCCTTAGAATTGGCCAGCTAAACTAGCTAGACAGAAAGGGTTAACAACACAGGAAGTAGTCAGCCGAGCCAGAATCAGGAATACAGAGTTCAGAATGGTCAAATGGAATAGCCGGGTCGATATCAGAGCAGTGGCGTAGTACAAGAAAATGGTCTAGGGCAACAGAAGGCAGAATAGTCAGAAACAAGCAGAGGTCAATAACGGGTTAATTCAATATAGCAGTCAGGTACAAGGAGCTCAGGTATGGATAACCACGATCTGGCAACTGCTGAGAATACACTGAGGGTTTTTAAAGACCTTCACCAGGCCACGCCCCCCACTCAAGCCGCACCTCATGCAACCACCTCCCTGCCTGTCTCCATTTAAACCGGGCATTGGTCAGCGAGCAGCATCAGACATGCTGCCCTCAAGCACACAGGTAGGGCTGGAAGCTCCCAACGTTACAATAGCCACCATTGAAGCTATTTCCTGGAATCCTTATCTAAGGATAAAAGACCTCTGCAAAGATAATTCTGGCATAGGTAAAGCATTTTGCATCGTTGGTGTGCTTGATAATACAGTAGGGGCCATATTACAAAGCTGTTGCTAACTTAACCAGAGCTGTTGTAAACTTTCCAGAGCCATTATAGCCTATGGAGCTGTTGAGTTAACAACAGCTCTGGTTAAGTTAGCACCAACTTTGTAATATGGCCCTAGACCTGGGAATATAGCTTGAATCAATGTCGAAAGAAGACCCAATAGCTGAGCTGAGAATCGAAGGGGGAATTTTTGTAAGGGCAATATCTTCCTTATTTTCCGTTTAATTTGGTAGATTTTCAGTGTTTGGAAAAAAACAGAGACATTTCCACTGAATTCACAATGAATCCGAGGAATTCTAGAGATTGTAAGGTAGTCAAAATGGACTTGGGGTAATTTATTAGGAAAGCTAGGTTGGAAAGGTTATCGTCCAATCTTGATGGAGACAGAAAGTTTAGACATTGTGAGCTAAAAGTAATATAAATAGTCTAGATATATTATTAGGCATACTCCTTTGTTCCGAAGTTAGGAGACTGCTGGCTTCATGGCCTTTGAGAACACCTGCCTTGATGACCTTTGTGAACACTCAATGGGCAGACGACAGAGAGAAAGGGAGGGATTTTTTATTCTTTTCCTGCTGTATAGCTACTTTCCCACTGATGACTTATTGATGTGTTTGCAAAATTCTAAAATAAAGAATTTAGCCACTTGGCTGCTAAGGACGCGCTCAGCGAGTCCAGCTAAGTGGTTCTCCTATGCTATGGACGCGCTGAGCGCGTCCTAGCATAGGAGGCAGCAATCGGCCAGGATTATGGCCGATTGCTGCGCCCCCCCCCCCCCGGTGCAGGCTGACATCTTGGATGTCAGCCCGGCACTCCTGGACCCCGGCAGGGACAATAGATGTCATCGTGCTAGTGCGATGACATCTATTACAGGCGCCCCCTGCGAGTGTGGGGAAGGTGCCTGAAAGGGAGGGGGTGGTCCTTTGGACCTTTCTCCCTCCCCTTCCGTAAGGGGCAGTGGTCAAAGGCAGGCACTATTTGGAAGGGCACAGCCTGCCCTTCCAAACAGTGGCTGGCTTTAACCTCTTGGGGGCCGGATCGTGATTCAGCGCCAAACAGCACCAGATCACAATCCTCTCGTGGAGCTGGCCGACATCTTGGATGTCGCCAAACTTCCAGGATCTCCCCCTGAAGACTGGCGTCATTGTGCATAGCGCGATGGCATCAGTTCTGGAGTTAACCCATAGCTGCCACCAATGGTGGAGATAGGGGGTTCATAGTAACCCCCTATCTCCCGATCCGTGGCAGCTAATGTTTGGTATCGTTGGATCGGCCAGAGCATGGCCTTTCCAACGATACCAAACATGACCATGTTAAAAGTTAAGATAAGAAAATATAAAAACAAATGTAATAAAAAAATAAACTGTTTTTTTTCTTGTTTTGTTTTGTTAATGCAGCAATATTGTTCCCATTTCAATTATAATGTGAACAATGATGCTGCACTAACGATTTTTGTATGTTGTGCGTTTGTTAAAAATTGTGTCATTTCCCCCAAATAAATGTAACACATTCCCCAAACCGCAAACGCTCGCATGTTAAAATGGGAAAAAAAACACTTTACATTTTTTATATTATTGAAAATTCAAATTTTATTGCATTTTTTGTTATAATATACAGACAGGACATGACGTATACATATAATAATGATATATTATGAATCTGCCGAGTCTCCCGGAAAGAACGATATATAATATATCTGGGTAATTTAATAAAATAAGGCTTCAAAACGCATTGAAACATGATGAGCGAAACCGGTAAAAATTAGCTCAGCACACAGGCGTGAAATGGCTCAGCAGTGAAAGGGTAAAAAAAATAAAAAAAGGAAGGAGCCTGTGGAAGTGGCTTGTTTATATTGGTCAGGAAAACAGCTCCGCTTTTTCCAGCGCTGTCATAAACCTTATTAGAAACTATAAATTTTATGAAACACTAGGTGTTAAGCCTGCCCTGAGGGCAGTCTATTGTTGAGGATCTGGCTGCTCTCGGCACAGGGGGGAGGGGGAGAAAGAGAGAGGGAGTGGGTGAGAGAGAAAGGAAGGAAGGGAGGAGGGGGGAGAGAGAAAGGAAGGGAGGAGGGGAGAGAGAAAGGAAGGGAGGAGTGGGGAGATAGAAAGGGAGGGGGAGAGAGAAGGGGAGAGAGAGAAGGGGTTGAGAGAGAGAGAGGGAGGGGGAGGAGGGGGGAGAGAGGGAGGGAGAGGAGGCGGGGAGAGAATGGGGAGAGGAAGGGAGAGAGGGAGGGAAGAGAGGAGGGGAGAGAGAGGAGGGGAGTGAGAGAGAGGGAGGGAGAGGGGGCAGGGAGAGGATGGGGAGAGAGAGGGAGGAGAGGAGGGGGAGATAGAGGGGAGGGGGGAGAGGATGGGGAGAGGGAGAGGGAGAAAGGGGGAGAGAGGAGGGGGAGAGAGGGAGAAAGAAGGGGAGAGAGTTAGGGGAAAGGAAGGGGAGGATGAGGGAGGGAAAAAGAGGGGGAGAGGAGAGGGAGAGAGGAGGAGAAGACAGTGGAGGAGAAAGGGGGAGAATAGAGGGGGAGGGAGATAGTAGTGAGGGGAGGGAGAGAGTAGAGGAGGGGAAGACAGGGGAGAGTAGAGGGGAAGAGAGAGGGAGGGGAGGGAGAGAGAGTGAAAAGGAGAGAGAGAGAGGGCGGGGGAAAGCCCTGCCAGCTAAACCCTCTTCTCTTATCAGCACATGGGATCCCTTCCTCTGTCAGTCGGGGGCTCTCAGGGGCCCACAGCAAGTCCTCTGCACCTCCATTCACTCACTGCACACACGTGCAGCCAGAGCTCTTCTTCATTCCCTCCTGGGCAACTGGGAGGAAGTGTAAAACAGTCACTTCCTCCCAGCGCTGCTTTTGCAGAGGATGGAAGGAAAGCGCTGTGGGAAAGAAAAGAGGGTGTTTTCACTTGAGAGTGTGCACTCTGTACGATCGCATTGCACAGGGTGCACACTCTTACAGATCCCCCCTGCGGCTCCTGGTAATGAGTCCGGCTGGCTGGGATGTGTAGCAGCCGGCCCGTCTCATTATGAAGATAAATACAGCAGCGACCGTTAGTCATAATTCAGCTTTGCTTATACTTAGCTTTTATCACAGAATCATTTACATCATACAGTGAGAAGTGTGTATTGTTAGAGATTATTGACTTCTTTAATAGGTCAGGGATATATTAATTATGACGTATATTTTTCTTATTGTAGATATATATAGATATATATATATTATTGACAGTGCCTCCAATACCAGTGGTATAAATTGATATTTAACCCTTAAGATAGGGATTAATAACCAATCAATGAATATACGTTTTAACAAATATATGGCGCGTTATCCCGAGTTCTTTTGATGCTATCTAGATATTTTTAAACACAATAAAATCAATAAAGATGATACGAGCCTGCGTAACGGTAAAAGAATTCAAACCAAAATTTATTCACACGTCAAGTTTCATACAATCATATGTTATCAACGGATTAGCAAGATACAATTTCACAAGTGATTATAGATCGTGATTAGTAGCGATACTGCGACACGCAATAATCTAATGGACAAATATTTTAGGTTTATAGACCGCACCACAGATATACACGCCTCAGTTCTTAAATACCAAGCTCTATTCTATTCACTTAAACCTTTCCCATTATAAACCAATCCTCCACCTGGCTAAAATAAACACTCAGTTACTGGGCTTCACCTGCAGCACAATTTGTTATTGTGGGGGCCTATTCACTAAATGCAACTTCCTTCAGGGAGATACATAACATACTCAATAGGTAGACTATCTCTTCCACAGATCAATCACAGCACTTAATTCAATATACGTTAACCCAAAGCTTCTTATTGACTTACATGCATTCAATCGAAAGGGCTGCAAGATGGATATGGAAGGAGTTATGCTAGTTTTACAAATGGGGCTGATGGCACTTGACATATAAAAGCTATTTCACATTCCCAGCGTATCTCACTATGGGTATACAATTGATCTTTAGATGTCCACAACCAGTATTCTTGGAATATAAATAATCTCACTAAATTATGGCTCAAGTATTTAGCCGGGAATAGTTTCTTCCTTAACAATCCTCTGCAGGGGAGTGGAAAGGCAGATTACTAGTCTACTGAGTAGGCTTAACCATCAAAATAATTCATTTATATTCCTTTAGTTTGTGATGGACATCTAAAGTAAGGACTGTGCAATTAGAAAATAGATATCAAGTTATTCAGGCATACTTTACCACCCGGTTAGTGAAGATAGAGTGGTGGAAGATTAGGGTGTGGTCACGTCTTAAGGGGGGCTGATGATATTTGCCCTTTCTCCCCTCCGAGCGTCCCTCAGGTCTCTCCCCAAGCTTTTCTCAGTGTGTTGATCCTTCTGCTCTGGATTGTCCCCTCTATATAGTGGTCTTCCGCCCAGTTTTAGATCTAGCCCATCACTATGTGGCCTCATTTGATTGGAGGATATATATATTCATCAACTCCAGGGCTCTGTCCAGGTGTTATATTACCTGGCCAGCAGATGGCGCTCTCAGATCAACCATCAACCTTCTGCAGGAATTAATTTATGTATTTGGCCAATCTTTTACTGGTTTGTGGTTGTTTTATTCCTATATCCCGGGACTCCATAGATTTATTAACAAATCAAAATTTATTTCTATTGTGGCATCGCTGGCATACTTCGCCACAGCGTGTGTGCATTTCATACCCCCTTTGCTTAAATCCACAGGTATGTGTATATGAGAGGATTCTGCAGACATACATTAATTCATTCATTCGTGATATCGTCTTTAACATTCACAATTACCAGACTTAATCTGTTTAGACATGTTAGTACACAAGACATTTGTAATAATCAACTGAATGTGGTATGGCCTCTGTTTTATATAAGACGCCAAGGTTATCTATTCTAACTGACCACATAAATTAAATATTCAAATACCATATAGTGTTAGATCATATCGCCGAATAGCATAGCATTACAAGCTGGTTTATCCAAGCCATTTAACCTTCTCTGTTTTTTTTTTCTTTATTGGGCAACCCATTGTTCAATGTTTACGTGGCTTTCAGAGTTTCGATCTGAAAAATAAACACAATACTGAGATACCTATCCTAGGGTAAGATCAGTTGTCATTGTGTTCCCTTACTTTTAAACAATTTGATCTAACATCTGCTTGTTTATTTTTTACAACCAGAGTCCATTAGACCTTCTTTGATCAATGCAAAAGTCTTCCCTTGTATGCGTAACAATAACGATCCATTGTCTTTAGAACGCATATTCTTGTTATATATATTAACCACGCAGACGAGTTGTCTGTGTGAAGCAATTTCTGGCCCCAAATTTAAATAGTCCTGCGAAATATAGAAATTTCATGTCTGAAAAGGTCTGACAGTATCATATAATGAAAGACAAATATTATATAGCGAAATCCATATGACATATACTGAAATTTATTTATTTGTTTATTTGCAAAGGATTTTACCAGGAAGGATACATTGAGATTTCTCTCGTTTTCAAGTATGTCCTGGTATCAAGAACATTGAATTGTTACAGAAATACAAAGTAATAAAATACAAAATACAAATAAACAGATTAACATATCATGGGAAGGGATAGAACCTTGGGTTAATTAGGGTGATTTGCAAAGTGGAATTCATATATTATATAATGAAGTTGTATACTATATACTGAATTCCATAGATTGTATACTGAAATTAAACTATTATATACTGAAATCCATATATCACATAATGAAATCCAGATGTCATATAGTGAAACTGATATGTTATATACTTAAATCAATATATACTGAAATCCATATATAATATACTGAAATGCATGTTCTATATAATGAAATAAATATTTCACATACTGTAATGGATATGCAATATACTGAAATCCATATGTCATATATTGAAATTCATATTTCATATACTGGAATCCTGATTGGCATATACTGAAATCCATGGACTAAATTACAATACTAGTGCTAAAATGCGGGCGCTAGCGCTAGTGAGGAAAAACTGCGCTCGCAGTTTTCCCCCTAGCGCCCACGTTTTAGCACTAGATTACAATGCAGGCGCTAAAAAAGTTGCCTGAATTGTTTGCTGGCGCTAAGCCCTGGGATGCGTGTGGCAGCGCTAAGCGCAGACGCGCGTATCCTCTCAATGGAGTCCATAGGACTCATTGAGCCAGACGCCGGCAGTCGCATGACCTGCTCCCGTCGGACTGAGGAGGCGGACAGAGCCACGGTCCTCGCTGCGGGACAGGAGGTGAGTATACGATTATTTTTTATTTCTTTTTTTGGATAGTGCTAACGGATTCTGCAGAAGCGGAATCCGCCAGCACCAAGTCCTGGCTCTGGTTAACCGTGGGACCGCAAAGTACAGTAACCTCGTGCTGAAAAGCGCAAGATACCAAACGCTAACAGGTTACTTAACCTTAACGTTTGCGTTTGGATTGTAATCTGTGGAAAAAACTTGAGCTAACGTTAATGCTCACGCAGGTAAGCGCTATCGTTAGCACCAAGTAGGGATGTGCATGGCTGAAAAATTAGTTTAATTTAGTTTGGTTTCGTTTTTAAATAATTTAGTTTTCAGAATTTCAGAACTAATTTCGTTTCGGATTTCGTTTCGTTTAGTTTCGGATCGATTCAAAATTTCGTAACGATTTGAAATTTCGAATCGATTCAAATTTCATATATCAATTCGATAGTTGATATCAATTTGAATTTTGGATCACTAAATAAAACCCCAATTAAACAAATTTTGCTATTAAAAGACAATCTAGGGTTAAATATTAAGCTGTGTCACAGATTTAGTATTTTAGTCAAATTAAACAGTGAAACAAAATTAATTTTTTTTCATAAAGTCCTTTGCTGACTATTACTTGTATTGTAAGTTAAGATCAATTCGATAGTTGATATCAATTTGATAGTTCATATAAAATTTGATCATTGATATCAATTTGAATTTCGGATCACTAAATGAAACCCCAATTAATTAAATGTTGCTGTTAAAAGACAAGCTAGGGTTAAATTAAGTTGTCTCACAGATTTAGTATTTAAGTCAATTTAACAGGGACAGGTGTTTGTGAAACTGTTAAAACGAAATTAATTTGTTTCATAAAGTTGTTTGCTGACTGCATTACTTGTATGTATTTTAATTTGAGATCAATTCGATAGTTGGTATCGATTCGTATTCCGGAACACCAAAAAAAAAAAGTTATTCAAATTTTATTTTTATGATGATGACACAGTGTTAAACGAGATAAATTCGTTATATACCATTTTGTTTCGTTTCAAATTCGTATCGTATCGATTCGTTATTCGGAAGTACTTCCAAAATACGAATTAATGGATTTCGTTCCGAATACTGAATTTTTCCGAAACAAATGCACATCTCTAGCACCAAGTATGTAATTTGGCCCCATTTGTCTTACATTGAAATCCATGTCATATACTGAAATATGTAATTTAATGAAATCCATGTGCTATATATTGAAATCCATATGTCATATAATGAAATACATATGCATTATACTGAAATACATATGCTAAATACTGAAATACATATGTCAAATACTGAAACAGATTTGGAGTGAAAAATACTTTTTCATATCTTGAGATTAGTCATCCGTCACATGATGCTGACCTTGCGCTGAACCTGGCCCCACTTTTGCAAGCAAAGGAAGCAGACCTATTCAGGGGCAGACTGACAACTGGTGGGGCCCCCAAGCAATAGGAGAGCATGGGGCTCCCTTGCTCCCCTAACACACACACACACACACAAGCCATACCCAGGAAACAAACCCACACATACACCATTGTGTTAAAGAATTTAATTTTACTCCTATAGTTTCAACATAACGTTCTAATAGGTCTTCCCAGAGAGGACACAATACAGAGAATCTGGGAAGTACTGATATAATTGCTTTACACATAATACACAGAGAGGACACAATACAGAGACTGAGAGTTTGTGGTTTACTGATATGTCTGCGTTACGTACAATACACAGAGAGGACACATTACAGAGTGTCTGGGAGGTACTGATATATTGCATTTGCTTTACAGATTTCAGTATATGCCATAAGGATTCTAGTATATGACATACGAATTTCAATATATGGTATATGGATTTCAGTATATTGCATATACATTACAGTATGTGAAATATGTATTTCATTATATAGCATATGCATTTCAGTATATGATATATAGATTTCATTATATAGCACATAATATTAAGTATCTAACATGAAATTCAGTATATAACTAGGGATGAGCTGTTTGGTTCAATCTGGTTCGAACATCGGCCGTTTGAAACTTCGCAAACTTTGAACTTTTAGGGACGTTCGCCAAAAGTTAGAATTTTTTTTTTTTTAAAAAAGTATAAAAAATGCTTAAATACTAAAGTCTAGAAATAAAGAGACTCTTTACTGCGGAATATTATAAGCAACGGTTTATTAGATATTGAATTAAAACGGGAATATTTTTAACATTGAAGTCTATGGGATAAAACATTCTTGTTACTAAAACATCAGGCAGACACGGCCCTCTAATCAGGCACTGTAGAGGGCAGCCTGCTGGGGCCTCCCAAGGATCCCCTTGAGGAGCATGCAGCCGCCGGATGACAGAGCTGCGACTGTGTGTCACGTCCTGGGTCTCTGGCGCCCCCTCTGGCTTCTATGGATATTGCATCCAAGTTCTGGACCTTTTGGTTCACGTTCAAGCCTGGACCTCACCTGGACTCAATTGTTTAAGTGGACTCTGTATATAAGCAGGCATCGCCCTAAGAAGGGCGCTGCCTCATTTTGGTATTCACTCTGATCCTAGCCTCCAGTTTATCCTTGTTCTCAGTCTGATCCATGTTCTCAGTTTGTTCTGTATTCCTAGTCTTGATTCAAGCCTCACTGTGATTCTAGCTTCATTCTGATCCTGATCCTGCTTCAGTGTACTCAGCTCATGCATTCATGCTCAGGTCTGTCTTGCTTAGGGGATGTTTGCATTTAATATATTCTTTCTTAGTTCTTCTGTCTATATTCAGGTCTATGTTCTTGGTTCATGTTCATGTCTGATATTCATGTTTTCTCTAGTTTAAATCCGGTTTATGTTCTTGCTTATGTTGCTCTAGTATTTAGCCCTCTCATGTTGTTGCTTTTTGATTAGCTATCTGTTTCATGCATTTCGTTCTGATCTGGTTCTATGTTTTGGTATTTGTATCTCAGTATTTTAGTTTATTTCTAGTGCTCAGGTCTTTAGTTTCATGTGTGTTTTTCTTGATCCTTGCTGTTTATATACTTTGCTGTTGTAAATAAATCCCTTGTTTTTGTTTATTCAGTCATGTCTGTTAACTGCTCAAGTAGCTCACACCCCTTCTGTGCCATGTCAGGGCAGGCCAACCGTCACATAATGAGGCAGCCAGTACATAGTGAGCGAGCAGTAATTCTAGAGGTGCTGGAGATCCTGAGAGGGGCTAACAAGCTCATTACTCAGCACCTGGATATCCTGTATGCAAGTTTGCTGCAACCTCCTAGGGACGTCTTCCCAAAGGAGCCTGTTCCAGTTACAGTTAAAGGTTCCAGAGGACCCCTGACCCTGGAGGAAAGGGTATGGAGGAAGACTCAGGGCTTATGCTTTTATTGCGGTTCTTTCCTGCATAAACGAATGGACTGTCAATTGCGGCCCCAGAAGTTATCCTCCGTGTTCCAGCCTTACCAGGCCCCAGAGTCCACTGCCCTGCACGTCGCAGGACGTCCAAAATCCACTGCCCAACAGGGAGAAACCAGGTGTAATGCCCAGCAGTGGGAAGTCAAGAGTGCTGCCCTGCAGCATGAACAATCTAAGGTGGCTGCTCAGCAGCACAAAGAATCTGAGTCTGCTGTTTGTCAGCTTCAAGTCCTGTCCTTGTCTACTGTGCCTAAGCTAGCAGTTCCAGTTAAGAGTGCTGCCCTGCAGCACGAACAAATCAAGTCCACTGCCTCGCAGTGCGAGATCTGGTCCACGGCTAACCAGTTTGAGAGCCAGTCCACTGCACAGCAGTTCAAGCCACAGTGCCAAGCCGGGGTGACCGCTCCACAGTGCCAAGCCGGGGTGACCGCTCCACAGTGCCAAGCCGGGGTGACCGCTCCACAGTGCCAAGCCGGGGTCACCGCTCCACAGTGCCAAGCCAAGGTGGTTGCAAAGCACTGTGAGATCAAGATTGTTGCCGAGCCGGTAGCTGCCAAGCCACGCTCACCCGAGCCGGTAGCTGCCAAGCCACGCTCACCCGAGCTGGCTGTTGCCAAGCCACGCTCACCTGAGCTGGCTGTTGCCAAGCCACGCTCACCCGAGCTGGCTGTTGCCAAGCCACGCTCACCCGAGCTGGCTGCTGCCGCCATGACAGAATCGCCGCAGAGCCGTGCCGAGGTCGTTGACCCACAGACCCGTGCTGCTGCCGCCAGGACCGAGTCACCGCAGAGCCGTGCTGCCGCCGCCAGGACCGAGTCGCCGCAGAACCGTGATGAGGTCGCTGACCCACAGAGCCGTGCTGCTGCCGCCATGTCCGAGTCGCCGCAGAGCTGTGATGAGGTCGCTGACCCACAGAGCCGTGCTGCTGACGCCTTGTCCGAGTCGCCGCAGAGCCGTGCCGAGGTCGCTGACCCACAGAGCCGTGCTGCTGCTGCCATGTCCGAGTCGCCGCAGAGCCGTGCCGAGGTCGCTGACCCACAGATCCGTGCTGCCGCCGCCAGGACCGAGTCGCCGCAGATCCGTGATGAGGTCGCTGACCCACAGAGCCGTGCTGCTGCCGCCATGTCCGAGTCGCCGCAGAGCCGTGCCGAGGTCGCTGACCCACAGATCCGTGCTGCCGCCGCCAGGACCGAGTCGCCACAGAGCCGTGATGAGGTCGCTGACCCACAGAGCCGTGCTGCTGCCGCCATGTCCGAGTCGCCGCAGAGCCGTGCCGAGGTCGCTGACCCACAGAGCCGTGCTGCTGCCGCCATGTCCGAGTCGCCGCAGAGCCGTGCTGTTGCTGCCGTGTCCAAGTCACCACAGAGTCGTGCTAAAGGCGCTGCTCCTCCTGTCCTTGCCAAGGGTGCTACCCAACCGGTCCACACCAAGGGCGCTGCCCCACCGAGCCCAGCTGTCCCGGCGTCTTCGAGCCCAGCTGTCCCGGTGTCTTCGAGCCCAGTGGTTCCAGTCCAGTCGCCGCAGAGCCGTGCCAAGGCCCCTGACCCACAGATCCGTGCTGTTGCCGCCATGACCAAGTCGCAGCAGAGCCGTGCCAGGGTCGCTGACCCGCAGATCCGTACCACTGGTGCCGTGTTCGTGTAGCCGCAGTGCAGAGAGGACACTGTTGCTGTCCATTCCGCGTCCTGTACCAGGGGGAGGAGACACAAAAGGACTGGTGCCAGTGCCTTCCAACCGGGACCCAGCTTTGGCTCCCAAGAGGTCTGTACCTCAGGCCCGCAAGCCCGAGAGTCGAGTCCTGTCCCTTCTGGATGTTTCCGAGCCTCTAACGGTGCTATTATATGCCTTGAGGAACGAGAGGTGTATGAGAGGGCTCTACGTATCTACAAGACCCATTGACTTTTTTCTTGTCATTCTTCTTGTTGTCCTCTTTGGAGCATCCGGGGTCTGCTCGTAGAGGGGGGGATATGTCACGTCCTGGGTCTCTGGCGCCCCCTCTGGCTTCTATGGATATTGCATCCAAGTTCTGGACCTTTTGGTTCACGTTCAAGCCTGGACCTCACCTGGACTCAATTGTTTAAGTGGACTCTGTATATAAGCAGGCATCGCCCTAAGAAGGGCGCTGCCTCATTTTGGTATTCACTCTGATCCTAGCCTCCAGTTTATCCTTGTTCTCAGTCTGATCCATGTTCTCAATTTGTTCTGTATTCCTAGTCTTGATTCAAGCCTCACTGTGATTCTAGCTTCATTCTGATCCTGATCCTGCTTCAGTGTACTCAGCTCATGCATTCATGCTCAGGTCTGTCTTGCTTAGGTGATGTTTGCATTTAATATATTCTTTCTTAGTTCTTCTGTCTATATTCAGGTCTATGTTCTTGGTTCATGTTCATGTCTGATATTCATGTTTTCTCTAGTTTAAATCCGGTTTATGTTCTTGCTTATGTTGCTCTAGTATTTAGCCCTCTCATGTTGTTGCTTTTTGATTAGCTATCTGTTTCATGCATTTCGTTCTGATCTGGTTCTATGTTTTGGTATTTGTATCTCAGTATTTTAGTTTATTTCTAGTGCTCAGGTCTTTAGTTTCATGTGTGTTTTTCTTGATCCTTGCTGTTTATATACTTTGCTGTTGTAAATAAATCCCTTGTTTTTGTTTATTCAGTCATGTCTGTTAACTGCTCAAGTAGCTCACACCCCTTCTGTGCCATGTCAGGGCAGGCCAACCGTCACACTGTGCGGGCTAGCTGCCCGGTTGCATGTGGCAGAGACAGGCGACGCAGGGAGGGAGCCACTGTACCTGCGGCCACGGCAGACCCCCCCCCACAGCCAGGATCCAGGGAGCCCCCACTGTCCACCAGGCTAAGGTAAGGCGACACATTTCTAAAAAAAATAAAATCCAAGGACATTTTTAAATGTCCCCGGGAACATAAAATACATTTTTTTTTCTTTCTCTACCTGGCTTAAAGGGATACTCTAGGCAACATGACCACCTAAGCTATTTTAGGTGGTCATGATGCCCAGAGTATGCTGCCCTCCCTCTGCTCAGCGGTTCAGCTGAAAATGCTGAAAACAGCTGAGAGAGGTGGAGAAGTTTACTCTGCCCTCCCAGCTGTCAGTCAGCAGAGCGGGAATCATATTTCCCGCTTCTGCCGACTTTTGCCGAGTAGGAGACGTCATCGCGCTTTCAGCGCGATGACGTCTCCAACTCCCCGCAGAAGCTGGCGGCTCCCTCTGAGGGTTAGTGTTGCGCGCATCCTCTTGCGGGCAACACTAATCCTCAGAGGGAGCCGGGAGGAAGCCTGCCGATTGGCTGGCTTATGTGAGAGGCGCGCATGCGCGCTTCTCACGTAAACCAGAAGCCAAGACGCAGCAAGAAGAAGGACGGGAGCAGAAGAGGAGGGAGGTGAGTATAAGAGAAAAAAAACGCCGCTGGAAACAAGAGGATTTTAGGGTAAGTATTGCAGTTACAAAAAAAAAAAAAAAAAACGAAAGTTTTATTAAGGGAATAGGGATAGGTTAGGAAAAAAAAACGGGGGGTGATTTTTTTGTTAGAGTGTTCCTTTAATGTATTTAATTATATATATTAGATACATTCAGCCAGGTAGAGGGGGTGGCATGTGGGCTGCGCAGGGTCTCAGGCAGTGTTTTTTTTTGTGTGTATATTTTTAGCAAATTTATAGGGGAAGGTAAGGGCAGGTATGATATAAATCTTATATATATATATATCTATATATTCATATAAATATATATATCCAGACTTGTATTACATACACATTTTGGCATCTAAATTCCCCCCCCCCATTTGGCTGATCCCTCCATAAGAAATGTTGAACCCGATAGAGCAGAGAATAATATATATTTTCTGCTCTGTTAGGTTCAACATTTCTTCTGGAGGGATCAGCCAAATGGGGGGTTGCATTTAGTTGAGATTGTCCACATGCCATCCCCCCATGTGCGTATGTGTATTTATGGTCTGAGGGCTGTGGGTGGGTTATATACGGTATATATCTGCGTGTTGATATATACATATATATAGGTCTGCGTGTTGACCTGTTGATAGGTCTGCGTGTGTACCGAATCAGTTTGTATACTTGTTACTGACCCTGCTTGTTCTGAGTACCCGATCTGTTGCTGACTTTGCCTGCCATTTGACTATTCTCTCTGTGTATTCCCTGCCTGTTCTGTTTGCTTCCTGTTGCTACTGGTGTGCGCCAATTCTCACCATATACAGTAGAGCAGTACAAGTGCCTAAACATTGCTGACCCGGTTTTGTTATAGCTGCTGATGTAACTGAATAGATCTGGGATCTCTTCTGCATTACCAAAACCTCCACCACTGCACTCTTCCACAATACCTCAGAGGGGTTACGGTGTGAAGGCACTTGCTGCCACCAAAGGCACAATATTTGGGTGCACTGCCACTGATGCCTATACCAGATTCATATCATTTTATTATTGGACCGCAAGGTCCACCGCTGCACTCTTCCACAATATCACAGAGGGGTTACGGTGTGAAGGCACTTGCTGCCACCAAAGGCATAATATTTGGGTGCACTGACGCCTGTACCAGATTCATATCATTTTAATATTTGACCGCAGGGTCCAACCCTGCACTCTTCCACAATACCACAGAGGGGTTACAGTGTGATGGCACTGTTGCCGACAGTAAAGGCCCAATTTTAAAGCACCTATTGTTTCTTTCATCCAAAGCCTGCATAAGTTTCACCATAATTTAGCCAAAAAAATCACTAAACTTGTTCTGCGTGTCCTAAAACGTCTCCTCTTTTCATACAGGCTGCCGCCCCAAGCAGTTGTTTATGAATAGATTAAAGGAAAAGCATTTACCGTCATTTGAAATGTCATTTTTTTGTTTTTAAATGTTTCTATACATCCTAGAAATCCGCCACTTCACGGGCAGGTTATGGGGACCTCCTAGGCACGATATTTGAAGGAATTTTTTGTTTTTATTCTTAACCTTTATTTCATGGAAAACTCACTGTTCCTTTAAAAACTTTATTTTTTTAACTTTTTGTCCTTGTTTCCTGTCCACCAGGGCACTACCCGGACCCCCATACACCTTTTATGGCAAATATTTTGTACATATGCCCTCTTGGAGGGCACTCTAAAAATCAAACTTTCGAGTCCCATTGACTTGCATTGAGTTCGGTTCGAGTTCGAACTCGAACCTTTGAAATTGTTCGAGTTCGAATGTGAACCGAACACGGGGGTGTTCAGCTCATCACTATATATAATGTATCAGTTTCACTATATGACATCTGGATTTCATTATCTGATATATGGATATCAGTATTTGATACAGGTATTTTAATTTCAGTATACAATCTATGGATTTCAGTATATACTATATGATTTTCATTATATAATACATGCATTTCGCTATATGATACACATTTCTCACTGTATGATGTAAATGATTCTGTGATAAAAGCTAAGTATAAGCAGAGCTGAATTATGTCCCTAACGGCCCCTCATAGATAAAAGCCAAGTATAAGATGAACGAACGGCTCTTCATATGGTATTCCACTTACAGTACTATTTTTATATTCAATACTGTGAGTAAACCACAAGGATCTCTATGAACAATCTGCAACAGTGTGGTATACACCAACATTGACATGTGAGCTTGTTGAGTACATAACCCCTACTTACTATTTAACGTTGTCCATTTTATCAACCCAGTCACCTTTCTGTCCATCTTTCTGCTAGTCTGCATGCTTGCCATCTGTCTGTACAATTGCTTGCATGGCTGCAAGTCTAAATTGTCTAAAATACAATATGAATTGTATGCTGCAACAATATGATTTATGTTACGATAAAAGATGAATTTCTTAATTCATGTCTGCTGTAGAGCATCATTTCTTCAGAGACCATAACATGATCATACTTATAGTACCATGTGCCTGATATCCAATTATTTTTCTAGTAACAGCGTTTTCTTTGTTTTTTTGCAATGCCTTGCATTTTTTCCTGTTTTGATTATGTGTGCTTGTGAGTGCTGTACCATCTTCATTTGTCTCACTTGTCCATCTCCATCCAGAAAGGCAAAGTGACCTTGTAATATTTTTATATATAAAAAGGATTTAATTAAAACAGATAAAAAGCATAAAATTGCTTTCTAGCAAATTTTACAGTGATTTGCTGAAGGTGCCTCAGGTGATTTAACTCCCTTTTTATAAAGAACAGAATTAGGTATAGTATATTATACATGCCTGACTATGAACACTGAC